>CAKXYN010000011.1:3810000-4402500 GCA_935064755.1 Tragelaphus eurycerus
AAATATTCCTTTGGTATCTCTGATTTTCTTGAAGAGATCCCTAGTCTTTCCCATTCTGTTGTTTTCCTCTATTTCTTTGCATTGATCACTGAGGAAGGCTTTCTTATCTCTTCTTGTTATTCTTTGGAACTCTGCATTCAGATGTTAATATTTTTCCTTTTCTCCTTTGCTTTTTGCTTCTCTTCTTTTCACAGCTATTTGTAAGGCCTCCCCAGACAGCCATTTTGCTTTTTTGCATTTCTTTTCCATGGGGATGATTTTGATCCCTGTCTCCTGTACAATGTCATGAACCTCATTCCAGATCTGGAAAATACAAACAAGCAAAATTAAATAGTCATTTCCTTATCATTCAGAGATCATCACTAATCTTTTAAATGTTATAACTAATCATCTAGGACATTTCCTGTGTAAATACACACAAACACATGTATTTTATCAAAGTGAAATCTTTTAGTATATGTTCTTATCAAAGCTCTTGCTTTCTTTTTTTGAGGGATTATCTTTTAGCTTTCAAAACCCAGATTATATTTAAATTTGTCTAATTGAGCTTAAAAGTGCTTTTCCATTTGGGTTGTCAGAATCTAGGACAAGCTTTACATTTGTTATTTCCCATTAATCATATCTATTTAAAAAAAAATATAGCAGAACCTTTAAAGAAATAAAAACCACTAAATGTCAAAGAGGCTTTGTTTGATATCCTGCTGAAAGAGCGACAATTTTAATTTGTTTCTGCTTCCTCTTGGGGTCCATTAATTTGCTGTTCATTTCCTGTAATCCCATGAACTGAAAATTACAAGTAAATGCTTAAAGGTAAGTGTTGTTTTTATAGGACAAAACATGGGTGATGTTGAATTATTGATGCTGAACCACAGCAGGAGTGGTGTAATGTTCATGCTAACCAGCGAGTTAGGATGATAATAGCTCAGTCCTTTCCTTGTGTAGACTTCATTTGAGGGAGGGGGCTGTACACAAATGCCCGGGGTACTAGTCTATTTAGGCTGGCACAACAAATACCATGCACTGAGCGGCCTTCACCACAGAAGTTTGCTTTTTGTCACATTCTGGAGGCTAGATGTCCAAGATCAAGGCTCTAGTTGATTGGTTTCTGTGAGAACTCTCTTCCTGGCTTACAGATGGCAACCTCCCCCCCTCCACCACCACCACTGTCTTGCGTGGTTTTTCCTTGGTGTGAAGAGAAAGCCAGAAAGAGCCAGAGAACCTCTGGTGTCTCTTCTTTTAAGGACAGCAGTCCTACCAGGTCAGGGGCCCGTTGGTAAGCCCCCTGCTGCTGCTGTTCACTGGCTCAGTGGGTAGAGACTCCATCTGCAATGTAGGAGACCGTGGTTCAATTCCTGGGTCAGGAAGATCCGCTGGAATAGGCTACCCAGTTCAGTATTCTTGGGTTTTCCTTGTGGCTCAGCTGTTAAAGAATCCACCTGCAATGCAGGGAGACCTGGGTTCGATCCCTTGGTTGGGAAGATCCCCTGGAGAAGGGCAAGGCTGCCCACTCCAGTATTCTGGCCTGGAGAATCCCATGGACTCTATAGTCCATGGGGTCACAAAGAGTCAGAGTGGCTTTCTTTTTCCAAGATTTTATCAACAGTCTGTTAGCACGGTCTCTAATCAGCACTTTAAATAAGACTTATGAGATAACTTTTCAATCCTGTCATTTTTTTTTTATGGTTACTCCCTGGAAAAACGTAAAGAATACTTTTCAAAGATATCTCTGATTTTAATTCAAGGTAAATTTGCCTTCTAAGTATAAATCACATATGAACAAGAGGAAAGATTGCCACTCTTTTCCAGGCATGTCATGCCATCCTTGTCGTGACCACACCAGTCACAACCAAGCCAACAGGCCAGGGGTCAGCGTCTTTCTGGGGATGCCCAGGCCACCTCTGTGTTTCAGTCTGGATCACTGGCCTTGGGCCTGAGGAACGTCCTTTAGCACTTCTAATATCTCAGGTATGCGACTGCAGTTGTTTTTCTGAGACATTTTCATTGCTCTTGGAGTTATGAAGGAAATCTTCTGGATACAGAATAATTGTCTGGCTGTTTTCCATTTATTTGCCTTCACTATTTTAAAAACGTCCTCCTATCTTTGGATTCCATTATCTCTGTTCAGAAATCATTTGTCATTCTTATTGTTTTCTTGAAGGATAGCATCATCATATATATATTTCTGTTGCTTTCAAGTTATCTCTTTATCTATATTTTATTTTTAACTTTTGTATGCCTCAATGAGATTTCCTTTTTATTCATTCAACTTGGTTTCACCGAATTTCTTAACGCTGTGGGTTGATATCTTTCACATGATTTAGAAATTCTTCAGGTTTCTTTGTTTTCAAATGTGGTTTGATTTTCATTCTCTCTGAAAACTTAGATACACGTTGGTTAATATTTTTTCATACTCCACATCTCTTTTACATTCTTTAACCTTTTACTTAATTTTTATCTTTAACTTTTCATTTTAAAATTTTCTATTGAACCATCTTCAACTATACTAATGTGTCTTTCACTGAGTCTGGTGTATTGTCCACATATCAATGAATTATTAACTTTGTTATGTGTTTTGCACTGAAAAAAGTTTGTTACATTTTTATGCAATTATTGCTAAATTATATGTTTATGTGTATATAAAACACTACATTTTCTTCTGTTTGACATTTTCTTCGTCAACTGTTCCAATTCTTTTTTTTTTTTTTCTCTCCTCCACATCATCCGTCTCCTCTTCCTCTTAATCATTCTCCCTTTTTTTGGGGAATGTGCATAAACACGCATGTTTTGCTCGGTCATGTCCAACTCTTTGCAACCCTATGAACTGTGACCCACCAGGCTCCTCTGTCCACGGGATTCTCCAGGCAAGAATACTGGAGTGGGTTGCCATTCCCTTCTCCAGGGGCTCCTCCCCACCCAGGGCTTGAACCCGTGTCTCCTGCATTGCAGGCAGATGCTTTCCCGTCTGAGCTACTAGGGAAGGCCTCTCTGGGAATACAGTACCATTATTGTTGCCAGTTTAGCTTAATTTTTAAGATCCAAAATGACACCATATATAATTTTATAAGGATGTACCATCTGCATTTTATTGTGTTTATTTAGTTTAATTTCCAGCATCTGTTTTACACATATTGTTTCTTTCTTTCCTAATCTTTCCCCATTTCTTTTTCTGGTGGGTTTTGAGTTCTCTTCCATCCTTGATTCCCTTCGCCACACAGGAATTGGGAAATATCATTATGATTGTCCCCTCTGATATTGAATAGCCCACTCCTCTAAGAGTAACCACTCAGCTGATATTTTTTCATGAGGCATAAAAAACAATAACGTTGCTCTCTCAGCGAGCTGTTTTTCTCATCCACTTACCCTTTACTTAGATAAAACTTTCAGGGTGCTTGTACTTTACTCTTCTTCCAATGCTACAGTTATATGAATAACGCCTTTGGTTTTCTGATAGTTTGGTATTTAGATTTCTGAGAATGCATCATTACTTTTAAGAACCTCTACGTAGTCACAAAGAGTCAGGCATAATTGAGTGATTTAGTACATGATATGCCTGATGGTATTTGAATCTTCTTTAATTTGCAATAAATTATTTATTTAATAAACAAAAGGAAGACAGACTTGAAGTTTTATCTTTTTCAGTGGAGCAGGGGGTTTCCTCAGAATGTGCATAAATGTATTTCCTCACTACTACTTTATGGTAATCAGAATTACTTCTTAAACAGAACAAAAGTTTCTTTTGGTTAAGTTAGGCATTTTATACTAGTATTATTTTCTTTCCATTTGTTACTTTTCTCTCTCTCTCTCTGGAAGTCCTAGTATGTTTTAAATTTTCATCTCTTGCTCTGCCAACGTTTTGACTTTATACTAATGATTCCAATTCTTTTTTTTAACTTTTGCTTCATTTCATCATTTCCATTGATTTAAAAAATGTAATTCAGATATTTCTAAAAATCATGTGACTGTCTCACAGATTTCAGAACAGCCTTGGCTGACCTCAAGACAGACACAGCACCCATACATGGCACTTCAAGCAGGGGTCAGAGAGTAAGCAGCAGGTGAGAGATGAGCAAACAATAAATTTATGAGGCCAAGACTTAGCTATAATTGAAGAGCAAAGCAAGCTTGTTGTGACTCTCAAATCTCCTTGTAAGTGAGACTTTCTCAGACAGGTTATCCTGAGCCTCCAATCCTCCAGGTCCTCCTTAGGGACCCTGTTAACAATTTCACAAGACAGTGTACACTCTTCTGTAGCACGTACTGTAACAGTTGTTGAAAAATTACTTGTGTGATGGTAGAGTTTCTCCCAAGTGGACTGCAGGTTTATAGAAATCAGGGCTAGTGCATACTGTCCGACATTGTGTCTCTGACTCAAGCATAACAGACTTAACATAAATGTTTGTTGAAGGAGTGAGTACATGAATGACTGATATCGTATGATATTTCTCCTTCTTTATCTACCTTCACTCAGTATGACAATCTCTAGGTCCATCCATGCTGCCAAAAATGGTATGATTTCATTCCTTTTTATGGCTGAGTAATATTCCATTGTATATACGTTCCACCTTTGTTCATTCCTCTGTTGATGGACATTTAGGTCACTTCCATGTCTTGGCTACTGTAAATAATCTTGGCTATATGTAAATAAGCATTAGAGTGCATGTCTGTTTTTGAATTAGAGTTTTCTCCAGATATATGCCCATAAATGGGATTGCTGGATCATATGGCAACTTTATTTTTAGTTTTTATACAAATCAAATTATTTACAAAACAAAATCAGCCCCACAGAGAAAACAAACGTATGCTTCCCAAAAGGGAAAGGAGAGAGATAAGTTAGGAGTTCAGGGTTAAATGTATACAGTATATACATATACTGTATATATTTTCTAGAAATCAGGGCTAGTGTATACTGTCCTTATATATATTTACTGTGTGTATATATATATATATGAAATAAATAAACAAGGACTTACTGTATAGTATAGGGAGCTATAGTTAATATAATGAAATAGAAGCTGTATTCACCTTGCTGAACACCAAAGCTAACACAACACTATAAATCAACCATATTTCAGTGATTTTTTAAAAAAATAAGTGAATGGCTGGATGACTACACCTGCTATAAGTAGCATGATTAGCTGTACGAGAAGCTTCGTGTTTGGCTAGCAGTTGAACTTACTGCTTGCCGTATACATACCTCTCTTTGCTCTTGACCAGGGTCCTAATAGAGACCTCTGAGGTTGGAAGCCTCTAATGCCAATACCTTGGCCTGGAGACAATTCAGCCAAATGTAGTTCTGAACTTCCATGAGGAATTCTTCATTCAGGGGAAATCCCAGATGTCTGGTGGTGGGGGCGGGGGAGAGGTGTCACTAAATGGCTAATCTGCTAATCTGACGCACAATATGGAAACTGTTGGGATGTCCATTCAGTCTGATGGCCAGACGCATTTGGTAAGTGCACGCAAGAGGGACTGGATGCAGCATACCCCACCCAGCAGGGGTGCTCAGGAAGGTGCCCACAGAGCTTGCTGAACAAGGACAGGCCAGTCAGCTACCCCACAGTGTGTGTGACTTTGTGGTCCTTGTTCAGTCGCTCAGTCGTGTCCGACTCTCTGTGACCCGGTGGACTGCAGCACGCCAGGCTCCCCTGTCCTTCACTGCCTCCCAGAGTTTGCTCAGATTCACGTCCATTGAGTAGGTGATGCTACCTAACGATCTCAACCTCTGCTTCCCTCTTCTCCTTTTACCTTCAGTCTTGCCCAGCATCAGGGTCTTTTCCAGTGAGTCAATTCTTCACATCCGGTGGCAAGATATTAGAGCATCAGCTTCAACATCAGTCCTTCCAATGAATATTCAGGCTTAACTTCCCTTAGGACTGACTGATTTGATCTCCTTGCTGTCCAAGGGACTCTCAGAATCTTCTCCAATGCCACAGCTCAAAAGCATCAATTCTTTGTCACTCAGCCTTTTTTATGGACCAACTGTCACATCTGTACATGACTACTGGGAAAACGATAGCTTTGACAATACACACTTTTGTTGGCAAAGTGATACAGCTTGGTAATTATGGTCAGTCTTTCTCTGTGCAATGGAATCATCACATAATAAATTTTAACAAGACAATTTAAATCTTGTAAGTTTTTACATTTATTTACTCAAGAATGTAGACTCTCAAAATGTGGCATTCCAACAGAAATGTACATGAAAATGTAAGTGCAAAAGAGTATTTTATGTAAAAAAAAAAAAAAAAAAAATGAAGTCGTTCAGTCGTGCCAGACTCTGCAACCCCATGGACAGTACCCTGCACCAAACTCCTAAGTCCATGGAATTTTCAAGGCAAGAGTACTGGAGTGGGTTGCCATTTCCTTCTCCAGGGAATCTTCCCAATCCAGGGATCGAACCCAGGTCTCTCATACTATAGACAGACACTTTACCATCTGAGCCACCAGGGAAGTTGTGGAATTCCAACAGAAATGTACATGAAAATATAAGTGCAAAAGAGTATTCTATGTAAAAACCAAACAAACAAACAAAAAAAAACACAAAAAGGCTCCCTAAATACAAAGGCAGAACGAGGACCCTGATGGGCTTGTTTATGGAATCACAGGTGCGCCAGGGTGATGGGAGATGTGTGACTTATAACACATCTTTTTTACTGTTCTGTTTTTGTTTTCCCAGTACAGCTTTGCCAAACTCCTAGTCTTTGGGCATATACAGAGCTCCTAGAGGAGGTTTCTAATCCCAGAGGGATTTAGGCAAGTGTGCCAAAAATTCACTTCTCTATTGAAGCTTGTACCTGAAAAAGTGAAGATAAACTAATAAAGAAATATTCAGCATGGAAGATGTTTATGGATCTCCCTTAAAGTGTCTCAATCTTCCCTAAAACCTGCCAGATGTAAATTCACAGTGGCAGAGTGCCTAAGTTCGTTCTAATTAAAACAAGGAGTAAAGTTCACTTGAATGGCTACTGCTTCGTATTCAACCTTTGTTGAGTCCAGATCTGATCATGAAATTGCGTGTCCCTCAGAATCACTCTTTGCATTAGAGTGAAAGCTCAAGACATACCAAGAGGGGAGGATTTACAGTAACTCCATAAAGAAACTTTTATAAGGGCACAACATCCATCAAGTTGTCACCAATTCTGTGGTTAACACAGAGTTTGAAAAGATCTTCAATAAAGTTTGAAATAAAAAATGTGGTTCTCAAAGCACATTTCAATATATCAACATTCTTCAGGATTTCATTAGTGGTTATTACAACTGTGTCTGTGACAGGGAAATCTGTTTAAGAACGTGTCACAGCAGAGAATTCCTAGAAGTCCTGAAGACTATGTGTTGCAGAAACTGGTCTGATGAAAGATTTTAGGCATGCATTAAGGTTGAAGTAGTTTTTTGTAAATTATTAGTAACAAATTATTATCATATAAATTATTTGCATGATAATAGTCTATTATATAAATACATTAAACAATAATATTGAGAGCCATGAAATCCAGGTGGTCAGCAGCCACTGACAACAGAATTATTTTCATGAGAAAATGAGCAGTAGAATTTCTGAGAAAATCAGAAAATACACATATCTAAGTCAGTTCAGAATTTAAAGAATGGAAAAATAAAAACTTGCAACAACACAATTCCAGAAAAATTACTAAACTCATCTCAAAACTTTAACAATGGGATTAAGTCTTTATTATCCAATATATCCAAGCTGATGGAGAATAATGTATTCAATGACTCATTTGTATCACAAAAGCTCAGCACACATTTGATCTCCAGCAGTGAACCTGTGCATCCAGGGACGTTGGCTCTGCGGTTCTTAGAACGTGGAATGTTGGAGATCCACTACATTGTACTCCAGATCACTCTCCCTGAGTGTTGTCTTTGAATCAGGATACACTCAGTGATCCACATGTTGTATACTCAAGGAGGTTAACCAGAAACCATCAGAGATACGATGCAGCTGTGGATTGGAGCAACACTTCTGGGCAGTTCCAAATGCAAAGCTCAGCGGCAGCCTGTGGAGGAGGTGGGTGTAGAGCAAACTTGACCAACACCACCAGTATAAAACCACAGAACCAGGGACCCCCTCCAGGCAGGGCAGTCAATGCAAAACCTTCTCTTCAGACAGCAGAGCAGATTGGATTCACTGAATTCATCCTCAAACTGGACAGACCACTACGTGGTCAATGAACATTATATTCATGCTGAGATGCTTCACAGCCCAGGGGAGCTGTCAGAAGCTGGCAAAGCTCGTCTTCCACAAGTTTGTTAAGAGACCACACTTGAGCACCAAGACTAGAGAAATGTAACTGGACCAGAACAATTCTGACACATTTCCTGTCAGGAAGGTCCCAGTGAGGACAGAGTTCAGGACAACCAGAAGATTGAGGAACAAATGTCCCAGGAAATGTAGGGGGACTTAAATACGGGGTAACTATGAAGTCTCATCTGTAAAACCCTCAACTCCAGGCCCTAGGCTGGGTGTTTGGCATCGCAGCTGTGCACTGGTCTGATTCATAAAGCACATCTCTCAACATTTCACAAAATCCCAGGTATTTCCCAAATAGCTGAATTGAGATATAATTCATATATTATAAAAGTCATTCATTTAAAGTGGAAGATTCAGTGGGTTTCGGTATGTTCACAACATTGGCAACTATCAGCAAAATGTAATTTCTTTTGCTTAACCTTATATTGCAAAGTTTCACCCATATGGTAGCACGTTATCAGGACTTAATTCTACTCACTGTCAAATGAAATTCCATTATGTGTCAGCTGTGTTTACACACTCACCAGCTGAGAGACACATGATTGCTTCCACTTTTCGGATACTTTGGTAACACCGTTCTGCTGTTTGCTGTCGTTCATTCCCGAAGTGGCGTCTGACTCTTGGCAACCCTATTGACTGCAGTACACCAGGCTTCCCTGTCCTTCACTACCTCTTGGACTTTGCTCAAACTCATGTCCATTGAGTCGGTGATGCTAGCCATCCATCTCATCCTTTGTCACTCCCTACCTACATTTGCACTTCCCTGGTGGCTCAGATGGTAAAGCGTCTGTCTACAATTCGGGAGATGCGGGTTCAATTCCTGGGTCGGGAAGATTCCCTGGAGAAGGAAATGGCAACACACTCCAGTACTCTTGCCTAGAAAATCCCATGAACGGAGGAGCCTGGTGTCGATGGGTTACAAAGAGTCGGACATGACTGAACAACTTTACGTTCACCTACATTTAAGTTCAAGTTTCTTGTGTATCTATGTTGCCATCTGTCTTGGATAAATATCTAGAAACAGAATTTCTGAGATTATATGTTAACTCTATCATTAAGATTGGAGAATTTGCATAACATTCCAATCCCAAAGAAAGGCAATGCCAAAGAGTGCTCAAGCTACCGCACAATTGCACTCATCTCACACGCTAGTAAAGTAATGCTCAAAATTCTCAAGCCAGGCTTCAGCAATATGTGAACCTGTGAACTTCCTGATGTTCAAGCTGGTTTTAGAAAAGGCAGAGGAACCAGAGATCAAATTGCCAACATCCGCTGGATCATGGAAAAAGCAAGAGAGTTCCAGAAAAACATCTATTTCTGCTTTATTGACTATGCCAAAGCCTTTGACTGTGTGAATCACAATAAACTGTGGACAATTCTGAAAGAGATGGGAATACCAGACCACCTGATCTGCCTCTTGAGGAATTTGTATGCAGGTTAGGAAGCAACAGTTAGAACTGGTCATGGAACAACAGACTGGTTCCAAATAGGAAAAGGAGTACGTCAAGGCTGTATATTGTCACCCTGTTTATTTAACTTCTATGCAGAGTACATCATGAGAAATGCTGGACTGGAAGAAACACAAGTTGGAATAAAGATTGCTGGGAGAAATATCAATAATCTCAGATATGCAGATGACACCACCCTTATGGCAGAAAGTGAAAGGAACTAAATAGCCTGTTGATGAAAGTGAAAGAGGAGAGTGAAAAAGTCGGCTTAAAGCTCAACATTCAGAAAACGAAGATCATGGCATCCGGTCCTATCACTTCATGGGAAATAGATGGGGAAACAGTGAAAACAGTATCAGACTTTATTTTTCTGGGCTCCAAAATCACTACAGCTGGTGACTGCAGCCATGAAATTAAAAGACGCTTACTCCTTGGAAGGAAAGTTATGACCAACCTTGATAGCATATTGAAAAACAGAGACATTACTTTGCCAACAAAGGTTTGCCTAGTCAAGGCTATGGTCTTTCCTGTGGTCATGCATGGATGTGAGAGTTGGACTGTGAGGAAGGCTGAGCACCGAAGAATTGATGCTTTTGAACTGTGGTGTTGGAGAAGACTCTTGAGAGTCCCTTGGACTGCAAGGAGATCCAACCAGTCCATTCTGAAGGAGATCAGCCCTGGGATTTCCTTGGAAGGAATGATTCTAAAGCTGAAACTCCAGTACTTTGGGCACCTCATGCAGAGTTGACTCACTGGAGAAGACTCTGATGCTGGGAGGGACTGGGGGCAGGAGGAGAAGGGGACGACAGAGGATGAGATGGCTGGATGGCATCACTGACTCAATGGACGTGAGTCTGAGTGAACTCCGGGAGTTGGTGATGGACAGGGAGGCCTGGCGTGTTGCAATTCATAGGGTCGCAAAGAGTCGGATACGACTAAGCGACTGATCTGATCTGATCTGATAACTGTTTTACTTAGTGGCTTCACTATTTTGAATTTCCACAATCAAATTATAAGTCTGAATATTTCTCTGTATCCTCATCAACACATGATACCACCTGTCTTTTCCATCATACCCATCACAGTGAGTACAAAGGGGTATTTCTTTGTGATTTTGTTTTGTATGATTCTATTTAATGAGACATTTCACTATAACATTCTTATTTAAAAATCACTTTTCCTTTAATTCTCTGAACATATTTATGATAGCCTCACTGAAGTCTTTGCCTCCTAAGTCCAACACCTGGGTCCTCTCAAAGTCAGCCTATATTGCAGCTTTTTTTCCCCCCTGTAAGTATAGATCACATTTTACTGTTTCTTTGCAAGGCTTGTGAAATTTTGCTGTTGTTTAAAATTAGACAGTGTAGGACCTGTTGCAGCAGCTGTGGATACAGATTCTTCCCTGAGCCTTGCTGATGGAGTTGAGGTTTGTTTTCCTCCTGTTTATTTGTCTAGAGGATGGCTGATTAATTCAGTCATACCTTCCTCTCACAGCCTTTAGCTCCTGATGTTGCTCCACAGAATACGCATGTACAGACACGGGATGACTGTTTCTTACCACCAAGGGTAGCTGTGGTTTTAACTGACCCCCCCTTGAGTGTCTCTTTCCGATTCCCTAGTTAAGCTTCTGGCTGATCTTCCTCCACTGGTATCACACTAAACTGTTAGCTTCAGCTAATTGCTAGGAGTCTTGTAGCTGTCTCAATAATGTCCTGTGACACAAATTACTCCACAACCCACGCAGTGAAATCTGAGGCCCATGGAAAGACAGGGTGCTTGATGCTTTCACATAGCCTCAGAGGGTTTTTCTTGACCATGTCTTCCCTTGTTCCTTCTGTTAAACTTCTAGATGCTTGACTCTTTTTTTGTTGTTGCAACTGTTGGCTTAATAGTTCGTCACCAGGATCTACATTGTTTTCAAGAAAAACTTTAGGCATGAACCTCTAGGCATAACCTGTTCCAAGTGAAAGTGAAATCATTCCACTTGAAGAATGCTTATAGAGCTCTCTTCTTTTCTTATGGCCTTCTTTCCCCCCTTCACAGAATCTTTGCATGACTGCACTGGGGTTGAGGAGAGAGACAGTGGTCCCCCTCGTCCAAAATGGGGGGACTCCAGTGGAGCCCCAGTCTCTTGGTTTGCTTATCCTAGCACTCAGCCCAGGGTAAGGGGTGAGAGCCCAGTATTCCTGACATTCTATATCTAAGTTGGAGTTTATATCCTACAAGATGAGGATTGTTGGAGGGAGGATTCTCCAGTCCAATTGGCTGTACCTTCCTGAAATATAGCTTCGACATATTGAAGTTGCACAAAATGAGATATGAGGTTGGTTCACCCCTTTCAGCAAGAAAATGTAGCTCTAGACTGGTATCCCAGGGGGAAAAGTTATATCCATTTTCTTAGTCATAAACACCTGGAGTATAGCTGGAAAGGAAGATGGGAGAGGGTCATGACTCAAATGCAACAGAATCTCTCTGTTATTGTTGACATGTAGATTTTCTTAAGTGTTTCTCTATTTTGTTGTATGCCCTTAAGACAATCCCCAGATATTTTAATACTTTTTCATAATTTTTACTGGTTAAATGGATGTCTCACTGCTGATCAGGTTCATCAGCTTTCTCTCACTGCCACTCAAGAATGGAAGTACAAGACTTTTTCTGAAAAGATAAATTGAATTGGAAAGACCTATGTGAGAACAGTTTTGTATGATTCCAACACTGGTGTACCAAAACTACTATGAAAACCTCAGTTTTTCACTTTGTGAAAGAGAACTAGAGCAAAATATACTTGAGGATTTCTATTCACACCCAAAAGCAGTAGTCACATATGGTGACAGCCTTTAGAAATGACATAATCTTTTTGATACCATGATAATATCAATTATAGTCTTGTTTAGTCACTAAGTTGTGTCTGATCCTTTTGCTACTCCATGAACTGCAGCCCACCAGGCTCCTCTGTCCGTGACATTTCCCAGGAAAGAAGACTGGAAGTATAGTATTAACATGGAGAATTATTACTTCAAGAAATAAAACATTCCTAATTTTCCCTCATTATTTAGCAATTGGGCATTCTCTTCCAAGTCAATCTCAAAAACTATGACATTAATTTAAATACACTGTTTTTACTGTGAAGAAAATTCCTAGGTCCCATGTGTTGCTGGACATTTTGCTCTAGTTCAAAACTATCCATGTGCTCTTGGAAATATCCAGGAGCTGCAGGAAGACTCATTAGAAAGGAATTAGAGTCCACTCCAGCTGAAGCTCCAATACTTTAGCCACCTGATGCAAAGAGCCAACTCATTGGAAAAGACCCTGATGCTGGGAAACATTGACGACAGGAGGAGAAGAGGGCAGTAGAGGATGATATGACTGGATGACATCACTGAGTCAATGGACGTGAGTTCAAGCAAACCCCAGGAGACAGTTAAGGACAGGGGAAACGTGTGCTGCAGTCCCTGGGGTTGCAAAAAGTTGGACACGACCTCGAGACCGAACCACAACAAGTCCATTGAGTGTCTACACAGCCTTCCAATGTTGTCTCTGCTAATCTGAGCTTGTCCTCACCCATGAGTAGTGCCAGATGTAAGTTTCAATCTCTGAATATGTGCAGCGTGGTGTTAAATTATAAGTCCCCAACTGCAGCTGATGCTCTACTCTTACTCCCAGATGAGTTCTCTTCTGTCTTCGCTTCTTTACATCATATTTGGTTTTCCAAATAGCTATGAGCACCATGCAACACTACTGAAACCTGTTGTGATGGCCCCAGGGCCAGCTAAAGAATCTCAGTCAGTTCAGTTCAGTCACTCAGTACTGTCCTACTATTTCCGATCCCACGGACTGCAGCACGCCAGGATTCCCTGTCCATCACCAACTTCCGGAGCTTTCTCAAACTCATGTTCATTAAATCAGGGATGCCATCCAACCATCTCATCCTATGTTGCCCCCTTCTCCTCCTGCCTTCAATCTTTCCCAGCATCAGGGTCTTTTCCAATGAGTCAATTCTTTGCATCAGGTGGCCAAAGCATTGGAGTTTCAGCTTTAGCATCAGTCTTTCCAATGAATACTCAGGACTGATTTGCTTTAGGGTTGAATGGTTTGATCTCCTCGCAATCCAAGGGATTCTCAAGAGTCCTCTCCAACACCACAGTTCAAAAGCATCAGTTCTTTGGCTCTCAGCTTTCCTTATGGCCCAACTCTCTCATCCATATACGACTACTGGAAAAACCATAGCTTTGTCTAGACGGACCTTCATCAGTAAAGTAATGTCTCTGTTTTTTAAAACTCTATCTAGGTTTGTCATAGCTTTTCTTCCAAGGAGCAAGTGTCTTTTAATTTCATGGCTGCAGTCACCATCTGCAGTGATTTTGAAATTTAAGAAAACAAAGTCTGTCAATGTTTCCTCTCTTTCCCCATTTATTTGCCATGAAGTGATGGGACAAGATGCCATGATCTTAGTTTTCTGAATGTTGAGTTTTAAGCCAGTTTTTTCACTCTCCTCTTTCACTTTCATCAAGAGGGTCTTTAGTTCCTCTTTGCTTTCTGCCAAGGAAGCAGAAAGTGATCTCATTCCATGTGAATTATTATCACAACCATGCTGGGTGTGTCTCACAGCTCCTCATCCTCTAAGATAGACTTCCCAGCAGGCTAAGTATATCCAGGTCCCATGGTTCTGAAAGCAGCAGCTGAGAAATGTTTCATTCTCACTGATGTCCTGAAAGGTCTAGTGAATCAAGGGCTCTGTTGTTTTTTCCAAAAATCTGCTGTGGCTGCCCATCTCCTGGAGAGCTCATTTGTTGAACAAGGAAGCCTGATGTTAGACAATGGGCATGAGAGAGAACGGGTACTTGAATTAGTATTTCTGAGATGTCCTCTGCAAAAATTAAACTACCATTTAAAATCCTTATTATTCCCCATGGAACATACATCCCATGGATGAGTTCCTAAAGTTTAAAGCATTTCCCTCTTTAATGTACTTGAACTATTGAGAGAGAGGCATTACCTCCAAGTCTGTATCTTATCAAGGCTTTGGAAACATGAGTGTTCTTATTTCTATGAGTTCTGAAACAAGCCACAACATTTAAAAATTGCCAGATTCTACTCTGGTTTATCTGAAAACCATTTTGTTACAAAAGAGTGTCAGCTGGTCAGAGATGTGGGCATTTCTACTCCTGAAAATCCTTTCACATTGACAATGATTTGCCATAACAACCAACAGCCAGGGCCTGAATCAAAATCCATGAAAGAAGGGAGGTGGCCGAATGTTCTGAATGATGACAGAAATCTCACCTTATTAACAATTTCTTAGAGATGTAGAATTAGATGATCAGTTCCTGTACAACTGCATGCTGAAAAATAAATAAGATGGAGGAGATTGGCATCCTGTACCCTTTAGTCTCTATTTTCTTATTTATTTGTTTTACAAGTTAACATTATTCTTATTTTACATTTGAGGAATCTAGTTAATGAAGTTGGCAGTGCTGGTCCATATAGCATTAATAATATCAGAACTGGAGTTTGGCGTTAATCTTCTGACTTCCTGTCTCACGTCTGAATGTGGAGTGAAAGCAGGACCTTCTTACTACCCGCAGAAGCCCCAGTTCCACTGGGCAAGTCCCTCTGGAAGAAGTCCAGCAGGAAAGCAGGTGTGATAAGGCTCCATGCAGGAAGTCTCCCCCTAGGTGTTGTCCCCTGGAACAAGCAACTGTTTGTAAGGTGAGATTTCTGCCATGCCTCCTTTCCAAGACAGTGGTGGTGGTTTAGTCACTCAGCAGTGTCCGAATTTTGGGACCCACTGGACTATAGCTGAAACTCCAATGCTTTGGCCACCTGATGCAAAGAACTGACTCACTGGAAAAGACCCTGATGCTGGGAAAGATTGAAGGCAGGAAGAGAAGGGAGGATGAAATGGTTGGATGGCATCACTGACTCAATGGACATGAGTTTGAGTAGGCTCCAGGCATTGGTGATGGACAGGGAATCCTGGAGTGCTGCAGTCCATGGGGTCACAAAGGGTCAGGCACAACTGAGCCATTGACCTGAACTGAACTGGACTGTGGCCTGCCAGGCTTCTCTGTCCCTGGGATTCTCCAGGCAAGAGTACTGGAGTGGGTTTCCATTTTCTCCTCTGGGGATCTTCCTGAGGGATGGAACCCACATCTCCTGCGTTGCAGGTGACTCTTTACCAGCGAGTCACCAGGGAAGCCCCTCGGAATATTCTTTAAAGCTTTAAAGAATATATTCTTTAAAGCTGTGCTATTCCTTTCACACCTTCCTCAAAATACCCCTCCCCTCTGAACCCATGTCCAGTGCCGGGTACTGTCCTAGGGCCAGGCCTTTGGTCCAGTTTGGCGGCTTATGTGTCTCTTCCGTCTGCTGTAAAGGACCACTTCTCTTTCCCCTTGACCCTGGGTCTCCCCTATTCCCAGGGTTCATGGAAGAGGACCAAGATGGCCCCTCTCTTTGTGTGGTTTCCAGTTTACTTCTGATGATAAGAGTATTTACTCCATGCTTTTTCCTGTCGCATATCATGTGATTCTTGCCGAAACACTGTGAGTGAGATGTGATTACTTTCCTCCTTTAACAGAAGGAGAAATGAAGTTTTAAATAATTCAGGGTCTTAGAGCAGGAAGAAGGCACATACTCAGCATTTTATAAGTAAATATATATTTACGTGCATATATAATTTACATGGGGCTTCCCAGGTGGCACTAGTGGTAAAGAACCTGTCTACTAATGCAGGAGATGTAAGAGATGAGGGTTCGATTCCTGGGTCAGCAAGATCCCGTGGAGGAGGGCATGGCAACCCACTTCAGTATTCTTGCTTGGAGAACGCCATGGACAGAGGACCCTGGTGGTCTACAAAACATCAGACACAAGTGAAGTGACTAAGCATCACACATGCATAATTTTCATGGAAGGAAGGAGAGGAGAAAGAAAAGGATTATAAACTACACCAGGTGTCTGAGACTCTCATCTATCACTGTTCGGTGGTACCCTGGCCCAGTGATTTCCTGTATCGCCCTGCTAGCAAGGACTCGGGGAGAACTGAAGCAGATTGGTCCCTATTACCTGAAACATCACCACTCACCCAAGAGACGCAGAGAGTTAAATATAATACGTTAGAAACATGAAACCAATGTATGAATGGAGAATGAGAAAGTGAGATCTGACTAGGAAAAGAAATTTTAAGTATTGCTGTATTATCATCTACTTCAGGACTCTTTAAAAATACGTTGGCAGGAGCCATGAGAAGTCTATCCACATTACCGTAAATTCCACTTAGATTGTGCTGGGGATTAGTGTGAATCAAAACCAAGCCCTCATCCCGTGTGGAGCGGCAAACACACTACAGCCTCGTTTCCACTAATCTGGGGCTGCTGAGTGATCTTTGATCACATCAAGTATTACAGATGGGAAAGTACTCTTTTCAAATCCCCAATGTGTTTCCAACTGTCAATAAAATCCTTCTTAAGTGTCAGAAGCAATTCTCTGGTTTACACTTACACTGCTAACCATGGCAGCACGTTTCAGTACTTCTAAAGCAAAACAACAACCCAGTGGCATAACCACGGCCATAATTCTGACAGACACACTCACCCTCAGCTCTAAAGGCGTCAGGGATGTGCTTCTAAAAATTGCCATTTGTGTTAACTTCACTTTAAAGATTAGGTGTTTCACTCAGAAATACCTTATCTGGGAGGCAAAACAACCCCTACTCCAAACCCTCGAATTAAACAAACCAATCACACAGGTGACATGTCGATCCAGATGTTTAAATTCGCACAGAAAGTGAAGCCTCCCTAGTTCCTAGAATGTGCGATAAAAATTTTAATATTTGGAAGCGTGTGAACAAAGGGTGTCTTACATTTTAAAGATGATCTCAATGAAATTGGATCCTTCCCCATAAATTATACAAGAGGATGGTTTGCAGTAATTGCTGTAATAAAGTAGCCGGTAGAAAGAAGCACGGGTCCCTTAACTAGATAAAATAAGCAATTACCCCAGCCATCAGAAACCCCGTCAATGGGGAGGTTGTCTGTGTCAGAACAGGGCCTGCAAACCCTGTTGCATTTAAGCGTCCGAGGCTTTGGCCCGATTATCTTCCAGGATGTGCATGTTTAATAAGCTTCTCCAGCAAATGAAGGGGGAACGTTTCTGGCAAAATGAAAGATGGTGATAAACTGCTTCCGGATGATTAATTCACGAAGACCCTTCATCACACAGCGAAGACATATGCCCATCTTCCCTGTTGTCCCCTTGGAGATTTTCCTACTAAACGTATGTGCATATTTTTCATGGCCACTGATATTTGAATTGCAGCATGCCTCCATGCAGAACATGAAACACTTCAAACTGCATAATGCTGACTAAATTATCAGGTCTCCAGTGGCCTGAGGTAGCAATCGCCATAATAATGAGTGTGCTTAAGTGGTTTGTGTAGGTCTCCTCAGCTCTGTAGCTTTAATGCTCAGACTTATTATTAGGTTGTTTTTTTTCCCCCTCCTTTCCAGGCAAGAGATGGTCTCTCAACATCACTGGCCATTTTGAGTTGGGGAACATGCAATGGCCTGCCTCTATGAATGACTGTGAAAGCCAACTGATAATCCCAGTTTCATCAAACAAAACAGTCACTTGACATCTTCCCATCTACTGTTATTCTATCTTGTTTAAACAGAGGTGTGGCTCAGACAGTAAAAAAAAAAAGAAATCTGCCTGCGTTGCGGGAGAATCTGGTTTGATCCCTGGGTAGGGAAGATCCTTTGAAGAAAGGAATGTTTATTCTTGCCTGGAGAATTCCAGGGACAAAAGGAGCCTGGTGGACTACAGTCCAGGGGATCACAAACAGTCAGACGCAATGGAGTGACTAACACATTCACACCTTTAATGATTTAAACACATTCACGTTTGGAGCTTGGGTGACTTTAAGTGATTTCGCCCACCTGTACATCTAAAACTGGTGCATCAGCCTTTAATGATTTCTCAAAATTTGAGATATTTTGCATGAATCATTTGTTGGAAAAAAATGAAAATCTACCCCAAAAGTGAACACATGCATTTATGACTTTAGTAATTTAAAGAGTCTTTTAAAAATCTGGTGTTTTTTAAAACAACAACAACAAAAAAACCTGGTGTTACTCTAGTCTTGCTACATGGCAGAGCCAATTTACACACTTTTCAGCATGGGGTTGAGAGAAAGATCTGGGCTTGCCCAGGAAAGTAAGCAAGGACCATTCAATCGATTGTGCAGCCAGTCAGTCCCTCTGAGTTCTAACCTAAGAGCTCGCTCTCCCTCCCATTCTGCTAGAATCTCTCAAGACCTTCTTCTCAGTGAACATCCCCAGGAAAGCATTTCTTATTCACTTTCCCCAAGTCCCATTCCTGGCCCTGCCTCCTCCACAACCTACACCCTTAATTTTCTGTCTCTTTATCTACCCTTTCCTCGGCAAACTTCAAGGGCTTTGTGTGTAGGAGTTCATAGCCAGGTGTTGTTGGAAAAGTAGGATAGAATATTTGCTTCATGTCTTTTTCATGTTAGTGTTTTTTGGGAATAGATGATATGTTAACATTTTTCAAAAGTCAAATGACTCTGAAGAGTAGGCAGTTGAAGTGCAACCTCCTATCCACACACCAGTGATTTCCTCTACAGATGTGTCCACCACTGCCAGGCTTAAGATATCTTTTAAGATGGAGCTAGAGCTGCTGGGTCAGAGAAGGCAATGGCACCCCACCCCAGTACTTTTGCCTGGAAAATCCCATGGACGGAGGATCCTGGTAGGCTCCAGTCCATGGGGTCGCTGAGAGTCGGACACGACTGAGCGACTTCACTTTCACTTTTCACTTTCATGCATTGGAGAAGGAAATGGCAACCCACTCCAGTGTTCTTGCCTGGAGAATCCCAGGGATGGGGGAGCCTGGTGAGCTTCCGTCTATGGGGTCGCACAGAGTCGGATACGACTGAAGCGACTTAGCAGCAGCAGCAGCAGAGCTGCTGGGTAAAAGGCCCCATGCATTTAGATACATGCAACCCTATGCTCCCTGGAGGAAGAAGTGTCAACTCACTCCAGTATTATTGCCTGGAGAATCCCATGGACAGAGGAACCTGGTGGGCTATAGTCCATGGGTTGCAAAGAGTTGGGCACAACCGAGTGACTAAACAGCAAACAACCCTATCAGAAGAATGGATAAAAAAGATACAGCATATGCACGTGGACACACACACACACACACACACACACATACGTACAATGGAATATATAAAAATAATGAAATAAAGTCATTTGCAGCAAATTGGAGGGACTTAGAGATTATCATACTAAATGAAGTAAATCATACAGAGAAATACAAATATATCAGTTATATGTGGAATCTAAAAAAAGGATACAAATGTATATGATTCAATGCTATTCTCTCAAATCATCCCACTCTCTCCTTCCCCAACTGTGTCCAAAATCTGTTCTCTATGTCTGTGTCTCTTTTGCTGCCCCAAAAGGAAGATCATCAGTACTATCTTTCTAGATTCTATATATATAGTGTGTGTGTGTGTGTGTTAATATACAGTATTTGTCTTTCTGACTTACTTCACTTAGTATAATAAGATCTAAGTTGATCTACTTCATTAAAACTGACTCAAATGTGCCCCTTTTTATAACTGAGTAATATTCCATTGGGTATCTGTCCCACAACTTCCTTATCCATTCATCTGTCAATAGACATCTGCTGTTGCTGCTGCTAAGTCACTTCATTCGTGTCCGACTCTATGCAACCCCATAGACGGCAGCCCATCAGGTTCCACCGTCCCTGAGATCCTCCAGGCAAGAACACTGGAGTGGGTTGCCATTTCCTTCTCCAATGCATGAAAGTGAAAAGTGAAAGTGAAGTCGCTCAGTCATGTCCGACTCTTAGCAACCCCATGGACTGCAGCCCACCGGGATCCTCCGTCCATGGGATTTTCCAGGCAAGAGTACTGGAGTGGGGTGCCATTGCCTTCTCTGCAAGAGACATCTAAGTTGCCCCAATGTCCTAACTACTGTAAATAGTGCTGCAGTGAATATTGGGTGCATGAATCTTTTTTAATTATGATTTCCTCATGGTACATGCCCAATAGGAAGCTAGTGGGAATTTGTCGAATGACGCAGGAAACCCAAAGCTGGTGCTCTGTGACAACCTAGAGGGGTGGGATGGGGAGGGAGGTGGGAGGGGGGTTCAAGAGGGAGGCCATGTGTATCCCTGTGGCCGATTCATGTTTATGTATGGCAAATCCATCACAATATTGTGAAGTAATTATCTTCTAGTTAAAAATGATTTTTTTAAAAAAGATGCAAATGAACTTATTTACAAAACAGAAGTAGACACACGGACATAGAAAACCACCTTATGGTTACCAATGGGGAAAGAGGGGAAGGGATAAATTAGGAGGCTGGTATCAAAAGATCAGATCTGGTATCAAAAGATACACACTACTAAATATAAAATTCCTTGGCGGTTCAGATGGTAAAGAATCTACCTGCAATGTGAGAGACTCAGGTTTAGTCCCTGAGTGGGGAAGAGCACCTGGAGAAGGGAACAGCAACCCACACCAGTATTTTTGCCTGAAGAACTCCAGAGGAGCCTCCTGGGGCACAGTCCATGGGGTCACAAAAGAGTCAGGTATGACTGAATGACTAAAACTTCCACTTCTTCACTTCTTTCCAGATATAAAATAATTGACAAGTGCTTACTGCATAGCACAAAGAATTATACTCAATATCTCAAAATAACTTATAATGGAAAATAATGTTAAAAAAGAATATACATATATATGCTATGCTATGCTAAGTATATGTATATATGTATAACTGAATTATTTCACTGTACACCTAAAATTAATACAACATTGTAAAACAACTATATTTCAATAAAAATTTTTTAAATAAAAAAAATTAATTAAAGGATGTGTGGACAAATTACCTTCTATAAATTATACCAACTGATCCTTCAGTTAAGTCCTCAAGGGTGGCTGTTATTCCACACTCACCAAGAAAATGTTTTCAAGCCTTTAAATCTTTGTCAATCCGATCATATGAGAAGAAATATTTTGTTTTAGTTTAGTTTTCCATTTATTTTTAATGAGTAATTTGAGTATTGTTTCATATACTAAAGAATACTCACATTTCTTTTTCTAAAACTCTCTACATTCTTTGACACGTTTTCCACTGTGTTCATCTTTGTACTACTGATTTATGGAATTTTCTTTTATCTTATCCCTTTGACATTAGTTATGAATATCTTCCTCCATCTGTCATTTGGCTTTTGACTTTGCTTGTGGTGTTTTTATACTAGGCATATTTTATTTAATATAGTGAAATTTATCAATCCTTATCTTTTATGGCTTCCAAGCTTTTTGTCACATTTAAGAAAACCTTTCTGATTCTGAGATGGTATTTTTGAAATATCCTATGCACTATAGTATTCTTATGATGTTGCATTACTTTTACAGTAAGTGTGTGAAAGCAAAAGGAAACGAAAAGGTGTTAGTCACTCATCTGTGTCCCGCTCTTTGTGACCCCATGGATGGTGGCCCACAAGGCTCCTCCATCCATGGGATTCTCCAGGCAGGAATACTGGAGTGGGTAGCCATTCCTTTTCCCAAGGGATCCTCCTGACCCAGGGATCAAATCTGGGTCTCCTGCGTTGCAGGCCGACTCTTTACTGTCTGAGACTTTGAGCTTTATGTTGGTGAAGAAGATGAGGTAATAATCTCACTTTATTATTTTTTATTTTAGGTTTGTCTATTCAGACAATACAAAGTTTGCCATTTGCTGAATAATTATATTTTCTCCCATTAACTTACAATATCACCTTTATCAATCCTAACAAGACCCATTTTATAGATTAGAAAATGTAAGCATGATGTTTTGAAGCATCTTACTGAAGGTTTCATGAGTTAAATTTGAACTAACCGTCGGCCTTTTATTTTTATTTTCTCTGCTACACTCTCCTTAACTTTATTTTATTTTTGCTTCCTTACTAATTATATAGCTTTTTTCTATCAAGAACTGATAGAGATGCACTAACGTCTCTCATAATTATGGAATTTCTATCATTACATTAATGTATACAAATTTTACATTATGATTATAAAAATATTTGCATATTATACAAAATTATTTCTAATCCTCTCACTTTGGATAGACTTTGTAATTAACTAAAATGATTCCTGTGTCATACTGAATGCTGTTGCTTTAAATTTGACCTCAGCCTTTATAATGAAACCTTTCTTTATTGTTTTGACAATATCTTGTTAGCTGCAACTTTTCCTCACGTAATTTTAGCTGTACTTCTTGAAGATATATTTTTGTTTGATTTTGATTATACTCTCAATCTTTATCAATTTGCGCTTATGAATTTATAATATATAGATGGAACAGATACTAAGTCATTTTATACAAGGAATATTTTTTTAATCTTATTTTATTTTGAAACTACCCTTGCAAGCTTCCAAGAATGAAGGGGTACTTATATATTGTTATGGACTGAATGTTTGTGTCTCCTCAAAATATGTAGGTTGAAACCCCTACCCCAGTGTGATGGTATTATGAGGGTGGACCATTGGGAGGTAATTAGATTCAGATGAGGTCATGAGGTCAGGGTGGTGGTGGGGGATCCCATGACAGGGTGCTATGCTATGCTAAGTCACTTCAGTTGTGTCCGACTCTGTGTGACCCCATAGACGGCAGCCATCAGGCTCCCCTGTCCCTGGGATTCTCCAGGCAAAAACACTTGAGTGGGTTGCCATTTCCTTCTCCAATGCATGAAAGTGAAAAGTGAAAGCGAAGTCACTCAGTCATGTCAGACTCTTAGCGACCCTATGGACTGCAGCCTACCAGGCTCCTCCATCCATGGGATTTTCCAGGCAAGAGTACTGGAATGGGGTGTCATTGCCTTCTCCACATGACAGGGTGAGTGTCCCCTTAAAGAGAAAGACAGAGCTCTCTTTCCAGCCGAACTCAAAGGTGAAAACATGAAGCACAGCAAGATGGAGGTCATCTGCAAGCCAGGAAAAGTCCTTCTTATTGTTGTTGTTCGGTTGCTAAGTCATGTTCGACTATTTGTGACTCCATGGACTGTAGCACACCAGGCTCCTCTGCCCTTCACTACCTCCTGGAGTTTGCTCAAACTCACGTCCATTGGGTTAGTGATGCCTTCCAGCCATGTCATGTTCTGTTGCCCCCTACTCCTCCTGCCCTCAATATTTCCCAGCATCAAGGTCTTTTCCAATGAGTTGGTACTTCTTCACATCAAGCAGCCAAAGAGAGTCCTTACCAAGAACCAAATCCATCAGCATCTTGACCTTGGACTTCTTGGGCTCCAGAACTTGGAGGAAATAAATGTCTCATATAAACGACCCAATTTATGGTATCTTGCTGTAGCTTCCCAGGCTAAGACACATAACAATGTTTGTTTTTTAAAAAGCATGATACATATCACATTTTTGAGAATTCTGACATATCCACTGAAGCTATTAGAAAGAATATGAAGTTTGGGGTACACTTCTTTTTTCCTCTTTGGTGAAGTTGGGAGAGTAAGAATCGTTTCCATTTGAAACATAAATAGCAGTTTGATATTCTACACTCTGTCACCATGTAACCAAGACCTGGATGTTGAGCTTCTGACATGTTTTTATAGCCTGAAACATTATTTTTAAAAGGTAAAGTCTTACTCTTATTTGTAAATCAGAAGGATGAATGCCCAGTCTTCAGTAGAATACATTCAGGTTTGAAAGGACATTAAGTATTCATGTGGCTCTCCAATGTTCTATGGATGACTGCAAATCTTAAAAACACCCCTACCTATGCATTAATACTTGAGAAGCTGAAAAATGTCATCCTGACTCACAGCAAAACAAAAGTCCAGCCAGTGTTTGGATGAAGAGCAAAATATGGTTCTGGTGACTAAAACTGAGCATTGAGGTAACCAGGTTTCAAGTTGTCTGAAACATAAAAACCGAGCAGCCAAACAGCAAACGATAACCACAAACTAAGAAGTCTTTAAGATGGCATGAATCTGAAGTGAGGTCTAGAAGCTGTAGAATTGCCTGACATATTCAAGACCCATGAAAATTTCTTTGAATTGGACTTTAAGATTCTTTCCTCAGAAAGATTTCCATGTTTGTCCCTAGCTTTCATGATACAAAGTTAATGGTAAAGCAGAAATGCAGCTCACTGGAAGCTTGACTATTGAAGCTTGACTCTGTTTTCATTCCGAGTCCCTGATTCTGGTCCACTGAGTCATGAGTTTAGAGAATACAGCTGGAAATTGAGAGAAGTGCCCTCTGGGTGAGACGTGAGTCCCTGATTCTGGTCCACTGAGTCATGAATTTAGAGAATATGGCTGGAAATTGAGAGAAGTACCCTCTGGGTGAGAGGGACGATGCCTGAGGAAGCCTATCCTTCACAGTAGGAGTGAGCACAAAACCTTTCTCGAGAGATTGCTGAGGGGGCCCATGAGAAAACGGGACAGAGAAAGATGTTGGGGGAGAGGGGAGTGATGCAAGTGGGAAGACCCAAAAGCAGGGAAATGAGGGAATGTGCCCCCTTGGAGGTATAAGCAATAAGCTAACAGTGGAGATAAAATGAACCTGCTCATGATTCCAAAAAGGAGGATAAAAAAGAAGCGGAAATGTAAAAGATTAAAATCAAACAGAAAATTGTGGTTAAGTCCAAGCATCAGATCAGTCGCTCAGTCGTGTCCGACTCCTTGCGACCCCATGAACCGCAGCACGCCAGGCCTCCCTGTCCATCACCAGCTCCCGGAGGTCACCCAGACTCGCACCCATCAAGTCAGTGATGCCATCCAGCCATCTCATCCTCTGTCGTCCCCTTCTCCTCCTGCCCTCAATCCCTCCCAGCATCAGAGTCTTCTCCAATGAGTCAACTCTTCACATGAGGTGGCCAAAATACTGGAGTTTCAGCTTTAGCATCATTCCTTCCAAAGAAATTCCAGGATTGATCTCCTTCAGAATGGACTGGTTGGATCTTCTTGCAGTCCAAGGGACTCTCAAGAGTCTTCTCCAACACCACAGTTCAAAAGCATCAATTCTTCGGCACTCAGCCTTCTTCACAGCATATCAATAAGCAAATGAAATATAAATGATCTAAACAGAAAAATTAAAGTCAGAGTTTGATGTGGAAAAGAAACCCTCTTTAAGTAAAAGGGCTAAAAGACAGCCAAAACTTGATGGGAGAAAAATCTACTGAGCAGAAGAAATCTGGAGGGTCTGTTTTAATGTCAACAAAAATAGACTTTTGAAACAAAGAATACAGCTTGAATATAGGGAGACATTGCATAATTGAAAATAAAGGAGTATATGGATAAACATAGCACAGTAACCCTAAATGTGTAAGAATCCAATTATTTAAAATAATAAAATAAAAATGAACAGAATTGAAAGAAATAGAAATCTCTGCAATTATAATTTCAGACTTAATTAGTTCTCCTTAATCAATGTATCAGAAAATAAACACTCCAGAAGATATGTACAGCACTGTCAACCAACTTGCTCTAGTTAATACTTAAAGAGCACTTAGACCACTTCACCCCCAGGGGCAAAAGACAAAGTCTGTTAAAGCGTATATGGAATATTCATCAAGGCAAACCATACTGCAGATTATAAAGTGAATCTCAAGTCATTGAGATTTGAATCTCAAATTTGAATCTCTAATTTCAAGTAATTGAAATAAAAGTAATTCTAATCATAATTGAATTAAGTTTGAAATAAGCTGCAAAATAATTTATGAAAAAACTCAAACTCTTGAACATTAAATAAGTCACACTACTCTATATCCCATGGGTTAAGGAAGTAACTAGAAGTAAGAAAATATTTTTACTTGAGTGACAACATGAAAAAAAGAAAATAAAGCTCCTACAAAATAGATCAGATCAGTTGCTCAGTCGTGTCCAACTCTTTGCGACCCCATGAATCACAGCATGCCAGGCCTCCCTGTCCATCACCAATTACCGGAGGTCACTCAGACTCACGTCCATCAAGTCAGTGATGCCATCCAGCCATCTCATCCTCTGTCGTCCCCTTCTCCTCCTGTCCCCAATCCCTCCCAGCATCAGAGTCTTTTCCAGTGAGTCAACTCTTCGCATGAGGTGGCCAAAGTATTGGAGTTTCAGCTTCAGCATCATTCCTTCCAAAGAAATCCCAGGGCTGATCTCCTTCAGAATGGACTGGTTGGATCTCCTTACAGTCCAAGGGACTCTCAAGAGTCTTCTCCAACACCACAGTTCTAAAGCATCAATTCTTCGGTGCTCAGCCTTCTTCACAGTCCAGCTCTCACATCCATACATGATCACAGGAAAAACCATAGCCTTGACTCAACGGACCTTTGCTGGCAAAGTAATGTCTCTGCTTTTCAATATGCTATCTAGGTTGGTCATAACTTTCCTTGCAAGGAGTAAGTGTCTTTTAATTTCATGGCTGCAGTCACCATCTGCGGTGATTTTGGAGCCCCCCAAAATAAAGTCTGACACTGTTTCCACTGTTTCCCCACCTATTTTCCATGAAGTGATGGGACCAGATCCCATTATCTTTGTTTTCTGAATGTTGAGCTTTAAGCCAACTTCTCACTCTCCTCTTTCACTTTCATCAAGAGGCTTTTTAGTTCCTCTTCACTTTCTGCCATAAGGGTGGTGTTATCTGCATATCTGAGGTTATTGATATTTCTCTCAGCAATCTTGATTGCAGCTTGTGTTTCTTCCAGCCCAGCGTTTCTCATGATGTACTCTGCATATAAGTTAAATAAACTGAGTGACAATATACAGCCTTCAGGTACTCCTTTTCCTATTTGGAACCAGTCTGTTGTTTCATGTCCAGTTCTAACTGTTGCTTCCTGACCTGCATCCAGATTTCTCAAGAGGCAGATCAGGTGGTCTGGTATTCCCATCTCTTTCAAAATTGTCCACAGTTTATTGTGATCCACACAGTCAAAGGCTTTGGTATAGTCAATAAAGCAGAAATAGATGCTTTTCTGGAACTCTCTTGCTTTTTCCATGATCCAGAGGATGTTGGCAATTTGATCTCTGGTTCCTCTGCCTTTTCTAAAACCAGCTTGAACATCTGGTAGTTCACGGTTCACATATTGCTAAAGCCTGGCTTGGAGAATTTTGAGCATTACTTTACTAGCATGTGAGATGAGTACAATTGTGCAGTAGCTTGAGCATTCTTTGGCATTGCCTTTCTTTGGGATTCGAATGAAAACTGACCTTTTCCAGTCCTGTGGCCACTGATGAGTTTTCCAAATTTGCTGGATTGGAGTGCAGCACTTTCACAGCATCATCTTTCAGGATTTGGAATAGCTCCACTGGAATTCCATCACCTCCACTAGCTTTGTTCCTAGTGATGCTTTCTAAGACCCACTGGACTTCACATTCCAGGATGTCTGGCTCTAGGTCAGTCATCACACCATCGTGATTATCTGGGTTGTGAAGATCTTTTTTGTACAGTTCTTCTGTGTATTCTTGCCACCTCTTCAATATCTTCTGCTTCTGTTAGGTCCATACCATTTCTGTCCTTTATCGAGCCCATGTTTGCATGAAATGTTCCCTTGGTATCTCTAATTTTCTTGAAGAGGTCTCTAGTCTTTCCCATTCTGTTGTTTTCCTCTATTTCTTTGCATTGATCACTGAAGAAGCCTTTCTTATCTCTTCTTGCTATTCTTTGGAAGTCTGCATTCAGATGCTTATATCTTTCCTTTTCTCCTTTTCCTTTCACTTCTCTTCTTTTCACAGTTATTTGTAAGGCCTTCCCAGGCAGCCTTTTTGCTTTTTTGCATTTCTTTTCCATGGGGATGGTCTTGATCCCTGTCTCCTGTACAATGTCACAAACCTCATTCCATAGTTCATCAGGCACTCTATCTATCAGATGTAGGCCCTTAAATCTATTTCTCACTTCCACTGTATAATCATAAGGGATTTGATTTAGGTCATACCTGAATGGTCTAGTGGTTTTCCCTACTTTCTTCAATTTAAGTCTGAATTTGGTAATAAGGAGTTCATGATCTGAGCCACAGTCAGCTCCCGGTCTTGTTTTTGTTGACTGTATAGGGCTTCTCCATCTTTGGCTGCAAAGAACGTAATCAATCTGATTTTGGTGTTGACCATCTAGTGATGTCCATGTGTAAAGTCTTCTCTTGTGTTGTTGGAAGAGGGTGTTTGCTATGACCAGTGCATTTTCTTTGCAAAACTCTATTAGTCTTTGCCCTGCTTCATTCCTGACAGAATGTGGTCCACTGGAGAAGGGAATGGCAAACCACTTCAATATTCTTGCCTTAAGAACCCCATGAACAGTATGAAAAGGCAAAATGATAGGATACTGAAAGAGAAGCTCCTCAGGTCAGTAGGTACCCAATATGCTACTGGAGATCAGTGGAGAAATAACTCCAGAAAGAATGAAGGGATGGAGCCAAAGCAAAAACAATACCCAGCTGTGGATGTGACTGGTGACAGAAGCAAGGTCCGATGCTGTAAAGAGCAATATTGCATATGAACCTGGAATGTCAAGTCCATGAATCAAGGCAAATTGGAAGTGGTCAAACAAGAGATGTCAAGAGCGAATGTTGACATTCTAGGAATCAGCGAACTCAAATGGACTGGAATGGGTGAATTTAACTCAGATGACCATTATATCTACTACTGGGGGCAGGAATCCCTCAGAAGAAATGGAGTAGCCATTATGGTCAAAAAAAGAGCCCGTAATGCAGTAGTTGGATGCAGTCTCAAAAATGACAGAATGATCTCTGTTCTTTTCCAAGGCAAACCATTCAATATCACAGTAATCCAAGTCTATGCCCCAACCAGTAACGCTGAAGAAGCTAAAGTTGAAAGGTTCTATGAAGACCTACAAGACCTTTTAGAACTAACACCCAAAAAGATGTTCTTTTCATTAAAGGGGACTGGAATGCAAAAGTAGGAAAAAACATTTACTTAGCTTTATTGACTATTCCAAAGCCTTTGACAGCATGAATCACAAAAAATGGCAGAAAATTCTTCAAGAGATGTGAATATCAGATCACTTTACCTGCCTCCTGAGATACTATTCAGGTCAAGTAGCAACAGTTAGAACTGAATATGGAACAACAGACTGCTTCCAAATTGGAAAAGGAGTACGTCAAGGCTGTATATGGTCACCGTGCTTATTTAACTCATATGCAGAGTACATTATGAGAAATACAGGGCTAGATGAAGCACAAGCTGAAATCAAGATTGCCAAGAGAAATATCAATAACCTCAGATACACAGATGATACCACCCTTAAGGCAGAAAGAAGAGAAGAACCAAAAAGTCTCTTGATAAAAGTGAAAATATTGGCTTAATATTCAACATTCAGAAAACTAAGCTCCTGGTATCTGGTCCCATCATTTCATGGCAAATATATGGGGAAACAATGGAAACAGAGACTTTCTTTTCTTGGGCTCCAAAATCACTGCAGATGGTGACTGCAGCCATGAAATTAAAAGATGCTTGCTCCTTGGAAGAAAAACTATGACCAACTTAAACAGCATATTAAAAATCAGAAATATTACTTTGCCAACAAATGTCTGTCTAGTCAAAGCTATGGCATTTCCAGTAGTCATATATGGATGTGAGAGTTGGATTATAAAGAAAGCTGAGAGCTGAAGAATTAATACTTTTGAACTGTGGTGTTGGAGAAGACTCTTGAGAGTCCCTTGGACTGCAAGGAAATCAAACCAGTCAATCCTAAAGGAAATTAGTCCTGAATATTCATTGGAAGGACTGATGCTGAAGCTGAAACTCCAATACTTTGGCCACCTGATGCAAAAAACTGACTCATTGGAAAACACCCTGATGCTGGGAGAGATCAAAGGCGGGAGAAGAAGAGGACGTCAGAGGATGAGATGGTTGGATGGCATCACCAACTCAATGGAAATGAGTTTGAGCAAGCTCCAGGGTTTGGTGATGGACAGGGAAATCTGGCGTGCTGCAGTCCATGGGGTTGCAAAGAGTCAGACACAAGTGAGCAACTGAACTGAACTGACAATCTAGAAGGTAGTTGACAGTGATATGTTCTATGATCCTCAAGTGAGCTGTGACGAAGGGCTTCCAAGGAAATCTGCAATTCAACATGTGTGGGTGGTAGAGATGAGATGTGTCTATTTTTGATGTTCCGATTAAATGTTTTGTTTTAAAATCAAATTCTCTAAATGTTGGCGGGCCCTCACTGTGTTAGGTTCTTATATCAAATCCAAGTGAAACCAAATCAATGATGAAATGTCAGTTGTCTTTGTTGTTCAGTCACTAACATGTGGTTCATGTCCCAACTCTTTGCGACCCAAAGTACTGCAGCACACCAGGCTTCTCTGTCTTTCGCTGTCTCCCAGAGTTTGCTCAACCTCATGTCCACTGAGTCCCTGATGACTTGATTCTTTTATTTTTTTCTTAAGTTTTTATTTTAAAAAGATTTAGAAATACCATTCTTCCTCCTCTTCTTTTTTTCCAATACCACATCTGGTAATAATAACCTGCAGTTCAAATTATTTTACCTAGGAAATAATTTCAGGGATATTTTACCTGGAAAATGTGAGGGTAAGTAAAGCCTATTCTCCAAAGTGGTTTATACTCTGAATTCCTACCAAAGTTAGGACAAGTTTTAAAAAGGAACCCTAGCTGGGGAAGGTAACAATAAGCAGGTAGAAACCAACTAGTGTGTATCAAAAGTTCAGGATCTTTGAAGCTATAAGCTTACTTTCCTTAGTTTATTGCTTACGTAAGTATTAACCAGAAATACAGCAGCTAATCATAGTGGTAAGCACCATGGTGTTTATAGAAGCAGGATTTCCAATAAGGGAGAGCTCTCATTTTCTGTAGTTGACAATTAGACTCGGGGACATCTCTTATGTTGGATCCATGAATTTAAAAGAGTATAATAAAAATCTTCACATTACAATTTCAAAGGAAAAATAATGAAAGAAAATAACATGTAAAAGCTATATAAAAATGTGTATAGGAAAAAGGTTTTCTAATATTAGGTAAAGTGTGGACGTCTTAGTGCCCTTCCCTTGAAGAAGGCTGGCTAAACTCTCAAGTGTTTTGCAAATTACAATAGTTCCATCAAAAAGCAGGCCTTTTTCAATCTTCATCTGCCAACATCTCTTTCTTCACCAACTGCTTTGGGGCTTCCCTGGTGGCTCAGATGGTAAAGAATCTGCCTGCAATGTGTGAGGCCCACGTTCGATCCCTGGGTTGGGAAGATCCCCCTGGAGAAGGGAACAGCTACTCACTCCAGTATTCTTGCCTGGAGAATCCCATGGACAGATGAGCCTGGTGGGATACAGTCTAGGGGGTTGCAAAGAGTCAGACATGATGAGCACTAACACTCTTTGAGAACAGGTTTTACTGGAGAAGGAAATGGCAAAGCACTCCAGTACCCTTGCCTGGAAAATCTGATGGACGGAGAAGCCTGGTAGGCTACAGTCCGTGGGGTCGCTGAGGGTCGGACAAGAGTGAGCGACTTCACTTTTCACTTTACTCACTCTCACATTTTCCAGGTAAAACATCCCTGGATCCAAACTGCAAATTATTATTGCCAAGTTCAGTATTGGAAAAGGGAGAGGAGGAAGAAGAAGAGTAGACGAGGTGGGAGGAGAGTAGAAGGGGGAAGGGTAAATATTTCTCAACCTTTTTTAAAATAAAACCTTAAGAAAAAATAAAAGAACCAAGAGAAAGACTAAAACGATGGAATTGTTGCCTACAGCTCTGCATGCAAATAACACGAGAGGCTATAGCAGTGAAGAAAAACTTGTCAGCGGGGTCAAATCCATATGAGACTCTCACTACCACTCAATCAGGCTGTCCTCCAAAGACAGCCAGCTTAGAGCAGCTCACCAGAGTTTATGCACTTTATAAACTGAGCAAGACAAATGTTGTGTTAGTGCTTTATGGACTTGTTATGACAGCTAATTTCGTATCGCCTGACATAGTATCTGAGCAAATGTACAGATGTTCATTCATTTCCACTCCACTCTAGATACTGTAAATTGAGTGCCTCTGGAAGTCCAGTCATAATAGCTGACAAACACCCCTGCTACCCACAAGAATGAACGTTGTAAGTCACCAAGCTTCGACATGGAAAGTTAGCAGAGAACTCAGGGGCCCATGCATCTTTTTAATGGCTTTATGGCAGAAGCCTTGTGTGGGTTTACTATGACAGTCTACCAGGGGACTCAGAGGACATCTAATGAATTAGCCATAACTTTAATTTAAGCGACATAATGCCTGATAAATGAGGGGCCCTGACGCACCTCTGAGTTTATCACCCTTCCCTGAAGCCACCACTGTGACCCTAGCCTTGTCTTGTTTCTTCCTTTGCTGTGACTTGTTCCTAATTTTAAAAGGATAAAAACCTGTTACTGAACACAGGAGCACACAGTCTTTCCAAAAAGGGGCACACCTGCACCTTCTCCCCTGCTGTGGAAGCCGGCTAGTCGTTCCAAACAGATCGTGGGGAAAATGAGTCTCTCCGCACAAGCTGCCGTTACTCCATTTTTATTCCCAGGTTAATATTGGTGAGATTTCATCTATGGTTTGAGACGACAGATTAAAATGTAAAATCTCAAGATAAAATAAAAATTCTAAACCGGGTGAATTTATTAAAGGGAATGTGGAATTATCTCACAGCCTATACACCTGAAACTCCATGTGGCTGTTTTAACTGCTTACAATTTCCCATCCATCATTCTATGATGTTTGATTTTCTTGAGGTTCATTTTGAACATCATTGAAAATAAAGAATCTTTCAGAAGGTTAATTATAGAATGGATCACATCATATATCTGCCAGGTGAATATTCGCCGTCAATGTAAAAGTTGAAATAATTGTATGACATTAAGGGTAAAATAACAGATCGACAGTCTTGTTGTTTTCCACCAACTTTCATCAGGGTCTCTTGCAAAGTTTGCCATCTTATTCTCATGGTGGTTATCTCCACAAAGATTTTGCAACAAAATAGTATTTGAGCCAACTATTGTTTTGAGGTCAACTGCAGGGAGTGGCTCTGTTGTTAAGTCACTAATTCTTATTTGACTCTTTTTCCCCATGGACTGTAGCCCGCCAGGCTCCTCCATTCATGGGATTTCCCAGGCGAGAATACTGGAGTAGGTTGCCATTTCCTCCTCCAGGGATCTTCCTGACTCAGGGATCGAACCTGTGTTTTCTGCATGGCAGGTGGATTCTTTACCACTGAGCCCCCTGAGAGGCCCAAATGCCTCTACAGCTTGTTCAATTCATATTTAAAGGTTCCCGTCTTGTTACAAAACAACTGTGGTGAAGAAACTACTCAAAGGAAGAGCAGTTTGTTTGTTTCCTTTTCTCAAAAAGTCTGTTCTGCATGTTTTCATAGTCAGTATTTCTGTGAAAATTATAACCGGAAATCTATTGACCTCACTAACCAGCAAAGATCAGGGTACCGACGAAGGTCACATTAATGACGAAAAACTCAAGTTTTATTTTCTATCAGCTGGCTTGTAGAGCAATGGGTGATGTGTCCTACTACTGAATAAAAATGTTTCCATATGAATTATCCATATAATTCCACATTAGCTGTGTTATTTTGTGTCTGAAGCTGTTTCATTGTCATAAATGCGTTCAGATCAGATCAGTCGCTCAGTCGTGTCCGACTCTTTGCGACCCCATGAACCGCAGCACGCCTGGCCTCCCTGTCCATCACCAGCTCCCGGAGGTCACTCAGACTCGCATCCATCGAGTCAGTGATGCCATCCAGCCATCTCATCCTCTGTCGTCCCCTCCTCCTCCTGGGAAAAATGTTTCCATATGAATTATCCATATAATTCCACATTAGCTGTGTTATTTTGTGTCTGAAGCTGTTTCATTGTCATAAATGCATTAGCTAGAAGTGATTTCAGCAAATGAACTTCAGGGAGCATGGCCGGTTGGTAAGAGACGATCAGTGGTTCAACTTTTGCTGGGTGTGTTGCTACGTATTTGCTTTTTGCTTTGGTTTTACTCCAGAAGGAAGCTTGAAGGTGGAAAGCACTTATTGAGGTAAACATGTTGTTTTGTTCCTGTTATTTTTTTAACAATGAATATTTATATACCAATATCCCCAAAACTGAGGCTGTAAGTGGTACCTAAATGTGCACTGTTGTAAGCATAGCGTGAGTAAAGAAAATTCCTTGTCATGATGGTGCTTCTCTTGCCTGAAAATACAGGCAACGATAAGCTAAATATGTGTGATGACAGTTATGAAGACAAAGCAAAGTGATAAGGTATAAACTGATGAAAGGTCCCTTTGTTGTAAGATAGTTAACAGGACATATAAGAGCAAAAATATAGAAAAAAAGTAGAAAATGACTTTTAAATATGAGAAATCATATGAATTGCTAATATTTAATAGATAATATTTAAATTTCAAGTGTCAGGGATTCTCCACCCCCTCAACATTGTGTCAAAACAGTAAATAACCAGATAACATTTAATCTGTCTCAGCATGTCTCCATTTTTAGGTTTTCCTAAATTTGCTGAAGCATCTTCCTTTTAGACACATCTATGAAAACAGGATATGTGATCTATATGGAATTTAACACATGTCTCAGTTGATATTTTTTCCTTTCCACTCCTTTTCTTATTTTTCTGAGGGAATATTTTTATAGAGAAATTTTGGGATAAATAATGCATTTTTGGCAAGAATACTGAAGATATCGAAGTGGGATTTTTTTTTAATGAAGAAGAGACATTGGAAGATATAACTTTGAGAGGACTGGCGTGATGATGGTGGTGGTGACAGTGGCAGTGGTGATGGTGATGAAATGATGAGGTTAACAGTGATGATTTTGACAATGGGGGTGATGGTAATGATGATGGTGATGGTAATAATAATGTGATGATGTGAATGATGACAGTGGTGATATGGTGGTGGTAATGATGGTGACAATGGTAATGATGGTGGTGATGGTGATGGTAATAACAATCGTGATGATATTATGATGGTGGTGGTAATAATGATGGTGATGATGGTGATGATGTGTGGTGTGATGGTATGGTGGTAATGATGATGGTGATGATGGTAATGATGGTGAAGATGATAATAACAATCGTGATGATGTTTAATGATGGTGGTGGTAATAATGATGGTGATGATGGTAATGGGAGGGGATTGTGATGATGATGGTGATGGTAATAATGATGGTGATGATGGTAATGGTGGCGATGATGATGGTGATGGTAATAATGATGGTGATGATGGTAATGATGGTGGTGATGGTGATGATGGTAATGATGACAATGATGATAGTAATGATGATGATGGTGATTATTACAAAGTCAACCATATGATTTTCAATGCATTGAAACAATTCAGCAAAAGTAGGATATTATCAACACCAACACATCGGGTTAGTGTTAGTCTTGGAGTCAAGGGCTTGAGGTCTAGCTTATGCTGGCCATTCTTTAGTTGAATAGTCCCTGGTATTTTCACTCAAATGGTCTGAGAATTTTACTTGCCCCACCCCCACCCCCCCCCCCCCCCCCCCCGTGGACAAGTAGATAACATAAAGTCTATATCTGCCCCTCCCACAGGTCATCACAGGTCAGTGGTGGATTCCAAGGTTCAGTTGGTAAACTTTGCAGAGCCCAAAGTCCATTCCAGAAAACCCAGTATGTACACTCATTGATTGGAAGCAGCCATAAAGATAAAAGCAGAGTAACATTTGGGGGATTTTGAGCTGAGGGCAGTGAAATGTGAAATAGAAAATGTCAGATCCAAATCCTTTTTAAAGATTCTCAGACAATCCTTAGATGATAAATCACTTAAGGCACCATTAACTTCTCTCACAATCTTAGTGTCTGCAAGAAGGAACATGGCATGCATAATAGTTCCAGGAAATATTTACTTTAAAATAGGAATACACATAGATTACTGGATTATATTTACTCTTTTTGCTTTGTTTAGAAGCACCCTTTGGAAATATTGAGGTGAATTTTATGTATAATTAATCCATAATTGATTCCATTCAAATACTAGGCAACTAGAACTTTTTAATTATGATCACAAGAACTTTTTCTGTACATGTCCTCCTTCTCTGCTCAGTGTTTAGAAGAGTTGTTTCATTTTTACTTTTTTTTTTCTTAATATTGGAATTAAGTGAACTCTTGATGTTGGCAAGCTGGAAGTTCAAGTAAGAGCAGGCCTTTGTACTGGACAGAAGACTCTTCAACTTCCTGCAAGGTTCTGAGCCTCACCTGGGGTCAATGGCCTTTCCTTCCTTTCAACTGATAAAGATCCGCTATTGTTGACCACTCTCGGGATCTGCTCCTCCCAGCTGCATGGTTTGCGAAATAAGTCAGTCCATCCTGGTGCAGCCCCTGGCTCTGCCTCTTCACAAAGGTAGGAGACAGGGAGGGTCCAACATTCATGGTCATTCCAAACCAGCAGACACTGCTCTGCCTCTCAGAACATATCTCCTACTTCAGAGACATCCTGCTGGAAGTTGTGGGGAGGCCACCTGCCCAAGGCCCTCCTCCTGCTGGACCAGTTCCTCCACGCTTAACAGCCTGTGTGCACTTTTGTTACAGGATTCGAGGCATCTCCTTGTTTAATAGAAGACTGAGTTCTCACTTTGCCTTTTGCTTTCCTGGTTATGAATTTGTGAAATAAAATTTATCTCCTGTCATATTAATAAACAAGCAATGTCACAGCCATCAATGATCTCTGGCCTCCAGATGTGAATGAGTGCTCCCAAATCTGAGATCAAGGGCATGCTGCCTCCCACCACACTGACTGTTGAGGAGCTGGGGGAATGCAAGAAGCAAGGTGAACAAACAAGCCAGATTGGCCCCAGATAGCTGAGGTGCATGTAAAAGGAGTGAATTCAGCGAGCCCAGAGGCTTGCCTCTTCCCCTGCATAGAATGCTAAATTCATTAATTTGGTACCTGATCTTTGATTTTCGGACAGTCTGCTCCCTTTCTTGCAAACATATAGAATCTGACTTCCCCTCCTCCCTCCTTGGAGTAGTTTTCTCAGGTCTACTGAAATCCTGTCTCCCAGGCTGGAGTCCCAAACATTCCCACCAAATGGAACAACTCCCTACTTTCAGACTGTGACTGTATTTTTTAGTTGACAAACTCGAAGGATTCAAGAAGAAGAATCTAAAGTGGATAATCTTTTATTCTAATATAGTAAACATTTTTAAGTTGCTTCTTAATGTTCTGTGTGCTCTAAGTTCAGTTCAGTTCAGTTGCTCAGTCGTTTCTGACTTTTGCGACCCCAAGAATTGTAGTATGCCAGGCCTCCCTGTCCATCACCAACTCCTGGAGTTCACTCAGACTCATGTCCATCGAGTCAGTGATGCCATCCACCATCTCATCCTCTGTCATCCCCTTCTCCTCCTGCCCTCAATCCCTTCCAGCATCAGAGTCTTCTCCAATGAGTCAACTCTTCACATGAGGTGGCCAAAGTACTGGAGTTTCAGCGTTAGCATCATTCCTTCCAAAGAAATCCCAGGGCTGATCTCCTTCAGAATGGACTGGTTGCATCTCCTTGCAGTCCAAGGGACTCTCAAGAGTCTTCTCCAATACCACAGTTCAAAAGCATCAATTCTTCGGCTCTCAGCTTTCTTCTCAGTCCAACTCTCACATCCATACATGACCACTGGAAAGACCATAGCCTTGACTAGATGGACCTTTGTTGGCAAAGTAATGTCTCTGCTTTTGAATATGCTATCTAGGTTGGCCATAAATTTTCTTCCAAGGAGTAAATGTCTTTTAATTTCATGGCTGCAGTCACCATCTGCAGTGATTTTGGAGCCCCCCAAAATAAAGTCTGACACTGTTTCCACTGTTTCCCTATCTATTTCCCATGAAGTGATGGGACCGGATGCCATGATCTTTATTTTCTGAATGTTAAGCTCTAAGCCAACTTTTCACTCTCTACTTTCACTTTCATCAAAAGGCTTTTTAGTTCCTCTTCACTTTCTGCCATAAGAGTGGTATCATCTGCATATCTGAGGTTATTGATATTTCTCCCAGCAATCTTGATTCCACCTTGTGCTTCTTCCAGCCCAGCATTTCTCATGATGTACTCTGGTTCAGAATAAAGCATAGACTCACAGGAAGCTTCAGAATAGTACGTAGGTTTCCTTGAAAGTTTACCCTGTTTTTCCCAATGGTGACATTTTATAAATGTAGTGTAACATTGTAGCCAGGACATTGACATTAATATAATACAGTTGCCTAGACTCCAGGCCAGTATCATATGCACTCTTGGGAGTGAGCTTGTGTTGGGTGCCTGTGTTTCCATATGTATACCTGTGCTTCTGTGGGGGTGGGGTGGGTGTAGCTTTAAGTAGTTTGACCCTTTGTACATAGACCTCCACTACCAGTGTACAGAACTGCTCTATGCTATCCCTTTATAGTTCCACCTTGTTTTCTGGGAAAATCCCACGTGTTCCCAATCTCTATATTCTTTGTCCTTTCAGCAGGGTTATATAGGTAGACTCATGCAGTATGTCGGGGAAGGCAATGGCACCCCACCCCAGTACTTTTGCCTGGAAAATCCCATGGACGGAGGATCCTGGTAGGCGCCAGTCCATGGGGTCGCACAGAGTCGGACACGACTGAAGCGACTTAGCAGCAGCAGCATGCAGTATGTAATGTTTTGACGTTAACTCTGTCCCTCAGCATGGTTCCCTGGATATCCATCTAGGTTGTTATGGGTGTCAGTACCTGTGCCTTCTTATTTCAGAGGACGATTCCATAGTATGGACATCCCGTGGTTTAACCTTCGCCCATTGGAAAAGCTACGGGGTGTCTCTCGGGTTTGGGCTGTTATAAATAAAGCTGCTGTGAACATTCATGTACACATTTCTCTGGGAATCTACTTTTCATTTCTATAGAACAGATATCCTAAGATGTGATTGCTGGATCCTTTGATAAGAATCAGATCAGATCAGATCAGAATAGATGTACTTAAAAAAAAAAAAAAACAACCACCACTGCCACGTTGTTTCCCAGAGTGTCTGTGCCATTTCCAGCCCCAGGAGCAGCATCTGAGTGACCTGGGGTCTCTGCCTCCTCACCAGCATTTGGGATGGCAGCTCCTCTGGTGGATGTGTGGTGCTGCCTTTGTAGGTCCCATTTGCATTTCCTTAATAGCTACTGAGGTCGAGCATCTTGCCATGCACATAGTTCCACCTGTAATTCTCCATTAGTGATAAGGTTATTCATATCTGTTGTTGTTCAGTTGCTAAGTCATGTCATCTCTGTTGTGAAGTTTCTAACCTCTTTTATTGCTAAGTTTGCAATTTCCTAGTCTATTTTACTCATAGGTTATTTATCAGATGTGTGCAAGCATTTTCTCCAAACCTGGAACCTGTCATTTCATTCTCCTGTGCAAAGGTTTGTAATTCAGATAAAATCCAAGTCATCAATTTTTCTTTTATGAATAATGCTTTTAGCATTATATCTAAGAATTCTTTATCCAATCTTGGGTCCCAAAGACTTTCTCTGATTTTCTTCTGAAGGTTTTATAGTTTTACATTTTATATCTAAATCTGTGATCTATTTTGAATTAATTTTTGTATAAGATTTGAGGCTTAGGTCAAAGTTTCCTTTTACTTTGTTATTTTATTTTATTAACTTATTTATTTTTTGCCTACAGATGCACAATTGCTCCAGTCTATTTGTTGAAGACTGTCCCTCCTATAGTCAATTGCTTTTGCATCTTTACAAAAACCAGGTGGAAATGTTTGCATGAGATACATCTAGGTTTTTTATTCTGTTCCACTGAGCTGTGCTGATGCCTCCGTCAACACCATACAGTCTTGACTACTGCAGCTGCAGAATAAAACTAAACATCGGTGAGAACGAGTCCTCTCACTGTTCTTTTTTTAAAAATGAGCTGTTCTAGATCTTTTGCCTTTCAAACAAATTTTATTTATTTATTTTATTTTATTTTTTAACTTTACAATATTGTATTGGTTTTGCCATTTATCAGCATAAATCCGCCACAGGTATACACATAGAATAAGTTTATCTATGTCCACAAAGCGTCTTCCCTCATAGTTCAGTTGGTAAAGAATCTGCCTACAACGCAGGAGACCCTGATTCAATCCCTGAGTCGGGAAGATGCCCTGGAGAAGCAAATGGCAACCCACTCCAGCATTCTTGCCTGGCTGGACAGAGGAGCCTGGCTGGCTACAGTCCATGGGGTCACAAAAGTTGGACAGGACTTAGTGACTAAACCAACACCACATGTCTACAAAAATACTTTCTGGGACTTTGATAGGCCTTGCATTAAATCTGTAGACAAATTTAGAAAAATCAGACATCTTTAATAAGCTGAATTTTCCAAATCCTGAGCACTATGTTTCTGCATTTATTTAGATTTTGACTTCATTCCTCAGTGTTTTTGCAATTGTCAGCATCAGACACCTCGCATATTTTGTTAGATTCACACTTAATTATTTCGTTTTGTTTACTTTTCATAATCTTTACATTATGCAAAGGAAGAAAATGAGACCCAGATGAATAACTTATCCAGATTACACAGCTAACAGGAGATGAAGCCCAAACTTCATCTCTAACATCTGCCATCTGCACTCTGCCCCACGGTTGCTCCAGGAGGGGAGCACTTTATGTAACCAAAGCCTCCCTCCACAGGGGCACATTCCAGGCAGGGAAACAAACTGAAGCACCTCAGCAAGGAGGAGGGGTTAGTTTTGGGTGGGGAGGGGGCTACAAGTGGGCTTTGAAGAGGCCTTTCCTGGGTCTTTTTCTGGGTTTCCTCTTTCAGAGGTTTCCCTGGGTCATTCTGAAGGACAGCCTCAGACTTTTCCCCCATTTTAAAAAATCTCTTTCTTTTGTCATCACTTATGAAGCACAGATTTTTCTAGAAACACCCAGGTTATTCTGAGAGTTTAAGCTGGTGGCTAAAGAGGTTTTACAAAGAGTGAGGGCATCTTGGAGCACATGAAGATCAGTTTCTTGCCTCCTTACATATTCTCCTTGGATTCAGAAACATTCAAGCCAGAGAAGATCAAGGATCTCATGACCATTGTGATGCTACAGGTGCCCCACCCCCACAACCTCTCTTATGGGGTTTCTGCATTCATCTGAAATCTACCTGCTCAGAATTCATCTCCTGGAAGGTCTGGAGTGTCTCAAGATGAGATGAAGCACGTTGCAGGGGGCAGTGTATCAGGGAGGGAGATGTGAATTTCTACCCCATGGGATTGTCTACTTGCCTGGGATACAGCTAAAGAGGGCCTGCAGTGTGACACACTGATCTACACCCTAGGTGTCTGAGAGAGATGGAAAAGGAGTGCGTGTGTGTGTGCACACACATATACATACGCATGACACACTGATCCATACCCGAGGTGTCTGAGAGAGATGGAAAAGGAGTGCGTGTGTGTGTGCACACACATATACATACGCAATCATACTGTACATGTTGATTTTTTACCATATGATCCAGCAATCCCACTCCTGGGGATATATCCAGAAAAAACAAAAACTGTAATTTGAAAAGACACATTCAACTCAATGTTCATAGCAGAGCTGTTTACAATAACCAAGATATGGAAATAATGAAAGTATCCAACAACAAATGGATGTATAAAGAAGATCCATATATAAAAGGAGAAAGTGTGTGTGTGTGTGTGTGTGTGTGTGTGTGTGTGTGTGTGTGTGTGTGTGACTCAGCCACACAATGGAATGGAATATAGCTCAGTCTTTGGTTGATTTTTTTTTTTTAATTTAAATTTATTTATTTTGATTGGAGGCTAATTCCTTTACAATATTGTATTTGTTCTGCCACACATCAACATGCATCCCCCACGGGCGTACACGTGTTCCCCATCCTGAACCCCCCTCCCCTCTCCCTCCCCGTACCATTCCTCCGGGTCATCCCAGTGCACCAGCTCCAAGCTTCATGTATGGAACCTGGACTGGCGATTCGTTTATTATATGATATTATACATGTTTCAGTGCCATTCCCCCAAATAATCCCACCCTCTCCCTCTCCCACAGAGTCCAAAAGACTGTTCTATACATCTGTGTCTCTTTTGCTGTCTTGCATACAGGGTTATCATTACCATCTTTCTAAATTCCACATATATGTGTTAGTATACTGTATTGGTGTTTTTCTTTCTGGCTTACTTCACTCTGTATAATAGGTCAGTCTTAAAAAGGTTGAAATAATACCCTTTGTAGCAACATAGAAATTATCTTATTAAGTGAAATAATTTAAACAGAGAAAGACAAACATCACATTATATCATTATATGTGGAACCTAAAAATGTATACAAATAAACTTACTTACAAAGCATAAATAAAATTCTGGTTTTTATAAATTAAAAAAATTCTGGTTTTCACAGACCAAGAAAACAAACTTACCGTTACCAAAAGGGAAAGTAAGGGGGAAGGATAAATTAGGAATCTGGAATTAACAGATACACACTATTACATATAAAATAGAGGAACAATAAGGACTTGATGTACAGCACAGAGAACTATATTCAATATCTTATGATAATAATTTATAATAGAAAAGAATCTAAAAAAGGGTATATATATATAAAATATATATATCGCAACTGAATCACGTCACGGTATACCTAAAACATGGTAAAGTTGCTATAATTTTAAACTTTTTTTTATAAAACTGCCAGTGGCTTCTATTGTGTCTTTTCCCATTTTTTCGTTACAGTAGCTCTAGTCTTTCCATGTGGCCGTGGAGCCTGACCCTCTCAGTACTAATCAGAGATGTCTAAGGGGAAAACCACACACGCTACCAGCATCTGCCACAGTAAACCTTTCTCATAACTGATGGGCTCCAGGGGTCGCCTCTCATTACACCGGGCAACTTCATAAACTGATTTCACAGGTTGTGTGCCCACAAGATTCATCACATTCAGAACAGGCGTGGGAGGTGAGCAGATCAGCCCCGTGAGTCACCTCGTCATGGGTAAGTAGAGGGAGAAACGTGCATGATTTCATAAATAGTTAAATACTTTGAGCTCTTCTCCATGAAGAAAACGTACCTGCAGTTTGCCTTCCACCTGAGCACTTGAAATGAGGCTGTGTGTGAGACCTAAGAGCCAAAAAGAGAGAAACACTTTAGATCAAACATGTTTAATTTCCTGTGGAATTTGAGAATAAAGACAAATGTTATTTCTCTATTCTCAGCTCAAACCAGTAGTAAGATTGTCGTTAGGAAAAATAAGAAGGCAAGAAATCTACCCATGTCCATCTTTCACACATAAATCCCCAAGGTCTCTGCCAAAGGAAATTATACCCATACGATTACTGCTTATGAAGTAATTCTACATGGAGAAAACCGATAATATTCATGCTAATACTTAAGTTTGATTATTGATACTCTGAATTTGTAAATAGAATTTTGGTATTTTTTTCTTTTTGAAATTTAAATCAATGTAGATGGATAATTATAATAACATAAAAGTATTCTCTAGTTAAAATATGTTTTAAAATTTAATCTCTCTACTCAAGTATATGCCTGCAATGCAGGAGACCTGAGTTCAATCCCTGGGTCAGGAAAACCTATGGAGAAGAGAATGGCAACCCACTCCAGTACTCTTGCCTGGAGAATCCCATGGCCAGAGGAACCTGGTGAGCTGCAGCCCATGGGGTCGCAAAGAGCCGGACACAATTGAGCAACTAATACGTACCTCACACACACACAATGAAGTAATACACTGAGGATTGTATATGATCTAAGAGTTAGACAGAAATTATAAACTAAAACCTTTTTGGTTACTTGCTAGTGATGACTTTTTGAGCTACACATTCCAAATATGTTTGTTCCTCCTTAGTGACACGCGCCACTGAAGTCTTGACGAGTAGATTTGAAAGGTGGATCATTTCGAAGTCATAAAATGTTAAATCATGATCTAGGATATTTTTCCTAGGAAAAAGCTTATTTTTTTTTTCTATCTCTGACTTAAAACCCACATCGTACAGGAAACATCCCCAAAGCCTGACACTCTGGTTGGAGGAGGACAAAGAGGAAAATGTCTGTAGCCTGCAGAGACTGCCAAATTTCCTGTCCATGGACACAGTCCTGGAAGCCACTGGACTCCACCGCAGCCTTGCTCATCTAGAACATGAGTCCCTCTGAAGAAAGGTGAATCCAGGCTGAGAGGGCTCCAAACGGTACACGTTGAGTACACAGCCCAGGACCCCAACTCCCCAGAGACCACGGGGTCCATGATACACATGACCTGTAAAGCTGGTGTCACAGCACAAGATGTCAGCTGTCCGTGCCATCTCTGATCTCCAGTACTGCTTCCAGAACGTGTCCGTCCAACATGATGTAAAAGCCCAATTCCCTTGGGTCTCTCATCTCCCCCCAGTACTCCTGACATCATGCTCACCATCCCAACCCCCGAGCACTCAGGCCATCCTTGAAAGGGTTCTACTCAAGGCCCTCTGTCCACCCAAGTGGTGTCTCCTGCCATGGGAGCCATCAGCAAACACCTGGAGTCCAGGAGGGAGACAGCAAGTTTGTAACTCGTTCACCATCCTGGTTTCTACATGGCAAGACCTATAAATACAGTGTAGCTGTATACACACAATGGAATACTACTCAGCTATAAACGAGGATGCCATTTGCCGCTTGCAACTGCATGGATGAACTTGGAGGGAATCAAGCTTGAGGAAATAATCAGACAGAGAAAAAATAATCTCATATGCTATCACTTACATGTGTATTATAAAAAAACTAAAACGATCTACTGAATATAATAAAAGTAAACCGATACGGAGAACAAATGCCATGCCTGTGTGGAGAGAGAAATGGGGAGGGGCTGGACAGGGGCAGAGAATTTAGAAGCACAAACCACTGTGTGTGAAATAAATCAGCCACAAGGCCCATCGGGCAGCACAGAGACTACAGCCAGTATTTCATAGTAACTACAAATGGAGCATCACCTTTACACCTGTGAAATCACTGCCGTGCACATGAAGCTTACATCGTATTCTAAATCGGCTATAACTCAGTAAAAAAAAAAAAAAATTAAAACTTTAAAAAGTGAGTTGTCTGAACTATGTATTCAAAACAGATGATTGTTTTCCATTCAGATACTTTGTCACCATTTAAACATTTAGCTTTATGGTCCACATCCTCTGTCTGTAATATCAATTATTGAAAAGATAGAATCAGACACCTGCTTTTTAATAAGTCTGAAGTTACAAGCCCAGGTTTCTATCTGAACTGTGATAAAGAAACTTGTAAGTGCAATGATAACGTATTTTAGATCCAGTTTAGCTTTGCTCCCCCCCAAAAAACGTTCCCATTCCTCTCACCTTATCAAATGCTATTAGGAAACATAGTTTGATTTTTATTCAGTAGTTTGGAGAAATAAATGAACTTGAGTATTAATATGAAGGTATCAGACTTTTTAAATAAAATTCAATTTATGGATGATTTACCAAGTTTAGAAAGTCTCCTGGACCATTTTAGCTACTTCCAGGAAGCAGGTAATTTAAATTCATGAATCTATTCAAAACTGTATTAGATAAGTTTATCTGTTTTCTAGATAGCTGTCAACTGGTCAATTCATATTCAGAACTTGACCTAAATGAGAGAATAACTAGCAAATAAAATCCCCTTATCCATTCCCAAGTAATGCTTTTAGATAGTAATATCCATGGAGATCTGCTTGTCAGAGCGCTGTGAATACAATACAAACTTCTAAACAGGCAGCCTCTGAGATAATATATTCTCCTTTGGAGTACTTTAGGAAACTGCCCCGGTCATATATGAAAAAAACAGAAAAATTTTAAAGGAGTTGTTTTCTACCTAAACCTTTAGTCTCACTTCCTTAACTGAACACACACAGGGTCTGTGTCATGGAGACAGTGTGAAGGAACCTGCAAGGTCCCTTCTGACGTTCACTGCCCGAGAAAGCATGCGTGAATTAAACAGGCTGTTTGGAATTATTGCCAATCCCCTAAAATGTCCGTTCTTTGAATGGAAGTAAACCCATTTCAAAAAGTTCACTTAGAATCTACGAGAAATGTCACACTGTGTTTCTCCCTAAAAATCCAGGCAATGTCTGTTTGGAAAGAGTTGTTACATATGAAATTATTTCAAACAGAGGACCATGCTGAGCCTTTAATTTGTATATGTTTCCTGAGAGGAGCTCCTTTATTTTTCCTTATGAAGAAACTGTTATTGCTGTTCAGTCGCTAAGATGTGTCGGACTCTTTGCGACCCCATGGTAAAAAGAAACTGTATATGCATCTAATATACATAGACGGAATTAATTGATTTGCACTTCTCCACTGAAGACATTTAAACACCAACTGAAATGCATTTCAAAATTTAGCTTGGAGTGCCCTCTGCTGGTAATATATTGAAAAGTATAACCATGCACGTCACTACTCCCACAGGTTGAATGTATTTTCTCTATTTTAAAGTTACATGGTCTACACCAATTACTGATACCCCTTGTAATTGTATAAGTAGATATTTCATATAAGATTCTCCTAAAAGATATTTCTTAGTGAATAATAACATCTGTTCTGAGATGCCAGCATCCGTTGGATCATCAAAAAAGAGGGAGAGTTCCAGAAAAACATCTACTTCTGTTTTATTGACTATGCCAAAGCCTTTGACTGTGTGGATCACAAACAAACTCTGGAAAATTCTTAAAGAGATGGGAATACTAGAACACTTTACTTGCCTCCTGAGAAATTTGTATGCAGGTCAGGAAGCAACAGTTAGAACTGGACATGGAAAAACAGGCTGGTTCCAAATTGAGAAAGAAGTACATCAAGGCTGTATTACTGTCACCCTGCTTATTTAACTTACATGCAGAGTACATCATGGGAAATGCTGGGCTGGATGAAGCACAAACTGGAATCAAGATTGCCAGGAGAAATATCAATAAACTCAGATATGCAGATGACACTATCGTTATGGCAGAAAGTGAAGAGGAACTAAAAAGCCTCTTGATGAAAGTGAAAGAGGAGAGTGAAAAAGTTGGCTTAAAGATCAACATTCAGAAAACTAAGATCATGGCATCTGGTCCCATCACTTCATGGGAAATAGATGAGGAAATATTAGAAACAGTGGCAGACTTTATTTTTCTGGGCTCCAAAATCACTGCGGATGGTGACTGCAGCCATGAAATTAAAAGATGCTTACTCCTTGGAAGAAAAGTTATGACCAACCTAGATAGCATATTAAAAAGCAGAGACATTTCTTTGTCAACAAAATTCCATCTAGTCAAAGCTATCGTTTTTCCAGTGGTCATGTATGGATGTGAGAGTTGGACTATAAAGAGAGCTGAGGACCGAAGAATTGATGCTTTTGAACTGTGGTGTTGGAGAAGGCTCTTGAGAGTCCCTTGGACTGCAAGGAGATCCAACCAGTCCATTATAAAGGAGAACAGTCCTGGGTATTCTTTGGAAGGACTGATGCTGAAGCTGAAACTCCAATACTTTGCCACCTAACATGAAGAACTGACTCATTTGAAAAGACCCTGATGCTGGGAAAAATTGAAGGTGGGAAAAATTGAAGGTGGGAAAAGAAGGGGACAACAGAGGATGAGATGGTTGGATGGCATCACCAACTCAATGGACTTTAGTCTGAGCAAATGCCAGGAGTTGGTGATGGACAGGGAGGCCTGGCATTCTGCAGTCCATGGGGTCGCAGAGTTGGGCATGACTGAGCAACTGAACTGAACTGATCTGATAGGTAAGTAGGTAGATTTAACAACTAAACAACAAGGAGGTAGATGATGATGGCTAGCATTGATAGATTCATGGACAAACAGATGATAGATAATTGAGATCTTTTGTTGTTATTCAGTCTCTAAGTCGACTGACTCTGCAGCCCCATGGTCTGCAGCACTCCAGGCTCCTCTGTCCTTCTCTGTCTCCCGGAGTTTTCTCAAATACATGTCCACTGTCAGTTATGCTATCTAATCATACTGCCCGCTGTTGCCCCCTTCTTCTTTTGCCCTCAATCTTTCCCAGTATCAGGGTCTTTCCCAGTGAGTCAGTTCTTCGCATCAGGCAGCCCAAGTATTGGAGTTTCAGCGTCAGCATCAGCCCTTCCAGTGGATATTCAATGTTGATTTGCTTTAGGATTGACTGGTTTGAGCTCCTTGCAGTCCAAAGGACTCTCAAGTGTCTTCTCCAGCACTATGATCTGAAAGCCTGAATTTTTTGGCGCTCAGCCTTCTTTATGGTCCAGCTCTCACATCCATACATGACTACTGAGAAAATCATAGCTTTGACTATATGGACATTTGCAGCAAAGTGATGTCTCTGTTTTTTAATATGCTGCCTATGTTTGTCATAGCTTTCATTCCAAGGAGCAAGGATCTTTTAATTTTATCACTGCAGTCACCATCCACAGTGATTCTGGAGCCCAAGAATATAAAATTTGGCACCGTTTCCACTTTTTCTCCTGCTAATTGATATATAGACAGATCTATAGATAGGTTGTCTACTCCTTCCAAGGAGCAAGCGTCATCATGGCTGCAGTCACCATCTGCAGATTGTGGAGCCAGAAAACAGTCGACACGTTTCCTGTTTCCCATCTATCCCAGCAGGATGGGACCAGATGCCATGATCCCGAATGGAGCGCCACCCCCCCACTTCACTTCCAAGAGGCTAGCCCCCTCACCGCCAAGAGTGGTGCTCTGCAATCTGAGGAGATATCCCGCAATCTGATTCCAACTTGTGTTAGTCAGCATCAGATGTACTCTGAAAGAAAAAACATGGTGACAAATGCAGCCGAGATTCATTTGGAACCAGTCTGTGTCCATGACCAGTAATGTGTCTGACCTGAAAGATAAGAGGAGATCAGGTGGTCTGGACCACTTAGATAAATGTGATACAAGTAAGGAGTAAGGCATGGTCTTGTGGTATGATGGATGGAGAGGGAAGAAGGCTGAGGGAAGAATGATGTTTGAACTGTGGTGTTGGAGAAGATGAGAGTCTGACGCAAGAAGACAAGGCCACGAAGGAGATAATGGGAAAGAAGGAATGATGAAAGCTGAAACTCCAGTATTTGGCCACCAGGAAGAGTTGATATGGAGAAGACTTGATGTGGGAGGGATGAGGGAGGAGGAGAAGGGGAGACAGAGGAGAGATGGTGGATGGAACTGACGATGGATGGAGTGAGTGACCCGGGAGCGGTGATGGAAGGGAGGCCTGGGTGGGTTATGGGGTCGCAAGAGCGGACACGACTGAGCGACTGATCTGATCTGATAGATAGGTTGATCATAGATCATCTTCACATGGTAAGTTTGATATACAGATAATGTTTCCAGTGTCTTATACTAAGTAACTTATACTTATACTAAGTATATGGTAACTAATCTACAGTGTTATGGGTTCAATTGTGTCCCCTAACACCCAATTCCTATGTTGAAGAACTAACCCCCAGGACCTCAGAATGTGACATTATTAGGAGATAGGGCCATTACAGATGTAATTCACTTGGATGAGGCCATATTGGATAATCCATTATGAATGATGTCCTTATAAAGGGGGATATTTGAATGTACACACATACACACAAACGGACTTCCCTGGTGGCTCAGACGGTAAAGCATCTGCCTACGATGCGGGAGACCTGGGTTCGATCCCTGGGTTGGGAAGATCCCTTGGAGAAGGAAATGGCAATCCACTCCAGTACTCTTGCCTGGAAAATCCCACGGACAGAGGAGCCTGGTAGGCTACAGTCCATGGGGTCGCAAAGAGTCGGACAAGACTGAGCGACTTCACGTTCACGTTCACACACAAACATACATTTGGGGAGAACATCATGGTAAGGGCTGGAAGGATGCTTCTATAAGCCACAGAGCATCAAGGATTGTCAGCCCCCCAGAAGCCAAGGGAGAGCCTGGAACAGGTTCAGAAAGAGCCAACCCTGTCCACACCATGACCTCAAACTTCTAGCCAACAAACTTTCAGACAAAATACTTTTATGCTCTTCTAATCTACCTCAGTTCAGTTCAGTTCAGTCGCTCAGTAGTGTCTGACTCTGTGACCCCATGAATCACAGCACGCCAGGCCTCCCTGTCCATCACCAACTCCCGGAGTTTACACAAACTCACGTCCATCACTTCGGTGATGCCTTCCAGCCATCTCATTCTCTGTCGTCCCCTTCTCCTCCTGCCCCCAATCCTTCCCAGCATCAGGGTCTTTTCTAATGAGTCAACTCTTCACATGAGGTGGCCAAAGTACTGGAGTTTCAGCTTCAGCATCATTCCTTCCAAAGAAATCCCAGGGCTGATCTCCTTCAGAACGGACTGGTTGGATCTCCTTGCAGTCCAAGGGACTCTCAAGAGTCTTCTCCAACACCACAGTTCAAAAGCACTCTACACATATGCACTCTACACATGTGCATATATATAGCATGCTCTCTGAAACACACACACACACACACATTTGATCACAGTTATGTACACACAGCCCAAAAACAGGAAGAAAGGACAGAGTTTAAATGCACTTCTTATAAAAACAATCGCTGCCTCTGTCTCTGGCCCTGGAGAAGGCTTCCTGTCACACTGTTCTGGCCAGCGGACTCTATGAACAGCAAATGAAGTCGCAGAAGTGAAGACTCTGAAGTCTGAGGCTGCTTCTTTATTTTGATCTGAATATATCTGTGTAGATATCAACTGGATTAATTGTCTATAGCTGCTGCAAGAATTCATCATAAACTGAGTGGCTTAAAAGAGAACAGGTGCGTTATCTTAGAGGAGGGAAGTCCAGGGTGTGACCTTGACCTCCACGTGCTGACATCAGGGGTTGACAGGGCTGGATCCTTCAGAAAGTTCTAGAAGGGAACTCATCTTCTCACCTATTCTGGCTCCTGGAGGTGGCCCGTATGTCTTTCGTTTTTGTCTGTCCAGCCAGCAGTGGTGGGATAGGGTCCTTCTCACCAAATCCCTCTGCCTCCCTCTTCTGCTTGAAATGACCCTGCAATCACATCTGTTCCCCTGGACGACCAGGACCTTGTCCCCACCTGAAACCCGCTGATTGGCACCTCCTCTGCCCCCTCACCGCCCTTTGCCACACACCCCACCATACCTGCAGATTCTGGGCCTTGGACCCAGAAGTCCTTGGGGGTTTTGTCTGCCCTCACACTGACTCATTCATTTCTCCCTCTCACCATCCTCTAAGCATTTAACAAAAGTTGTGCCACGTCTCAGGATTAAGAACGTCTCGGAGTGACCATCACCACAGGCATCCCTCCAGGGAAGGGAACACATGTTTTCATTTATATGATGCTGTCTTTGTCTTTCTTCGGAGGTGAGGTCACCTTCGAAGAGATTGGTGTGCATGTGGTTGGGGACGCTGACCTGTGGTGTTTCTGCATCATTTCAGCCAAGCATCATTTCCAGAACTCTCTTCCCTGCTTGCCTAGCCAGCAGAGAGTCCTGCAGATTTGGAGGTAGGAGCGAAGCAATGGTGTCACATGCTGAAGGCCTGAGTTGGACCCGGGACATCCCTCCCATGGGTGTGCTGGCTTATCACCCTTGACACGGGGCGGTGAGGTCCTCTCCTGGACCCTCTCCTTTCCTCATCTGCTTTTATTTCCTCTCCTCTCTCTGTTCTCTTCAGTTTTGCATTTTCAATCTTGCATTTTAAATCACCATTAAAACCATGAAGGACCTGTCTGTGTGTACAGGTGTGCCTTTGATAAGGTATTGTTGTTTTTCAGTCGCTCAGTCATGTCCAACTCTTTGCAGCTCTATGGCCTGTAGCCGCCAGGCTTCTCTGTCCATGGGATTCTCCAGGCAAGAATAATTGAGTGGGCCATCATTTCCTCCTCCAGGGGATCTCCCCAGACCAAGGACTGAACTTGCATCTTCTGCATTGGCTGGCAGACTCTTTACCACTGAGCCACCAGGGAATCCCCTGAGAATGTATATTAATATATATAAATCCAGGCTTGACATCCCTTAAAAGACTCGCCAATATCCCCAACTACCGTAATGACATCCCTGGAAGTTCTAAAGCCGCCTCACATCCAAGGCGTACACAGGACCCAACTCTCCCTGTCCCCAGGTCTCCAAGGCCCAGGCCAGACCCCAGACACCGCGCTGCTGCCCACGCCTTCCTTCGCTCATCAGCGAGGTCTAGGTTTCATCTCCTAAATCTCTCTCATCTCTTTTCTCTGCCTCCTTTGCCTCCATCACCAGCCTGGGTCAAGCTGCCAAGACCATGAGATGTGGGAGTGGGTCTCCATCGTCCCAAGTGTGGAGGTTAAAGGGGGCCTCCCGTAGCCGCGCACGTGGGCCCCCACCAGCTTTCCCACCATCGGCTGTCCTGGGATCACTCACTCCCTGCAGGCGGCCAGGCTGGCCTTTGCTCTGTCTCCCAAAGGCAACATGCCCTCCCTCCCTTCAGCGCCTCTCAAATCCCACGTCCCCGCCAAGACAGTGGGGACGGAGTGTATGTCCACTCCTTCTTTCTCCAGCTTTCCATCCTTGACCTTGAGGTCTCAGACAAGTTCACCCCAGGTGAGATTCCCGTGACCCCTCATGGAACTGGTCTCCCTTCTGAATCATGCTGCTCTAGCTTTAGAGTCGCGTGCTGTGCTTAGTCGCTCAGTCGTATCCGACTCTTTGCGACCCCATGGACTGCATCTTGCCAGGCTCTTCTGCCCATGGGGATTCTCCAGGCAAAAATACTACAGTGGGTTGCCATGCCCTCCTCCAGGGGATCTTCCCAACCTAGGGATCAAACCCAAGTCTCCCACATTGCAGGTGGATTCTTTATCACCCGACCCACCAGGGAAGCTCAATAATGATTAGTTGGTTAGATGTTATCTCCTTCCCCTCCCCAGAATATGAGCCCATCGAAATTATCGTCTTCATCCTTAATGGCATCTTGAGTCCCCAGTCTATACTTAGGCCTTGGCATATAATATGAAATCGTTATATAAATGTAATGATGTAGCTCAGTTGCTAAGTCATGTCCAACCCTTTGCAACCCCAGGGACGGCAGCACACCAGGCTTACCAGTCCTTCACCATCTCCTGGAGTTTTCTCGATGTGTATGCTTCACATACAAAGGAAAACATGATGAAAATAGAGAAAAAACATTCCACTAAATTCTCTAACACACATGAAGCCCTCAATAAACATGCCACTTTCATTATGCCGTCAGCCCGCTGGGCCCAGGAGGGGAAGAGGAAGGGTGGGTCTGGCTTGTGACTGCACCTCTTTCAGCTCACTGCTGTTTGTTGCTGTCAGCCCGCTGGGCCCAGGCCTGGAAGGTGGGGGGTGGGTCTGGTTTGCAACGGCCTCTTTCAGCTCACTGCTATTGTTGTTCAGTCGCTCGGTCGAGTCTGACTCTTTGCAACTCCATGGGCTGCGGCACACCAGACTTCCCTGCCCTCCACTACCTCCCGGAGCTTGCTCAAACTCATGTCTATCGAGTCAGTGATGCCATCCAACCATCCCATCCTTTGTCTGCTTCTTCTCCTGCCCTTAATCTTTCCCAGCATCAGAGTCTTTTCCAATGAACTGGCTCTTTACATCAGGTGGTCAAAGGACTGGACCTTCAGCTTCAGCATCAGTCCTTCCAATGAACATTCAGGACTGATTTCCTTTAGGATGGACTGGTTTGATCTCCTTGCTATCCCAGGGACTCTCAAGAGTCTTCTCCAGCACCACAGTTCAAAAGCATCAATTCTTCAGCACTTAGCCTTCTCTATGGTCCAATTCTCATATCCGTACACGATTACTGGGAAAATCAAAGCTTTGATATTGCTATTAACTTGGCACAATATACTGATAAAGATTATAATCAAGGTATATGAAAAGGTCTACCTAAATCACAAGAGGAAAACATGTAGGATTTCTGAGAAAATCTTGTCACCTGCATTTAAACATTTCAGGGGTGTTGCTTGTTGCTTCCAGCCCTTGTGCCACCAGGGGGCGCCGCTGAGCTGGGAAAGCCATCCTCACCGAGCTTCAGGGATAAACAGGAGAGGCAGGCAGGGACTTGGTCAGACCTTATATAGACATTTGGGGACAGACGGATAGCGTTTCATAAACCAGTCTAACATTTTTAAAATAAGATTTCTAGAGAGGTTTTACCCCTTGTTTGTTTGTTTGTTTTTTCAAAATTGTCAGCGAGTTACTCTCTTCCACTCTCTAATTCATTACTTTTTACTGAAGATTCTGATCGTCCTCTTTGTGCTGGAACATACAGGATCACATGTGCACATACTTATGTGTTTCCCCACTGCACATTCTCAGGTGCTGACCCCAGGGAGCTACCGTCTGTGGTTGAGGAGGAAACGTCCCAGGAACCGTGGCCAGGGAAGGGGTGAGCCCGGGAACTCAGGGAGAACAAAGTCTGAAAAAATGAACAAGGCAAAAGCTGGCCCCAAGGCCTGCCCTGGGGAGGCTGTTGGCTTTTACAGCTAAACTTGGATCTCCAAATAAGTACTCGGGCTTCTTTTTAGTATCATCATACCACTAAGTCCCTTCAGTCATGTCCGACTCTGAAACCCCACAGACTGTAGCCCACCAGGCTCCTCTGTCCGTGGGATTCCCCAGGCAAGAACACTGGAGTGGACTGCCATGCCCTCCTCCAGGGGATCTTCTCCAACCAGGGATCGAACCCAGGTCTCTTTGTCTCCTGCATTGGCAGGCGGGTTCTTTACCGCTGGCACCACCGGGGAAGCCCCATTGGGCCAGCCTAATCAGTCCTCTGCAGTAAGTGTGGAGTGAATGGCTGATGGAAGGGGGTGATTCTCTAAGACGTCCAAAGAGAGAAACCTGTTTTGGATTACTTTGGAAAAAACACCCAGAATTTAAAAACAATAAGGATGCTCAAAAGAAAAGGGAAGAGAATGGAAACTTTTATAAAACTGCTTATGAAAGGAAGGTACTGTAGAGAGGCTGAGGGTCACCTGCAGGTGCTGGATGTGGGTTTCCTGGACCCCCACCCCAGCCTTCCCAGGGTGGCCGTTGGCAGCTTGCTTGATGCTTCTATACCCCAGTTCCCTCCACTGAGGTGCTGGGCTGTGCTCAGTCACGCAGTTGTGTCTGACTCTTTGCAACCCCGTGGACTGCAGCACACCAGGCTTCTCTGTCCATGCAATTCTCCCGGCAAGAGTACTGGAGTGGGTAGCCTATCCCTTCTCCAGGGGATCCTCCTGACCCAAAAGTTGAACCGGGGTCTCCTGCATTGCAGGCGGATTCTTTACCAGCTGAGCTACCGGGGAAGCCACTCCCAGTCTGTGAGGTGATGCGAATTTTAGTATTCACTCCATTGGGTTGTTTTGCCCTAAATATAATGGCACCTGAGAGCCCTCTTTGTGTCCGCACACAGTCTCCCATGAGGACAAGGAAGGAGCCTTGGACGGGATGTAGAGCCTCCCGTCTACATCCAAGAAACAGTGAAGCCTCCTGGGAGCAGCCGCGTGGGCGCCATCTTGAAAACGGCTCGCACGTGCCCACATCCTCCTGAGAGACCCTGAGTCAGAGCTGCCCAGACAGCTGACCCCCACATTTCTGAGCTCCATGAACTCTGAGACATCTTTGTTGCTTTAAATGACTAAGTTATAAGGCAATTTATTATGCACTAAAAAGTTACGAGCACCATATTTAAATGGCAATTTCTAATTTTCAAAACAAGTTCAACAAACTTGTTTTGAGAGTTTCTTAAAATCCTATGAAATGTAGAACAAGCTATTATCCTAATTTCCCAGTTGATAAAAATACAACTACAACACAGCCCAGCAATTCCATTCATGGGTGTATACCCAAAAAACAAAACAAAAATTAATTTAAAAAGATACACGCACCCCAATGTTCATAGCAGCATCATTATTTATAATTATCAATATATGGAAGCAATCTAAGAGCCCATCGACAGATGAGTGGATAAAAATGTTGTGGCATATATGCATTCAAATGTATTTTGCTGTTGCTCAGTCGTGTCTGACTCTTTGGGACCCCAAGGACTGCAGCATGCCAGGCATCGCTGTCCGTCACCATCTCCCAGAGCTTGCTCAAACTCATGTCCATTGAGTCGGTCAGGCCATCAAACCATCTCATCCTCTGTCATCCCCTTCTCCTGCCTTCAATCTTTCCCATCATCAGGGTTTTTCTTTTCCAATCAGTCAGCTCTTTGCATCAGATGGCCAAAGTACTGGAGCTTCAGCTTCAGCATTAGTCCTTACAATGCTGAATATTCAGGGTTGATTTCCCTAGGATTGACTGTTTGATTTTGAGCGCAGCATGGAGGACCGGCTTACCTTTAGTTCCCAGGTCTGAGACCTCAGCTAGGAAGGTGGGAATGTCTGGCATTCTCTCAGGTTTCCCCTCCTACACAACTGGCCACTCTGCTCCAGGGCTGGGCTCATCGACACCTTCTGACTCTGCGACTGCCCTTGAGACCTGCCTTCTGGAGTGCCCAGAGACATTCCTCAGGGGAGCCATGGCCTTTAAAAAGATCGCATCTCAGAAATTCTGCCTCACTATCTCTTGCCACTCTCTTGGTAGAGAGAGAAGGAGAGCCACCCAGGTCAAGGGGAGGGACACAGACGCCAGCCCTCTGTAGGAGGACTGAAGACTGATGTTTCAGGCCGTCTCTCTCCTATTTTAGCAGTTTATCACCATGCCTGTTCCCTAGGATGGTGATGAATTGTCCCCTCCTCCCAGCCTGTTGTATCCAGGAGTGCCTGCTTCAAACTCAGGGTCCATCACAGACCTGGGGTGGGCTGAAGTCTCTCCACCAACCGTCAAACCCAGGGTCCGTCACAGATCTGGGGTGGGCTGAGGTCTCTCCACCAGCAACGCCACCTCCTATCAGAACACAGGGTTCCCCTGAGCTTTGACCAGGATGATTTTCCAGCAGGGATAGAAAAGCTTCCCCAAGTTGCATCGATTCTTTATTTCTTCCCAACTTTTATTTGTCATATTGAAACAGAAAGATAATTGGCCAAAATCCCAGGTCGCCCCATTCTTTCCTCCTCAAGTTCCGGGGAAGATGGATGAGCTGGGATGAGCTGGGATGACAGGGCCAAGCTAGTGATGGATATCTATTAGCTTGAAGCCCTGGCCCCAATCCCCAACACCTGAGCCAGTCACCACCATGCCTCATTATGTAAAAATGAGCCGCTACTGGACTGTCTCCCCGGAGACTGCCACCTCCCCGCTGGCAATGGCACCCCATGTTTGGATCTGTGCCCTCTGGGTGCAGCTTCAGAACCTGCCAAGAAGGATCTGCTCTACAAAGACCTTTCCCTGTGAAGAGCGTGAGGCAGGGGACATGGGGAGGACTTAGGGCTCTGTGGGCAGGGGGACTATACTTTCAGAAGGCCCGGCAGGTCAAACAACCCTGAGATTTTCCCCAAAGCTCCTGCTGGGATGCCTGGTGTTCCCAGGTCATTGGACATCCAGTCTCCATCCCACCCCAACCCTGGGACCACAGCGTCCTCTACCCTCTGCTTATCCTACAGGCTCCAGCCACCTTCTCAAGTCACTCAGAGCCTGGGCCCGAGCAGAAACCAAGGTGCAACATCAAGAAGACTCCTGATGCTCCTGAAGCTACCAGAAAGAGGGAATCTGAGTTGTCAGGGGTTCAGGGAGAAGAAGGGGCGCTTCCAAGTCCATATCCAGGTGGACCAAGGAAAGAGAGTGTGGAGAACCTCCCCATCATTGGGAGATAACCAGTTTAGCCCAGAAACTGTCTTCAGGGAGGAAAAAGCACTAACTTCTTTTCAAAGATGCTGGATATGACCCTGGGGTTAGTGATCAAACCCTGGGTCAGGAAGAGTCCCTGGAGGAGATCACAGCAACCCAACCCCAGTATTCATGCCTGAAAAATCCCATGGACAGAGGAGCCTAGTGGGCTCCAGTCCAGGGGGTCTCAAGTAGTCAGCTACGACTGAGGGACCGAGCAGGTGTTGCTGGGAGGTGAACCAGTCTGCCCAAGCACAGAGGCTCTGTGATAAGTGTGGGCAGCTGAGGTCTGAGGGTCACAGGCGGTGGCCGAGGGCCAGCCCAGAGACCAGGCTGTGGCTGACCTGGGGCGTGTCGCTGCAGCCCCAGGGCTCAGCCTCCTGGAGGGTGGAACCTGGGGCAGGTGACAGCGGTGAGCAAGCCTGATGCTGGGCGCAGGTTTCACCCAAGTCAGCCCTGAAGTTCACACGGCCAGCGCTCCAGACTGGGCCCTGCAGCACTCCCTGGGGTAGGAGTCAGTAAGGCCGGGGCCACTACACCCGGAGTGCGTGCCCTCCCCGTGACAGGAAGGGCTGCTCAGGGCAGGTCATCGGGGGAGGCTGAAGGCGTGGTGCAGGGCCGAGAGGACCTCAAAGCCCACAGAGCTCGCTCACGGTGGAGACACCCCCACACTCCAGGACACAGGACACTTCCTGTTCCGTAATGGCAACTCCGCGTCTTCAGGACACTTTCTGTTCCATAATCGCAACTCCACATCTTCGGATAATGTGGTCAGGCTTGGCATGAGATGTTTATGGAAACTGGAAAGGATCTGAAAGCCAGTGCAGGGTCAGGCTGCCCGGCCAGTCCCCGCTTCACCTGCCCCTGTGCACCTGAGGGTTTAGGTGAGTATCTACCACCCAAGCATCCAGGTACTGGGTGTCTGGCAGTATCTTGGTGCCACCTGAGCATCCGTCCTCTTAACCATAGGACTGAAATCAGGAATTACCTGGGTGCCTGCCCCCCACCCCTGCCCCTGGTTTCCTGGTCTCCGATGAGCCATTCTGACCCATTTTCCCTGTGAGTGGTGGCCTCCTTCACCTCCTCAGGTAGTGAAGATCACTGCTGTGTGCTGCCTGCTATTTGCTCTACACGGTTGGGTGTCTCTCCTAGACTTTTGCTTTAGACAAGTAAGACACCCCCACACACACCACCACCACCGACCAATAGACCATGGATTTCTCTGTCACTTTCTGCTGGCTCTTTCTTACGTCTGCTGGCCCGGCAACTTCAAGGCTTGCAGGCCTGTGGGGTGCAGTCCAACAGGTATATACAAATAAAAGTACAAATAATAAAAATGTCTCCTTTTTCATAAGTTAGGGTTCATTTGGCTTTTTCCATCAGCTACATTATTTATGTATGTATTAATTTTTACCTTTTGATGTTTCGCTTAAAGTTCCCAAAACTTCCACCACCTGAAACAAAAATAACCCTGTTCTCTGCCGTGTGCATTTCTGGGGACTGTCTTGGTGGCCTGTCATGCCACATGTGTGTTACACACTTAAGAGATTTCCACTTGGAAGCGTAAACGACTACTGGCTCATTTGTGCATTGTCAAATTTGTCATCCGCATCTTTGTTTTTCTGTAATTATTCATCTTGCCATGAAAAGCAGCTTTGATGCTTTGTACTTTGGTCTCTAGGACTTGGCTGGGGAGACTGGAGACAGAAAGGGCTGTTGCTGGGAGGCCGTGATATTTGCAAAAAATGCCCCCCAGCCCCTGCCCTTTGATGAGGCAAACCCCTCACCACAGTTTGCCACGTTAGCTCTTTGTGTGAACGGACTCAGAACTTTTTGCCCTTTTTCCGTCTTGCTTTCGTTTAGGAATTCTGAGGGTGTGTAGCCTGTGGGACTGAAGACAGGAGCTCCCTGCTGCTGGGAGCTGGGAGGCTCATTCTTGAGACCAGTCTCCCTGGCAACTGCGCACAGCCTTGACCTGTTTCCCCAAGGTCAGCAGCTCACTTGCAGGCAAGGGTAAAAAAAAAAAAAAAAAAAATTTATTGTTAACTTTCCAATTGTCAATGTTATGTGCTCTTTTATGATAAAAAAAAAAAGGTTCAATTTGGAAAAGGAGCTTTGAAATAGCTGCCTTCCTTTAGAAGAAATGACCAGGAAACCCTGTTTTCTGCAGCCCCGCGGCAATCACTCTGAATCTGCCCACGAGTCTTCTCCGGGGTTGCTGCAGCACTTCATGACGACGCTTGGCTGGAGGTTTCTGCCTCTTGGAGGGCTCAGGGCAGTGGCGGACAAAGCCCTGGCTGCAAGCCTCTCACTGCTCTCTGCAAAGAATGTCCAACCATCTCGTCCCCCACCAAGAGCTTTCTCCCAGCTCATCCTCATGAGGGTGCTGGACCAGGAAACCCACAGACTTCTATTTTCTTCCCCCACCACAACCCCAGAAGACATTGCACACCCAGCTGGGCAGGTGCTTGGACAGGTGAGTTCCCTCTTTAGCATGGGGGCACCCTCTGCCTTCCACGAAACCCAGTGATGGCCTTCTTTCTGCCTATTCCTGTTTCTCCCTGGGAAGGGAGGGTCAGGTTCCCCCTCCCAGAACTAGACCCCTAACTGAAATTTGCATTTTAGTCTCATCCTTCGACTCCTCACTTGATGCCAAACAGGAGGTGACAGGTAGCCAGGGGGAAATAAATCAGGTGTGTGCCAGAAACACGCCGACTGGCAAAAACTCTGAATTCCTATAAAGGTAGCTGGGCCTGTCTCATTTCTCAAAATTCTCATGAAATGAATTTTTTTTAGGAGAATTGAAAGAAAGGTTACAGACTGGCCCTGTGTCTTTCCACAGCAGCACACCCCGTGGCGGGGTACACGTGATGACTGCAGGTTCAGGCCACACCCCAGAGAGCAGGGCAGGCGTGGGGGATTCAATCTCTCCACCCTGCAGGTAGGTGGACTCTCCAGTCCTGGGCGCTGGTGGGCAATGACCACCCTGTTGGCACTGAGCAGGTTCGTTGAATTCCCCTGGGTGTCTGTGTCTTTCTAACAGACCCCCAGCAGTCTTGAGGGGCTGTTCTATAGGAGCTGAGACCGAGGAGAGAGGACCTCTTAGAAGCTTCTTCCAGAACCAGGTGATGCTCTGGCTCTCGCGTTCTCCAGGACAGAGTCCCTGACCTGGAGGCTGGCCCTGCCATGTCCAGGCGCCCCACCTCCCACATCTGAGAAAGAGTGGCAGGGGCTTCTGCAACCTCAGGGGAGGGTCAATGCCCCTGACGTGACCGCATGAGGCCTGCTCTTTGCTGTGGGGGCCTTAGGGGCTGGGAGGTGGTCACTGTTAGGTGACATGGCACGGCAGGCCCTGCTCTCATGAGACGTCTAACCTGAGTGAACCCTTGTCCATCAGCAGGTCATCAGCCCAGCCCGACGGCAAGAGGGAATTCAGACAATTCAGACAGATGAGAGCTCTGGCTGAGGAAGCAAGCCCCCTGCAGGGAGAGATGGCCTGGCTCAGAGGACGGGCTGGACTATTGCCTGCAGAGGAAGCCCATGGGGTGTTCCCAACGAAGAGGCACCTCCTGTCAGGAGCTGCAGGCACGCAGTAGGGCTGGGTCCAGGCTGTGGCAGAACCCCAGTGATGTCACTACTGCTGTGGATGCTGCTGAATCGGCTGAGAAACTGGTAGAAACTGGTAGTCTCGTGTTCCGGGCAGTCTCCCATCCCATCCTCACCTAGCTAGCTCAGTTGGTCACCCTGACTTGGAGTTATGACCCATTCACACTGGACGCAGAGCTAGAGGGTATCAAAACCAACCCCACAGAAACCCTGGGGCTGGAATAAAGAAGTCTCATCCTGATGTTCCGGACACAGCCACCAGGTGGGAGCAGAAGATCGTCTCTGTAACCTGGGTGGGGTGGCCAATGATAAAATTCCATCTTTCGTGTCCAGGCGTTTTTATGGGTAGGATCATGGATTCCCATACATTTTTTTTTGCAGTGTAATGTCTTAGTCATAGTCTATCATCAGATATTTTAGAACTATCTTTATTCTTTAAGAATAAATTTTGATATATGGCAAAACCAATACAATATTGTAAAGTTTAAAAATAAAATAAAATTTTAAAAAATCAACATCTATCCAAAAAAAAAAAGAATATGTTACGGTACATGTGCGTGAGCTCAGTTGCTCAGTCGTAGTTGCTCAGTCGTGCCCGACTCTTTTGCAACCCCATGGACTGTAGCCCTCCAGGCTCCTCTGTCCTTGGGATTCTCCAGGCAAGAATATTGGAGTGGGTTGCCATTTCCTCCTCCAGGGGATCTTCCCAAGCCGGGGGATGGAACCTGTGTCTCTTGCATCCCCTGCATTGGCAGATGGAGTCTTCACCACTAGTGCCAGCTGGGAAGTCCCAGGGAGTATGTTAGCAGCACACGATACTTACATCCTAAGTTCTCAAGCAGAAGTCCTCAATCGCAAGGACATTCTTGGCTGCAGTTATCACAGGCTGCTTTAAGAGAGAAAAACAGAACAGTGACTATTGTAGAAATGCACTTTGCTCAGAAATAGTCAAGTTGCCGTACTATTTGACTATCCATTTGGCTATTACAGAAAAACTCTTAACTATAAGTAATGGCTTGTTGCCATAATAATATATGTGTTTCTACCTGTAGTGATGGGCTTTAATGTGCCAGACCTTACTATCCTGAAACCTTGGCAAGTGCACAGGTCTTTTTGAAACAAACACGGTTTACAACGATCATACACTATGACCAAGTGAAATTTATCACAAAGATGCAAGGATTCTTCAATAACAAGCAATTCAATTAAATTGGGCAAAATAACTGAATAGACATTTTCCAAAGAGGAAGTGCAAATGGCCAACAAGCAAGTGAAAAGAAGCTCCATGTTGCTAATCATAAGGGGGATGCATCACCTCACACTTTTTAGAATGGTTACCATCCAACAGACAACAAATAACAAATGCTGAGAAAGATGTGAAAAAATGGGGAACCTCAAACACTGTTGTGGGATTGTAAATTGGTGCAACGACTATAGAAAACAGTATGGAGATTTCTCAAAAAACTAAAAATAAAGCAGCCATATGACCCAGTAGTTCCACTCCTGGGTATATTACTGAAAAACAAACAAACACCTAATTCAAACACATTGAGGCAACACACTCACTCCAGCTTTCATAGCAGAATTATTTACAATAACCAAGAAGCAACTTAAGTGTCCACCACCTGGTGAATGGACAAAGAAGATGTGGTGTTTGTGCACCATCAACTACTGCTCAGTCATAAAAATAATGAGATTTGCCATTTACAGCAACACAGATACACTTAGAAGGTATTATGCTAAGTGAAATAATTCAGACAGAGAAAAGCAAATAGTGTATTATATTACATATATATATGGAATCTAAAAAATTAAAATGAAATAGAAAAAAATAAACAAGAAAGGAATAGACTCCAAAAACTTTCAGAGGAGGAACACTCCCAATTTCATTCTGTGAGACTACCAGCAACCTGATACCAAAATCTGACAAAGATAGCACAAAAAAAGAAAACTGCAGCCAATATCATGGATGAGCACAGACACAAAAACCTCAGCACAATTCCAGCAAACAGAATCCAACAACACGTTTAAAAGATCGTGCATCACAATCAAGTCCATTTTATCCCAAAGATGCAAGGATTCTTCAACATACACAACTCAATAAATGTGATACACGATATTAACAAACTGAAGAAAAGGCATATCTCAGTAGTTGCAGAAAAAATTTTTGACAAAATTCAACACTCATTTATGATAAAAAAAACAAAGCCCTGGAAACTACCTCAACATAATAAAGGTCGTATATAATAAACCCACAGCAAACACCATTCTCAATGGTGAAAATGGGAAACATGTCCTCTAAGATCAGGAACAAGACAACTCTCCCCATTATTATTATTCAATATAATTTTAGAAGTCCTAGACATGACAGTCAGAGAAGAAAAAGAAATAAAACGAATACAACTTGGAAAAGAAGTAAACATTTAACTCTTTGCAGATGACATGACACTACGTAAAAAATCCTAGAGACACCATTGTTCAGTCACTTAGGTAAACGTCTGACTCTTTGTGACCCAGTGGTCTGCACACACCAGTCTTCCCTGTCCTTCACCATCTCCTGGAGTCTGCCCAGACTCACGTCCCTTAAGTCAGTGATGCCATCCAACCATCTCATTCTCTGTTGGCCCCTTCTCTTCCTGCCTTCAATCCTTCCCAGCATCAGGGTCTTTTCTAATGAGTCACCTCTTTGCATCAGGTGGTCAAAGTATTGGAGCTTCAGCTAAAGATGCCATCAGAAAACTAATAGAGCTCACCAATGAATCTGGTCAAGTTGCAAGATAGAAGATTAAAACTCATAAATCTCAGCATTTCTATACACTAACAATGAAAGGTCAGAAAGAGAAATTATATGAAATAATACCATTTGCCATTGCAACAAAAAGAACAAAATGCCTAGAAATAAATTTACCTAAAGAGACAAAAGTCCTGTACTCAGAAAACTATAAGAGACTGGTGAAAAATAAAAAGATGCGGATGAAACAAATCAAAGATGACACAAACAGATGGAAAGGTATACTCTGTTCTTGAATTGGAAGAATCAATACTGTGAAAATGACTATACTACCTAGAGCAATCTACAGATTTCATGTGACTCCTATCGAACTGCCAAGGACAATTTTCACGGAATTGGAACAAAACATTTTACAATTTCTATGAAAACACAAAAGACCATGAAGAACCACAGCAATCTTGGTGGTGGGTGGGGTGAGAAAACAGAGGTTGAAGAATCATTCTCCCTGACTTTGGACTATACTACAAAGCTGCAGTAATCAAGAAGTGTGGTACTGGAACAAAAACAGGGATATAGATCCGTGGAACAAGATAGAAAGGCCAGAGATAAACCAGTGCACACATAGTCACCTAATCTATGACAGAGAAGGCAAGAGTATACAATGGAAAAAAGACAGTCTCTGCAATAAGTGGTGCTGGGAAGACGAGACAGCTCCATGCAAAAGAATGAAGCTAGAACACTCCCTAACACCATACACAAAAATAAACTCAAAATGGAGTAAAGACCTAAATGTAAGGCAGGATGCTATAAAACTCCCAGAGGAAAACATGGGCAAAACCCTCTTTTGTGTCAAAAAGCAAGAGCTTTTTTTTTTCATTACCCTACCCCCTAGAGTAATGAAAATAAAAACAAAAATAAACAAATGGGACCTTACTAAAATGAAACTCTTTTGCACAGCAAAGGAAACCATAAACATGACAAAAAGATAATCCTCAGAGTGGGAGAAACCATTTTCACAGAAAAGAGGTTAATCTTCAAACTATACAAATAGCTCATTCAGTGCAATATCAAAAAAAAAAAAAAAAAAATCAAAAAAGAGGCAGAAAACCTTAAATAGAATTTCATCCAAAGAAGATATAGAGATGTCCAAGAAACATATAAAAGATGCTCAACATCACTAATTAGCAGAGAAATGCAATCAAAACTAAAATAAGGTATCACCTCACACTAGTCAGAATGGCCATCATCAAAAAATTTACAAATAATAAATACTAGAGAGAGTGTGACGAAAAGGGAACACTCTTACATTGTCGTTGGAAATGTAAATTGATACAGCCACTATGGAGAACAGTATGGAGGTTCCTTACAAAAGCAAAACTAGAACTACTGTGTGACTCAGGAACCCCACTCTTGGGTATATACCTGGAGAAAATCATAATTCAAAAAGATACATGCACCCCAATGTTCATTGCAGTGCTATACACCATAGCCAGGACTTGGAAGCAAGCTCAGTGTCCAGCAACAGAAAATAAAAAAGATGTAATACATATACATAGATGTGTACACATACGTGTGTGTAGCTGACTCCCCTTGCTGTACAGCAGAAACCAGCACAGCTTTGTAAAGCAACTATACTCTAAAAAAATTAATTTGAAAGAAAGAAACCAGTGACTATAACAAAAAAGAAATAGACTCACAGATACAGAGAACAAACTAGCAGTTACCAGTGGGGAGATGGGAAGGAAGAAGGACAAGGCAGTGGTAGGGGATTAAGAAATATACAATAATAATAGAGTTTTGCCAAGAAAATGCACTGGTCATAGCAAATACCCTCTTCCAACAACACAAGAGAAGACTCTATACATGGACATCACCAAATGGTCAACACCGAAATCAGATCGATTATATTCTTTGCAGCCAAAGATGGAGAAGCTCTATACAATCAGCAAAAACAAGACCAGGAGCTGACTGTGGCTCGGACCATGAACTCTTTATTGCCAAATTCAGACTGAAATTGAAGAAAGTAGGGAAAACCACTAGACCATTCAGGTATGACCTAAATCAAATCCCTTATGATTATACAGTGGAAGTGAGAAATAGATTTAAGGGCCTAGATCTGATAGATAGAGTGCCTGATGAACTATGGAATGAGGTTCATGACACTGTATAGGAGACAGGGATCAAGACCATCCCCATGGAAAAGAAATGCAAAAAAGCAAAATGGCTGTCTGGGGAGGCCTTACAAATAGCTGTGAAAAGAAGAGAAGCGAAAAGCAAAGGAGAAAAGGAAAGATATAAACATCTAAATGCAGAGTTCCAAAGAATAGCAAGAAGAGATAAGAAAGCCTTCTTCAGTGATCAATGCAAAGAAATAGAGGAAAACAACAGAATGGGAAAGACTAGGGATCTCTTCAAGAAAATCAGAGATACCAAAGGAGCATTTCATGCAAAGATGGGCACAATAAAGGACAGAGATGGTGTGGACCTAACAGAAGCAGAAGATATTAAGAAGAGGTGGCAAGAATACACAGAAGAACTGTACAAAAAAGAGCTTCAAGACCTAGATAATCATGATGATGTGATCACTGACCTAGAGCCAGACATCTTGGAATGTGAAGTCAAATGGGCCTTAGAAAGCATCACTACGAACAAAGCTAGTGGAGGTGATGGAATTCCAGTGGAGCTATTCCAAGTCCTGAATGATGATGCTGTGAAAGTGCTGCACTAATATGCCAGCAAATTTGGAAAACTCAGCAGTGGCCACAAGATTGGAAAAGGTCAGTTTTCATCCCAATCCCAAAGAAAGGCAATGCCAAGGAGTGCTCAAACTACCGCACAATTGCACTCATCTCACACGCTAGTAAAGTAATGCTCAAAATTCTCCAAGCCAGGCTTCAGCAATATGTGAACCGTGAACTTCCTGATGTTCAAGCTGGTTTTAGAAAAGGCAGAGGAACCAGAGATCAAATTGCCAACATCCGCTGGATCATGGAAAAAGCAAGAGAGTTCCAGAAAAACATCTATTTCTGCTTTATTGACTATGCCAAAGCCTTTGACTGTGTGGCTCACAAAAAACTAAGGAAAATTCTGAAAGAGATGGGAATACCAGACCACCTGATCTGCCTCTTGAGAAACCTGTTTGCAGGTCAGGAAGCAACAGGTAGAACTGGACATGGAACAACAGACTGGTTCCAAATAGGAAAAGGAGTACGTCAAGGCTGTATATTATCACCCTGTTTATTTAACTTATATGCAGAGTACATCATGAGAAACACTGGACTGGAAGAAGCACAAGCTGGAATCAAGATTGCTGGGAGAAATATCAATCACCTCAGATATGCAGATGACACCACTCTTATGGCAGAAAGTAAAGAGGAACTCAAAAGCCTCTTGATGAAAGTGAAAGTGGAGAGTCAAAAGGTGGGTTTAAAGCTCAACATTCAGAAAAGGAAGATCATGGCATCTGGTCCTATCACTTCATGGGAAATAGATGTGGAAACAGTGGAAACAGTATCAGACTTTATTTTTCTGGGCTCCAAAATAACTGCAGATGGTGACTGCAGCCATGAAATTAAAAGACGCTTACTCCTTGGAAGGAAAGTTATGACCAACCTAGATAGCATATTCAAAAGCAGAGACATTACTTTGCCAACAAAGGTTCGCCTAGTCAAGGCTATGGTCTTTCCTGTGGTCATGTATGGATGTGAGAGCTGGACTGTGAAGAAGGCCGAGTGCCGAAGAATTGATGCTTTTGAACTGTGGTGTTGGAGAAGACTCTTGAGAGTCCCTTGGACTGCAAGGAGATCCAACCGGTTCATTCTGAAGGAGATCAGCCCTGGAATTTCTTTAGAAGGAATGATGCTAAAGCTGAAACTCCAGTACTTTGGCCACCTCATGCAAAGAGTTGACTCATTGGAAAAGACTCTGATGCTGGGAGGGACTGGGGGCAGGAGGAGAAGGGGACGACAGAGGATGAGATGGCTGGATGGCATTACTGACTTAATGGATGTGAGTCTGAGTGAACTCTGGGAGTTGGTGATGGACAGGGAGTCCTGGAGTGCCCGATTCTTGGGGTCACAGAGAGTTGGACACGACTGAGCGACTGAACTGAAGGAAAACAAAACATGATTTATGGGCACAACACTGCTGAATTTTGAGAGACCATTAATGTCCTTGAAGTGTTTTGTGGGTGTACACCAATGGTGACAATTTGATTTTAACAATCATCATTTTAACAATTTTAACCAACTCTCATTGTAACAATGACATCTCAGTTTGGTTCAGTGGCTCAGTCATGTCCGACTCTTTGTGACCCCATGGACCACAGCAGCCCAGGTCTCCCTGTCCATCACCAACTTCTGGAGTTTACCCAAACTCATGTCCCTTGACATATAAGTCTACTTAATTTATCAAGTCTTGTTTATGTCCTGATTTTATACACTAGTATCTATCAATAAAATGACTTCCCATGTTGGGTAGTGGTAAGGAATCTGCCTGCCAATGCAAGAGATGTAAGAGACATGGGTTTGATCCCTGGATGGGGAAGAGCTCTTGGAGAAGGAAATAGCCACACACTCTAGTATTCTTGCCTAGGAAATCTCATGGACAGAGGAGCCTGATGGGCTACAGTCCATGGGGCCACAAAAGAGTTGGACCCAACTGAGCAACTGAACACACCCATCTATTGATAAACCTTGTGATTCTTGGGGAAAAAAGCAGGATGCCACATCTGTGTCTGTGAGATGTCTACGAAGTCAAATCTCCTGATATTTTTCAAAGTAAAGTCTTCAGCAAGATTGCTTTTTCTTGTATGATATTTGAAGGGTGAAGATTTCTGGTAGTTCAGCAGAAATGTTATCCTACGATTTTGGAAAAGATAAAAGTACATGACATATTTTCATCTGGAATGTGGAGAAGAAGGCAGGCCCTTAAAAATCTTGGGCTGCTTTACAGCTGGACGAGGCCCGAGGTTATCTAATCAGGCTGCTCTACTCTCTAGGGTGGAGAAGTCTTGTCAGCAGGAGATGACCACCAGGGCTGGACAGCAGCCCTTCAGCTGGGGCCACCTTGACCTTGGCACCATCCTGGGCACTTACACAGGGCCCTCATCCTGTCCTGAGACCTATAGGGACGCACGTGTCACCAGCTCCAGGCTACGGGAGAGAAGCCGAGCTCGGGGCAGCGCCAGGAATGGGTGTCTGTCCTGGGTTTCTTCTCTGGCCCTGGTGTGTGCTCACCCAGCCCTCTGAGAATACCCCATCACTCAGCACATACCTGCAAGGCCAGTTTCAGGAAACCAGCCCTTATGCCCAAAGAGACAGCTCTGGGTGGGCTTGTCCCCTACCCCCTCAGTATCAGAGAGCAATGCAAACCAGCTGAAAGCTGGTAATTAGTTCCACGAGCTCTGAAGGACAGGGGCGCCTATGATTTCACTCATCATTTCCACGGTGGTCCCTGACACGCACGTAGTAGGCACGTAGGACGCTTTGTAGGATGAGCGATTATCCCAACAGGCTGGTTCTCAAGAACAGGGTCTGAAGGAGAGCCTAGTCTTGGTTTTCTTCCCTATGCGCTTTGAATTGAATTTGTTGTTGTTCAGTAGCTAAGATGTGTCCAGCTCTTTGCGACCCCATGGACTGCAGCACACCAGGCTTCTCTGTCCTTCACTATCTCCCGGAGTTTACTCAAACTCATGTCCGTTGAGTCAGTGATGCCATCCAACCATTTCATCCTCTATCATCCCCTGCACCCCTGCCTTCAATCTTTCCAAGCTCCAGGGTCTTTTCCAGTGAGTTGACTCTTCCCATCAGGTGGCCAAAGTATTGCAGCTCCAGCATCAGTCCTTCCAATGAATATTCATGGTTGGTTTCCTTTAGGATTGACTGGATTGATTGCCTTGCTGTCCCAGGAACTCTCAAGGGTCTTCTCCAGCACCACAATTCAAAGCTTCAGTGGTACAATACTGTAGTAAGTGTTGCCGTAGCAAATTGCCATAATCTGTGTGGCTTAAACAAGGGAAATGTGTTCCTTCACAGTTCTGGAGGACAAATGTCCAAAACTAAGGTGTTGGCAGGGCCACCCTCTCCCCAGAGTCTCCAGGGGACAGTCCCTCCTGGCCTCTTCCAGCCGCTAGTGCCATTGGCCGTCCCCTGCACTCCTTGGCTTGTGGCCACATCACTCGTCTCTACACCCGTTTTCATGCGCCACTGTCTTCTTTCCTACATCTCTCTGTGTCCAAATCTGCCTCTTGTAAGCCTGCTTGCCGTTGGATGAATCCCACTCAGATCCCATGTGACCCTAATTACACCTGCAAAGAGCCTATTTCCAAGTAAGGTACATTCTAAGGCTCCAGGGGGTGTGAATTTCAGGGGAGGGGCATGTGGTTCAGTGCCCTGCACACACTGTGATTACAGCATTTGTGCTGACCTGGCATCAGGCCTCTGCTGCCTACTTTGGTTTTTTTTTTTTTTTTTTCACTTTTTATTCTCAGCACCACCCCAAGAGACACGTGCTATTATGGACACTCCCATTTTATAGACAGGGTCTTCCCTGGTGGCTCAGGTGATAAAGAATCTGCCTGCGATGCAAGAGACCTGGGTTTGATCCCTGGGTCAGGAAGATCTTCTGGAAAAGGGAATGCCAGTATTCCCTCCATTATTATTACTAAATATTCCAGTAGTCTTGTCTGGAGAGACCCATGGACAGAGGAGCCTAGAGGGCTACAGTCCATGGGGTCACAAAGAGCCAGACACAACTGAGCAACTCACACTTTCACTTCACTTTCATTTTACAGGTGGAAAACCTGAGATGGGTTACATCACTTGTCCAAGGTCTCAGAGCTAACAGGGTCAACCCAGGGTAGAATCCAGGTGGGCTTAAGACATGGACCCTTCAGAGCAGCAGGTGAAGACCCCCAGGTGATGCCCTGTCCTGGATAATTCTCCATCACTCAGGTCTGCTGAGAAATACCTAAGACACCTTTAACGAATAATAGAACTAACAAATTTTAGTGCTGTGACTACTTTGGAAAGGCTGGAATGTCCAGAAAATGAATATGGGAAAAGAACAAAACCAGCTGCTGACATCCAGATGTCCATCCCCCTCTGTAAAATTTTTGGCCTGCCACACACCAGAGAGAGTTCTCACTAATCTTAGATGCCTTGGAGTGCCAAAGATGAGATCTTCACAACCTTCCAGGCTACAGCCATGCGGGGCACCAAGGAGCACAAACAAGCGATGTAGGAATGGAGGTCCTCACAGACCTTCTAGCCGGTGACCACAGCCCCTTAGGTGGTACGTGTGGCCCTGCAGACTAGCACCGGTCCACAGGCTCTGCAGCCTCAGACCCAAAATTAAGATCCAACCTAGAGGCTGCTTCCCAGGTGGCGCTAGTGGTAAAGAACCTGCCTGCCAATGCAGGAGACAGAACAGAGGTGAATTCGATCCCCTAGATGGGAAGATGCTCTGGAGGAGGGCATGGCAACCCACTCCAGTATCCTTGCCTGGATAATCCCATGGACAGAGAAGCCTCATGGGCTGTAGGTAGTCCATGGGGTCACAAAGAGTTGTACATGACTGAAGCGACTTAGCATGCAAGCATGTATAGGGGCTGCCTTAACACCTGGTGAAACTGGGGTGTCCTCACCACAAACCCTCTCCACACTCCGCTCCCTGAACAAAGTGCCTCAGTCAGCACCCCCACCCCCACCTAAGGGACCAGGCACCATGCCTGCATCTCCCCAAGGAGCAGGCACCAGCTCCTGCCAGCCCGTGACATCATCAGACAAGCCAGTCACGTCTTCCCTCAGGAACCAGAAATCGCCTCACCCTCTTGTTACTACAAAGCTTGCCCCCCACGACTGCCCCCAGTTATTCCCTCTGTTCTGAGTACAACCTCCGGGCGGCCCTGGTGGCCTGTGACACATGGTGTCTTCCACCCCTGAGGTGTGAGAACATGTGACTCACAAGCCAACACTGGTCTGTCTGTCCAGTGTTAGGTGGAGGACGTTTGGCCATCCCCATAACCCTGGGGCAGGAAGCCTTCCTTCCCTGAGGGGCTCAAGAGCAGGTGATTAGAACACCTCTTCCCAAGTCCTGTAACGGGGGCTCACCCTACCCCTGCCCCTGGGGAGACAGTCATAGAAATGAGCATCTACAACACGATGTGAAAACATGAGACACGTGCCAAGTGTGTGAGGCTGAAGGAAAGCAGACAGATGGTTTTCCCTGGAGCAGAGTTTAGGGACGATGTCGATGGAAATGGACATGGAGGCTCAAAAAGGGTGGACTTTGGGCAGGCGCAGGGCTGGAGGGGTATTTGGGTCATGGGACAAGGTCATCATGGGCATGACAAGGGGTACCCCATCTCATGCCTCAGTGCTTGAATCCAGACTCCAGTGTGATTGCTTGGTGTATATAGTGTGGACACCTTCCCAACATGAGCTGCTAAGGCTGCTGTAGTGGATGGAGATGTTTAAAGAGACTCCCAGCATCTGGTAGAGGAGAACCGTCTGCCTCTTGCCAGCTTTTGGATGCCCTGGCCTTACCTGTAATCAAGAAATTCTACCAGGTAGGAATTTACCATGCTTCCCAGGTGGCTCAGTGGGTAAAGAAAGAAAGAAAAGAAAGTGAAGTTGCTCAGTCATGTCCAACTCTTTGCGACCCCATGGACTATAGTCTACCACGTTCCTCTGTCCATGGGATTTTCCAGGCAAGAGTACTGCAGTGGGTTGCCATTTTCTCCTCCAGAGAATCTTCCCAACTCTGGGATTGAACCCAGGTCTCCTGCATTGTAGGCAGATGCTTTCCCATCTGAGCCACCAGGGAAGTCCAGTGGGTAAAGTTTGCCTATAATGCACGAGACACAGTGGACATAGGTTTGATCCCTGGTAAGAAATGGCAACCCACTCCAGTATTCCTGCTGGAGAATCCCATGGACAGAGGAGCCTGGTGGGCTACAGTCCACAGGGTCCCAAAGAGTCAGACATGACTCAGTGACTAAGCAGGGGTTTATCTGAAATACTGCCTCCAAGCACTTTATGTGGATGGTATGATTTATTCACTGGCTTCCCAGTAACTACCTGGGGACTTTGGTTGCATGGACTCATTTTTGAAAGAGGTAACTTTAAAAATCCCATAGGAGATGGACACTACCCTGAAGAGGGTGAGGCGATTGCAATCTGGCAATTATTTGTTTAAAACAAATGGAAATGCAAGCCAGGGAGAGTACTGTCAGGAGGCACAGAGCACAGAGAGCTCCATAAATCTCAGGCGTACAAGCTAAAGGGCATCCTGTTAATATCACAATAGAGCCAGGGTTCAAGGGGATCGTATAACTGTCACCCCCAAAAGGCAGCACTTGATTCATGAGTGAGTCAGGATATGAATCCTTGATTCATATTCAACGCATGACATTTGCCCATGTTTCGGTGCCAATAATTTTAATTTAATAAGCCCATGTGTCAGGGGCCATGCGGATATGTTACAGCTGCAGCCGCCTCCTCCCTCAGGCCGTGGAGAGTCCAGCTCCCCGGCTGGCTCCTCCCTCAGCATCCATGGGACGTTCTGTGCTGTACTTGCTGCCTATGCGGACCCTTCTCATGGGGCACTGGGTACCGCCTCAGGTCACGCCGGCTGCATGGCCCAAATGTCGCCCTCAAGACTATGAATATGGTTTTCGGTATGCTTGGGGGCATTCCCATGGCGTGGAGAGAATCGCTGAGCACAGAAAGCAAATATACAGGTCACTTGCATCTAAGGCTAAAAACCAAAATGACTCATACACAACATTGAAATTAGGCATGACAAGGACAATCCTCTGATTGAGAATTCTTTTACAAAAGAGAAAACAGCTAAGAGTTACTAGGTTATTTCTAATCCCAGATAAGGAAGAGGAATTAATAATGAAGGAATATTGAGTGATTATTATTGAAGAGAAATTGATATTAACTCTGCTAATTAATGAACCTCCCTGGTGGTTCAGATGGTAAAGCTGTTTGCCTACAATGCGGGAGACCTGGGTTCAATCCCTGAATCAGGAAGATCTCCTGGAGAAGGAAATGTACTTCTTGAGTTTAAAAAGAAGTACTTTTTAAACCCACTCCCATATTCTTGCCTGGGAAATCCCATGGATGGAGGAACCTGGTGGGCTACAGTCCATAGGGTCGCAAAGAGTCAGACACGACTGAGCGACTTCACTTTCCAATACTTTCTTTTTTTCTGCTAATTGATATCAATGGGGACCTGGACACAATGAAGAGGGGGTAACATGAATTCTTTTTTCTCACTAGTCAAAGAAAGGCAGCTGGTCCGGATTAGAAACAATATGTTCCTAAACACTACCCAAGATTTGTAACCTTAAGTAAATGGGTAAGAAAAAGTTGGAAGAGAAGAAAGAATGAGGTGACCCTACAAGGTGTGGAACATCACATGGAAAGACTGCCTGCAATGCAGGAAACCCAGTTTGAATTCCTGGGTCAGGAAGATCCTCTGGAGAAGGGAATGGCTACCCACCCTAGTATTCTTGCTTGGGAAATCCCCTGGAATGCTACAGCCCATGGGATTGCAAAGAGCTGGACGTGACTGAGCAACTAAGACTTCACTTCACTGGTAGAACCAGTCATTTGTTGAAAGTGGTACTGACTTTCTGAACATCGGACTGTTGACTTTCTGCAGGATCCATCTGTCAGATATCAATATCTAAGTAGGTTTCTTTTTTTCTTTTTAAACTCAATAATGTATGAAAAGGCTGATGTTCTTGATAATAACCAAGCCCAGTTTACCACGCAAACTGAATGTCCCTGGTCACAGGCAACCTCAGCCAAGATGGCACTGCCCTTGTTAGGGCCAATGTGACCTGGGCATTGAGTTCTGATGCCTGCAGTTCCATAGACTGGTGTGGGCTCTCAGAGTCCTCTAGAGGTCCAGTCTTCCAGATTCAAGTCCTCAGTGTCCTCATTGTGGTTCTTCATGTTTTCTGGGCTGCTCTGTTTTGTTTCCTTGATTCATGTTTTTTTATTACTCCTCGGGACGAGAGATATGACAAACTTAGTATATTAAAAAGCAGAAATATCACTTTGCCAACAAAGGTCCATATAGTCAAAGCTCTGGTTTTACCAGTAGTCATGTACAGATGTGAGAGTTGGACCATAAGCAAGGCTGAGGGCCAATGAATTGATGCTTTTGAACTGCAGTGTTGGAGAAGGCTCTTGAGATTCCCTTGGACTGCAAGGAGATCCAACCAGTCCATCTTAAAGAAGATCAGTCCTGAATATTCATTGGAAAGACTGATGCTGAAGCTGAGGCTCCAACATTTTGGCCACCTGATGCGAAGAGCTAAAGCACTGGAAAAGACCCAATGCTGGGGAAGATTGAAAGCAAAAAGAGAAGAGGGTGGCAGAGGATGAGATGCTTGGATAGCCGCACCAGTTCAATGGACATGAATCTAAGCAAGCTACGGGAGACAGTGAAGGACAAGGAAGCCTGGTGTGCTCTAGTCCATGGGGCTGCAAAGAGTCAGACACGACTTAGCAACTGAACAACAAAACCGACCTGTGAGAGTTTTCCGTGTGTGCGTTTTCAGCTCCTCAAAACACTCTCAGCACAGCCTTTAGATATTTACTCATTTCTATAGAGGATGATGTCTTCCCTCTAATCAACAGACATTTTAAAATGTGTGTTCCCATTGAACCATAAGTAATGGTTATGTTCTGTCTTGACTTTGCATTAACAATCCTTCCACCATCAGTCCCACACACTCTGAGGACACACCAACCCCAAAGGAGACACCTGAGGTCTGCAGCCCCAAGTTGTCTATTATTTCCGCCCAAGCTCACCAATCAGGATGGAGAAAAGAGGCCCAGAGAGGCGAGGAGTGGTGTGTAAAGGAAGGTCTGCCTCAGTGGGCCCAGGAGGGGCTGAGCCTTGCTGCCAGAAGACCTCCTAGAGCCCACAAGTGCCGCAACAAGCAGGTCCTCAGGGAGAGCATGAAAGCTGCACGTGTGTGTGTGTGCTGGAGACACGAGAAATGACATCTCAAGAAGGATGGGTTCTCCCAGGCAGAGACTTTACTCAGTGGATCACGGATGGAGCCCTCGGGGTCCCGCTGTCTAAGGGGTCATCGGAGGTGGAGGAGTTCCTTAGTGAGACACAGGGTGACTTCCAGGAGAGCTAGGAAAAGGGAATGTCCCAAAAGCCAGGTGTTATTCTCTCTGAAGGGTCCCCTTGGGTTATGGATGAAAATGGTCCTTAGGCTTTGACAAGATAAACATCACACATGAAATGCAGAGAAACATCTAGGGCAGGATTCCCATGGTGGTCACGCTGTAGTGTCCAGAGGGGCCGCTCCTGACCACCAGGCTGAGCAGGGCCATTTCCCGAGGGACCCCAAGTGAAAGTTCAGCAGCAAGACCCCAGGTGTTGCCAGCCAGGATGATTTAGAAGACTGGTAAAGTGAGATTTCCTTCAGTGCAGAAAACAGTCCCACAGACAAAGAACAGCTGGCAGGTGGGTCAAAGAGGAACCAGCCTGAAGGTTCTGAGGCAGAAGGAGCTTTGAAGATCCACCTTGAAATACAGTCTTGTGGGCCACACTGCTGAGGGGAGCCTCGGAGGATCTCTGTTTTCCCTGGGTTCTCTCATGCCTTCATGTATAAATGGTGCAAGCAGCAGGGAAAGATGGATGGGATGCCAGGAAGTCTGTGTTTCCTAATGCCCCCGACAACTCTTAGAAGATTTGGTCATGATAGCAAAAGAATTTTCTTTCTGACAGTTTCAAACAATCTTCTTTCCACTGCATTTACCATCACATGTTGATTCTTTTCCAGAATTTAAATATTAGAAGTGGTTAAAAGGGCGAGAGAGGTAACAGGAATATCCCCAGAGCACTAATATACAAAGGTGCAGTTGCTCCCACAACGCAGGAAGGAAGGCTGGCCCCATTACTGCCGTATATGTGCAGTCCTCCAGTGAATTCAAACACCCCATACCTGAATATTCACTGGAAGGACCGAAGCTAAAGCTCTGATACATTGGCTACCTGATGCAAAGAGCTGACTCATTAGAAAAGACCCTGATTCTGGGAAAGATTGAAGGCAGGAGGGGAAAGGGACGACCGAGAATCACATGGTTGGATGGCATCACCAACTCAATGGACATGAGTTTGAGTAAGTTGCAGGAGCTGGTGATGGACAGGGAAGCCTGGTGTGCTACAGTCCATGGGGTCGTGAAGAGTCAGACACAGCTTAGCAACAGAACAACAATAGCAACCACACTACCCGGTAGATGTTACTCTTGTCATTTTAAGGTGAGAGAACCAAGAACCAGCAAGGTGAGCAACTTCTTAGCAGCCAAGAGGCAGAGACAGATCTGAAGCAGATTTGGGACTAACAGCCCGAAGCCCAAAAGGCAAGAACAGCCAGTAGGTAAACAGTGATTTGCTAACAAATATGAGGACATAATTATGTCACTCTTTAATAGAACCATCAAACTGCAAAATGGAGCCAATTTAAGCTGCTTCTTTGGTGCTTTCTCATTTCCCTGGGAGCACAGCGTCATCTGTACATGTTTATCATCCAGTTATTATCAACTTGAGTGAGCAGGATGGTGTCCAACTGTTTCCCAAGGCTTTCCACCTTTTCAACCCGCGGGGCTGAACTTACAGCATCTTTAACGTGTTAGCAATTGAAACCGATGTGTGTTAAGACAAGAATGATTCGTGTATAAACTGCTCAGGATGCAATTTCAAAACTCAGCATGCATCCCCTTGAAGAACAACAAACGCGCTGACCCATCCAGCGGCTGCGTGTGGGATCTCAGTGCCAAGCACTCCATTATGCAAAGTGGGTGCTTCCCAAGCGCTCTGCTTGATAAGGAAAACAGTGCAGGTTTGGCCAACTCAAGTGTCCTGCGTTAGGGAGGCTCTTCTTGCTGAGCTGACAAGTATCTAAGGAAAATAACACAAGCACACATCCAAGTCCAGAGGGAAATGAAAGTACAGAGTCTTCCTGATTGCAATAAAATGCTAGGCCTGGCTAACCTTCCATGACCAGGACTGGAAGGGACCGCTCAGCTTCTCTGATTTGTGTCCACCCCAAACTGACCATGTAGCCCTGGTCCTCATCATGCAAAAGATAGGAAAGGCATTCGCTGAGATGTTTGGGAACTCAGTTATAGCATCGGTATAATTGTTATTGCTGTTCATTCTCTCAGTCATGTCCAATTCTTTGCAACCCCATGGACTGAACCATGCCAGGCTTCCCTGCCCTTCACCATCTCCCAGAGCTTGCTCAAACTCATGCTCACTGAGTCGGTGATGCCATCCAACCATCTCATCCTCTGTCTCCCTCGTCTCCTGCCCTCAATCTTTCCCAGCATCAGGGTGTTTTTCTAAGAGTCAGTTCTTGGCATCAGGTGACCAAAGTATTGGAGCTTCAGCATCATTACCATATATATAGAATCTATACAATAGAGTCGGGGAAGGCAATGGCACCCCACCCCAGTACTTTTGCCTGGAAAATCCCATGGACGGAAGATCCTGGTAGGCTCCAGTCCATGGGGTCGCTAAGAGTCGGACACGACTGAGCGACTTCACTTTCACTTTTCACTTTCATGCATTGGAGAAGGAAATGGCAACCCACTCCAGTGTTCTTGCCTGGAGAATCCCAGGGACAGAGGAGCCTGGTGAGCTTCCGTCTGTGGGTTCGCACAGAGTCGGACACGACTGAAGTGACTTAACATGCATACAATAGAGTTCCTTAATTTCTAATTAATCATGAAATCAAAATGCCTGTTTTCCCCTTCCAACTGTGTCACTGGTCTGTTTGTAATAGAGGAGTGATTCAGGGGCTTCCACTTTGGCAATTGATACACTTTAAAAATTGGGGATTTTTTTTACAGATTTTGGGCCTTAGCCTCATGTATTCTCATTGGCAAATCAGGCAGGCCTCCAAATATAGTTTCTGAGGTATTTTCTAGCTTTAACTGCTCCTTTTTTATTATCATCTTTCATTCATTTCCTCTTTGCTCATCAATATGTGTCTACCAGGCTCACTCGTTTTCATATCTCCCTTCTCAGCTCAGCCATCACAGTCCAGTTGGCCTTTGCTCGTTAGACCCACTTTCTAAGCATTTGATTGTTTTCACTCCTGTCATGTGAATATTCTCAAATCCCCAACCCCATTAAAATATCATTGCATTAATCATATTACAATGATGACTATGATTAACATTTTCAGAGGCAGTGTTTACCATTGTCAGACTGAGAGCTCCTACAAATATTATATATGTATGCAATTATCTCTGTTAAGTTACTCCAGGGAAATAACAACAAGCTATTTTTCCACTGACTCAATTCTGTCTCCTCTACAGTACTTTTATTGCAACTCTCATCTTTCCAGAAGTTGTTTCTTTCTCCCAAGTCCCCCTGGGAAGAAGGCTTTCACTAGAATATCACACTGTCCAGGGGGTGATTTGTAGGTTGGAAGAAATGTGATTTAGTGCACTGAGTAATAATACTGCACATCCTTCTGAGTCTTATAAATCTGTTGTAAATAATTTCTTTTAGTTTCCTCATCAGAAAAGGATTAGTTCCTCCTCAACGAGTATGGCTGTCCTAGGTCTGGTGGTGCAGAGCTAGAGATGAGGCATGCCTGTGAAGGCAGTGATTCGTTTATTTGGGAAGTCCAGTTGCTGAGCACAGATCACTTCCATGGCATTGGGGCTTTTGCACAGGCTGAGCGCTGTTTTGCTAGTGAACTAGGTCTCACATCAGTGCCTCCTGGTGGTAAGTTTATTGTCTGCTGGTGGTGCGAGCCTACCTGGTTGATCTCTGAGGAAGTAGTCCAGGTCACGTGTTTGCACCTGGTTTCAGCTGGGAGAATTGTCATCTTTTAGCCACAGCTTCACGGCTGGAATTTCTCAGCCAGCACAGCACAGAAGGTGAAATACATTTAATATTGTCTCTGCTAAGTCGTTTCTTCAGTCGTGTCCAACTCTGTGCGACCCCATAGACGGCAGCCCACCAGGCTCCCCCTTCCCTGGGATTCTCCAGGCAAGAACACTGGAGTGGATTGCCATTTCCTTCTCCAATGCATGAAAGTGAAAAGTGAAAGTGAAGTTGCTCAGCCGTGTCCGACCCTTAGTGACCCCATGGACTGCAGCCCACCAGGCTCCTCCGTCCATGGGATTTTCCAGGCAGAGTACTGGAGTGGGGTGCCTTTGCCTTCTCTGAATATTGTCTCTAGGTATTGACAAAGCAGACTCGGAGAAGGTGTATGGTCTGAACAGAGTCAGAAAGCAGGTCAGGTCCCAATCTCAAGCACGGAGCACCTTCCCGTTCACCCACCTGGACCCACATGGCCAGCCAGGATGTTTCCCACATCTCTTGCAAAATAGAAATAGAAATCAATGTCCACAAAGTGTGTGGTGCTGCTGCTGTTGTTACTGTTACTCAGTCAATCATGTCTGACTCTGCGAGACCTTGGGCTGCAGGACTCCGAGCTTGTCCTTCACTAGGTGCTATGCATGCATGCATTTTTATCTGCATTTTCCAGCTTAATCTGGTCACTGACCCTTGGCTCTGTCTGCATGATGTATACTCATGGATGCCTATTCGGGTCACTGTTGGTCAAAAGTAAGACTTTGCTTGACTTAAGATTCTTTCTGTGTCTCTGCTTTGAGTGATATATCATAAAATGCTAACATGTCAGTCACTCAGCCATGTCTGACTCTTTGTGACCCCATGGACGATAGCCTGCCAGGCTCTCTTGTCCACGGGGTTCTCCAGGCAAGAATACTGAAGTGGGGCCTCCTGCATTGCAGGCAGATTCTTTATCATCTGAGCCTCCAGGGAAGGCCCGGTCTATCATAAATGCATCTGTATTTCTCAACATGTACGCTCAGTCCCTAAGTCATAGCTGACTTTTTGGGATCCCATGGACAGCAGCCCACCAGGGCTTACACCTTCCCCTAATGTCTGGGGGTATTTATTGGCCACAATTTCCTTACCTAGTCTATGGAACTGCTCTAAAGACACATTTAGCCAGAAATTTAATCTGATCTTCAGTGGTAAAAAGAAAAATCTGTCTGCCAAAGCTGCAGTTCGGAGTTCGATCCCTGGGTCAGGGAGGTGGCCTGGAGAAGGAAATGGCAACCCACTCTAGTATTCTTGCCTGGGAAATCTCAAGGACAGAGGAACCCGGTGGGCCACAGTCCATAGATTCACAAAGAGTTGCAGGCGTCTGGGTAACTAAGTACGTCAAGTCAACAACAGCAAATCCATATTTAATGACTTTATGGTCATTTCTTTGTATAATTTAGTTACTGGCAGCTGTCCCTGCCATCAGCTCATGAGCAAAGATATAGGCCAAGGTCCTGTGAGAGGAAAATTTCCCATAAGTGTTGGCACCAGAGATTGCGGTAACAGAGGAGAAAAGTTTCAAATCTCATGGCCTTAGAAGGTCATCCATGGGAACGTCTTCCAATCGCCAGATGTGTAAAGTTGTAAGCAGATTTCCTTATCACAGTGGATGTTCCCCCTCATCAGGGATGTTGTCAGAAAAGCAGCAATAATATTTAGAAATACATTCATAATCTTTTTTTCACTTTTGATGGAAATTTCCTGAAACAGAATTTATTAGGATCCTTGTGTTTGCAGAACACACACCCACTTCAACACTACAAATGGCAGACTGTTCCAGATGAAGCTGCATGTTTTATATTAAGCCAGAAAAATGGTGTTGGAGAAGAGACTTGAGAGTCCCTTGGACCCAAGGAGATCAAACCAGTCAATCCTAAAGGAAATCAACCCTGAATATTCAATGTAAGAACTGGTGTTAAAGCGCCAGTATACTGGCCACCTGATGCAAAGATCTGACTCTTTAGAAAAGACCCTGATGCTGGGAAAGATTGAAGGTGGAAGAAGAAGGGGATGACAGAGGATGAGATTGTTGGATGTCATCACCAACTCAATGGACAAGAGTTGGAGGAAGCTCCAGGAGATAGTGAAGGACAGAGGAGCTTGGAGTGCTGCAGTCCATGGGGTCACAAAGAGTGGAATACAACTTAGTGACCAAACAACAACAGTAGAAAAATAAAATTGAGGCAAGTAAGTTGAGGCAAAGACTCGTTTACTTTTCTATTATTTTTTTTTTATGGAAATCACAGTCACTTGAAAAGATGGGTACTACACCCTCCAAAATGACAGGAAAATAAAATAGAGCTGTAGCATTTCACCCTTTCATCCATTTGTTTCCACTTGGGCTAATATTTCGACTTAACTAATAATTTGTTGTGATTTATTTTCTCGTTTAAAACAAGCATTCTCATGTGTACTGTGCGTTGTGATCTTAAAACAAATTTCAGACCCTACACACCTGAGTAAGAAAGACAGCATTCCTGCAGCTCCCCGCTTGGGTACGTTTGAGGGCACGCCTCTATTCCCGTCTCAGGATTCATGCGCCCTGAGTCCTGTATGCCACGGGTTACATAATGTGTCTTCACCCCCTCCCTCTGTGTGGGTATTCTGGCTCCTTGTTGCCCCCACTCTTTGACTGGTCTCAGGTCCCTCATTGCTGAGGACTAGAAAAGTACCTGCTTTTTCTCTGGCTCCCTGACTGGGGCCTCTGGGGGTCTTATAGGACTAGCCCAACCTTCTATTGGGTTTCTCTTCAGTGCCTTGTCCCAGACCTGGCAGAATTCATTTATGCCCTCCTTCCCGCTCAATCCTTGCACCCTGATGATGTTCTCCATGTGCAGCTTTGACACGGTAATTGCTTGAGGCTACGGTCTGAAGCCAGGCTGGCCCCTACACCCCTCCATCTTATCAGCTCTCTGCCCTCTGCTGCAACTCCAAGCATAGCTGGTCCTGCCACATGGAGACCCTGGGGCCACCGCCCAGCAATGTTTTCACACAAGGCGTTGATTGGAGCGCCTGACGACTAGGATTGGGACTTTTTACTCAGTAATTTGTCTAAGCATGTGAAATGACGGTGTAATTTGCAAATCTGATACTAAGACTGCTTTTTTGTGTCCTGACCCAACACCAGGGCCGGAGAGTGGAAACCTATTGCCTCACTGATTTCTAAGTGTCTTTGTCTATGTTTACCCCAAAATCTGACAATTGCTGAGAGGTCAGTGTTACTGGGGCTTCCCAGGGAGCTCAGGGTAATGAACCCGCCTGCAATGCGTGAGACTCAGGTTCGATCCCTGCGTTGGGAAGATCCCCTGGAGGAGGAAATGGTAACCCATTCTTGTAGTCTTGCCTGGAGAATTCCTGGAGCAGAGGGACCTGGCAGACTTCAGTCCATGGGGTCGCAAAGAGTCAGACATGACTGGGCGACTGAACAGTCACAGCACACTGTTACTCAGGTCAGGGCTGCACGCTGTTTCACAGACTCAGCCCGTGCCTCTGGGATCATAATCCCAGACCTCGGTGACTGGTCTTCCATGTGCTCAGGTCTGCTCCCGACTTATATCTCTTTCCAGGCCCTTCATGTTCCCGGCATTGGATCTGCTCTTCCAGGCTCCTCAATTTCCTGTCTCTATAAATGTAGTCCTTGTAATTCTACAACACAGACCTAAATCATTCCACCTGGCATCGCTAGAGTCCAATCCCAGGCTGCAAAAAAGAACCACTCCTCCCCCTCAGGGAGCCCCAGTTCACAGCAGAGTGAGAAAGTCGCTCTCTAGCCAGACCTTGGAGGTCCCCCTTGTCTTATATCACGGCCTTTATGTCACCATTTTTGCATTTGCAGGCATCAACTGCTAATTCACTGCTTCCACAACTCTCTAGAGCAAACCTCCATGAGCTTAAGGACTGCTATTTCCTCCTGAAAGACACAGTAGCAGGGACTGCACAGAGGAAGAGGATTGTTCTGAGATCAACTGTGATCTCAGCAAGGATTTAGACACACTGGGCGTGGGAAGATATGGACACTGACTTGGCGATTATTAAGTAGTGACAAGGCAATGCATAGAAGAAAGATTGTGGACGATGCATGAGCCTGGTGCTTCAGCTACATGCTAAGACCTTGCGGTCTTGCTCCGCCCATGGAAATGTAGACCCTTCCAATAGCTCTCAGTTGAATTTTTCCATCTTTCACTACAGAAATGAATGATGGCTGTCTTCAATTCTTTATAACATAGATGCTATAATCTATATAAACATAGATATAACCTGGAAAAGTCTGGTTTCCATAGCCCTTTTTAACACTACTATAACAAGCACACTGGTTCTGACATTACATCTTCATTTCACTAACAGGAGAAATTAGGAAATGCACAATGAGGAAAACACAAAGAGTGACCCTATAAGTTACATTTATGGGGCAAAGTTTGGTGAATTTTTTGTTATCTTGAATGTTACAGTAAAACACCCTTTTGGCTGTGATCATATTACTTCTCACAGTAAAATGATTAACGAGAGTCACCTATTTTTTTATTTTATGTATGCAGTGGTAGACCCTAGACTTGAATGTGTTCCTCAAGCACATACCAAGACAAAGGACACATATGTGTTCTGTGGAGTTCACAGAATGAACAGGCTCCGCAGCCTAATCTGGACACCAGGTGTGATCACGGTTAAAAAGAGAAGCGGATTTGCCTAAATTAGCATTCCCTGAATTTCAATGATGTTTAAGTTCATATTTATTTTACAAACTGTGTTCTTCAGGTTAAATGGCCTTTGTATGTATGTGTATATATACATATATGTTCATATATATATCCGACTCTGTGCGACCTTATGGACTGTAGCCTACCAGGTTCCTCTGTCCATGGATTCTCCAGCCTAGGATAGGAGGCCCAGGATTCTCCATGTCCTCCTCCATGGCATCTTCCCGGCCCAGGGATTGAACGCAGTGACTCCTGCGTTGTAGGTGGAATCTTTACCACTCGGTCACTAGAGAAGCCCCACATATGTCTGCATATATATATATATATAGGGGAAGGCAATGGCACCCCACCCCAGTGCTTTTGCCTGGAAAATTCCATGGACGGAAGATCCTGGTGGGCTCCAGTCCATGGGGTCGCTAAGAGTCGGACACGACTGAGCGACTTCACTTTCACTTTTCACTTTCATGCATTGGAGAAGGAAATGGCAACCCACTCCAGTGGTCTTGCCTGGAGAATCCCAGGGACGGGGAGCCTGGTGAGCTTCCGTCTGTGGGGTCACACAGAGTCGGATACGACTGAAGCGACTTAGCAGCAGCAGCATATATATATATATATATATATATAGAGAGAGAGAGAGAGAGGCAGAGAGAGAAAAGGGAATGGCAACCCACTCCGGTATTCTTGCCTGGAGAATATCATGGACAGAAGAGCCTGGAGGGCTACAGTAGTCCACAGGGTAACAAAGAGTCAGACATGACTGAGCAAGTAGCGTGCACACACACACACACACACACACACACACATAAAGACAATACATATATACACTCATGGAAGTGTGAAAGAATTGTTGCTCAGTTGTGTCCAACTCTTTGTTATCCTGTGGATTGTAGCCTACCAGCCTCTTCTGTCCAGGGAATTCTCCAGGCAAGAATACTGGACTGGGTTGCCATTCCCTCCTCCAGGGGATCTTCCTGCCCCAGGGATTGAACCCGGGTCTCCTGCACCGCAGGCAGGTTCTTCACCATCTTAGCCACCAGGGAAGGCCCATGTATATTTATACATATATAAAAATATATATTTATACATTCTGTCTATGGGGTCACACAGAGTCAGACACGACTGAAGCGACTTAGCAGCAGTAGCAGCAGCAGCAGAAATTTATATTTATACATATATAGAAATTTATATTTATACATATATAAAAATTTATATCCTTCTCCAGATGTTAAAAAATTAGAAACTTGAATTAAAAGCCTTAGTCTGAATTAAAATTGATTTATTGTTTCATGTGCTCAATATTTGTGTATTGATTGTCTATCACATTACAGAAACGATGACCCTGGAGACTGGTTATGTGGCTATTTCTTAGCAGCAACCAAGTTTTGATTATTTTAACTCCCCTCTCCTCATTCATGCACATCTCTCCCATGACATCACACTTGATACTTGTCATAATTTTTCTTCATAACTTTTCCTCTTTGTTGTTGTTCAGTTGCTCAGTTGTGTCCGACTCTTTGTGACCCCGTGGACTGCAGCACACCAGGCTTTCCTGTCCTTTACCAACTCCCAGAGCTTGCTCAAACTCATCTCCATTGAGTCAATGATACTATTCAACCATCTCATTCTCTATTGCCCTCTTCTTCTCCTGCCTTCAATCTTTCCCAGCATCAGGGTCTTTTCCAATGAGTTGGCTCTTCGCATCAGGTATCCAAAGTATTGGCGTTTCAGCTTCAGCATCAGTCCTTCCAAAGAATATTCAGGACTGATTTCCTGTAAGATGGACTGGTTGGATCTCCTTGCAGTTCAAGGGACTCTCAAGAGTCTTCTCCAACACCACAGTTCAAAAGTGTCAATTCTTTGGTGCTCACCCTTCCTTACAGTCCAACTCTCACATCCGTACATGACTACTATAAAACCATAGCCTTCACTAGGCGGACCTTTGTCAGCAAAGTGATGTCTCTGTCATTTAATATGCTGTTTGTCATAACTTTGTTGCCATAGTTACTAGATAACTAGATACTTTTCAAACTAGATACTTTTAATCAAAAACTATGACTATTCTCCCCACTCCCAAACACACACATGCAAATATAAGCAAGGAGTAGACCCTATGAGGACTTCCTGGTACAGACCCCTCCCCTATGTCTTCAGTTTTAGCTTGTTTCCCCTCATGTCCTCTGCTTTAGCTTCTATCATAACCAGATAATAGAATATGATGCACTTTTCCTGAGTTGTTTTACAGTTGTGGAAACCCCAACTAAATGGAAGAAAGTAAGCACTTGATGACCAGGAGCATGCAGAACTCAGACATACTGACGACTGATGTGGTCGGCCTGGTCACCTCACCATCAGCAACCAGAGAACTGTGCACAAGCTGATTGTGTAGCTCTGACTCCCTCCCTCATCTGGGCTTTAGAAATGGTCTTATGAAACCTATGAGGGAGTTCCAGCTTTCTACACACGAGCTGCCTGGACTCCTAGGTAGGCACCTGCAATAAACTGCACTTTCCTTCATCACAAGCTGGTGTCAGGAGACTGGCTTCACTTTGCATAGGTAAGTACCCAAGTTTGGTTCAGTAACACATGCACATGCCCCCATTCACAAACACACATGTTCAAGAACACACGGGCAGTAACACACACACACACACACACACACACACACACACACTGTGCATTCTCCCTGTGAAAATCCAACGGGACACCTATAGATGAAATCTGAAATCAGATCACAGACTGGTCGTAGATGCAGCGGCTCATTTGGGGGTTCAGAACAAGGTTCCCATGCCTGGCCTGTCACACCTAGACGAGAGTCTGCCTGCCCTGGGGCTTCACTTCCTACCTTTCCCATTTTTGAAGCCTCCTTCCATCCTGCACTGTGCCCTGTACGCCTCGTGTGGTTTCTCTGCCTGAATCACCAGCTTTACAACGTCTATATCAGTTGAGGTTCGAGTTTGAAGTTGGCATCGGTGATGCGGAAGCTCCCTCTCTCATCATTTTGAATCGACATGACCCTAAAAAGTGAAAATGGAAAGTAGAGAAATGTATATACTGTAAGTAACTGAAAGAAAAAAAAATAACAATTAACAGTCTGAATGAACAGAGAATGGAATAAACAGGTGAAAAAGAAAGTTGAATGTCTCAAGCTAGATTCAAACCAATAGATCTTTTTTTAAAAGAAAAGTTGTTTTGTGTTCTGCTAACCAAGTGAAACTATGTTTCACAAATGATCCTATTTAATCAATAATTAATTGGAGCCAATAATAATAAACTATAGCTATTTACAAGTGAACACTCACGGGCATGGGTTGAAGAAATGCGTGTAAACATGGATTGGAATGATTCCTTATTGGAACAATGGCATTTTACGTTCTCCAGAATGCTGGCTGATAGCATCAGTATTGTGCAATTTAAAATGATAAAGGGATTCTGTCGGTTTCTTAATGAGGCTTAAAATGATGCAGAAAGCAACGTGGGAGCGGTGGCAAGAAATACGTATGTTGGACGTGGAGCGCCCTGGCAGCCCCACTTGCTTAGTAATGTTGACCTCCTGCCTCTGTGCACACGGATGACCGGTGGCTCAGGGCCACCAAGCCATGTGGTTTGAGAAGCTTCCCACCGGAGGAGATGCATTTAACTGGTCCAGCCAGTCTCCCACCCAGTTCCCCTTGTGACCAGAGGCATGTGTTTGTGAGAAAGCTCACTGTTCTCAGGGGTGAGATGGATGATGAAGAAACAGAGTCAAAAAGGAAAACGGCCAGCAGAGCCTTGAATCCCCAGCCTCTGGCCTGTCCACAGCCTTTTCTGACCAGCTAAGCAAACAGACTCTCGCCTGTAGCTTGAGAAAGAGGACTCGCCAGGGACCTCTGGCACCATGACAGCCTTGGACAGAAAGGCCTGATATTGCTACACAGTTCAGTTCAGTCGCTCAGTAGTGTCCAACTCTTTGCAACCCCATGGATTGCAGCATGCCAGGCTTCTCTGTCCATCACCAACTCCCAGAGATTGCTCAACTCATGTCCATTGAATTGGTGATGCCATCCAACCATCTCATCCTCTGTCGTCTCCTTCTCCTCCTGCCTTCAATCTTTCCCAGCATCAGGGTCTTTTCTAATGAGTCGGCTCTTTGCATCAGATGGCCAGAGTAATAGAGTTTCAGCTTCAGCATCAGTCCTTCCAATGAACACCCAGGATTGATCTCCTTTAGGATGGACTGGTTGGCTCTCCTTGCTGTCCAAGGCACTCTCAAGAGTCCTCTCCAACACCATAGTTCAAAAGCATCAATCCTTCAGTCCTCAGCTACACAGAGACAACCTTAAACCAAGATACAGGGAAATAAGAATCACAGCAGCAGTGAGCAATAAACCCCAGTCTTCCTCTGCAGCAGCATCCAGAATATTGCCCATATTAAAATGTATCTTAAACATTCATTTTGGAAGCTTAACCTACTCTTATAGTTTCCTAATTATTCTACAAAAACAGCACAAGATCAAAATCTTTGATTTAAGTATACCCTACCCCAAAATACGGAGAAGGCAATGGCACCCCACCCCAGTACTCTTGCCTGGAAAATCCCATGGATGAAGGAGCCTGGTGGGCTGCAGTCCATGGGGTCGCTAAGAGTTGGACGCGACTGAGCAACTTCACTTTCACTTTTCACTTTCATGCATTAGAGAAGGAAATGGCAACCCACTTCAGTGTTCTTGCCTGGAGAATCCCAGGGATGGGGGAGCCTGATGGGCTGCCATCTATGGGGTTGCACAGAGTTGGATACGACTGAAGTGACTTAGCAGCAGCAGCATCCCCAAATAAAATAAGGTTGTGTCCTTCTCTTAAAGTGATTTGATTTAAAAAAATGACTCGATAAAAAACTTCAACCAAGTTGAATTTAGAATCTGCATAAAGTGTACTTCTTTTAATTCTCTATGTTAAGGAAAAAAATTTTTTTAAAGCTTGATATTTCCTGAACATTTCTGAAAAATTGAAAATTTCAGGAGTGGGGAGTGGATGACTACAAATGTCATAGGGACTTAAAAGTGTCAATAAAATTTGATATGAAACTAAAGGAAGAAATTTTTCCTCTCCTTCTTTACACTGGAATGTCTTCAAAATAGTGAAGTATCTTATGAATATGCATTCCTAAGTAAAAGCAATGGAAAATTGCCAAACAAGGAATGGCTTGCCAAGGACAAGATTTAGAAACAACAAACTAGAAAATGTAATCAGTATCGTATGTAGGAAAATAAGACAACAGCTCCCAAAGGAACAATATTCTCCCATGCCTTACAGGATTTTCAAATGTAAGGCCCTGCATCAACAGCATGTCTTAACATAATTTGAGTCAATTTAAAACAGCTTCATCATCAAAAACAGTAATAATTTTGAAAATTGTGTTGATAAACCTATCTGCAGTTTCACAAGGTTTTAGAAAGCTGTGTACACATGTCATCTAGTTAATTCTCGATAGAAATATTTAGATGGCTCATTTGGCTAAATATACTCACAGGAGTTTCATTTAGCTCCATTAATTGAAATTTTAGTCACCACTTGATGGTGTCTCAGCCTCTCTGACCTCACCCATGAGCAGAATTCTCGCTGGTGCCTGACCACCCAACTCAGGAAAGATGAGTTTAAAAAGCTGAGCCCAACACACACCTCTGTGTTGTCTTCACACTAGTCTCTTACAGGAGTTGACAAAATGTCTTGTTTTTGCCTGGTCCACAAGCTGAGAATGGGTCTTACATTTTTAATCTTTTAAAAAATAATAAAAGAAAAATACTATTTGGTGGCACATGGAAATGATCTGAAACTCAAATTTCAGAGTGTATAAATAAAGTTTTATTGAAACACAGCCATGCCCACTCACTCATGCTTTACGGCCATGGCAACTTTGCTGACCTACATGCACAGTTGAAGAGCTGCAGCAGAGACCATATTGCTCACACGGCTGAACATATTGATTGGCTTTTTACCAGCAAACATTTGCTGACCCCTACTCTGGTGGCTGAGACAAATGAGTGGAAGATGGGCCAGTCCTGCTTCTTGAGGGATGCCTGGTCCCCAGTGAAAGGCCAGGGCTTCCTTGGGTGGAGGGACTGCCCTTGGGGACATCAGTAGGGAGGTCCACCTAAGCAGGGCAGAAGACCAAGTGGTCTATTAACCTGTTGTGTGTTCATATTTCCAAGATACCACAGCACGTGCCCTCCTATGGGGCAAGGAAGGGGCTACTTTCTTTGTGTTCTAGACATTTGACAGTTTTCAATAACAACATCAAACTTGGGGCTTCCCTGAGAGCTCAGTTGGTAAAGAATCTACCTGCAATGCAGGAGACCCTGGTTCGATTCCTGGGTTGGGAAGATCCGCTGGAGAAGGGAAAGGCTACCCATGCCCGTATTCTGGCCTGGAGAATTCCATGGACTGTATGGTCCATGCAGTCACAAAGAGTCAGACACAACTGAGCAACTTTCATTTTCACTTTATAAATCACAGCATGAGAATGTCTTGAGTCCTGGAGTGCAAAGAAGGTTTCACGTATGCATCTTAAGACATAGAGTGCTCCCCTGACACAGATCTGGGTGATGGGGCTGCCATTGCAGAGTACCCAGTTAGAATCAGAAAAATCCCAAGGTAATGAGTTATGGAAAAATAAAAGACACACTTCCTTCATATAAGAGCAAATGGGTAAAATTGGGAGGCGAAAGCACAGGTCATATATATGAAATAAATACTAAAAATCACAAAACCATTTTCTTAGAGGTTTGTTCAGAAGGTGAGGAGACTCTATACTGAACACATTTGCTGCAGGTTTGTGGCTCCCCAGGGCAGGGGGACCTCACCTGTGCTCCGGTGAGGGCTGCCTGGGGTCCGCACCACACATGGTGCCCTGGGAGCTGACCTGCTTCTCCATCAGAATGTGTACTTTGCTCTCCTGGGAGACCTGGCATGGGGACAAGATGCTGATGGGGCTGCCCACTTTCCAGGCTCTGAAGTGTGTTACTTCTGAGCAGCAGCATCATTTTCCAGGCTACCAGGGATGCCCAGCATTCTCAAGATCCCTCTTCCCGACACCTGTATCCACCAACATAAAAACTGAAAGCCAACAAGATTGTGGCAAAAGAAGAAAAAAAATGCGAGAACCAGACAGGCTTTGCTCTGAAGTAATTTTCTTCGGTGAGAAAACAGAGTAACCATGTGATCTGGGATGCACTGTGGCAGGCTCCTCCTGACATTGAACCAATTTGAGAAGATGGTTCATTTCTTCTTTAGGGTGTGAAAGGAAAGGGTATCTCCCAGAGGAAATAGAGCCCCTGAACAGATGTGCTCATTCTACTGGGGGTACAATGGTCCAAGAGACTCGTGGTAGATGGGAGGCTGAGGCTCACGTGCTTCCCTGCAGGGGAACGAGGGAAAGAGTGTTTGTGGGCGTTCCTGGGGAGTCACATTCCTGGGCCAGAGGAAGGAGCCAGGCGTGGACCAGGTGGGAGAGGAAAGCACATCTGGGCAACGTCTCCACCCTCCTCCCCTAGGTTCCAGCAAAGTAAACTTGCACCAACTGCAGCCTCCTTCTATCCAGAACGTCCACCAGTCTGAAGGGAGCTGGTATTGGACCGTCAGGGACAGCTGACTGTCCCTGTCACTCTGCCAAACTGAAAGAGAATCACAGCTAGATTTTTTTTCATTTATATCCCTTGCTTGATTTGAAACATGTGTGGACAAGGAATGTGGCCTACTTGGTTGCAACAGGAACGCACGCCAACAGATGACAGTTTTTATGGCCCGGACGCTTCCTCCTACCACAGCAATTAGTATCCGGTGGGGACCAGGCACCGTCTGCTTGTCACTTTCAATATCGTGTTGTTACTTAACGTTACAAAGTCCCAAGCTTAGCATGAAGTCACCATCCCGTGTTGTCAGTTACAGAGGCTTAAGACCTGTGACACTGCTCCATGGGGAGCGTCAGAGTTATTATTCGGCATTTTCCTCCTAACAGGAGGCTGTGTTTGGGGATTTGTCATGGAGAGGCGCTCTGGGCTTATTTGTTTCCTATTCTCACTCAAACACGTCCTCCCTGGTGGGAGCTGCAGCTGGTTGCCCTGGACTCCTCCCCCTTCATGCCAACAGACACACAGCCTCTGGGGGCGCATCACGGGGCTCAGGCCTGCACGTTTCATGCTGTGCGTCTGTCTCTGTGAAGCCGCCCACACAAAAAAATGCCTGCCTTTCTGTGGGCCATGAGCCTGGGAGTCAGGTCCAACCAGGGGAAGGTTCGAAGCAGTTGGGAGAGGCAGAGAGTCTGAGCCTGCAGTTAGCTCTTCTTTGCTGAGGAGTTGTCCTGAGGTCCAGAAAACCATTCATATTACTACCCCTCACTCCTCACAAGACTGGAAACACCAGCATTCACTTCTGTATCCAGATATTGTGTCGGGGAGAAGGGAGGCTTTATGTGGGATGGGAAGAAGCTAGTGAAGCAAACTGGCTACACAGCATTTGAAACCTCACCAGCCTGGATGGAAAAGCTTTCTCCTTAGCACCTCCACCTGAGGATTTTTCAGATTTTTTTTTATAATGCACACAAGTGAGCACCAAACACTCCAACTCTGGCCCCCCACCAACAATATGGGCTTCCCTGGTGGCTCAATGGTAAAGAATCCACCTGCCAATGTGGGTTTGATCCCTGGGTTGGGAAGACCCCTGGAGAAGGAAATAGCAACCCACTACAGTGTTCTTGCCCCAGAAATCCCATGGACAGAAGAGCCTGGCGTGCGGCAGTCTGTGGAGTCACAAAGAGTTGAACAGGGCTTAGCAACTGAGCTTGAAGGCATGCACCCTGCAGGGTATCTTGTCCAAGTCTTTGTAATATATCAAGGCAGAGCAGTTCAACGATTAGAACTAATTCACATCTGTGGTTTTATTAGTGTCATAGTAATTTCCTCAGCTCACTGAACAACCAGAAACTGCCAAAGCACAGAAAACACTGAAATCGTGGAAACTGAGCCTTCTAACCTCTCAGAGCAGCCAGAGAGTGAGGAGTGAGGCTCAGAGGCGCTCAGTCTCGGCCTGGTAGCACTGGGTGGCAAAGACAGCAAGACGTAGTCAAGAGTCGTAGATGTGACATCTCATCACGTTTCCAATCTTCAAGTTCTTAAAATCATACATACCCTTTTCTATTTTCTATTACACCTAAGCTTAATTATCAAGACGGGTAAACTCTTTTGTAATAATATAGACCTAAGTCTGGTATAAAACAAAGGTAAATGTATGTGAATTTACGAGCAAGGAAACACTGTGCCCCTGCTCCAGTCTCTTTAAAGCTCAACACAAAGTGAAGACTAAAAAAGAAGCACTCATCCGTGAGGCTTTCTGTCTTTGCCTGAGTTTTCTGTGTAAGTCGATAAGGAAGCTGTGACTCGTCTTGGGAAAGGGTCACAAGGACAGGGTTTGAAGTCTGTTTACGTGAAGGACTTGGTTGCACAATGGCCCACCATCACACTGTCTAAGCTCTTCTCTCTGACTCCAAGTCCCCATGAAATTTCAGGAGGAGTCTGACATCTTGGTCCTTAACTGCATATTTTCTAGACTGAGACCAACATACTTCCCCCCCGCCCACCACATACATCAAAAGGAAGATTAAACATTACATGTATACAGTGGAATATTACTCAGGTGTTAAAAATAATGCCATTTGCAGCAACATAGATGGGCCTAGAGAATGTCATATTAAGTGAAGTAAGTCAGACAGACAAGGAGAAATATGGCATGACACCCCTTGTATGTGGAATCTAAAAAGAGAAATGATACAAAATGAACTTGCTCAACAGAAGCAGACACACAGGCTTCAAGAACCAAGCTTATGGTTGCCGGAGGGGAGGAGAGGGGACAGGGATAGGTGGGGAGTTTGGTATGAAACGTACACACGGCTATCTTTAAAATGGGTAACCAACAAGGCCCTACTGCACAGCACAGGGATCTCTGCTCAGTGTCACGTGCCAGCCTGGATGTGGGGGGAATTTGGTGGAGAATGGATACATGTGTATGTCTGGCTGAGTCCCTTTGCTGTTCACCTAGTACAACATTGTTAGCTAATCGGCTATACTCCAGTAAAAATAAAAAGCTTAAAAGGAAAAAAAAAAAAAAATGATGATTGAAAAGTTGAAAGCACAGTCAGTAAGCAATACATTTCACAAGAGTAATTTGGGAATGGAACATAGGCAGGGCTAGAGGCACAGATTCCTCCAGCTTGTTTTGATGTCAATGGCACTTTATGGTTTCATGAACATAAGTGTAAGATTAGTCCCCTGTGGGTCACTCTCTAAGAAACTAAAAACCCAAGTGCTGGCATGAGGCAAGGAGCCCCACAGGCTCCCGTGTCCTAATGCCAAGGAAATGTGTTATTTTCTGTCCATTCCTGGTATGTGCTGCATTAGCTTTTTAAAAAATCAACATTTATCATCTTTTCTTAGTAATTTCGCTTTGGAATCTCAAAAGATCAAGTTGTCTCCTTCATTGCACTTTAGTAAAATTTAAGTTCAATCCAGATGAGCAACTAAGATCTTAAAGATAAAAAACATATTTGTTAGTCTGATAAAAGCATTTTGAGTGAAACTTTGAAAGTATTGTACTATATCTCACTCTTTGCTGCTGCTGCTGCTTACCATCTAATTCCTATAGAGTTGCATTGCTAGATCATAAAGTAACATTTCCTTATAGGTGATGCTTTCGAACTGTGGTGTTAGAGAAGACTCTTGAGAGTCCCTTGGACTGCAAGGAGATCCAACCAGTCCATCCTAAGGGAAATCAGTCCTAGGTGTTCCCTGGAAGGACTGATGCTGAAGCTGAAACTCCAATACTTTGGCCACCTGATGCGAAGAGCTGAGTTATTGGAAAAGACCCTGATGCTGGGAAAGATTGAGGGCAGGAGGAGAAGGGGATGACAGAGGATGAGATGGTTGGACGGCATCACCAACTCAATGGACATGGGTTTGGGTGGACTCTGGGAGTTGGTGATGGACAGGGAGGCCTGGCGTGCTGTGGTGCACGGGGTCACAAAGAGTCAGACACAACTGAGCGACTGAACTGAGCCCAACTGAAGATATATAAGCAAACTAATAACATTGTTTCATGAAAAGTTGAATATATACATATATATGCATCCTTTATGGGCTTCCCAGATAGCACTGGGGGTAAAGAATCCTCCTGCCTAAATAGGACACATAAAAGATGCAGATTTGATCCTTGGGTCAGGAAGATTCCCCTGGAGGAAGACTTGGCAACCGTCTCCATCTTTTTTACCTGGAGAATTCCCTGGACAGAAGAGCTTGGCAGGCTACAGTTTAGAGGGTAGCAAAGAGTCGGACACAAGGGAAGTAACTTTGCATGCATGCATGTGTGACTCCTTTATAAGATTGTTATAATAGATACATATATGAGAGCAACTTTTACTTCCTGCCAAGAAAGGGACTATATTTGCTCTCACCTAAAGCAATAAAAAAAATGAAATAAAATAAGTGAATGAAACCCACATTATCAAACAACAATCCCTGAGCGATGAAAAGCCAGTGATGTGCCCTACAATTGCCCCAAGTTCCTGCCTTGGGTTTCCAGGCCCAGGCAAGGCGGGGTGGGCCGCAGAGGCCTGCAGCAGGTAGAATTCCCTGCAGAGAGCACCAAAGAGGAGTCAGCACCGAGAGAGACCTCCAGAGACCTGTAGAGGGTCCCCGGGAACAATCAGGCCGAGTGCGAGGGCTTGTGGGGAAGCTACTGAAGGTTGGGGCAAGACCCCCAGGGAAGTGTGAGAGGAGCGGCACCAGGAGCTCACATGGGGCTGAGAACAGAACCTGTACCCGCCAGGGAAGCAGGAGAAGTCACCATGTATGGACTGCTGGCCGCAGTACACAGAAGAGTCTTGACTAAACCCCAGACCAAAGTTTTTCAGTATTTACATCCCTGGCATTTGGGTCTGAATAATTATTTATTAAGGAGTGTTTGTCCTGTGCATTGTAGACAGTTTAACACCGTCTCTGATTATCAGCCTGTTAGATACAAATTCCATAAATCCCACACACATTGCCAAATTCCTTGAAGATAAAATCATTCCTCACCAAACACCACTGCCTTAGACTGACCAGTCTTACATAAATAGTCTTAGACTGACTTTACCAGTCCTGTATAATAGATCTTCTGGGCAAGACACAGAAGTATGAAAACATTTACAAGTAAACTAATAGTATCACAGGACAAAGTTCAACATATTTAAAAGGAAATAAAATTATCCAGTACATAAGATAAAATCACAGTATCTTGGATTACATAAAATTTACAAAGTTTTCAAATAAAAAAGAAAACATGCTCTATAAGGAGAAAAGCTAGTCAATTGAAAATTATCCAGTACTAATACAGGTGGTATACTTAAACAGACAATGTCTTGAAACAACTATTGTAACTATACTTCACATGCTTGAAATGGTAAATAAAGACATAGATAGACTATTTTAAAAACACCCAAATCTGATTTCTAGAGATGAAAAATATATGTTAGATTTTAAAATACACCGTAGAGGAATAATAACAAATAAGACATGACAGAAAGAATCACAGATACCACAGTAACTCATAAATGAAAGAGGAAACAGAACGAAAACTGTTTTATCTGTGAGCTCGAAGACAAATACATGTAGAATAATACACAAGTAATTAAAGTCATTGAAAGAAAATGGACAGAAGACGAAAAGAAGGAACAGAGAAGGGAAGGAAGAAAGAAAAAGGAAGAAGGAGTGAGGGCAAAAGAAAGAAGATTTAATGGTTAAAATGTTTTTTCTAATATGGTAAAAATTACAACCCCATAGATTCAAGAAACACCATGAGACACAGGAACAAAATGCATGAAGACAATCACATTAAGACACTTGACGGTTTGCCAAAGAAGATGTAAAAATGGCCGATAAGTATATTAAAGAAATATTCAGTATCACTAATCATTAGGGAAATGTAAATCAAACCACAGTGAGCTATCACCTCATACACATTGGGATGACTACTGTAAAAAAAAAAAAAAATGTATCAAGTTTTGGTGAGAATGTGGAGTAATTGAAACCCTTGTGCACTGTTTGTGGAAATGCAAAGAGGTGCATTACTGGATGGAGGACAGGACGGAGTTTCCTCAAAAAATTAAATGTAGAGCTACCGTTTGCTCCAGAAATTCCAGTTCTGCGTATGTATCCAAGGAAATGACAGCAGGGTCTCCAAGCGTTATCTGCTCGCGGCAGCCTTACTCCCCGTGGCCAAAAGGAGGCAGCACCCGAGTGGCCGTCAGTGGAGGAGTGCATAAACAGAATGGATTAACAGCCTTTTAAAAAGGAGGGGATCTTGACTCACGCTGCACACGTGGTTGAAACTTAAGGACATTCTAACAAGTGAAGTAAGTGAAAGTTGCTCAGTCATGTCTGACTCTGTGACCCCATGGACTGTAGCCAGCCAGGCTCCTCTGTCCATGGAATTCTCCAGGCAAGAATACTGGAGTGGGTTGCCATTTCCTTCTCCAGGGGATCTTCTCAACTAGACATTGAACCCAGGTCTCTTGTGTTGCAGGCAGATTCTTTGCTGTCTGAGTCCAATAAATCATAAAAGCCCAATAAGTCATAAAAATAAGCCAGTCACAAAAAGACAAATACTGTATAATTCTCCCCATATGAGTTATCTAGAGAAGAAAGTAGAATGATGGATGCCAGGGGCTGGGGTAAGGTGGAAGAGAAGAGTTCTTTAAAGGATATCATTTCAGTTTTGCAAGATGAAAGGAACTCTGGAGATTGCACAGCAATATAAATATATTTAACACTATTGAATTACACACTTAAAATAGTTAAGACTGTAAATTTTATGTTATATATATTTTTACCACAAATAAACATTTTTAACGATAATAGGGGGCTGCTGCTGCTGCTGCTAAGTCACTTCAGTCGTGTCCAACTCTGTGCGACCCCATAGATGGAAGCCCACCAGGCTCCCCCGTCCCTGGGATTCTCCAGGCAAGAACATTGGAGTGGGTTGCCATTTTCTTCTCCAATGCATGAAAGTGAAAAGTGAAAGGAAGTCGCTCAGTCATGTCTGACTCTTAGTGACCCCATGGACTGCAGCCCACCAGGCTCCTCCATCCATGGGATTTTCCAGGCAAGAGTACTGGAGTGGGGTGCCATGGCCTTCTCCAAATAGGGGGCTACTATGAACAATTTTATGTCAGTAAATTTGACAGCTGGAAGGAAATGGACAAATCCCCTGAAAGACAAAAACTATCAAAACACAGTGAAGAAAGAGATAACCTAAATCAGCCCCATGTCTATTAAGGTAGCTGAATTTATAGTTAAACATCTCCCCTCCAAGAAATATTAGGAAAAGATGGTTTCACTACTGAATTCCACCAATATGGGATAAAGACAAAATTATAATCCCACAGAAGCTCAACTAGAAAATGGAAAAGGAGGCTATACTTCCCAGCTCATTTTATGAGGCCATCACTTTTTAAAAGTCAGCTATTGCAAGGAAAGAGGACTATAGATTTTATGAACATAGAAGAGTGAAAATTCTAAGCCAAAAGTGTCACCAAATCTGTTTCAACAGTATATGAAATATAATGAAGTGAGATTATTCCCAGAAATGCAAAATGAGTTTAGCGTTCAAAATCAATCAATATGATTTATAACATTAACAAAAGTGAGAATGCAATGAACATCTGAATAAAAGCAGAAAAGGCATTTCACAAAACTCAACATCAGATTTTTATAAAATCTTTCAGTAAACGAAGAATAGAAGGCTACATTCTTAACCTGAAAATGGGTATCTGTGAAAAAGCCAGGGTACAGATTATATCATACCTAAGGCAAAAGAATCAGTGTTTCTCTGTTAAGATGTGAAACAAGCTGTGGATGCACAAGGCAGCTGATGGAAACACAAAACTATACAATCACTTTGAAAATGAATGTCTTTCTTAAAAAGTTAAAGTTACACCCATCTTATGATCTAGCCATAGGCGTTTATCCAAAAGTTAAAAAAAAAAAAAAATGTCTGCCCCCATACAAAGCCTTGAACACAGATGTTCACAGCTTCTTTATTTGTGGTAGCTAAGAAACAACCCAATTTTCCATCAACAGATTTGTTGTTGTTGTTCAGTCATCAAGTCAGTCACGCCCAGCTCTTTGTGATCCCAGGGACTGCAGCACTCCAGGCTTCCTTAACTATCCCCTCAGTTTGCTCAAACTCACGTCCACTGAGGCAGTGATGCCATCCAACCATCTCATCCTCTGTCGTCCCCTTCTCCTCCTGCCCTCAGTCTTTCCCAGCATCAGGGTCTTTTCCAGTGAGTCTGCTCTTCACATCATGTGGCCAAAGTATCCGAGCTTCAGCTTCAGCATCAGTCCTTCCAGTGAATATTCAGGGTTGATTTCCTTTGGGATTGACTGGTTTGATCTCCTTGCTGTTCAAGGGACACTCAAGAGTCTTCATCACCACAATTCAAATGCATCAATTCTTAGGCACTCAGCCTTATTTCGGGGAAGGCAATGGCACCCCACCCCAGTACTTTTGCCTGGAAAATCCCATGGACGGAGGAGCCTGGTAGGCTCTAGTCCATGCGGTCGCTAAGAGTCGGAGACGACTGAGCGACTTCACTTTCACTTTTCACTTTCATGCATTGGAGAAGGAAATGGCAACCCACTCCAGTGTTCTTGCCTGGAGAATCCCAGGGGCAGGGGAGCCTGGTGAGCTTCCATCTATGGGGTCACACAGAGTCGGACACGACTGAAGCGACTTAGCAGCAGCAGCAGCAGCAGCCTCATTTATGGTCCAGCTCTCACATCCATACATGACTACTGGGAAAAATATAGCTTTGAATATATGGACCTTTGTCAGCAAAGTGAAGTCTCTGCTTTTTAATATGCCATCTAGGTCTGTCATAGCTTTTCTTCCAAAGAGCAAGTGTCTTTTAATTTTGTGACTGCAGTCATAGTCCACAGCGATTTTGGAGCCAAAGAAAATGAAATCTGACCCTGTTTCCACTTTCTCCCCATCTATTTGCCATAAAGTGATGGGATTGAATGCAATGATCTTAGCTTTTTGAATACTGAATTTTAAGCCAGCTTTTTCACTCCTCTCTTTCATCCTCATCAAGAGGCTTTTTAGTTCCTCTTTATTTTCTGCCACTAAAGTGGTGTCGTCTGCATATCTGAGGTTGTTGATATTTCTCTCAGCAGTCTTGATTCCAGCTTGTCCGTCATCAAGCCCAGAATTTCATATGACGTACTCTGCCTGTAAGTTAAATAAGCAGGGTGACAGTATACAGCCTTGACGTACTTCTTTCCCAATTTTGAACCAGGCTCTTATTTCATGTCCAGTTCTGTTCTTTCTTGTCCTGCATATAGGTTTCTCAGGAGGCAGATAAAGGGGTCTCATATTTCCATCTCTTCAACAGTATTCCACAGTTTGTTCTGATCCATACAGTCAAAGGCTTTAGCTAGTCAATGAAGCAGGAGTAGATTTTTTTAATGTATAAACAGACTTTTGTACACCTATAACACGCAGCAGTAAGAAAGAGTGGAATATTGATATATGCAATGACCTTGATGGATCTCAAAAAGTTATGCTGAGTAAAAGAAACCAGACAAAAAAGAGTACATAACATATTATTCCATTTATGTAAAAATTCTGTGGAAAACAAAGTAATCTATAGCAATAGAAAGCGCACCAGTAGTTTCCTGGAATCAGAGGTGGTGGTAAAAGTGTAAAAAAACTGTAAATGTTCAAGTTTCTTGCTAGAAACCAACCTTTAAAAGAAGAAAGTATTCCCTTCTGGTGGAGAAATTCAAATAGTTAAGATATTTTATTTATATGTATAAAATCTTAAACTATCCTTGAAAGTACCTTGGAAGCTACGGTGCCCATTTAGACTGTCGAGTGTTGGAAATGCCACTAACTGTAACATAGTGAACTGCAGATCAAGTCAAGATGAACCAAGAAGAAACTTACTGGTTATATCCTGAGAGCGGAATTTGTCAGGAACTCCAAAACAGGACTTTAAAATGAACATATAATCTGGTATATACTACAGGATGGTGGGCTATGAGTGAGCATCTATACATCATCACTAAATTCCTGATCTCTCAGCCAATATAACACTCTCGCCAAAGGGGAGAACACCAGGTTTCTCAAACTGTTTAAAAGTGACGGACAGCTATGAGACTGTCAGCCAGTGGGGACAGAAGGGGCTTCCCAGATGGCGCTGCTGGTAAAGAATCAAGAGATGCAGGCTGGATCCCAGGGTTGGGAAGATCCCCTGGAGGAGGAAATGGCAACCCATGCAGGATTCTTGCCTGAAATGTCCCGTGGACGGAAGAGCCTGGCGGGCCACAGTCCATGGGGGCACAAAGGGTCAGACATGACTGAAGTAGCTTAGCACACACGCATGGGGAGATAAACCTGCCACAAAGGGACAATAGTTCTCCCTTCAACTTTAAAACCTGTATTTTGAACGATCAGAGAGAGTGAACAAGAAAATCCCCCCACCTCCACAAGTTGCTTAGAGTATAGAAAATATGATTGCTGCAGCCATTAAAAAAAATACTTGGAAGATATTTACATTTATTTTTACTTCCCCACATCACCCATCATAGACATAAGTGGCTTATGTCTCCATCAGGAGCTCTCAAGTGATTAGTATAGCCAACAGAGAAGTTGATCTTTGGCCGCAATGTTGAGGGCTCCTGGGTTGGGTCTCCCCAGCCCTCTTTGAAATGATCTACTACAGCCATTTATGTCAAGCTTCCCAGATGGCACTAGTGGTAAAGAACCCGCCTGCCAATGCAGGAGACACAGGAGACATGGCTTTGACTCCTGAGTCGGGAAGAATCCCTGCAGGAGGGCATGACAGCCCACTCCAGGATCCTTGCCTAGAGAAGCCCATGGACAGAGGAGGCTGGCGGGCCAAGTCCAGGGGGTCACAAAGAGTCGGACAAAACTGAAGTGACAGCATGCACGCAGGCAGCCATTTATGTCTCAATCAAGTATCCACCCAAATACCCCAGAAACAGAATTGACAGATTGGACAAGCATCCCTGGAGTCAGAATGGCATCCACAGATGCTCTAAATAAGGTGAAATCTCAAAGCCCATTAACTGGCACAATCAGGCTCTCAACCCCTGCCCAGCTGGGATGTGGGAACATCCCCTGTTGAGTAAAACCTTATGAGCTCTGAAACCAAGACACTCAGCCTTGCTCCAAAGTGTTCAGTAATGCATTAAAAACTGCTGGAGACAGGATACCAACATAAATTGACCATGTCATCTGTGATTCATTCTGATAAGACAGTGCCAGGATCTCTGAGAAACCTTCAAGTTATTAGATAAGCAGATGCATCCATCATCAGAAAGTTGAGCTTAGCTTTGATAATGATGTCTAACTTGTTTTGCATTTAAAAAAATGTTTAATATTTTTATTGTGGCAAAAGTCACATAATATAAAACATATTATCTTAACCGTGTTTAACTGTGCGGCTCACTGGCAGTGAGCACATTCACACTGTTGTGCAACTCACACCGTCTCCTGAATAACTCTCACATCCATCTCCTGAATTTTTCCCTTTCCTAAACTGAAACTCTGTCCCCATTAAACACTAATACCCCGTCTCCCCTCCTTCCCTGCATCCCCCTGCCTCTGGCACCTACCAGCGTAATCTCTGACTCCATGGATTTGACTGTTCTAGGCACCTCTTATGGGGCTTCCCCAGTGGTTCAGCAGCAAAGAATCTGCCTGCGATGCAGGAGATGCAGGCTCGATCCCGGGGCCTGGAAGATCTCCTGGAGGAGAGCGTGGCAACCCACTCAAGTATTCAGGCCTGGGGTATCTCCTGAACAGAGGAGCCTGGTGGGCTACAGTCCATACGGTCACAAAGAGTCAGACATGACTGAGCAACCAAATAACAACAACATGCAAAGATAAATGAAACCATAGGTTTTTTCCACCTACATGTCTGCTGTGATACATAGCATGACTCCTCCTTGAGGTACTGTGCAATGGAAAAAGGAGAGATGACAGAGTTCTCAAATCTTTCTGGAAGATACTCTCCAAAGCTGCTAGGAAGGGCCATTGCACTTTCTGAGGTCCTGGCTTGAATCAAAGCTTTATACTGTTCAAGGACAGGCTGCCTTCTGCATTTAAATATCCCTGCTAGCAGCTTTACAGCAGGGTTGCAGCCCTCGGCATGGAAACAGCTGCTCTGCAGCTCCTTGTAAGGGAGTCTCACTGGCCAGTCCCTGTCTGGGCAGGTTTCCAGAGCAGAGAGGACCACACAGGACAACCCTGGAGAAGAAGACTCTGTGCATGCAACACCTGCCGCTGTATGCTGGTGGCTGATGCCTTGGCAATGCCAAAAACGTGGAGCATGAAGGACAAGCAGGACTGAGTTGCAAGGTGCAGACCTCACCATGTAAGGACCTGTACCTCCGGCAAGGCTACGGTGCCCTGTCCGCTCTCCTTCCTCCATGATGTCAAGGCAGCTGGCGTTGAGATGTCAGTTTCACAGACTGGGGGGTCGGGTGTATTAACATGATGTAACACCCCCCTTAAGCAAGCAGCCAAGGAACCAGATTTCTATTGTGCTCTGGGCCCCGCTTTGGCTTTTCTGCTCCCTGTGGGAACTGCTCGGGTGCCCATGGGGTAGGGCGTGTATATGAGCTCCCATTCCTGAGGCAACTCACTATTTGCTATGGCATCACCAGGAATAATTCTTTCCAGCTCTGTTTATGGACTTTGCTGCTTAAGGCATTGAGTTATTCTTGGAACTATACCACTGGGGATATAGAAATACATCAGCAATTGGCTTTGCCTATGGCAAGAGCCCAGGAGTCCAGTGGCCAATTCTGTCATTTTTGAGTATTTCCAACCATTAACCTTGAGTGCTGAAATCAACTACTGTCATAGAGATGACACTGATGATGTTTCTATGAATTTCACAGGCTGGTGTTTGAATGGAGAGCACCGTGTCCTTCTGATGCTTCTCTGGGTAGAGTGTTAGCGTATTGCCTGAGAGATGTAGGTATCAAACCGACTCTGTGCTGCTCAGAGCTTGGAGACATAAATTGGGAAGATTAAGTAGCTCTAGTTATTAAAATGGGCTCAGGGAGGAGGTATTCATTGACACGGTGGAGAGGTCTCCAGAAAGTATTTTGAATCCTTTCCTGTCCCTTGACGCCCATGGTCTCTGCCAGACCATGAGGAAACATGGATGCCTCCCTAACAGCTGAGTTTTGCCACCTTCACTGATGGGTAAGTAGAAAACCAGAGTTCCAGAGTCTCAGGGAGCGAGTGGAGAAGATGCATTTCTACTCAGGGGAGAGGGATGAAAAAATGTTCGAGAAACCATACCCTCCAAGACTGCAGATTTCTTGCCTTCGTTTCCCCGCCCCGGCCCCCCCCCCACCTTCTTTCTCTCCCTGGAGCAGGTTTCTTGACCTCAGCACTACTAACAGTTTAAGCTGAATAACTGGCTGTTGAGGGAGTAGGGGGAGAGGGTTTCCTGTGCATTCCAGGACACTTAGTGGCTTTCCTGTCCTCCTTAAGAAATGAAAGAAGCACTCTTACCAACTGTGAAAATGAAAAGTATCTCCATGCCTTGCAAATGTCCCCTGGGAGAAAAATTGCCCCCAGATGAGAATCTCTGCTCTAGAGTAACAATATAGTGAAAAATATGTCAGTGATGGTCATTATAGTTACTAGGTATTTGACTAAGCGTATTTTTTTAAGCTTTAAAACAACTCATACCAGTTGATGCTGTCTTTCTTCCTCCTTCACACAGGGAGAAACTGAAGCACAGCAAAGTTAAGTCGCTCAGGTCAACTGAGGGTGGGATTCAGAGAGAGCAACACTGCTCCACATAGAACCCCACCACCGCCCGAGCCACAGTGGATCACAGCTACACACACACACGGGCTGTCACACAGGATGCTGAGGTTATGTGAGAGCTTCACAGATATCACGAAAGAGAGAGCTTTCGGTAGCATAGTCTATTAAAGACGCAGTTCATAGACTGTAGTTGAAACTGTACCTAGCATTTAACTTACTTTGTAAGAAAAGGAGATGCCTTCCTGGGGCAAAGCTCTGTTGCCCATATGCTGCTCAAGGAGGTAGGGTCTTCCTGCCTCTGCTACTAAACTGCTAACTGAGCATCATCTGGGGACTTGCCCGTCCTCTCAGTCCCAGATGCTCCTATCTTACCCTGCCCACTGGGTGCCCAGAAGTTCACAGCATTTTCCTCATTGATTGTCTGTCTCCCCTTGGGGCACAGGAAATGGAAGTTTACAGCAGTATTTCCTGTATAGCTCTAAGCGTGAACTTGCTGACTGACGTCCACATGCAGCCAGGTTCCTGCAGGATACAAGCTCCTGCTTGCCCTACGAAGAGCTGCTCTGCCCTGAGAGCCAGTCTTCCCTCTGAATGGGGATGGGGCATGGTGCCGAGCTGGGGGAGGCACTCATGCAAGCGGGAGCATCTGGGAAGCATCAGCTGCACTCAGGGGCCAGCCCAGCAGTAAAAGGAACCCAGGGACATGGGGCGAGTCCTGTCTCTGACCAGCCCTAATTGTTCCTGGAGTGAGGAGCTTGATTTCAGCACCAGCCATGGAAATGTGCTCTGATCTCACTCGGCTTTGATGCCAGGAACAAGCAGTGCCCGTCTCCAAGACCAAACCATTCCTATATACAGCTGCGAGCCTGATCAGAGGGGCATTCACAGGGATCCGGGGAAGCAGAAGACCTCTTCCAGACACTTCCAGAGTGGGGAGGGATGACTTCAAAGCAGAAGGCAGGTCTGTGTGCTTAGGTTGTTGCTGTGGTTCAGTCACTCAGTCACTACAGCCCACCAGGCTCCCCTGTCCTTCACTGTGTCCAGACTTTGCTCAAACTCCTGTCTGCTGAGTCGATGATGCCATCTAGCCATCATGTGCTACACTGCCCCTTTTCCTCCTGCCCTCAATCTTCCAGCATCAAGGTCTTTTCCAGTGAGTCAGCACTTCAGAAGGCTGAATGCTGAGGAATTAACACTTTGGAACTGTGGTGCTGGAGAAGACTCATGAGAGTCCCTTGGACAAATAGGAGATCAAACCAGTCAATACTAAAGGAAATCAACCCTGACTATTCATTGGAAGGACTGATGCTGAAGCCGAAGCTCCAATACTTTGGCCACCTGATGCGAAGAACTTACTCATTGGAAAAGACCCTGATGTTGGGAAAGATTGAAGGCGTGCAGAGAAGGGGACAACAGAGGATGAGATGATTGGATGGCATTCCTGACTCAATGGGCATGAGTCTGTGAGAACTCCTGGAGACAGTGAAGGACGGGGGAAGCCTGGTGTGCTGTAGTCCATGGGCTCGCAAAGAGATGGACGTGACCTAGTGACTATACAACAGTAGACACACACACACAAACACATACTATCTGCATGTTTATGCTGTATGTGTTTTATATAATACCAGAATATTTACTACATGTACTATTATATTCGACCCACACACCATGTGTACTATTGTATTAAAACTGCACACATGTGCATGTGTATGTATACACATACATATGCACACATGCTTGGCATGCATATGTGTACACACACATATACATATATATACACACACATATGGACATGCACACACTTTTGACAACGCCATTGATGGTGTGGATGTGGGGCACCTGGCCTTCTCACAGCTGACAGGATACAAACCGGCACAACTCCCACAGCAGTCAGTCACTGGCTAACACTGAACACGTGCGCTGTATGACACCACAACGCCTCCACAGGGTGCTCTCCAGAGCGTGTGCACACACATCAGAAGTATGTGCGCAGACATGTCACAGCAGCAACATTCTCCACAGCTCCAGGCTCTAAAGGATGCAAGTGTCAACCAAGAGTAAAATGGACACTGTGCATATTCACAGAGTGAAATACCAGGAAAAATGGAAATTCAAGTGGTAGTGATTCATGCAGCAACCCAGATGGATTCACACATAAAATTTAAGTGAAGGAGACCAGACGGGAAAGAGTACAGACCACACCACAGTTCACTGTGTACGAAGCCCAGGAAGAGACACGACTGGTTGATGGAGGCCCCCAGCATGTGGTGTGCATGGCGAGACCACCCTCCTGAGTGGCGGGTACAAGCTGAAACCATAACCTGTACCCTCGCTATCTGTGGGTGATGCCCCTTAGCAAATCTATATTAACTATTATCTCCATATTGTGCATAAAGAACAAATAACTATTGAATTGATATTAAATTATATCTAGCTAGAATTGCTTGGGTCACCCAGATGTGCAACACGTAGTTCAAAGTGCTAACTTGTAAATGAGTTGAAAGGACTTTTCATAATCTCAACAGAAATAATATTCATATAACTTTTCCTAAAATGTGTATTTCTGTAATAATGTTTCTTTTTGCCATTGCTGTTGTTCAGTCACCAAATTGTGTGCAACTCCCCACAACAGCTTGGCAGCTGAGCAATTAACTGCTGAACAACAATGGCAAAATTGAGTATTTTTATAGAAATTTATATTTTAGGGAAAAATATATGAATATTATACAAACTTCTACAAAAATGTTGAATTTTGCCAAGTTCATCAATTAATTTGATGCTTTCTATAAAGGATGCACATATGAATTTTTTTTGCTTTGGTTTCTTAGAAGGGAACAAAGACTTCAATTTAGAAGAGATTGAAATTAAACGATTTTGCAGGGAAGTGTAAAGGAAACACCTGGGTTTCATGCCTTCCTCTTTGCAAATGAGCACTTTGGTCCTTGGCTAAAATCGTGCACATGGAGATGCTCCCATATTAGGATCCATAAAATAGAAGTCACAGTATCTGTCATGTGGGTTTGTTCTGAGAATTAAGCAAGGCATGTAACGGGAAACTCTTGGAACTCTGCCTTGCAGAGCAGTGGTGATCACGACATATTTACAAATAAAGACAGAAGTTAGGTCAGTTCAGGGTGACCTTCAGGGTGGGGCTGAGTCAAGGTGTAAACACAGTGCACGTGGCTTGGCACACACAGCGGTACACTGCTGTCCTTCAGAATCGACGGATAGACGGTGACAGGACTCTGATGCACGGCTCCTAGCTCCAGTGTCCTAGCATCATGGCACTCTGCCACCCAGACGGTCAAGTCGGCGAGAGCATCGGGGCGCTCTGTGTGTGTGCTTCCTCACTGCAGGAAGGGGTCGGGAGGCAGCAACAGACGAAGAGAGAGGCATCGGTGATGGCTCCCTCTACCCACGTGGGCTCAGATCCACGTAGGAGGGAACTTAAAGGTCAGTGATCAGGAGGGACCCAGGTGCTGAGGAAGCAAATGTGCTATTCATCGAAGGGTTGGAGACATGCTCCAGGAAGCTCTGTGGCCTCTGAAGATCACAGAGCACCCCAGGAATGCCTGCAGGGCTCTGTGGGCCTAGGAAGAAGAACAGGATCTCCATGGAGCCTGTCACTGGAGAAGCTTTGACCTCCTCCCGCTCCGAGCCCATGGCAGCCCAATGGACCTTCCCCTCCCTCACCTCTGGGGGATTTCTTTTAATACCTTTCATTGCAAGGTAACCCCTAAGCTTCTGGAGGCCGCTTTTGAGCCATGCAGCATCCGTGTGAGTCCAGAGCGCATGTCCCTAGCCTTGCCCTTGAGACAGCATCGCCCACACCAGCAGAGCCAGCGCCCTGAGGGGCCCAGTCACTGCACCCCTGCTGGACAAGGGCATGTCCCCAGGAGTGCCAACCTCAGCACGAGCCTTTCGTGCAAACAGACACTCTCAGGAGCGTTGGAAACTCATTCCTCGCAACTTGTTTTTTTCCCAGTAAAAATGTTATAGAAAAGCTGTGGCTTTAATACTCTGTCAAATAACCGATGCCTGGACCCCTTATTTTCCCTGATAGCTGCCTCTCTAACTCACATTTCAGGCACGTGACTGGCAGTCATCAAAGAGACCAAGCTTAAAGCAATTAACCATCTTTAGGCATCTTTCTTTGATTATGGGATTCAGACAACAGGTCTTTGAATTTTTATGAATATAAGTAACAGTCTTCTTTTGTTTTATTTGATTTTTATGGTGCTATTATAAAAAGATTTTAAAAAAGCCTCTATTTGTGTAGATCAGATCTGATCAGTCGCTCAGTCATGTCCGACTCTTTGCGACACCATGAATCGCAGCACGCCAGGCCTCCCTGTCCATCACCAACTCCTGGAGGTCACTAAGACTCACATCCATCGAGTCAGTGATGCCATCCAGCCATCTCATCCTCTTCTCCTCCTGCCCCCAATCCCTCCCAGCATCAGAGTCTTCTCCAATGAGTCAACTCTTCACATGAGGTGGCCAAAGTACTGGAGTTTCAGCTTTAGCATCAGTCCTTCCAAAGAAATCCCAGGGCTGATCTCCTTCAGAATGGACTGGTTGGATCTCCTTGTAGTCCAAGGGACTCTCAAGGTGTTCTCCAACACCACACTTCAAAAGCATCAATTCTTTGGTGCTCAGCCTTCTTCACAGTCCAGCTTTCACATCCATACATGACCACAGGAAAGACCATAGCCTTGACTAGGCGAACCTTTGTTGGCAAAGTAATGTCTCTGCTTTTCAATATGCTATCTAGGTTGGTCATAACTTTTCTTCCAAGGAGTAAGCATCTTTTAATTTCATGGCTACAATTACCATCTGCAGTGATTTTGGAGCCCAGAAACATAAAGTCTGACACTGTTTCCCCATCTATTTCCCATGTAGTGATGGGACCAGATGCCATGATCTTCGTTTTTTGAATGTTGAACTTTAAGCCAACTTTTTCACTCTCCACTTTCACTTAAGCATGTTTGACAAACTCGCGCATCAAACCCTCATGCAGGGAGAACGTGTGCCCAGCCCCACTTGGTCAGGTGTGGTCCAGACAGACACTGTGGCTGAGTCCTAGACAACGGGTGTTGAGCATTCTCTCCACAGGCAGGGTAGATGTGTAAATGTATCTCACAGGCCGTTTGCACACAATCCCTTTCTCTGATGACCTTGGAAGCCCTTGACATCTGAAGATGGCCAACCCTCAAGGGAGCAGGAATGCAGGCTCCTGACTCAGCACAGGAAGGACTCTGCCCAGCAACCTGCACACAAAGGAGGGAGTGAGGAAGAAACTCAATGACTTAGAAGCCACAGAGAGGCTAGAATTTTCCTAAGGGAGCACCGCAGAACTCATGCTTTCAAACTGCGACACTGGAGAAGACTCTTGAGAGTCCCTTAGACTGCAAAGAGATCAAACCAGTCAATTCTAAAGGAAATCAGTCCTGAATATTCACTGGAAGGATGGATGCTGAAGCTGAAGCTCCAATCCTTTCACCACCTGCTGTGAAAAGCCGACTCATTGGAAAAGACCCTGATGCTGGGAAAGATTGAAGGCAGAAGAAGAAGAGGATTGATAGAGGATGAGATGGTTGGATGGTGTCACTGACTCAATGAATGTGAATTTGAGCAAACTCCGTGAGATGATGAAGGACAGGGAAGCCTGGTGTGCTGCACTCCATGGGGTTGCAAAGAGTTGGACACAACTTAGCAACTGAACAATAGCAAACTTTATCACTACCATTATCCTAACATGCATAGTATTTATAAATAAGGTCTAGATCTAGTTTTAAAATCTTCAGATAGAGCCGCATGAAACAGTGGAAATCCTCCAACGTTGGCATCAAGCAGGTGTGTGTTTGGATCTAGACATGACAGCTCACCAGGTGGAGGTCATGGGAAGGGGGCTCAAGGTCTGACTGTAAGTACAGTTGTGAAAATGTTAGTTTTATTGTGGGAGATACATCAGGAGAATCCACTGTGATAGTATATATGAAGTACTTTTAGTTTGTATATACAAAATGCATCTTCCTTCTTTTTTTCCTCCATTATCTTTTACTTCCAACGTTAGGGAAAGTTAATTTCCTGAAACCAAGACCAAAAATGTCAACAGTGTGGCTTCTATATTTTAATCATTTTTCATATTTTAGGGCATTTCAGAGTTGCAACACACACACATGCGTGTAGTTCCTTCCTGATGACAGGCTTTCTCGCCCTGTTTCCTGTACCTGCAAGTCTCAGCTTGAACACCAGAGTCCTTGAACCATCTGCTCTGACAACTGTCTTCTCTTCCCCTTGCTTTTGCCTATCACCCTGTATTGTAATCATCCATTAGTTTTTATGACTGTTTCCATTGATTCTGGGGCTTCCTTTGTGGCCCAGTGGGTAAAGCATCTACCTGCTGTGTGGGAGGCCTGGGTTTGATCCTCGGGTCAGGAAGTTCCCCTGGAGAAGGAAATGGCAACCCACTCCAGTACTCTTGCCTGGAAAATTCCATGGACGGAGGAGCCTGGTAGGCTACAGTCCCTGGGCTTGTCACACATGACTGAGCAACTTCACTTCCACTGATTTTACCCTCAGGTAAAACCCTGTATGCCCATTTTGCCCCAGCACTTTCTCTCTAGGGTAAGCGCAAGAAAGCTTGAACAAGCTTGAATTTAAAAAAAAAAAAAAAATCACATTAGGTGTGTCTCCATGATTGCTTCAAATGCGTGCCATGGAATATTCTAATGTACCACTCTGAACACAGTCTCTCCAAATTGTCGACATCCTGATTCTAAACCATTTTAGCCACCAGCTAAAGGGTGCATATGTTAGAACTGCTTAGAAGTAGCAGAGACTTTGCTGTTCTTTGCTGTAAGCATAGCGTGTGCTGTGTTATGCTAAGTCTCTTCAGTCACTACCCACTCCTCAGGACCCCATGGACTGTAGCCGCTAGGGTCCTCTGTCCATGGGATTCTTCAGGCAAGACTACTGGAGTGGGTAGCCATGCCCTCCTCCAGGGGATCTTCCCAACCCAGGGATCAAACCCATGGATCTTGTGTCTCCTGCACTGGCAGCCGTGTTCTTTACCACCAGCAGCACACCGCAGCTTCCCTGGTGGCTAAGATGGTAAAGAATCTGCCTACAGTGCAGGAGACCTGGGTTCTATTCCTGAATCAGGAAGATCCCCTGGAGAAGGGAATGGCAACCCACTCCAGTACTCCAGTCCACGGGGGTCGCAGAGCGTTGGAAATTACTGAGCAACTAACACTCATTTTCAGCACCACCTGGGAAGCCCTACGTCTGGATTACTCCATGGTATAATGTCAGGGTGTGATGCCATGGTGTGACATCACACCATTACACCTCCTGGAAGTCCGGAAAGAACCATCCAGCTAGGTGTCTTGCTCTTGTGTGGTTCAAACTACGTCTGCTCCTCCTTTTACGTGCTGGTAGTACACTAGTGAGGTCACTGTTTTCAGAACAGTATGAATGTCGACAAAGAAATACAGTCACAACCTGAAAGCAGAGAGTTATTTTGTTTGGTGGGAATCTTTAGGAATCCCCCCAGGTGACAGAATCTCAGTAACTGAGAAAACTCCCAGCTCCTCAGCGATCACCTTGGGAGTGGCAGCATCAGCTGGATCCCAGTTTAGGGAGCCCTCATTCACATTTGGAGGTGGGAAAGCACTGCTGGCTGTGACATTCCTTGTTTCCTGATACGGTAGGGGACAGTTTCGTTTCACACATACATAATCATAGAGATCTATGAGGAAATTGTTTATATTTGAGCACTTCAGTTCAGTTCAGTTCAATTCAATTGCTCAGTCGGGTCCTACTCTTTGCGACCCCATGGACTGCGGCATGCTAGGCCTCCCTGTCCTTCACCAACTCCCAGAGTTTACTTAAACTCATGTCCACTGAGTCAGTGATGCCATCCAACCATCTCATCCTCTGTCATCCCCTTCTCCTCCCGTCTTCAATCCTTTCCAGCATCAGGGTCTTTTCAAATGAGTCAATTTTTCCCATCAGGTGGCCAAAGTATTGGAGTTTCAGCTTCAACATCAGTCCTTCCAATGAATCCTTCCTGCATAAAAAAGGCTCTAGGATGGGATTTCAGAGCAAAACAGAGGAAATTTTCTTAAAAAACCACTTTGAGTGCTCTTCAGAGACTCAAGGGTGTCCAAGTTGCCTTGAGAGATTCTTCTGTACCATCTCAAAACATAAATGTACTGAGAAGTGGTCTTTGTCATTTAAAACAAGGCACAACCCCCCAGGCATTTGCCTCTTTATGCACACAATGGTCCCTTGAAGACCAAGGCTTTCTCTGCATAACAACAGGTTGCCACGGCAACAGCAGTACAATCCTGGCAGATCCATCTTCCTTCAGGGGCACCTCTGAAAGTGAAGTAAAAGTCACTGTTGTGTCTGACTCTTTGCAACCTCAAGTCCGTGGAATTCTCCAGGCCAGAATACTGGAGTGGGTAGCCTTTCCCTTCTCCAGGGGATCTTCCCAACCTAGGGATGGAACCCAGGTCTCCCACATCGCAGGAGGATTCATTACCAGCTGAGGTATCAGAGAAGCCTTGGAACACCTGTACTATTTTGAAAACCACCCCAGGGAGGAGCTTCTATCTCAGCATTCATCACCTAAAGCAGGGGAAAAATGAACATACCAAGGATGGGACATGCTTGATACCAATCTGTCTGCTCCCAAACACACACAAACAGCTCCTCCTTCTTCCTGAGGATCTAGACTAGCGTTTGGAACTAGCACGTGCGACTTCCCTGGTGGTCCAGTGGTTAAGAATCTGCCTTCCAACGCAGGGGACATAGGTGCAATCCCTGGTCTGCGGAACAAGATCTCAGAGAAATCCCTTGCCCATCACAACTAGAGAAAGCCTACACACTGCAACGAAGACCTAGGGCAGCCAGAGTTTTAGAAATAAGAAAGAATAAACTAGCATTTCATACTATCAAGGGCAGAGAATTAAAGCATGTGGTTCAAGATCTGAGTGGCAAAACCCTCTGCAGCTGGTATTGCCTGGGGGCTGAGGTCATTCTACCAACTGTGGCTAAAAATATGTCGGGCATCCATGCCCAGGGACTCCCCGCGTGTTGAACACCGAACTTGTAAATATCCCGTGCACAGAATCAGTCAGCCATCCAAACAGCCACCCCACCGTCAGACTCAGACATGCTCTGTCAGCAGCAATGCAGAGGCAGGAAGGGGAGGGGAACCACCCAACTGCCTCCCTGCCAGGCCACCGCCCTGCATCTCCTCCATCGCTAGCCTCTCATTCACACTCACACATGCTCGGAAGTGTTGAGTACATGACTCCCACTGAAGAAGGAAACAGACTGAACAGGCTCCATCCTGAAGGCAGCACTCCAGCTCGGGCCGGACTGTGCACCGTGAGCTCTGCGCCCAGTGTCTATGGAAACGACATACCAACTGGAAAACCAGGCCCCGGATGGAAGAGCCCCAGGGCTCGTACCTAGGCTCTCCATCCTAAAAGAATACCCTACGTATCTGTGTAACCGAATAGAATCATACATTCTATTATGCTTATTGGAGTATGACCACAGGCCTATTGCTAACTGTCCACTGTTAACTACCCAGGCGTAAAGCATATGAATCACAGGTTAACTTTGATTGTATCTTTCTTTTCCTTTGTTCAGACTAGTTTCAGGGAATTTGGGGAGGTGGGTTTGGGCATGTACACTTAGGGTATATAAGGTTTTCACAAAAACTGGTCGGACTCCTTGGCTAAGAGGAGACTCTGCCTTGGGCCCGCCGGTGTAATAAACTGCCCTCCACTCTCTGCATTGTCCTTTTGAGTGAGTTTGTTTCCCAGAACACGTGGCTACAGCGCCACGTGCCCACGCCTCTCTGGCATCTCAGATGGAGCAGGAGTTGGAGGCAGTTCTCTTCAGGGCTCTGCTGCTTCCGAGCTCTCTTGTGAACCAAGGCGCTGACTGCATTTGTTCAGCTTTTCACGGATGTTTGTACAGGGAGCGGCTTTTAGTGGAAGAGGACCAGTCTCCCTCTGAGCAGAAGGCAGGACGTCTTATCATCAAGCAAGAGAAAGACTTCCTTTGGTGAATGGTAGCAGCAGGTGAATCACAAGGTTGGATTCCTACACATTTCATCCAATTGAAATCTCAGTTCAGTTCAGTTGCTCAGTCGTGTCTGACTCTTTGGGACCCCATGGACTGTAGCACGCCAGGCCTCCCTATCAAATCTAGCCACAAGCATTAATTCCTGTCTATATGTTTATTGAGGATTATTAAATCCTTTTAGGTCCCTCCAGACATGTTGGCAAGGTGAAACATTAATCACCCTGGAACTTCAGCTGCAGCCCATAGTGTGTACTGAGTATGTCTACATTATGCTGTGATTACACCTGTTACAGAGACGCTGTGTGACATAATCAATATGTCTATAGACTCCTTGGGAATGTGCATATGAGAGCCACGTTGTAACTTTATTTTTCTAACCTTTACATTATTGTTCCTACTGCTTATTCTAATACATGTACAATATTTATTGGGGAAAAAAATCAGCCTAAACTTTTTATCACAGTAGACTTAACGAGTCTATAATAGAAAACAGTCTTTCAATTGATGAAAAGCTGACAGGGGAAATGGAAAACTAGTTTAAAAGTTGGGGATCTGGTAGACTAAAGTCTGGAAGCTTGTTTCCACTCTTCCAAAGCTAGTCGTCCACAGGCTCACGGTGAAGAGACGTGTGAATGGACAACACGTGGGTGCCGTGCGTGGTTTCCTGGGACTGAGCAGTGGAATTTCCCTACTGTCCTTGTGATCCTCCTTGAGGTCACGGATAGAGGGTATAAGCTGAGGAAGGAAGAATACTGTTACACGTAAATCAGGGGAGAGAAACATGAACCCCCTGAGGCAGAATGTCCCACCATTTGGCACAGAAGAGACCTGTGCAAATGCAGAAACTGAGGCTCCGCGATGTGACCAGCTACAGGTCCAGGCTCCCTGAGCAGCAGAGTGTCTGCAGAACCGTGTTCTCTGGGCCTGCTGATTCTGCAACTTCACCGCACGACCCTCCTTCCCTGGATTACTCATCCTCTCCCACCTCCCTCAGCCTCTGGTCCCTTCTTGTCCTCCCAACAGCCTCCTCTGTTTAATGGCTGAAGACAGAGCTGGAAACAGCAAAGGAAGCTCAGCCGTAAGATGTTGGATTGATAGTCACAGTGGGTATTTGAAAAGTAATTGATCTCTATACTCGGTTTGGACTCAATTTAAGAAGCGTATACAGACTTCACTCTGCGTGTAACTGGTGCGGGACAGACCCCACACAACCCCTTACCATGGTGAGTCTTCTGCTCTGAGTGACGTTGCCAGTGAGATAAAGACTCCAAGGTCTTGCCGAGCTGGCGCCTAGTGGCAGTAGCACATTCTGTCTCACTTCTCTTTAAAACCCACTCTGCTCTGGAATGACCTGAAAAGTCATGTCATCAGGCACACACCTTACACATCGGGGTTGATTTTTTTCAAACACAAATAATGGTGTTTCCTTTTGGGAACTGTGAGATCCCTTTAAAGATGCAGTTGTAAATGCCTTTTAAATTTTTTTACAATTGGAGGATGATTGCTTTCCAATGTTGTTTTGGTGTCTGTGTACAACAGAATCAGCCATGAGTATATATGAAGGCGTATATATTCCCTCCCTCCTGAGCCTGCCCCCAAGCCCCTCATCCCACCGCTTCCCAATCATCATGGAGCCACACTCTGGGGTCCCTGTGTCATAGAGCGTCTTCTCAGTAGATATCTATTTTACACACGGTAGTAAGAGTCAGACACAACTGAGCGACTTCCCTTTCACTTTCCACTTTCACACACTGGAGAAGGAAATGGCAACCCACTCCAGTGTTCTTGCCTGGAGAATCCCAGGGACGGGGGAGCCTGGTGGGCTGCCGGCTATGGGGTCGCACAGAGTCGGACACGACTGGAGCGACTTAGTGGCAGCGGCAGCGGCAGTGTATATACGTCGGTGCTGCTCTCCCAATTTTGTGCCGCCCTCTCCTTCCCCTCCTGGGTCCGCAGTCTGTTTTCTATTCAGGGCCTGGAAATAGTCCATCGGTACTGCTTTTCTAGATTCCATGGTGGTGGTGGTTTAGTCACTCAGTCGTGTACGGCTCTTGCGACCCCAGGCACTGTAGCCCCCCAGACTCCTCTGCCCATGGGATTTTCTAGGCAAGAATACTGGAGTGGGTTGCCATTTCCTTCTCCAGGGGATCTTTCCAACCCAGGAATTGAACCCAGGTCTCCTGATTCCGTTTATATGTATTAATATGTGATATTTGTTTTTCTCTTTCTGACTCACTTCACTCTGCATCACAGGCTTTGGATTCATCCACCTCAGTTCAACTGACTCTCACTCCTTTCTTTTTATGGCTGAGTAGTCCTTTCTAAAGAAACATCATGGTTTGAGTCAAACCCAGCGTGCTCAAACACCTTCTTCTGACTCATATGGGGTGAGCAGCGGCCCCCGATACCTGTCTGGACATTGCCTTTGGGAAGATTCAGGCACCCTGCAATGAGCAGAGCAACTCGGTGTCACCCTGGCTTCCTCTGATCCCTCACCGCATTTCCAGTCCAGCTGGTCCCCTGGCCTTGAGCCCCAGCCTGACGCATCTCCGGCTGAGCCCAGGCTGCCGCACCAGGATGCTCTGACCCCTGCCCGATGTCTCCTCCTCCATCACTGGCCTCTGGCCTCCCAGGACAGCCTCTCTGAACGCCTCTCATCTAACCCCACATCTGCAATGCCGCCCCACACCACGGCCTCACTCCTTTACTAGGGATCCTCCTTAGGAAGAGCTGAAGAAGGAAATGGCAACCCACGCTGGAAAATCTTGCCTGGAAAATCTCATGGACAGAGGAGCCTCGTGGACTGCCATCCATGGCGTCACACAGAGTCGGGCATGAGTAAGTGACTAACGCTTGGGAAGAGCTTTCTGTCAGCCTTGGAACCTTGGGTCCTTTCCCTTTTGGAGATGCTGCCTGGATGGCCACCCTGCCTGATGGACCCGAGGATGCTCTGTGGACCATCCTGCTATGGCCACGATGGGCACTCCGGGCTGGAAGGATGGTTTGTCCGTCTGGCCAACTGGTGAGATGCTGCCACCTAGGGGATCTCTCGGCACACTGCAGGTTAACTTTGTCCACAGTACCAATGGGCCTGGTACTCAAGCTCACAGAGGGTTTCCCAGGCGGCGCTAGGGGTAAAGAAAGAGGACTCGTTACCGCTAGCACCACCTGGGAAGCCCTAGCTCCTGCTAACTCTGGGAGGAGAAACTCCCCCAGGATCATCAAGGGCCCCAAGATGTCAAAGCTTCCAAATTCGGAAAATCCAAATTATGGCTGCATGGCAGTGGTGAGCAGAAACCCCGACTGGAGGCTGGCTGCCAACCACACGGCCAAGCTCCTGGCCAAGCCCCGGGCAGCAATGCTCATGGAGTCTGCTTCCGAGTAGCGGGGACTTGGCTTCCGTGCTCTAAGGACCAATTGCAGGACACAACTGACCCCCTGAGGTCAAAGTATACCCGTGTCCTTTCAGAGGTTCCACCTAAGAGGGGAGAAGTGTTCACTCACCAAGACGACGAAAGTGCACCCCCAAATAAGAGTCACTGAGAATAAAGGAATTTGCCAAAAATACCTCCAAGTACTGTCAAGAAAAGGCTTGTTGTCTGACACCTAGAAGCCAATACTACAGCATTGACTTGAGAAAAAAAGAGAGCTTTATTGAGAGGTTTCCTAAAGGAAATCAATCCTGAATGTTCATTGCGAGGACTGATGTCGAAGCTGAAACTCCAATACTTTGGCCACCTGATGCAAAGAGCTGACTCATTTGAAAAGACCCTGATGCTGGGAAAGATTGACGGTGGGAGGAGAAGGGGACGACAGAGGATGAGATGGTTGGATGGCATCACCGACTTGGTGGACGTGGGTTTGGGTGGACTCCGGGAGTTGGTGATGGACAGGGAGGCCTGGCATGTTGCAGTCCATGGGGTCACAAAGAGTTGGACACAACTGAGCGACTGAACTGAACTGAACTGAACTGATTGAGAAGCTGATCAGCAAGGAGACAGGAGGCAGGGCTCAGATTCGTCTCCCCAGATGGGGTTTGGTCACACGTTTATGACTTGGGGAAGACAGGTTGGTATGAAGACGCTCTGGTGGGACAGCTTCTGATTGGTGGGCTTTAAACTGGTCTGTTTATTGAAAGGTGTGAAAAGGCTGAAAAGATAACCACCAGATCTTCCTGGACAAGGGACCCTTCACCTCTGATCTTGGTTCCGTGACCTGGGGGAACACTTTGGTTCTACTGTTGAGGTAAAAATCTCCTCCTTGGCATGTTTCAGCTGCAAGACTTATAGTTTTGATCTGCGGTCTCTGAAAAGCAGCTCCATATCTTGTTAGAATCAGGGTGGGGACAGTTTGGGTTGGTTATGGGGCTATAACAGTAGTCTCTGTACTAAAGGCATGGAAACGTGACAGAAGAAAGAAGATTATTTCCACCTCTATTGTGTTTATGATTCAGCTGTGGAGATACGAGGTCAGTTCAAATAATACAAACAAGAGCAAGAACAGCTGGATTTTGTATCTCCCTCTTGTCTTCGCTGATGGAGGCATACATGGAACATGCTGCCAACCATTTCACCTGGTGATATTTATTTCTTCTTCTGAGCCTGCACAGGCACATGCATAAAATACACCTGGCAGACGTTTAAAAACAGTCCGAATGGCGGTGGCCTCAACTGCTCACCATGGATCCAGCTCCCCGGGTTTTCCTTCATTGCGGTGTTTCAGAGGGTGGACAGAGCAAGCATCTTCTGCTGATGTTGAAGCTGAAGTTCAACCTGATGAGAAGAGCAGATTCACTAGAAAATACCCTGACGCTGGGAGAGATTAAGGGCAGGAGGAGAAGGGGACGACAGAGGAAGAGATGGCTGGATGGCACTGTTGACTCAAGGGACGTGAAGTTAAGCAAACTCTGGGAGAGAGCGAAGGACAGGGAAACCCAGCATGCTAGGTCATGGGGTCACAAAAGGTCAGACATGACTGAGAGACTGGACGACAACAACAACTACAACCCTTCCTTTCCTTTCCATGGGCGTGTGATTACTTCCCTCTATTCATGATTACACATAAAATACATGATAAATGCGATTGCTTTTTGTCTGTGAGACTCTCAGAAATATTCCTTGAAGGGGAATTGTTAGCAAAACCATGAGTGCATTTAAAGTTTGAGAGTTAACAGCAAATAATCCTCTCCCAAGACTGTGATCACTTCTACTAAGTGGCTCAGTTGGTGAAGAATCTGCCTGCAATGCAGGAGACCTGGGTTTGATCCTCGGGTTGGGAAGATGCCCTGGAGAAGGAAATGGCAGCCCACTCCAGTGTTCCTGCCTGGAGAACCCCATGGGCAGAGGAGCCTGGCAGCCTTTACAGTTCATGGGGTTGCAGAGAGTTGGACTCGACTGTGAGACTTTCACTTTCTTTCACTTAGTCTTATGCAAAAGTTTCACCTTTCCTTGTATCTCTGGATGTGCTTAGCATGCAGACTTGTAAAAGTTCAGGATGTGGGCAGTGGCAGCTCTTTGTTACTCCATCTTCCTGACTATCAAGGAAGGAGCATCTTTTTATCTGTGAACTGGCTCTGCTCCTTTCATTTCTTTGTGACGTGAAGTTTCAGGCTTTGGTTTACTTTCTCCTGGGCTTTGATCTTTCTATTTCTGATTTGCAAGCTCTCTTTTTATTTTAGCAAATGATTTTGCTAAAATATCATAGCAGATGATTTTGTCTAGGCTACTGCTTGAAATTTTTAACCTTTACTTTAGTTGTCGTCTTGATGGCTTCTTTGTTTTATTTGTGCCCAAGAGAAGCCAACTCTGCTCTAAGATTATCAACTAAGAACAACATTTTCTAGTTTGCAGTTTTGTTTTCTTGTATTTAGGTCTTTAAATCGTGTGGAATTTGTTTCTCCACATGGTATGAGGCAGGCATCTAAACCAGTCGTCCCCAGTCTTTTTGACCCCAGGGACTGGTTTCACGGAACATAATTTTCCCACAGATGGGGATGAGGGAGGGATGACTCAGGAGATAATGTGAGCTGAGCGGTGGGGAGGGGCAGGGAGAGGCGGATGGAGTTTCGCTTGCTCGCTAGCCCGCCACTCACCTGCCGCTCTGTGGCCTGGCTCCTGTCGCTACAGTACCGGTCTGTGGCCCAGGGCTTGGGGACCCCTGATCTAAACGGACTTATTTATTCCAGATTGTTCTCCAGCTGGTTATCGAACAGTCTGTTCTTTTCACATTTACCTAGTTTGCATTTTGTTCACCTACAGATGCTGAGATATACGTGGACCTCTGAGGGATCCCTGTCTTATTGGTCCATTTCCCTGTTTCAGAAGAGAAACCATGCTGTTAATTGACCTTTTACACAAATCATTTAATAGAAATATAAGCTGCTTCTACTCCTTCAGAAATCATGTCGAGAACGTCTAATCTATAAAAGGAGCATAGTTTTATTTTTGCTGAAAGGTTGGACATGTCTTCCATACGCTGCGTGACTTTGTTTAAGGTGCTCTGCCTCTTTGCACCTATTCCATCTTCCGTAAAACAAAGAAAGTGGTAGAACCTCCTCTAGGAAGTTTTGTAAGGATTAAGTGAGTAAATACGTTTAAAAGTTTGGCAAAGCTCATGCTATGTGGTAAGTACGAATAGATTTAATGAGGGCTTCCCAGCTGACCCTGATGGTAAAGAACCGCCTCATTAGAGATGCAGGTTCCATCCCTGGGTTGGGAAGATCCCCTGGAGGAGGGCACCGCAACCCACTCCAGCATTCTTGTCGGGAGAATCCCCATGGACAGAGGAAGCTGGTGGGCTACAGCCCATGGGGTCACAGACTTGGATACACCTGAAGCAACTTAACACACACAGGCAGGTGTAATGAACCTCAGGTTCTAACGTGCAACATCATAAGCATAAAGAACTTTGCAGCTTACACAGTGCCCTTTATATCTGCAGGAGGCCGCGTTATTGTCCCAATCAACTGGGAAGGATACTGTAAAATAATTTGGTTAATGGCACAAAGCAATTATGATGAAGAGGAAATAGAAGTTAAATACTGGTTTGTTTGTTTCTGCCAGTCCCATCGCTAGTGAAACTCTAGATGCAAAAAGCTGTGTTACCTGTGTACACTTTCTTGGACCTGTTTGGGTGGCCTCTGGAGACATTAAATCAGCCTGTGTTGGTGTGTTTATCTGATGGGTTTTAATTTGTTCTTTTGTTACGATTTGCTTCTTCCCCACGATCTGTCCATGTTATCACATTCCTCTGAGGTTTCTACTTGGTGGTAAAGGTCCGACTGGTAGGGTCCAGTTCCTCCAGTATATTCTGGTGACTGGTCTCAGAGGCTTCATTTCTTATATCCAGGGAGCGGGGGCACAGAGGCTGGGGTTTCTCCAGCTGCTTCTGCCTGGTCAGAAGGAGATGGAACAAATTCTCCATCTTATCACACCACATGCCTTTCTGGAGGCAAGTCTCCTGGAGGCCTGTGGGGTCCCAAACGTATGGTTTCCTGGGCTCATTCCCGGGATCAGAGGAGCCCTCGCTGCTCGGCTCCTGTCTAGGTTGTCCTGGGAATGTTCCCAGGTCCTGATGGAGTGATGCAAGTCGCTAGCTTGCCCACCCCTCTCCCTTCAGCCCTCTCTCCCATCTTTTCTTTCTAATCCCCCCCAAGTCCCTGAGTCTTCCCCCATTCCTTTATTCCAAGGATTGCTGGGGAAGACGGAGGGCAGGAGGAGAAGGGGGCAACAGAGGATGAGATGGTTGCATGTCATCATCAACTCAGTAGGCATGAGTCTGAGCAAGTTCTGGGAGATGGTGGAGGACACAGAAGCCTGGCAGGCTGCAGTCCATGGGGTTGCAAAGAGTCAGACACAACTGAGTGATAAACAACAAGAGCAGTAGAGATGGGGCTCCACCCGCTTCTAAAATGGGAATGTCTCAGGGCCCTACCCTGGCACCCATTTTGCCAGGAGAAGAATTTTCTGGTCTCAGTGTCCTGACCTAGGCAGTGTCCAAGACTCAGGAGCGAGGAGGGACTCTTTCCTTCGAGGACACAGTTCTCTACCTCGTCAAGGATAATTTTCCATGCACAACCTAAAAGGTAACCCGCTTTCTACTCCCAAGGGTCCAGGCACCCGTTGAGGAGACAGGGTGGCCTGCTCCCCCAGGACACGAGTCACCCAGGCGTCCTTTGCCACAAGACCCTGGCTGGTCCTCAGCTCCAGGTGGCAGAAATCTCAGGGACCCCACCCTCAGCTGCAACTTGAGCCTTCCAACCTCCCGACCAATACTTCCACCCCAGGATTCCTTTATTTCTCACTAGCAACATGATTTATTTCTTTTGGCTCTGTATAATCTGATTTAAGATCCAATATTTTTTTCTTGAGGAACAATTTGATCCTCTCCATTTTACTGTTTATATTCTGACTTCTGAAAGGCCAAGAGCCAGAACAGTGCTTTTCCGATCACATTCCCCAGTCTCAATCTGCAGGCTCACCTACTTACCAGAAAGGAATAAATAACACGGTGTGGCTCCAGAACGCAGGCGTAAATAATTTTCATCCACTTGATACAGAAATGACAAATTGCGTTTGAGCGTCACAAGCCCCAGTTGCATGCGATGGTCGGGAATGAGCCAGGGTGGTCAGCACCATAGACACCAAGTTCTGCTATTGAAAACATAACCATTCAGTCACGAAGAATAACGTATTTGGCATGAAAGAGGTGCCGGTTTGTGAGACAGTTCCATTTGCAGGGTGTATGTCAAAGACTCAATTTAGTTGCTTATAAATGCTGTGTAGACTTATAACGAATTGCTGAGCTGCCTTTTTCTTCCTAAGCCAAAGCCCTCTGCTGTTTGCTTCTCCTGGAATACATTGTCCGTGAATTCCTTACTAGCACAATGACTATGTGGATTTTATACCCTCTCTGGCTTCTCCTTAGTGGATGGTCTGGGAAGCCCCAGGCAGGTGGCCCAAATCAAGGATGGGAGGGAAAAATCCCCTAGGAGTAACGGATTCCCTTACTGACCAAGACGGATGCTCCCTTGACATAGAATCCTCAGGCCTAGAGAGCCCCCCCTGACCTAGGGAGTGACCCTGCTATCAAGATCTGGAAGGCTGCTTGGAATCCCACCTCCCTCGGCTCAGAACCACAACATATGCAATCACACAGAAAGAGTGTAAGTCCAGAAATGACGGTGATGTCACCCTTAAGCTGTGTGAACACAAAATAATGATACCATCACAGAGTCTATAACTCGATTACAAATTCTTGGTTCTTAGGAAAGAGTAAGTCTGTGAGGTTGGCACTTGGGTCCCCTGTCAGACAGGGTGGGGGCTGTGACTTTATTTATTTTTTTTACTCATCATTTTTATATTCACTAGGTTTGCTTTGCAAGTGGGGTTTATCCAACTCAAACAACTTATGTCAAAGGAGACTCTGGCTCCAGAACCCCAGGGCTGCTTAGAAAGGCACAGATGGGATTGGCCTTTGGGGGCGGAGGTGGGCTTGAAAGCTGTCCTGTGTTTTTCTGCCTTGGGATTTTGGTCTTATGAATGCGGCTGCCCCAGAGAGTGCACCGGCCTTCAGCCAGCTCGTGATGGAGTGAGCGGGCGGGCGTCCCTCTCCCCAATATTCAAACTTTCCCAGGGAGCACAGTCTTGCTGCTCCCTGTTTGGGAATCAAACCTGGATGAAAAAAAATAGGCAGGGACAAAGGAGCGGAGGAAGGCCTGCTCCCAAAGAGCCCCCGAGGGGGGTCCACAGACCTACTCCTGGACCAGGTAACAACGGCAAGGTGGACAGATCAGATCCTGTGGCTCTTCTTAGAGCAGGAATTCTGGACAAAAATAACCCCTGAGATGCACAAGCAAAGAGGCCTGGGGAGCATCTGTGGACGCTGGGGATTATGAAGCTTTTTCTCATAGTCTCTTATCTGATAACCAAGATAATGCTGGAGTTTTATTTTCCTCTTCTTAGAAACAGGGAGCCAGAGGCTTGATTAAAAACCGGTATCCTAGGATTACACATTTCAGAAAAGCTTAGCATATTAAAGAAGACATTAAGTGAAGCCATTTCTGTATCTGAACAATGAGGGGAGGGGAAGAGCCTACAGGAATAGGGGTTGTGAGAGTCTGAAGGTCACAAGCCTTGAGGCGTGATCTATCTTTTAGAGGGTGACAGTCCTCTTGTGACTCAACAGCATAGCCTTGTTGAGGGCCCAGGAGTCCAAGGTGAGCCAAGGCATCCTCTCATAGCTGGTGCATGTTTGAAATAAGTAGCTGAATGTATCAGTTACCAGATAATAGATATGAGGCATCCTGATTAAAAGACGCTTACTCCTTGGAAGGAAAGTTATGACCAACCTAGATAGCATATTCAAAAGCAGAGACACCACTTTGCCAACAAAGGTTCGCCTAGTCAAGGCTATGGTCTTTCCTGTGGTCATGTATGGATGTGAGAGCTGGACTGTGAAGAAGGCTGAGTGCCGAAGAATTGATGCTTTTGAACTGTGGTGTTGGAGAAGACTCTTGAGAGTCCCTTGGACTGCAAGGAGATCCAACCGGTCCATTCTGAAGGAGATCAGCCCTGGGATTTCTTTGGAAGGAATGATGCTAAAGCTGAAACTCCAGTATTTTGACCACCTCATGAGAAGAGTTGACTCATTGGAGAAGACTCTGATGCTGGGAGGGATTGGGGACAGGAGGAGAAGGGGACAACAGAGGATGAGATGGCTGGATGGCATCACTGACTCGATGAATGTGAGTCTGGGTGACCTCCGAGAGCTGGTGATGGATAGGGAGGCCTGGCGTGCTGCAGTTCATGGGGTCGCAAAGAGTCGGACACGACTGAGCGACTGATTTAATCTGATCTGATCTGATTCTGATTCAGCTAATTTAGGAAATCCTAAGCATCAGTAGGAAAGAGGCACCACGTGTGAGGCCAGTGCCCCCTGCATGGCAGGCAGGTGGTTGGAGGAATCAGTCACCTCAGAAAGAATCAAAATGCAGAGGACTCAAGCCAGGCAGCCCAAAAGGATGCACACAAGTCACCTGCGTTCAGCAGCCAAGAGGTGACGGCCCAGAAGCAGCACCTTGCAGATGGGTCTGCGGTGCTTGGCAGGGACCACCGTTACCATTCCTTCCAGGTGGAGGCCTGTGGGCAGGCTCACTCCAGACCTATCACAGCAGGTCTACAGCAAGGATCACAGAACTGGGGATGTCTAAACTTAGAGTTGGTGCAAGTTGGACCATAAAGAAGGCTGAGCACAGAAGAACTGATGTTTTTGAACTGTGGTGGTGGAGAAGACTCTTGAGAGTCTCTTGGACATCAAGGAGATCCAACCAGTCCATCCTAAAGGAAGTGAATTGGAATAACCCTGAGTATTCATTGGAAGGACTGATGCTGAAGCTGAAGCTCCAATACTTTGGCCACACGATGTGAAGTGCTAACTCATTGGAAGAGACTCTGATGCTGGGAAAGATTGAGAGCAGGAGGAGAAGGGGATGACAGAGGACGAGATGGTTGTATGGCATCACTGACTCAATGCCCGTGAGTTTGAGCTGACTCTGGGAGATGGTGAAGGACAGGGAAGCCTGGTGTGCTGAAGTCCATGGGGTCACAAAGAGTCGGACACAACTTAGCGACTAAACCAACCACCACCATTCAGGTATCACTGAAAATGTCCAGTGGAGAAGGGGCAGTAAGCTGCTTGGGCTGCATAATAAAGCCCTGCAGTCTGAGCACCTCAAACACAGATGTTTATGTCCCTGCCGTTCTGAAGGCCAGAAGTCCAAGATCAAGGCGTCGGCAGGGTTGGTTTCTCCAAGGCTTCCGTCCTTGACTAGCTGACGCTGTGTGCTCCCACAGCCTTTTCCCTTGGCAGGAACTCCCTGGTGTTACTTCCCCTTATGAACACCAGTCATATCAGGTTGAGCTCCTTGTGACCTCAAATAACTATAATGACCTTGTTAAAGGCCCTGTCTCTAAATACAGTCACACTGGGGGATAAGGCTTTAAGACGTCAGTTTAGAGAGGACGTGATCCATAACAAAGGGTGAGGTTCCCAGTAGTTGGCAACTTTTTCTGGAAATGTGAATATAGAAAAGCACTTCTCAGGGGCACTGGCATTAGCATGATTTTTTGTTTTTTTACCCTGAGACTTCGCTCTAAGACCAGACACTGCTTAAATCTAAGGTGGGCACGTGTCATTTGTAGCCAAAGCCTGAATCCCTGCTGTGATGAGATGCTCAGTGAGAGCAAGTGCCTCATGCTGATGCTGAGGACACCCTGCTCCTTGCAGCAATAAGGTCTCATTCCTCTCATTTAAAGGTTCAGTTTGAAGCCTTTAAGAATTATTTTGCTGATTTTACCACTTTAATAGCATTTCAACAGATTCTTTCACTGAATTTAGTATTTTATTCATCTAGCAAAGGAGGGCAATTTCTATCGGTAAAAATGATCTTCACAAACGTTTTTTAAAATGAAATATTGGTGAAGTTTAATTTTAAGCACTTGGCAGTTTTTTCTAAAACAGATGGCTAACTGATAATACAATTTAGAAATGAGTATATCTTTTAATATTTGGAGAAGGAAAATGGCAACGCACTCCTGTGTTCTTTTCTGGAGAATCCCATGGACAGAGGAGACTGGCAGGCCATGCATGGTCCATGGGGTCGCAAAGTTGGACACGACTGAAGCGACTAAGAATGCGCGCATGCGGATAGGATTGAAGATTACAAATCCCAGTGTGTGATAATCACATGAGATTGAAATTCCTTAGTCAAATATTAAAAAAAAATTCATTTGATAAACATAAAATTTAGTCTTTGTGTTTTATTAATGAAACTTTTCCTATTGAGCATTTTAGAAATATAGCCAGTTGTTTGTCCAGTAGGAAATAATAATTGTTCTAAAAACACAATTAATTTCCTTTAAAACTGTTAACATTTGTAGATGGCAAATTTCCTTCACAGAGAGAAGGAAAGTGATGGGACAAGACTAGTTCAAAAGACAATAGACAATCTAATAGAATTTGATAGAATTTGTTGCTGTTCAGTCTCTCAGTCATGTCCAACTCTTTGCAACCACATAGACTGCAACACGCCAGGCCTCCCTGTCCTCTACCCTCTCCTGGAGTTCGCTCAGGTTCATGTCCCTTGAGTTGGTGATGGCATCCAACCATCTTATATTTGACAGAATATGAGGTATAAATCCAGAGGATATTTTTTTCTCTTTTAGCAATAATGAATATCATATCTCCTTTTACATTGCAATTTCATTAGAATTTTATCCTTGCTCCCACTTTAGAACTGGACTATCCGAAGTGCAGAGAGGTCAGGTGAGCAGAGAGGTCAGCCAAGTAGAGAGGTCAGGCGAGCAGAGAGGTCAGGTGAGCATCCGAAGTGCAGAGAGGTCAGGAACTTTCTAGTGCACTTGCCATGCGCCCCTGCCGCAGTCAAGGGGACAGTGATATTCTTCTTTGTGACGCAGGCTTAGAATGTCCTCAGTGCTGAAAGCCGCCTTGGAAGAAGGAACAAGAGGACACAGGTGTCTTTACAATGGCTAGAATCTCTCCAGGTTTAGAACCTGCAACATGTGAACAGTCGTTGCACCAGCCTCAGAAGCTGAGCATGGAAAAGTGAGATTCAGGGTGATGTGATGATAGCTTCCTGGCTGGGAGGTAATATCTGTTACATAGCTCCTGATTATAGACCAAAAGTTTGTATCCACTTGTAGTGTAAGGAGGTTAAGCTTTTTGATTGCTGAGGAATCCTTTTCAAAGTTATTTATCTTGAATAGACATATTACTAATCATATTATGAGGAAAAAATAGAAGCCGTGACAGACTTTATTTTCTTGGGCTCAAAACCACTGCAGATGGTGACTGCAGCCATGAAATTAAAAGATACTTGTCCCTCAGAAGAAAAGCTATGACAAACCTAGAGAGCGTATTTAAAAGCAGAGACCTCACTTTGCCGACAAAGATCTGTTTAGTCAAAGCTATGGTTTTCCCAGTAGTCAGAGATGGACCATAAAAAAGGCTGAGCGCTAAAGAATTGATGTCTTCAAATTATGGTGCTGGAGAAGACTCTTGAGAGTCCCTTGGACTGAGGAGATCAAATCAGTCAATCCTTAAGGAAATCAACCCTTAATATTCATTGGAAGGACCCCTACTGAAGCTAAAGCAACAATACTTTGGCCACTTGATTTGAGGAGCTGACTCATTGGAAAAGACACTGATGCTGGGAAAGATTAAAGGCAAAAGGAGAAGGAAGCAGCTGAGTATAAGATGGTTGGAGGTATCACCAACTCAGTGGACATGAGCTTGAGCCAACTCTAAGAGATAGTGGAGGACAGGAACCTTGGCATGCTATGATCCATGGGGTCACAAAGAGTTAAACACAGCTTAGCAACTGAACAAGAACAGCAAAGCAAAACACCAGATAAGAAATCAGGCCATACACAAGAGACACGGGTTCAATCCCTGGGTCAGGAAGATTCCCTGGAGTAGGAAGCAGCAACCCACTCCAGTACTCATGCTTGGAAATTTCCATGGACAGAGGAGCCTGGCAGAGTACAGTCAGGGGTCACAGAGTCAGACATCACTGAGCATGCACACACACATACAGGCGCACACACATACACACACCCATGAAGCTGCCTCTTCATAAAGCCCGGAGTCACATGATAACTGACCATCTGAGTGACCCCTTCCTTTCCCATGCCCTAACTCCTGTTCTCAGGTTTTAAATTTGCCCATTAAGAGGCACTCACAAAGCCCTAGGCCCCCTACCCTTGACCCCAGCAAAGGCAGTGCCCAAGATCTGCAACGTCGCCCTTTCTCCTTCCCAGTGACCTCGCTGTGTGGCTTTGGGTGTGCCCTCTACCCTCCAGGACTTCTTGCCTCTCAAAGTTCCCTGATGGTGTTTGCTGAAATGTACCCTGTCATTATTATAAGGATCACAGGGCTGGTCCAGTTGTGAACTTGGCTCCCACTGGGGAAATGTCTCTAGGGCTCCCACAAACAGTGCAGGCCTGGGCATCCAAGCCAAGAGCATGATAATGGGTGGGCTGAGACCAGCACAGCACCCCCAAAAGTCCGTGTGTTGAGGCCCCACCTCCCCGTGTGATGGCGTTTAGAGATAGGACCCTTGGGAAGTGACTGGGGTCAGCTGTGGTCATGAGGACCGAGTCCCATCACCTCTGTCTCCAGGCTCACTCACTGAGCAAAGGTCCTGAGAAGACTCAGGGAGGAGGCGGCCGTCTGCAAGCCGGGAATGGAGCCATCCCCAGAACCCAGCCATGCCGGCACCCTCTTCCCGAATTCCAGGCCACAGAACTGTGAGAAGGAAATTCCTGTTGTCTGAGCCATCCAGTCTACAGTATTTCGCCACGGCAGCCTGAGAAGATGGACGCAACCACTTAGAATACTTCTTCTAGGCCTCATTTTTGCTGAGTCTATAAAACAGAAAAGCACATTTTTTATAATCACTTGGTTATCATCCATTTAGATCCTAAGAAATGTGACTACAACACCTCCCACAAATAAATGGTGACATTCTTGACAGACACGAGATCACCCCTGGCTTCCGGTTGATGCTTTGTGTATGTGTGTGTTTCTTGCCTCATGGTGTGATATGTGGAATCCTCATTCCCAGCCCAGTGATCCAACCCATGCCCCTGCATTAGGAGTGCAGCATCTTAATAACTGAACCACGAGGGAAGTCTGTGTTGACATGTTTTACAAATAGCACATGTGAAAGAAATGGACTCTCTGAACAAGAAAATTTAAGACTGAATTTTACTATTAAAAATCTGTCTAAATTGGGCTTGCTGGGTGGCTCAGAGGTAAAGAACCCATCTGTCAATTCAGGAGAAGTGGGTTCGATTCCTGCATAGGAAAGATCCCTTGGAGAAGGGAATGGCAACCCACTCCAGTATCCAGGCCTGGAGAATTCCATGGACGGAGGAGGCTGGCTGGCTACAGTCCATGGGGTTGCAAAGAGTAAGACACGACATAGCAAGTGAGCACACACACTACATTGTCTAGTGTTTAATGAAGTTGTTTTTTTTTTTTTTTTTTTTGTATAAGTCAGGAAGAGTTCAAGAACTTCTAAAAGATCTTTGACTGATAAGATGAAATGATTCAGAATTCTCGTCGATCTCACAATTCTTGGGAATGATTTTCTACTTGTGGGACATAATCTAAACAGTTTTTGGAAACAAAGCTCTCCTCCCAGCGAGCTAGTTGTTCTCACCCAAACCAAATTCATTAAGTAATCACGAAAGATGTCTAAACAAATCAATGGCTGAAACGAATGGTTGTAAGGCATTTCTCAAAGTTCTTTGAATCCCTGCTTTAATGAGGGTGTAGAGCTAAACTTCAATTCTGTGTTTAGGAACCATTAGTCCTTTTTGGACTTTGAAGCTCATTGTTAAGTTGACAAAGTGGCCCTTCACTGTGTAATCTTTTAATCACAACAATTCTGGCAAACAGACACAGTTAGACTATTTAAGCTCCACTAATTGTTTCATTAAATTTTTAAAATGTGGTGCAAAATTGCATCATTTTCCAAAATGTTGTCAATATAGCACAGGTTTCCTTGATGTGAGCAAGTCTGACACTTAAAAGAAGAAATAGTTTTGCACATATTTTCAGTCCAAAAACTTTGGGAAACACTAAGGGGCTTAAGTCTCTTCCTCCACTTTTTTTGTTTTTTATTGTTTTGTTTTGTTTTTTTTTTAAGTTCAAAGTTTCGGGCTGATGGTGAAGCTGAAGCTCCAATATGTTGGCAACCTGATGTGAAGAGCTGACTCGTTGGAAAAGACCCTGATGCTGGGAAAGACTGAAGGCAGGAGGACAAGGGGACAACCGAGGATGAGCTGGTTGGATGGCACCACCGATTCAATAGACATAAGTTTGAGCAAACTCAGAGAGATGGTGATGGACAGGGAAGCCTGGCATACTGCAGTCACAAAAAGGGGTCACAAAAAGTTGGACATGACTGAGCGACTGAACCACAACAGAGTTTCTAAAACCCATTACTGATGTTCTGATACATAGGCCGGGAAACAAGGTATTGGAAGTTTCCCAAAATTCTTCTTGGACTTTGGTTGGGGCATCAACTATGGTCAGAGGCTGTAGGTGAAATATTCCTAGCTCTGAGTGTCAGTATCAATAAAAGTGTGAAGCACTCACCTACACGTCATAATTCATCAAGAGGGACAGGTTTAGAATGCTGCCCCAATTGATAGATAGAAATGAGTGGAAAAAGCCAAGGCTCCTTTGGTTTAGTGATAAAAATAAATGTATTGGGAGCAAAGATAAACATTGTGATTTAACAAAGACAAATGTAATACTGAATGTCATGTCTGACTAAAGGAGGGAGAGCACCCTAGTAATTATGACAATGACCTCTGGGCTTAGTTAGGCTGATCAGATCAGATCAGTCGCTCAGTCGTGTCCGACTCTTTGCGACCCCATGAACTGCAGCACACCAGGCCTCCCTGTCCATCACCAACTCCCGGAGGTCACTCAGACTCACATCCATCGAGTCAGTGATGCCATCCAGCCATCTCATCCTCTGTCGTCCCCTTCTCCTCCTGCCCCCAATCCCTCCCAGCATCAGAGTCTTCTTCAATGAATCAACTCTTCACATCAGGTGGCCAAAATACTGGAGTTTCAGCTTTAGCATCATTCCTTCCAAAGAAATCCCAGAGCTGATCTCCTTCAGAATGGACCGGTTGGATCTCCTTGCAGTCCAAGGGACTCTCAAGAGTCTTCTCCAACACCACAGTTCAAAAGCATCAATTCTTCGGCGCTCAGCCTTCTTCACAGTCCAGCTCTCACATCCATACATGACCACAGGAAAGACCATAGCCTTGACTAGGCGAACCTTTGTTGGCAAAGTGGTGTCTCTGCTTTTGAATATGCTATCTAGGTTGGTCATAACTTTCCTTCCAAGGAGTAAGCGTCTTTTAATTTCATGGATGCAGTCACCATCTGCAGTGATTTTGGAGCCCACAAAAATAAAGTCTGACACTGTTTCCACTGTTTCCCCATCTATTTCCCATGTAGTGATGGGACCAGATGCCATGATCTTCATTTTCTGAATGTTGAGCTTTAAGCCAACCTTTTCACTCTCCACTTTCATTTTCATCAAGAGGCTTTTGAGTTCCTCTTCACTTTCTGCCATAAGGGTGGTGTCATCTGCATATCTGAGGTTATTGATATTTCTCCCAACAATCTTGATTCCAGCTTGTGCTTCCTCCAGTCCAGGGTTTCTCATGATGTACTCTGCATAGAAGTTAAATAAACATGGTGACAATATACAGCCTTGACGTACTCCTTTTCCTATTTGGAACCAGTCTGTTGTTCCATGACCAGTTCTAACTGTTGCTTCCTGACCTGCATACAGATTTCCCAAGAGGCAGATCAGGTGGTCTGGTATTCCCATCTCTTTCAGAATTTTCCACAGTTTATTGTGATCTACACAGTCAAAGGCTTTGGCATAGTCAATAAAGCAGAAATAGATGTTTTTCTGGAACTCTCTTGCTTTTTCCATGATCCAGCGGATGTTGGCAATTTGATCTCTGGTTCCTCTGCCTTTTCTAAAACCAGCTTGAACATCAGGAAGTTCACGGTTCACATATTGCTGAAGCCTGGCTTGGAGAATTCTGAGCATTACTTTACTAGCGTGTGAGATGAGTGCAATTGTGTGGTAGTTTGAGCACTCTTTGGCATTGCCTTTCTTTGAGACTGGGATGAAAACTGACCTTTTCCAATCTTGTGGCCACTGCTGAGTTTTCCAAATTTGAGGCAGAAGATAGGATTAGTGAATTAGAAGATAGAATCCTAGAAATAAATGAATCAGAGGAGAAAAAAGAAAAATGCATCAAAAGAAATGAGGACAATCTCAGAGACCTCCAGGATAACATTAAACGCTACAACATTCGAATCATAGGAGTTCCAGAAGAAGAAGATAAAAAGAAAGACCATGAGGAAATACTTGAGGAGATAATAGTTGAAAACTTCCCTAAATTGGAGAAAGAAATTACCACTCAAGTTCAAGAAATCCAGAGAGTCCCTAACAGGATAAACCCAAGGCGAAACACCCCAAGACACATATTAATCAAATTAACAAAGATTAAATATAAAGAACAAATATTAAAAGCAGCAAGGGAAAAACATCAAATAACTCACAAGGGAATTCCCATAAGGATAACAGCTGATCTTTCAATAGAAACTCTCCAAGCCAGGAGGGAATGGCAAGACATAATTAAAGTGATGAAAGAAAATAACTTACAGCCTAGATTATTGTATCCAGCAAGGATCTCATTCAAATATGAAGGAGAAATCAAAAGCTTCACAGATAAGCAAAAGTTGAGAGAATTTAGCACCACTAAACCATTTCTCCAACAAAAACTAAAGGACATTCTTTAGATAGGAATCACTAAAAGGGTGTATAAATTCGAACCCAAAACAATAAAGTAAATCCTATTTATCAATAATTGCTTTAAATGTTAATGGGCTGAATGCCCTAATCAACAGACAAAGACTGGCCGAATCGATACAAAAACAAGACCCCTACATACCTTGTCTACAAGAGATAACCAAAAGACTAAAATGGGTCAAATGGATACAAAAACTAGACCCCTATATATGTTGTCTACAAGAGAATCACCTTAAAATAGGGGATATATACTGACTGAAAATGAAGGGCTGGTAAAAGATTTTCTATGCAAATATGGACCAAAAGAAAACAGGAGTAACAATACTCATATCAGATAAAATTGACTTTAAAGATCCTGAAAAGGAGACAATCAAGGTTATACATAACAACTTAAAGGAACAATCCAAAAAAAAGTATAACAATTATAAATATATATGCACCCAACATTGGAGCATTGATATATCTAAGACAAACATTAATTAATATGATAGAAGAAATATGCAACAATACAATAATAGTGGGAGACTTTAATACCCCACTCATATAATCTGGCTGTAATAGACAAAGTAAAGAGGAAAACATATTCACTTATGAGCCTCAAAAAATTCAGTTCACTCAGGAGAGTTAAAAAAAAATAGACTTATTTGTTCACTCTGTAAAGGTTTATTGACTATTTTATGGGTCTGGTACTACTTTGGATAGTAGGGAGGAAGAAGGGACAAATGTGATCCTGTCCTAAATAATATATTGTGGTAAAGATAGACCTACCAATACAAAATACCAAGATGTGCCTAAGATGAGGACACCCAAACTGGACTTTTAGTTTCCTGAACTTTTCATTTCCAGATCAAACCTCCTAATATAGGATGAATTCAACATGATTTTTTTAAAGTGTTCTTTGTGATTAAAACAGAAAGCCATTGGTTAAGAAATTACATATACTCCTCCCCACCATCACTCCCCTTCTTTCTTCCCATTTCCCTCCCACCCTCATTGATCCTTTCCTTTGTCCATTTTCCCCTGCAAAGAAAAAGAAAAATAAATAAATTTTCACATTTCAAGGGTCAGAAAACATGAAAAGAAGGTTTGCAATTAAATGCAGTGACCTTGGGGATTTCTGGAAAGCCCTTGTCTTTTGCTGCATTCTACTTGGTAATGAATATGCAAATTACTTTTATTATGTACTTAAGGGTTTTGTAATGCTTTTTAAATGTAGAAGTAGCGGTTCACTTTGATTGTTTTGTTCATTTGTCTCATTACCCCAGTGCAATTATAAAACAACTTCATCCCTAATACTCCTGCTTTGCCATCTGATTACAACACAGTAACTGAAAATGCATTCAAGTGTTTTGTTTTGTTTTTCTGGTTACAGACCCTGTCTATAAGTTATAATCTCAGAACCTACACAAACATTCTTCCCAGTGCGCAGTTGCTGAAGACAGAAACATAAGGACAAGAAACCCTCCCAAGCCATTTTAGTCACCATTGCTGCTGTGTGTGGAGTTTAAGCTTGTCTCGACAGATGCAGGGCTTGCCAGGGGCTCAGTGGTAAATAACCAGCCTGTCAGTGCAGAAGATGAGGGTTCAACTTCTGAGTTGAGGAGATCCCCTGGAAGAAGAAATGGCAACCCCCTCTTATATTCTTCCCTGGGAAACCGCATGGACAGAGGAGCCTGGCGGGCTAGAGTGCATGGGGTTGCAAAGAGTCAGACATGACCAGAACATACACACACACGCACGCACCACAGATGCAGATGTTGTTCAGGGCAGGATGAAGAATCATTCTGTTTGTGTCACAGATATGATGGGTCTTGTGCCCTGGACACTTGCTTTGAGTGAAGGATCCCATAAAGTTCACGCCACACCAGTGCTCCCTAACCAGAGATACAATCACCTTTCTCACTTTTCAGTGATGCATTTTGAACATCATACATTGTCTGCCTGTGGAAAAAGCAATGTGCTCAAATCTATGACTGCAAAAATAGAGAACCATGTTGCCCTACTTTGAAACGACACTCACAGAATATGCACAGCTACTACTAAATTCGAACGTCATTTTGAAAATCTCCTTACTGTTAAAATACCTCCCCAGATTGAGACCTACAAAAAAAAAAAAAAAAACCAGAACGTACAAAATAGGCCATGAAAGTGTGGCTGGGCCAAACCATAAAAGACTCTCAGGTGAAAAACAAAATGAAGCAGGAACCAAAACTGAAATATCTTAGAAATGCATTCTTCTTTTAAAAAATCTAAGGAACTTTCATCTTTCAGCTAAAAAGAAAAAGAGATAGCCCAGATGTCACTGAGTCATGTGGAAATGTGAATGTATGCATTATTTTGAGGGGGAGGAGATGTTCCTAAGGAAACAAGCTGCCTACTCAGATGTAGGCATTTGCTTTCAGATTTCAAATGATTCCAAAAGTCATCTTTAATAGTTCACTACTTACAGAGTAAATCACTGATACACTCAGAGCCCTGATAGATCCCCTTTATTTGATGAATCAAGTTGCTTGATGCGCCTCCAACTGTTTGGAGTCACAAGGGAGATCAGACTGCCCGATGCATGATGTTTCACGCAGATTCCTCTAATTACCAAGCTTTAATGCAATTTCTGGTCAAAAATCGCAAATGTCTTTGATTTAACAAATGCTTCTTTCACCACAAACAAAGCCCTTGAGGTATACTTTTAGAGGTGGGGATGGTTTTCTTCTTCGGCATTACCTAATCTGATAAAGTACAGCCAGATGATTCAAAGTGAAAATCCAGATGCAGAAAAACACTTTTAGAGTTTCAGAGCACTTTTTAAAATTCCTACCGGCTAGCCTATCCTGCTGTGTCATGGCAAGTTTGCCACGTGTGACCTAACCTAAACCAGTGATGGGATCAGAAGGGTTAGTGTGGCGAGCCCCCGTGTCCAAGTGTGAACGTTACATTTGCTGAAAATACAGGGCATTTAAGGGCAGAAATTTCTTCACAGCATATCGTGAAACACAGATCTAATCTTGCTGTGTGAAAAATGCATTATGGAGACAAGATCCTTTGGGAATCAGTTGGAAAGAGGTACCCAAGGAAAGCTCAGAATTAGCTTCTGGGGAAGAATACAAAAGATAGGATCCTGGTAGATAGAGGGGGGTCAGAGATGTCCAGGAGCCAGCAGGTCCCCCATCTTCTCCAGGGAATTGGGACTGATGGACTTCAACACCAGAAATGACTTCAGAGCATGTGGGTTCCCAGAAGAATCACTTCTCTGCTTTTCTGGAAATAAATTAGGGATTTTTTTAACCTTGTCCAGGGTACAGAGAGTTATCTTTCCCAAGACAAAGGACTCTTCCATAAGAGCGAGAGACAAAGGAAATCTGTATGGACTATAGTGAGCCAGATCTTGAACATATGTCGTAGAAGGAAGAGTGAGTGAATACTGAGCCTTCTGAAGTCAGCTTGAGAGAACAGGAAAACCTCCAGGACTACTTTCGGAGTCTCACTAGGTGTCACTGGTCTCTCTGTGCAGCCTACCTACTTAATAGCTGATTATGTATCAACTATTAAGCATCGTCATTTTCTGTGAGTCAATTTCCTAGAACTCTGTGGTTGCAGCATTGACCTGATACATCTGAGAAAGGAAAAGAATGTAACCCCATTGGAGTAGTCTGTCAGAACAGACATTGTAACAAGGCTAAACAGGCAAAGAAGACTTTATACAAGCCTTTTGCAACAGGGGAGAGACCAGAACTCAGACCGACCCCAACTCTGATAAAACTAAGAGAGGCTCTAATCTTCTGGAGTGATGGAGTGGAAAGTCCTGGAGGATGTTAGGCGACAGTTTGATCAGTGGGGTGTGTCCAGCACACTGAGTTATTCCTACATCTGCAAATGGTTCTTTTGTGATCGGGCCATCTGTGTTTGCTCACTGTCACCCACCAAGGCTGGGCTGTCCTATCTCATGGAGACTAGGAGATAAGGGTGCTGTCTTCCTTGATGATCACATTTCAAAGGCACGGCTCCCAGGTTTTTGAGAAAAACATTACTGGGTTGTAAAATGGGCAAGAGGCTTCCAGAAAGAGTTCCCTATATATTGAAGGTGAAGAAAACAAATTTACAAGATGAGTTTCCTAAAGAATAAGCCCAAAGGAAAGAGCGATCAGGGGCCAAGAATCAGGAAGAAGTCCGCCTAAAGTTTCGTCAAGCTGAGAGTAACATTAACAGAATTTGGGACAAGTGCATGAATCAGACATCTGAAAGATTCTTCAGAACTGCAGGAAAGAAAGAGCTATATTAAAAGAGATTTTTAAAGCAGAAAATAAAAACATAATCATAGTAGGCAAAGAATAGGATTCAGGGCATTACGGATGGACACCTCACAGAAGACTCGTCATGGAGTCTGACACAGCTGCCCACATTCACGTGTAGACTGTGGACAAGCGCCTGAAACCACAAGGCTGTATCAGGGCTTTCTGCTTATCTGACTTCCCACCATCAAAATTAGGAAGTCAGGCTCTTCAGTTAATTTCAATAGCAAAGCTGGAAGTATAATGAAGGTTTGTCTGCTGCAACAAGTCAGGTGTTCCTGTAAATTAGTTAGCCAGGCGGGCCACCTGGAGTAGGTGAGGTACCCACTTGGGATTATACACAACAGGTACCTCTAAGACTTTGCACAAATAGAAAGAGTAAGATGTTCTAGAGTAAGGATGCTCAAAGTTGGCAGCTCCAGGGCCTCCACACATGACCTTGGGCAGAACAGACTCTGTAAAAAAAATGGATTCCATTAAAGTACTGTCCCCGGACTTGCTTAGGCTCTGGAGACCCACACATACAGTCCTTCATCTCAAGTAGGAGACTTGAAACGAAGAGCAGTGACCCGTTCACAAACAGTGTTTCAAACAGTGCCCAGACTGAAGGCAGCCAGGCAGAGATGGCTGGTAGCCAGTTAGGCACGTTAATGTGCAGAGTGGAAGATATCTGTATACAGATGAACAAAAATCAGTGAAAGAGATAAGGGAGATCATACCAGGGTAGTTCAAGAAATGCAGGTCAGATTGTCCAGGGAAAGACTGGGACGTAAGGAGAGAATCAAGAGCAGAGACTGAAAACCACCAAGGTGGGAGGGCTGGGTGGATAAGAGGACTCTTCAAAGAGGACTGAGCAGGAAACAAAGGAAGCAGCAAGAACCTAGAAAGAAAAAAACAACACACAGAAACAAACAGGACAGAGACGCAGTCTGCAGGGTGTTTGGGGGTCAGCGGCATCACATTTATGTGGCTCCAAGTGAAGATGGGATGGACCCAGTTGGCTGGCTTCCTGGTTTCTCACCGGGATCCCGTCGAGAAGAGTTCCGTGGTGTGGGGAACAGGGCAGACTGCTGATCTTAAGGGGATATGAATTGAGGAAACAGGGTGACAAGCATAGGCCTGCATTTCTAGACGAGAACCACACACAAAAAAAATGAGACATTTCAGACAGTGTTTGAAAAAGGCCTAAGACTAAGAGAAGGTTTGGGGTTCTTTCTGTAAGTTGTTAATAATGTAGTTATGGGTGTATTGGTCATAGCAAATACCGTCTTCCAACAACACAAGAGAAGACTCTATACATGGACATCACCAGATGGTCAACACCGAAATCAGATCGATTATATTCTTTGCAGCCAAAGATGGAGAAGCTCTATACAATCAGCAAAAACAAGACCAGGAGCTGACTGTGGCTCAGACCATGAACTCTTTATTGCCAAATTCAGACTGAAATTGAAGAAAGTAGGGGAAACCACTAGACCATTCAGGTATGACCTAAATCAAATCCCTTATGATTATACAGTGGAAGTGAGAAATAGATTTAAGGGCCTAGATCTGATAGATAGAGTGCCTGATGAACTATGGAATGAGGTTCATGACATTGTACAGGAGACAGGGATCAAGACTATCCCCATGGAAAAGAAATGCAAAAAAAGCAAAATGGCTGTCTGGGGAGGCCTTACAAATAGCTGTGAAAAGAAGAGAAGCGAAAAGCAAAGGAGAGAAGGAAAAATATAAACATCTAAATGCAGAGTTCCAAAGAATAGCAAGAAGAGATAAGAAAGCCTTCTTCAGTGATCAATGCAAAGAAATAGAGGAAAACAACAGAATGGGAAAGACTAGGATCTCTTCAAGAAAATCAGAGATACCAAAGGAACATTTCATGCAAAGATGGGCTCGATAAAGGACAGACATGGTGTGGACCTAACAGAAGCAGAAGATATTAAGAAGAGGTGGCAAGAATACACAGAAGAACTGTACAAAAAAGAGCTTCAAGACCTAGATAATCATGATGATGTGATCACTGACCTAGAGCCAGACATCTTGGAATGTGAAGTCAAGTGGGCCTTAGAAAGCATCACTACGAACAAAGCTAGTGGAGGTGATGGAATTCCAGTGGAGCTATTCCAAATCCTGAATGATGATGCTGTGAAAGTGCTACACTCAATATGCCAGCAAATTTGGAAAACTCAGCAGTGGCCACAAGATTGGAAAAGGTCAGTTTTCATCCCAATCCCAAAGAAAGGCAATGCCAAGGAGTGCTCAAACTACCGCACAATTGCACTCATCTCACACGCTAGTAAAGTAATGCTCAAAATTCTCCAAGCCAGGCTTCAGCAATATGTGAACCATGAACTTCCTGATGTTCAAGCTGGTTTTAGAAAAGGCAGAGGAACCAGAGATCAAATTGCCAACATCCACTGGATCATGGAAAAAGCAAGAGAGTTCCAGAAAAACATCTATTTCTGCTTTATTGACTATGCCAAAGCCTTTGACTGTGTGGATCACAATAAACTATGGAAAATTCTGAAAGAGATGGGAATACCAGACCACCTGATCTGCCTCTTGAGAAATCTGTATGCAGGTCAGGAAGCAACAGTTAGAACTGGTCATGGAACAACAGACTGGTTCCAAATAGGAAAAGGAGTACGTCAAGGCTGCATATTGTCACCATGTTTATTTAACTTCTATGCAGAGTACATCATGAGAAATGCTGGACTGGAAGAAACACAAGTTGGAATCAAGATTGCTGGGAGAAATATCAATAACCTCAGATATGCAGATGACACCACTCTTATGGCAGAAAGTGAAGAGGGGCTAAAAAGCCTCTTGATGAAAGTGAAAGTGGAGAGTGAAAAGGTTGGCTTAAAGCTCAACATTCAGAAAACGAAGATCATGGCATCTGGTCCCATCACTGCATGGGAAATAGATGGGGAAACAGTGGAAACAGTGTCAGACTTTGTTTTTCTGGGCTCCAAAATCACTGCAGATGGTGACTGCAGTCATGAAATTAAAAGACGCTTGCTCCTTGGAAGGAAAGTTATGACCAACCTAGATAGCATATTCAAAAGCAGAGACACCACTTTACCAACAAAGGTTCGCCTAGTCAAGGCTATGGTCTTTCCTGTGGTCATGTATGGATGTGAGAGCTGGACTGTGAAGAAGGCTGAGCGCCAAAGAATTGATGCTTTTGAACTGTGGTGTTGGAGAAGACTCTTGAGAGTCCCTTGGACTGCAAGGAGATCCAACCAGTCCATTCTGAAGGAGATCAATCCTGGAATTTCTTTGGAAGGAATGATGCTAAAGCTGAAACCCCAGTATTTTGGCCACCTCATGCGAAGAGTTGACTCATTGGAGAAGACTCTGATGCTGGGAGGGATTGAGGGCAGGAGGAGAAGGGGACGACAGAGGATGAGATGGCTGGATGGCATCACTGACTCGATGGATGCGAGTCTGAGTGACCTCCGGGAGCTGGTGATGGACAGGGAGGCCTGGCGTGCTGCGGTTCATGGGGTCGCAAAGAGTCGGACACGACTGAGCGACTGATCTGATCTGATGGGTGTATTTCTATGGGGAAGAAAGCAGTGGAGAAGGACAGGCTGAAGAAAGAGCAAATGCTGGACAGGAGAGGGTTAGTAGAGGCTCACAGACCAGCAAACCTTGGGAGCAACTGTTAGACAAACAGGGGAGGGAACCGATGACGGGTGTGCACTGATGAAGTCAGGTATCAGTGCTGAGGGGATATCAGACCAGACACAGAAACTCAAGCTAGCCCAAAGAGCACGGTTGTGTGCGATTTCTCCAGCAACACTCGCTCCCCTGGTGCCCCCGTGTGGAGAAGCCAGAGGCCAAAACTGGTAACAGGAAGCTGTTTCCACCACAGGTGTGAGGGGAGGCCCCTGGGCAAAGCAGCTGAGATTTACCACCAGAGGTGGTTTGAACGTGTGTATCGTGAGGTCTTCTTTGGAGTATGAAGAACAGCCAGGATAAACAGAAAATGCAACGTTGGCATCAACGGAGAGACAGTTACCACCTGTCCTCACCTGCTCTTGGGAAGACACCTCAGGACCCGCAGAACATTTCCAGTCCCCCCTGGCAGGCTCTCACACACTCGCTCTTTCCCAGTAAGGGGACTTAGGTGACTCTCGAGTCTTTGCTGTGGTGAGGCTCAGCTTGGACTTGCTTTGCCTGCTGGGTCTCTCTTAGATCTGCCCACGCTCGGGGAAGCCCATTTCCCCCTTGTTTCCTCGTCCAGAGAGCCAGCTGGGCAGACTTAGCTTTCAGCCGGACCTGGCATCCTTCCATGAGAAGCCCCCTCGGAGCCCTGGCTGGAGAAGTTGGGTTCATGGTGGAAGACCAAGACCTCAGGACCAGACTCCCTTTTCCCATAGGTGCGCCTGTTGAAGAGCTGCTGTCTTAATCTTCCTTTGCAAAGGTTATTGTTTTGCATGCTGCTCTCTTGCCCACAATTCCAAAGAGCAGAACTCCCTGGGGGACTTGGCTACCAGCTCTATTCAGATAGCTCTACTCAAAGGTTCATATAGTCAAGGCTATAGTTTTTCCAGAAGTCATGTACAGACATGAGAGTTGGACCATAAAGAAGACTAAGCACCAAAGAATTGATACTTTCGAACTGTGGTGCTGGAGGAGTCCCTTGGACAGCAAGGAGATCAAACCAGTCAATCCTAAAGGGAATCAACCCTAAATATCCATTGGAAGGACTGATGAGGAAACTGAAGCTCCAATACTTTACCACCTGATGCGAAGAGCCAGCTCACTGGAAAGACCCTGATTCTGGGAAAGACTAAAGGCCAAAGGATAAGGGTGTGACAGAGGATGAGATGGTTGGATGGCATCACTGACACAATGGACCTGAATTTAAGCAAACTCCGGGAGGTAGTAGAACCTGGCATGCTGCAATCTATGGGGTCGCAAGTAGTGCCCCATATAGAAATACTTGCAGACATTCATTGATACATAAATAGATATATTCAGTAGCTAAAATACAAGCATATATTCCCTTGCCATGTCAGCTGAGAAAGAAAAGAAGCAACAGCACCTGAGCAGGAACCAGTACATACGGCTTTCGGGTGATGATTTCTAAGTCCACTCCCTGATAAAGAAGCAGAACTACCTGGAGAAATGGCTACTTTTAGGACTATAGCTAGAGATATAAATAGTGAGCTTGCAGCATCATTTAGTGCCAGAAAGTAAGGAGTTTCTCAAAAACAAGCAAGCACACAAAACGCACCATTGATGGGGGTGTGTCTAAGGGATGCAGGAGCCAAATGAAAGGGTTCCCTGTGACCAAAACTAGAACGTTCAAAGTGGCAAAATAAACACAGTAGTCTTGGTTTATACTCCAAAGTCGGTTTATAATTTGTAAAATAAAATAAATATCCATGAGCCCACGCTGGTATAAAGGATGACACAAATCAAAAAATGGGGAAAAACAGGCAAATATTCGATGCAGAAGAACTGCAAATAACGTGTATAAACACTTGCTTTGAGCTGAACGTTCATATATTAAAACCTCTGAAAAGTTCATCTATTAAAACCTCACTTTCAATGAGTCCATAATGAGACATAGGTTCTTTGGGAAGTGATTGCTTCTGTTGCCTTGTGAAGACATGGAGAAGATGGCCATCAATGGGCTAGGCAGCAGCCTTGTGGAGACACCGGGGCTGTCAGTGGCTTGACCTCAGACTTGCCAGTCTTCAGATCAGTCTCCAGAATAGTAAATGTGTTGTTCATAGGCCCCCCACTCTTAAGTTTTGTTTGTTTGTTGCCGTTGTTGATACACCATCAGGACAGACTAAGACAACATTCCACTTTTACATGATAAGAGTCCACTCTGTGAACAGGGGCTTTAAATGGTGACTTCCTTCCACAGAGTACAGTGTGCAGCGGGGAAAAAGAGGCGCCTGAGAGTGGAGAAAGCAAGAGACAGTCCCTCATCCAGGAAGTCAAGGTCAGCATCAACAGTGATGCATCAGGTCGGTAGTATATGAAACGATGCTATGATAGGATGAAAACTGTACTTTATCTCCAGAGCCTTCTTCCCCAGACAGCATGCATGCGTATGAGCTCAGTCACTTCAGTCGTGTCCAGCTCTTTGCGACCGCATGGACAGCTCCTCTGTCCATGGGATTCTCCAGGAAAGAATACTGGAGTGGGTTGCCATGCCCTTTTCCAAGGGCTCTTCCCAATCTAGGGATTAAACCCACATTTCTGGTGTCTCCTGCATTGCAGGCAGATTCTTTACTGCTGAGTCACCGGGGAAGCCCTCCCCAAATACCACTACTTAGACTAATCAAGAAAATTATCAGAGGAATCCTGCTTAATGGACATTCTGACCAGAATGCAAAACTGAATATAAAAAAAGGGCCTAAGAAATTGTCATGTCAAAGCAGAGACTAATGAGACACATCTATTAAAAGCAACGTGCTGTCTAGGATGGAATTCTGGAATATAAAAAAGACATCTTAAAAACTAACGCAACCTGGATGTGAAGTATTTTGTTCAGATGCGAAGTTGTGCCTGACTCTTTGTGACCCCATGGCCTGTAGCATGCCAGTCTTTCCTGTCCTTCACTATCTCCCAGACTTTGCTTAAATTCACATCCATTGAGTCAATGATGCCATCAAGCTATATCATTCCCTGTCATCCCCTTCTCTTCCTGCCTTCAATCTTGCCCAACATCAGGGTCGTTTTTAATGAGTTGGATCTTCGCATTGGGTAGACAAAGCATTAAAGCTTCAGCTTCATCATCAGTCCTTCCAATGAATATTCAGGGTTGATTTCCTTTAGGATTGACTGGTTTGATCTCCTTACAGTCCAAGGGACATAGATATATTATTATTAACTAAGGTTCCCTGATGGCTCAGAAGATAAATAATCTGCCAGCAATGCAGGAGACCTGGGTTCTATTTCTGGGTCAGGAAGATCCCCTGGAGAAGTAAATGGCAACCCACTCCAGTATTCTTGCCTGGAGAAATTCATGGACAGAGGAGACTGGCAGGCTACAGTCCATGAGGTGGCAAAGAGTCAGACAAGACTGAAGCACTAACATTTTCTCATTCACATGGTACTGAGATGAGATGTTAATAAGAGGGGAAACTGCTTGTCAGATATATGGGAACCAGCTGTAGGACCTTAACAAGTGTTCTGTAATTTTAAAACTAGTCTACAATAAAATATATGTTTTTAATGAAGAGAACAACTCTAAAAAAAAAAAAAACAACTGGACACGATGCTGAAGAGACTGAGGTAAAGAGCAAGAGTCTTTTAGGACAAACAAATAATGTCATTTTGACTACTTAATTCTCTGAATAGAGAGATACTTAAGGAAAATTTGAGGTTTTGATCATTTAAAAAAATAGTTTATCTGTGTATGACTGAATCATAGCATATAATTTTAACTAAATTTACTTTATAAAACAATTTTATTCCAAAATGAGGTGACAAGTGAAAAAAATATTTCTTGTCCAGTCTATCTTAACTCTTTAGACACATACAATCCATTTATTTATTAAAGCAAATAATATAAATATTTACAAAAATAATAGATTTTATAATCATCTTTACTTCCTTGTGTTAGTTCTACCAGAATTTCACTCCAACTATCCCGATAAATCTCTCCGATTATTACTTTTGTTAAGGGTTTTCTACATAATTCTAGCAGCGCCAGCATCAGTACCAGCATCTTCATCACCTTCTTTTTCATCATCTCCATAGCAAACACTTCCATGATGCTTCCATGGGTTAGAAGCTGTCCTCAGAATTTATAGAACTAATTCCATTAATCCATTCAAACACCCTACAAGGTGTGTTGGGGAAACTAAGACACAGGTAAGCTGGTAGCTTCCCATGTTACTTAGTGATGGAGCCAAGATCCACCTTAAGCTTTCTGCCCTGCAGGACACACGCATGCCCACCATGCAGCGCTGCTTCCGTGAACAGACTGACTCCCAAAAGGGCAGGTCATGGATCCTTTGGAAGGCAAAGGATCTGTCACAAGTTGGCTACAGCACTGGCGAGTCTGGAGAAAGCACCTTTTGCTGCTTCCCTGTGGCAAGTAACAAGCGAGGATTTCTTGAACTGGATCCGTTACTAGAGCCTGGCAGGACTCTGGTCACAGCTGAGCTGTGTCGGAGTGTAACCTCATCCTCTCAGCACTGACCCGCTGGGCATGGGAACGTGAAGAAGCGTGCTGGGTCCGCCCCTCCCAGTGACTCCATCACCCGAAAAACATGTGCTTGGCAGCTGGGGGAATGTGTTAGTTCAAAGGAAGTAATAACAAAAGGCAGAGGAAAAAGAAGGCACATGTACATTATCCAATTATTTACTTGTAACATATGTTAAAGAACTGTAATGTGTTTGTTTTCATGTCTCGTTACTAGGAACTTCTACCTTATCTCTGAAGAATGGAAAGACAGCCAAGTCACAACAGTCTTGCCTCTTTCTAAGTAAGTCATTTATGAGCAGTGAGCGTCATGCTGGCTCTGACTGTATCAGCAGCATGTTCTGGCTACTTAAAAACTGGGAAATGCTTCCAGACACTTAATAACTAGCAGACTGGTTCCACTTGAGAAGACATTGTAAGCAATACCTGTTGGCCTTCTTGTCAGGGCTCTGCAGGACAAGGCCATTCTCCCGGACTGATGGCCAACCACTCTGGAGGAGGTTTGTCTCATCACTCAAATTCCAAAAAGCTCTTTGCCAGCTTTGAAAGAACCAACCTCTATGGCAACTCAAGGAGCCAGTCAAGAAATGATCTTATGTGCTTCCGAGAGTCTGAACAGCATAAAGGGAGAGAATGTAGGCTTTGGAGCAAGGACATGAAAGGTGACTCTAACACTTGGTAACTGAGTGACTAGGGATGAATCATCCCATCTCCATGAGTCTCAAGTGTCTCATCCAAAAATTTGGTGTGATAAATTGCCCACTGTGACCGTGGTGTGAAATATTCAACCATGACCGTAACCGACTCTTTATAACCTCATGAACTGTAGCCTGCCAGGCTTCTCTGTCCATGGAATTCTTCAGGCAAGAATACTGGAATGGGTTACCATTTCCTTCTCCAGGGGATCTTCCCAGCCCAGGGATGGAAACCAGATCTCCTGCATTGCAAAAGGGTTCTTTACCATCTGAGCCATCAGGGAAGCTCATCATAAACATGAATCCATTTTTATTTATCTTTGCCTCTGCACCCCACCCTCAGATAATTGAGGTGGATTAGGATTAACCTTATAATAGTACTTAGAACCAGCACTTGAGAGAGAGAGAGAGAGACTTATTGTCACGTGACAGAGAAACAAGCCAAGTCATTGGTGACCTTGAGATCTTCTCTTTCATTCTAAAAACAACCAAAGGTCCCTTTTCCTGCATGAAATATGAAATACTTGATAGTGGGGACAGCAACCTGGAGTGGGCTTGTTAGAAGAGTCAGAAAAAAACTTGCAAGACAATCAAGAGCCAAGTCGGAGAGTGTCCTAAAAAATGTCATCCTGTATCATCTGGATGACAGCATCCTGCCATCCTGTATCATCTGGAGGGCAGCATCAGGACCACTCTTGACACCCAGTGAACCTGTGCAGTAGTTCATCCCTCACATGCCTTCTCACATGAAATCCCAGGACCACCCTCAGAGAGGCAGTCCCGGTTTCCACTTGGCAGGTGAGCAACCTGAAGTGCCACAGGATGGAGCACCTGCCCAAGCTTGTATGAGCATGTAGGACAGTCCAGTCCTGCCCAGAGCAGCAGCCGAAGCTGCCAACCCAGGTGCTCCCCTGTGGCCAGCGCCTCCCTGGCCCTGAGGTTTGTGAGGGCAGGGCAGTGGCTTATCTACATGTGCTTTGCTGTAGCCCAGCCACCCCGTCTGCCAAGTCATAAATATTTGTGAGATGAATGCTGTCTAGGTTGTAACTATTTGACCCAGGCAATGTCATGATGAAACAAGTGTTTGGGGAGCATTAGTCTGATGGAGTGCAGGTCGGTTGGACCAGGAATGTGGGAGTGGAGATGAGAACCAGAGAGACTTCCTGGGGGACTATTCCCGTGGACTGGTGTGATGACATAGGAGGCAGCCAGACAGCTTAACTCTTCTTTCTCCACTGCATGTAACATGGCTTGAGCAACCCACAGAGCCTACGATCTGGGGTCGCTTTGCATAATCATTGTCCATTCCCCATACTTGACATTTTTCTCTGTGCAGTTGGAGATTCTCCTGTCTTACTAGTAAGTACCTCAGTGATGGGCATGCTTCCCAGTAGCTCTCAAGAGCAGTCACTGGGAGATGCCATCACTAATTAAAGAAGACCACTTTTATGCTACAGAGTCTCCCACCTAAGTGTATTTCTCAGTTAGTTATGAGGTAATGAAGGGATGGAGCCAAAGCAAAAAGAATATCCAGCTGTGGATGTGTCTGGTGATAGAAGCAAAGTCCGATGCTGTAAAGAGCAATATTGCATAGGAACCTGGAATGTCAGGTCCATGAATCAAGGCAAATTGGAAGTAGTCAAACAAGAGATGGCAAGACTGAATGTCGACATTCTAGGAATTAGCGAACTAAAATGGACTGGAATGGGTGAATTTAACTCGGATGACCATTATATCTACTACTGTGGGCAGGAATCCCTCAGAAGAAATGGAGTGGCCATCATGGTCAACAAAAGATTCTGAAATGCAGTACTTGGATGCAATCTCAAAAACAACAGAATGATCTCTGTTCATTTCCAAGGCAAACCATTCAATGTCACAGCAATCCAAGTGTACGCCCCAACCAGTAACACTGAAGAAGCTGAAGTTGAACGGTTCTATGAAGACCTACAAGACCTTTTAGAACTAACACCCAAAAAAGATGTCCTTTTCATTATAGGGGACTGAAATGCAAAAGTAGGAAGTCAAGAAACACCTGGAGTAACAGGCAAATTTGGCCTTGGAATACGGAATGAAGCAGGGCAAAGACTAACAGAGTTTTGCCAAGAAAATGCACTGGTCATAGCAAATACCCTCTTCCAACAACACAAGAGAAGACTCTATACATGGACATCACCAGATGGTCAACACTGAAATCAGATCGATTATATTCTTTGCAGCCAAAGATGGAGAAGCTCTATACAATCAGCAAAAACAAGACCAGGAGCTGACTGTGGCTCGGACCATGAACTCCTTATTGCCAAATTCAGACTGAAATTGAAGAAAGTAGGGAAAACCACTAGACCATTCAGGTATGACCTAAATCAAATCCCTTATGATTATACAGTGGAAGTGAGAAATAGATTTAAGGGCCTAGATCTGATAGATAGAGTGCCTGATGAACTATGGAATGAGGTTCGTGACATTGTACAGGAGACAGGGATCAAGACCATCCCCATGGAAAAGAAATGCAAAAAAGCAAAATGGCTGTCTGGGGAGGCCTTACAAATAGCTGTGAAAAGAAGAGAAGCGAAAAGCAAAGGAGAAAAGGAAAGATATAAACATCTGAATGCAGAGTTCCAAAGAATAGCAAGAAGAGATAAGAAAGCCTTCTTCAGTGATCAATGCAAAGAAATAGAGGAAAACAACAGAATGGAAAGACTAGGAATCTCTTCAAGAAAATCAGAGATATCAAAGGAACATTTCATGCAAAGATGGGCTCGATAAAGGACAGAAATGGTATGGACCTAACAGAAGCAGAAGATATTAAGAAGAGGTGGCAAGAATACACAGAAGAACTGTACAAAAAGAGCTTCACGAACCACATAATCATGATAATGTGATCACTGACCTAGAGCCAGACATCCTGGAATGTGAAGTCAAGTGGGCCTTAGAAAGCATCACTACAAACAAAGCTAGTGGAGGTGATGGAATTCCAGTGGAGCTATTCCAAATCCTGAAAGAGGATGCTGTGAAAGTGCTGCACTCAATATGCCAGCAAATTTGGAAAACTCAGCAGTGGCCACAAGATTGGAAAAGGTCAGTTTTCATCACAATCCCAAAGAAAGGCAATGCCAAAGAATGCTCAAACTACCGCACACTTGCACTCCTCTCACACGCTAGCACTCCTCTCACACGCTAGTAAAGTAATGCTCAAAATTCTCCAAGCCAGGCTTCAGCAATATGTGAACCATGAACTTCCTGATGTTCAAGCTGGTTTTAGAAAAGGCAGAGGAACCAGAAATCAAATTGCCAACATCCACTGGATCATGGAAAAAGCAAGAGAGTTCCAGAAAAAACATCTATTTCTGCTTTATTGACTATGCCAAAGCCTTTGACTGTGTAGATCACAATAAACTATGGAAAATTCTGAGAGAGATGGGAATACCAGACCACCTGACCTGCCTCTTGAGAAATCTGTATGCAGGTCAGGAAGCAACAGTTAGAACTGGTCATGGAACAACAGACTGGTTCCAAATAGGAAAAGGAGTACGTCAAGGCTGTATATTGTCACCATGTTTGTTTAACTTATATGCAGAGTACATCATGAGAAATGCTGGACTGGAAGAAACACAAGTTGGAATCAAGATTGCTAGGAGAAATATCAATAACCTCAGATATGCAGATGATACCACCCTTATGGCAGAAAGTGAAGAGGAACTAAAAAGCCTCTTGATGAAAGTGAAAGTGGAGAGTGAAAAGGTTGGCTTAAAGCTCAACATTCAGAAAATGAAGATCATGGCATCTGGTCCCATCACTACATGGGAAATAGATGGAGAAACAGTGGAAACAGTGTCAGACTTTGTTTTTCTGGGCTCCAAAATCACTGCAGATGGTGACTGCAGCCATGAAATTAAAAGACGCTTACTCCTTGGAAGGAAAGTTATGACCAACCTAGATAGCATATTCAAAAGCAGAGACATCACTTTGCCAACAAAGGTTCACCTAGTCAAGGCTATGGTCTTTCCTGTGGTCATGTATGGATGTGAGAGCTGGACTGTGAAGAAGGCTGAGCGCCGAAGAATTGATGCTTTTGAACTGTGGTGTTGGAGAAGGCTCTTGAGAGTCCCTTGGACTGCAAGGAGATTCAGCCAGTCCATTCTGAAGGAGATCAGCCCTGGGATTTCTTTGGAATGAGTGATGCTAAAGCTGAAACTCCAGTATTTTGGCCACCTCATGCGAAGAGTTGACTCACTGGAGAAGACTCTGATGCTGGGAGGGATTGAGGGCAGGAGGAGAAGGGGACGACAGAGGATGAGATGGCTGGATGGCATCACTGACTCAATGGATGTGAGTCTGTGTGACCTCCGGGAGTTGGTGATGGACAGGGAGGCCTGGCGTGCTGCAGTTCATGGAGTCGCAAAGAGGTCGGACACGACTGAGCAACTGATCTGATCTGATCTGATCTGATGTGTCTTATATCATGACTCTACACATCGGATTACTTGCATTTTCTTCCAGAATCCACAAAAAGTCCTGGCCATTGCAGTTCTTTCCACTTAACGCTCTTGACAAATGCATATCCATTCATATACACTACATATATTTATCATGTGCCTACTATCAGCGGGTCCTCTCCTTGATCCTAGTAGCAAAGCGATGTCTGTGCTCTTTCGAATGTACATTTAGAAGGATGAACAAACCAGGAAGGAGCAAACCATTCATGACCTTCTGTTTAAATCTTCTGTTCATTCATCATTTGACTTAGGAAGGAATCTAAGCTTGGCATGGTCTGGAAGTTCCATCAAAATCTCACTCGGGCTGCAACTTGAGCTCTCTATTTCAGCTCTTTCTCTTGCATCCGATTCTCATGTCATTCTGAACCATATATGTTCTACTCAGTGTTCAAAATAGTCAAAGCTATGCTTTTTCCAGTAGTCATGAACAGATGTGAGAGTTGGAGCACAAAGAAGGCTGAGCACCAAAGAGTTGATGCTTTCAAACTACGGTGCTGGAGAACACTCTTGAGAGTCTGTTGGATAGGAAGAGATCAAACCAGTCAATCCTAAAGGAAACCAACCCTGAATTCTTTGGAAGGACTGATGCTTAAGCTGAAGCTCCAATACTTTGGCCACCTGATGTGAAGAGTTGACTCGTTTGAAAAGACACTGTTGCTGGGAAATATTGAGGGCAGGAGGAGAAGAGGGTGATGGAGAATAAGATGGTTGGATGGCATCATCAAATCAATGATTTGGTCAACTCTGGGAGGGGGTGAAGGATGGGGAAGACTGGCATGCTGCAGTCCCTGGGATTGCAAAATCAGACACGACTTAGGGACTGGACAACAACGAAGTTTTCTCTTCTGAAATTTCCTGTGCTGCTGCTCCTTCCAGGACCTGCAGTAAACTCCTCCTCCTTCTTTGTTCACCACTTGTTCATCCTTTAAGTTTCAGCTGTGATGGTAAATTCTCTTCCAGAATGACGGCCTTAGAGACCCAGTGCCCTTTCCAAGTGGAAAAACAATCCCCCTGTCTTCTGCCATGACATTTATGACAGTGTTTTTTAACTACCTCCATTAAGGATAAGGATTTTACTCTTTACCCGTGCAGACTCAGATGGGAACACAAGATATGTGCTCAGTTTATGTCTGCAAAGGTAAAGGAAGGAGGAAAGAGGTGATCGGACGATGGAGAAAGGGAAGCGTTGGGTCCTTTGAGCATACCTCCTCCTCACTGTTCTGGGCTGCACTTAAGTGCTCTTTCTTATGGGCCAGTTCTCCCCTTATTTCAGTGATGACCAAACATGAGATGCTGCCTAAGCTCAGGTAGCAGCAGTACCAAGTGAGAAAGAGAGGGAATATGGAAGAAATTAGAATGGGACAATCAATAGTTGGTGACAAGTCCAGACAGGAAGTAAAAGGAACAGAGTTTTCCTTGTTTTGTGAATAGAGCTGCTGTTGTTGCTTGCAGCCATGGGGACTGCAACACGACAGGCCCGCTAACCTCCACTGTCTCCCGAAGTTCGCTCATGTCCATTGAGTCAGTTGTACTATCTGACCATCTCATTCTCTGCTGCCCCCTTCTCCTTCCGCTTTCAGTCTTTCCTAGAATCATGATCTTTTCCACCAAGTCTGCTCTTCACATCAGATATCCAAAGTATTGGATTTTCAGCTTCAGCATACAATAGAGAGACTTAGTAAATGAAAGTAGTATCTTTTTCACAGACAGTTCATATTCACTACTGCTTAAGAATTAGATGCTTGAGTGTTCTCACTTAAAGTATTCATAAGAACATAAAATATGTATTAATATAGAGTCAAGCATGAAAGTCTTAACATAAATACATAAGAAACCACTGCCCTAAATTATTTTACAAACGCGTAGGCCATCCATAGTGTTCCCCACCAAGTTTCCACCCAGTGAACATGGAGGATGAATCATAATTTTCCCAACATGGTTGTCCCCGTACCTGCAATTCCTTCCTCTTCTCCCACCTTCAGATGCACGGATGCTCCCCAGATTAAAGTGTGTATTTTCTTTTGTACGTATGAGGGCTGGAGAATCCGTCAGATTGCGATGAGATTAAACATGAAACCACAAATATTCATCGACTTACACTAAGTGCTCAGTTGCTGAATCACCTCTTTTATGAGCTTGGCACAGGGTTGAGGAAGCCGCTGTGGTTGTTTTCTAAAGATATGAGATGGGAGCCCTGGAGACATGAAGCCTTGGCGGACAGGAGGATTGCAGAAGGTGTTCTTGAGGGAAAGCTAGTTGTCAGTGAAGAAGCAGCCTTCAGAGGACTCTCCACACACATCTCTGTACACGGAGCCGTGGTGACCGTGGGCAGGAAACCGAGACATTTCACAGGGACCGAAGCCACATGCCTGGGAGACGTGGAGATTGCCTGGGAGACGTGGAGATTGCCTGAGAGAACCTTCTTTCAGATCTGGATTTAGATTATTGCCAATACTAGAGGGTTCCTTATAGACAGAATAATTCCCATGAGGATCCTAATTCTGTTTGAAAACTCCTGCTCAAACTCCGGCCCTCAGAACATTCCCAAAGTGTCTCTGAGAAGAGAAAGTCAAATTCTATCCAGAGATTCTCCTTGTGAAGCAATGATTCTCACTACCTTCCATGACTTCCAGGTCCGTCAGCCCACCACCCAGCTTTCACTCGGGCATGCTTTCCTAGGCCCATAGGGATTTGCGACTTGGTACCTTAAAGCAAAACCCTTAGGAGGGAGACCTCAGAGCACTATTCCACATATGGTTTATCTGGACTAGTCACATTTGCTTCCACTATTTGTAATAACTTGTATTATTAGAGTTTTTTGGGGTTTACAATACTTTTAGATACATTATCTCATCTGGCCTAAGGATTTGGCACAGTTGTTAGGCATAAGTTAACATCTAGGGAACTCGGATTTTCAAATTTATCATAATCCCATCAACAAAAAGCCTTTGAACAGCTACTGTAGGCCAGTCACTACATTGACTGTGATACAACCTAGGAGAAGCTGGATAAAAGCAACATGTGACAACATGAACTGAAAGAAATTTCAAGTTAGAGGATGAAACAAACATTCGCAAATATTCAAGTCTCAGGAGAAATGCTAGTATCACCTGAAATCTTGTCCTTAACTATGCCTGCCATTTTGTCCACATGCTCTCTCAGGAAAGTTGAATCATCTTTTTTAAGTTAGTTTTCTTGGAGTGCTCACTAGTTTCTACTGTAGAACAAAGTGAATCATCCATGCATAGACACACATGCCCTTCCTTTTGGATTTTCTTCCCATTCAGATCACCACCATGTATTAAGTACAGTTCCCTGTGCTAGATCAGCTCAATTCAGTTCAGTCGCTCAGTCATGTCCGACTCTTTGCGACCCCATGAACCGCAGCACGCCAGGCCTCCCTGTCCATCACCAACTTCCAGAGTTTACCCATACTCATGTCCATTGAGTTGGTGATGCCATCCAACCATCTCATCCTCTGTCATCCCTTTCTCCTCCCACCTTCAGACTTTCCCAACATCAGTACCAATGAGTTAGTTCTTCGCATCAGGTGGCCAAAGTATCGGAGTTTCAGCTTCAACATCAGTCCTTCCAATGAACACTCAGGACTGATCTCCTTTAGGATGGACTGGTTGGATCTCCTTGCAGTCCAAGGGACTCTCAAGAGTCTTCTCCAGCAACACAGTTCAAAAACATCAATTCTTTGGTGCTCAGCTTTCTTTATAGTCCAAGTCTCACATCCATACATAACTAAAACCATAGCCTTGACTAGATGGACTTTTGTTGGCAAAGTAATGTCTCTGCTTTTTAATATGCTGTCTAGGTTGGTCATAACTTTCCTTCCAAGGAGCAAGCATCTTTTAATTTCATGGCTGCAGTCACCACCTGCTATATAGTATGTTCTAATTAGTTATCTATTTTACACATAGCGTCAATAGTGTATATGTGTCCATCCCAATCCCCCAGTTCATCCCATCCCCCTTTATCTCCTTTTGTTCATATTTAATCATGGTTGCGCCTTCAACTTTAGAATAACGGCATCAATGTTATACACTCAAAATCTCTCTGACTAGTATATTTTCAGAAAATCTTCTTCTTGAATGACCTCTTGGTACTTCAAACTCAGACTGTCAAATTGTCGGTTAATTGTTTCTCCTCAAATCTACCATTTATTCTACCTTCCCCTCCTAGTTACTGGCTCAGTTTTTAGATACTGGCTCCCAGTTAACGATCAGATGCCACTGACTTTTCCATTATTTTTCTGATTTATCGACAAATCCTTTTGGCTTAACTTTTAGAAAGATGGTAACAATACCCCTGTATACGAGACAGCAAAAGAGACACTGATGTATAGAACAGTCTTTTGGACTCTGGGAGAGGGAGAAGGTGGCTTAACTTTTAAAAGGTGTTTTATACCATTTTTGGTTACCAGTATGTTACACTTAATGGTGCACATTTAATAGAGTATAGCATTTATTACACTATTCATTTATTATTTGTTTACATATCCCTTGCTCATGTAATATAGTGAACTCATAAGCTCGTAAGAATTCTGACTTATGGTCACTACTTGACCAGTACATGGAACAAAATAGATAAATATCTGCTAAATGAAAGAACAGATGATTGTGCAATATGGTTGCTTTTATTCTTTTGGTTTTTTTAAAATATTTATTTTTTAACTTTACAATATTGTATTGGTTTTGCCATATTCTTCTTATGGTAGATAAAATCCTGTGATGTCCCTAACACTCTCACGCTCTGGTCTCTGGTATTTGCACATTTTCTTCCAGTTATTATGTAAAACACTAATCTAACTATTACTGTGAGGGAGTTCACTTAATATGTGATCAAGGTTCCAAGTTAGTTTACTTTAAGAGAATGAAACTGTCTTTGTTAGGATGGAAAATCAGGTGAATCCTTAAAGGCAACTAAGCATTTCCTGTCAAGAGAGGTCATTTCAAGGAACGAGAGGGATTTGATAAGAAAGAGGGTTTCCATTTGGGGCTTTAAAGATGGATAGGGCTGCGCGGTAAGGGCTATGGATAACCTCTAGGAACTGAGACTGGGGACCAGCGGACAGCAAGTGCTGCTCTGAGGACACAGTGAGAGGCCATGCCGTGTGTATGATCCCTAGGTCCTGGTAGCTGCCCCACAAATGTCACTTCTGACATGGTTCCCTGGTACTCATCAGCTGATGCATTGCAACCTCCAGGGAGTGGCCCTTGAACTTTGTGGCGAATGAGTCATCAAAATGGAATCTAAAGTGGTTATTCAGTGGTCACAAACCACCTGAGTTCTTGAAATACATGCCTGTAATTCAGCTTTATTTTACCAGCAACATTTAATCCTGTGGGACTGAGGAGTACCTCCTCACCCTTGTCGGGAGCAAAGCCCTATCTCCCTTCTTCTAGCCCATGGCTCACCTCCAGTGCCCAGGAGAGAGAGAAGTATGTTTCCATTGGAAAAGGGGGCATGTACAGAGGCCTGAAGTGCAGAAAGGGCCTTCCACCATGACAACGAGGAGACCCCACCGGGTGTCAGCCAGGGTGAGAGTCCCAGCTCTCTGGCCAAGGAGTAGAGGGGAGATTTCTGAATAGGGAGGACATTGCAGTGGTCAGGAGCAAGCCCGCACACATGACTATTTGTGGGGAGTAGACACACTGCCTACACCCTTCCTGGGAGCTCATACACTCACAGACACTTTTTGAAGGATCATGATGTTTCAAGCCTGGACCTAGATTCTGAAGACACAAGGAGAAGTAGAAAGTAGTCCAGTCTCCAAACTTTGCTGTCCCTCCAGGGAAAAAACAGAATATTCCTGTAATATCAGCTATAGGAGGAAGCCAGATAAAGCTTGTCATTCAGAACCCATATGGCTTCTGCTTGAGTTTGGGCAGTAGAGTCAAAGAAAAATTCACAGGAGGAACATTTGAACTAGAACTTGAATTAAGGGAGACCTTCTCAGGCAGCTGGAGTGGAAGGCACTGCAGAAGCAAAGCTTTGAGGAGCAAATCAGTCAAACTGAGGGATGATAGAGGTGTTTGTTTGTTTGTTTTAAGTCATTCAGTCATACCGTACTCTTTTCGACCCCATGGACTGTAGCCCACCAGTCTCCTCTGTCCTTGGGATTCTCCAAGCAAAAATACTGGAGTGGGTAGCCATTCTCTTCTCTAGGGGCTCTTCTGGACTCAGAGATAGAACCCGAGTCTCCTGCACTGCAGGCAAATTCTTTACCATGTGAGCCAACAGGGAAACCCCTTGGACACATACATACGCACAGAAAGAGAAGAGGAAACCTAATTTAAAGTACCAGTGCCACCAAGGAATCTGGGCTGTAGTTTGCTTTGTAACCCCACACAATAGAGACAAGTACCTGCAAAAAGACATCTTTTCTAATGCTAACCCCTTTCCATCCCACCTGGTTTTTACATTTAGTATGGTTGGACAAAGGTCCATCTAGTCAAAGCTATGGTTTTTCCATTAGTCATGTATGGATGTGAAAGTTGGACTACAAAAGAAAGCTGAGCACCCCAAGAATTGATGCTTTTGAACTGTGGTGTTGGAGAAGACTCTTGAGAGTCCCTTGGACTGCAAGGAGATCCAACCAGTCCATCCTAAAGGAAATATCCTGAATATTCATTGGAAGGACTGAATGCTGAAGCTGAAGCTCCAATACTTTGACCACCTGATGCAAAGAGCTGACTCATTGGAAAAGACCCTGATGCTGGGAAATATTGAAGGTGAGAGGAGAAGGGGACAACAGAGGATGAAATGGCTGGATGGCATCACCAACTTGATGGATGTGAGTTTGAGTAAGCTTTGGGAATTGGTGATGGACAGGGAGGCCTGGCATGCTGCAGTCCACGGGGTCACAGAGAGTTGGACACGACTGAGCGACTGAACTGAACTGAACTGATGGTCAGACTTTCTAATGTCAGCCTTCCTACGTATGTATTGTTACAGCACTGTAAGTTTGTTTGGGGGGTTGTTTTGTGTGCGTGGCTTTTTTTGTTTGAATTGGACTATAATTGCTTTGCAGTGTTGTGTTAGTTTCTGCTGTACCACGAAGTGGCTCTGCCGTGCAGATCTAGAAAAAATGGTATAGACAAACCTAGCTCCAGGGCAGGAATAGAGACACAGACTTAGAGACCAGATGAATGGACACAGGATGTGGAGAGGGGAGGATGGGATGAATTGGGGGATTAGCTTTGGTATATATACACTATTATGGGTAAAAGAGTTAGCTTCTGAGAACCTGCTGAACAGCACAGGAGCTCAGCTCCATCCCACTTCGATGGGGTTTACTGACACCAGGTAACACCAACAGGTACGTTCTGCCGGACCTCAACTATTGAATTGCCTAAAGTTGCCCTTTCCAAACAAATTAAACAAAGGTGCAGTCAAAGTTTCTTTAAAAAAAAAGAAAAAAACCTGCACATGAAACCTGTGAGATTAATGAGGTTCAAGTGAATAATGATTTCTCCTGCTTTGCACCATAAGTAGAGCTTCCTTCTTCTGAATCAGTCTAATATTATACAGCAGAAGCAATTCTTTTCTTTATAAGATCTCGCATCTTATAAAGCATTTCTGTGCTCAGGTCGCCAGTGATTCCGGTTTTATCTCCACCCAGATCATTCATGTGAACGGGTCTAGTAAAGTGCGCTCCATTGTATTTCTTCCTGTTGGTTTACATGTTAGTTCAAATGAGGTTTGACTGAGGAGCACATTTCTATTACTAAGGACTGAAAGTTTCCAAATTCTCAATTTCCCTGGCTTAGACCCGTGCACAACCACTATTGGTTAAGGACTTAGTTATGCCTCCCCAGGATCAGTAAACCCGAGTCAAAATACCCATCTAATTGGAACCTTCTTTAGCAGAGTCTTCCTGATAGTTTAAGAGTGTATGGTCTTCATACCAAGCAGTGAACATGCTGTCAAAGGGAACACAGTCTGTTCCCTGCCGGGGACAACAAGAGCCATTTCGCCTCTGCCCTCAGCTCTGTAAACACAGGCTGGAATGTTGACGGCAAGAACTGGAGGGTGCATGTTTGGTGTGCCTCGAGCAAGACTCCTCACGCTCACCGTGGTCTCAGTGGCTCATCCGCGCTCCCACATCCCTGTGGACGGGGCTGTCCATCTGAAGAAGCTGTCTCACTGCCTGTAACTGTCGAATGCTTCTCCTGTGAGATTAACGACCTCACAGTCCCACGGATGAAGAGTGAAAGTGTCAGTTGCTCACTCATGTCTGACTCTTTGTGACCCTGTGGACTGTAGCCCACCAGGCTCCACTGTCCATGGGATTTCCTGGGCAAGGATACTGGAGTGGGCTGCCATGTCCTCCTCCAAGGCATCTCCCACCCCAGTGGTCGAGCCAGAGTCTCCTGCACCGCAGGCAGACTCTTCACTGTCTGAGCCACCAGGGAAGCCCCATGTATACATATGGCTGATTCCTGTTGTGTGGCAGAAACTAACAGAACATTATAAAGCAATTGTAATCCAGTAAAAATAAAAAGATCCCAGGTTCCAGACTGTCATCTACATCATTGAGAGTCACTGAAACTAGACAAGCAAATAGGAAAAGTACCACATAGAAGTCACATAAAAACTGCTGCTGGCTCGATTAATGGATGGATGGATGGATGGATGAAGGAATGAATGATATAGCCAAGGTGGTTGTCTGGGTTTGGAGGAGGGCATGTCTTGGAAGTCTAAGAAAATGAGAGCACCACCATGAGTGTACATCCTTTTCTGTTCTTTCTCATCATTTTCTGTTTTGAAAAATTTAAGCACAGACAGAATTCTGCTGTAGTTTGCAAGTTCATTCCTCAGAGGTAAAATGTGGGATGATTGCCATTTTATTAGCGCCAATTACTAAATAATACTATATTTAATAAAACGGTGTTATCATTACTACTTCATACTTTTCAAAATGCTTCATAACTGTTATCTCACTTTATAAAGAAAGAGAGTTCCATGTCTTCTTCAATTAGCCTTCAAGTTTTCATCTATTACATTTTCCTGCTGCTAATTTTTTTTTATTTTATCCAGAAAAAAAAAAAAAAAAACCTGCTATTCCTTTCTTGTGGAAGCAATTAAAAAAATCATTAATTACAATATAAAGTTCCTTCATTAATTGTCCATAGATGTTTTCATCAGGTTTTCAGAACCCGTGCTTTCCTAATTCAGAAGCTGGACCTGGGACAAGCATTACTTCAACATCCAAAGTGCTGCCATAGGCAACAAATGGGAGTGAGAGAGAGTGAGCTGCAGTGGAACCAAAGTCTCATTAAAGCCTGGCGGCTTTTGACCAGGCGTCTCATTAGACCCAACTAGCTCTTAGTGCAGCAGCAGCAAATGTGAATGAAAACACACCAGACACGCACATTACTGTGTGTGAAACAGAGAGCTAGTGGGGACCTGCTGCATAGGGCAGGGGCTCTGTGCTGACCTAGAGGGTGGGTGGGGTCGTGGGAGGGAGGCTTCCAGGAGGAGAAGACAGATGTATACACATGACTGATTCACTTTGCTGTGCAGCAAAACTAACACAACCTTGTCAAGCAATTATACTTTTTTTTTTTTTTTTTTTAAGGATGCTGTGCTGCTCAATGGTCTTTGGAAAGAGTCATATTTTGAGTGAAGGGTCCACAGTGGCAGGAGAGGAACTGGACTCACATGGTTCTCATTTCCTCCACACTAGGCTCTCTTTTGAGCAGAATATTGTGTGAGGTGTGTGTGTGTGTGTGCATGTGTGAGTGTGTGTCTGTGTCCACCTGTGCACACACTCCCTAAAGGGACCCTTGAGCACTTGGCCAGCCCAAACCAGGGAGGTGAGGATCTCAGAGTCAGAAGGGCCTGGAATCAGCCGGTCCCCCGTGCAGAATCCACTCCACATTGTGTCACCTATGACCCTGCAGCCTTGGCTTGAATTCCCCTCGGAACACATGGCTCACCCCTGGATGGAGGTGTCTGTAGATGAACGTGGCTTCTAGTAAAGCCAGGACCTGATTCCTACCAGAATGCACCACCACGTGCCCATTGTGGCCTGTAGGACAGCGGGTACCACCCTGATGGCTCCACTCATATTCAGGTTCCATCTGCTGGGGTGGGCACTCACCCAGGCTCATGCCCTTCAGGGCACGCTTTCTCTGTGTGTGCTCGGAAAACAGAAGTCACATTGCTCTGGACATGAACGCCAGCCCTGCCTGGCATGGACACTGTCCCCACTGCCCCTGGGACCAAAACCCCAGCACTTCCGTAAGCACACACCCAGGTCCTGTGAGCTTCAACCTGGATAAGGTATGGAACTCTGACTGCTGGGCATCTTGTGAGCCACTGCCCATAAATTCCTAGAAACTCCTAACTGTATATTCCCCACTTAAGTTTCATCCCATTTCCTTGGTTCTAGCTCCCTGTTGTGAATACTTCTGAAGCTCAGTTCTGTCATCTGCTCTATCAGGGATCCCTCCCAGTTTTGCGTCATGTGCAAATCTCCTAGGCATGTGTTTTGTGCCTTGATCCAAACCACGGAACAGACATTAGCACATGATAAAGAACAGGACACAGTTTTATGTGTTTCAGGGCTTTGCTCTTTGATTGACATCAGTTATTTAGTAGCAGTCTTTGTGTAGATTGTTAAGGGGGTTCTGATCTACTGAACTGTGATTTCAAGTGCAGGGGGCTATGAAAAGGACAGCTCCATGCCGGGCTGAAGTGGGAAACTTGGAGGCAGGGACGGGTCTGACACGCTGGTAGAATTTGCTCCTGAAGTTCAAGTACAGCTCTTCATTAATCCTCGTGTCGCCAGGACCCAGCAAAGCAAATTTACTAAACACAAAGAGAAAACACACTGCTTCTCTTTGAAACTAATTGAGCCAGATCTCGTGGTCCTTGCTCCTTTTACCGTGCCCACCAGCCTGTTAATAACCACGTCTTCCTTGTTGTCAGTGATCAATGTTGAAGTGATTGGCCTGTGGTCTCAGGAATGCATCCGTTTTTCCAATTTTGAAATTGGAAAAATATTTGCCTCCTCCACTCCTCTGGCTCCTCTCCCACAATTCAGGATTTTCTCATGGAAAAATAACTCCTCTGTCACATTTCACAGACTCTGCACATACTCTCAGGCCCCGAGTGGTAACTTTGGTGGGGACTGAGTTGTATCTTGCACTTTCCCAGAGTATCTGATCATTTCTTTCTTGCTACTCACCTCAAAGGACACAGAGTGTTCTGCTCACACCTCTGTGTTGTCCGGCCCAAATACTGTTCTCTAGTGGAAGATGATGAAAACCAGCCCATGACCAAAAGGATCTGCCTTCACTCTGTCCCTCTCTCTCTTTTTTTTATGTCTTATTTTATATTGGAGCATACATGATTAACAACAACATGTTAGTTTCAGGTATACAGTAAAGTGGTTCAGTTATCTATATACATGTATCTATTCTTTTTAAAATTATTTCCCCATTTAGATTGTTACGTGTTATTGAGCAGAGTTCCCTGTGCCACACCAGTAGGTCCTTGTTGGTTATCTAGTTCAGATATAACAGGGTGTACATGTCAATCCCAAACTCCCTAACTATCCCTTCCCCCACCCTTTGCCCGTCGAGCATAAGTTCATTCTCTAAGTCTAGGAGTCTGTTTCTGTTTTGTAAGTTCATTTGTATCATTTTTAAGACTTCACATATAAGCAATATCATATGATATTTGTCTTTTTCTGTCTGACTTACTTCACTGAGTACTAAAATTTCCCCAAGAGTCAATCCACCCTTTTTTTTTTTTTCTCTATTTGTTCTGCAGAAATCAAGTAGTTCCATCTGATGGCTGACAATGAAGTAGAGGGTGTCTCAGAAAATTTAAAATGGAACAATATTTTTAGGGAGTTGCCCTCCTTGCTTTAATTTTCTGGAAAATAAAAGTAAAAAATATGTCCAAAAGTAGTGAATGGGGGTAAACTTTCTGTATTTTGTGAAAATAGAATCTGGAACACAACAATGATGAGGATATAAATTACCTCTGCAAGATCCGAATCTGTAAAGAGATCTATGAAAAAAAAAAAAAAACTATATGTCAAATTTCTGAGTGTTAAATATTCTGTCATCGTGGATCATATAATTCAGAACTTATAAAAATATCACTAATTTGAGCATTAATGATAGTAATCATCAGTAATCAAAATGTAGTTCCTCGAAAGTTTTCCCAATACAATATTGTAAAGTTAAAAAATAAAATAAAATAATAAAAAATTAAATTAAATTAAAAAGAAGAGCATCAAAATGGGTAAGAAAGATAATACGTGTGTGCCTTCCAGTGTGTGGAAACACGCCGCTCACAGAGGGACTTGAGTTGAAGCGGTTTCCTATGCCAGCGAGTTTTCCAAGATCCTGACTTGTTTGGAATATCTTTCGGCAATTGATTCCCATTCTGCTGGCAAGCCACCTGTTAAGCTAAGGCGGAAGCCTAGAAGAGGAGGGAAATGGGTGGAGTCGATTATGTTTTAACATGACTTCATAATACTGCAATGTGAGCTTTTAACTCCTGAGTCCACACATTTTTTCATAGGGTGTGTGGTTGATTTATTAATGCCATTCAGGTCAAGCAATCTCAGTATTTTTTTTTTTAATTTAAAATTTAAGAAAATATTCTTCTAGAGAAATCTGGAATTTGGGATACTCATTTGTGGTGTAAGTGAAGCTAAAGTGGGCAATATCAGTGAGACTTGTTTAAGGGGCATGTCAGTGCTCACAAGTGAGTATTAATTTTGCTTCTATCATATCAGTGCAAATCTAAATCAAGACATTTATTTTTGCTCTAAGATTTAAAATGTAACTGTAAGACAAGGAATTGGTTCTGTTTGTTTGTTTGTTTAAATGCTTTGGTGGTCCCCAACAGCGAGCGTACATTTCTTGTTGGGTTACTATGAAAGTCTGAGGGGAGGTAATCCGTGCTGCCCGTGGTATCTCTGTTCACATGGCAGACAGTGGAGTGGGTGGTCCCCACCACACCTCACTGGAAACGCTGGCCACAGCAAGTGAGAGGTGGTCTAGATCAGCGTGTCTCGGGGTGTGGTCCCCAGACCAGTAGTATCAGCATCACCTATAAACTAGCACATACCTGAGCTTGACTGAATCGCAAAGCCCAGGGACATGGCTCCGTGGTTTTGTCCTCAGGAGCCTCCAGGTGATTTTCCTCTGGGCTGAAACCTGAGGAACACTGATCTCGTCACACTCACCGGTGCACCGAACCATTGCATTGGAAGCAGCTACGTTAAAGACGAATGCAGAAAATACAAATGTGAAACACTGTCAGCAAAAGAGAAATAGTGGAATCTGCTTTTTATGTACACCAAGGATAAAAACTGACTCCTACACTTTCAATATTCTTTCAAATCCAGAAAGTAATTTGTTACAGATCGCGTTCTGGATTGTGCGTGTGCTTGGGTCGTGTCCAGCTCTCTGTAACCCCATAGACTATAGGCTGCCAGGCTCCTCTGTACATGGGATTCTCCAGGCAAGAACACTGGAGTCGGTTGCCATTTCCTCCTCCAGGGGATCTTTCCAAACCAGGGACCGAACCCACATCTTCTACATTGCCGGTGTATGCATTACCATCTGAGCCATCGTGATTCTGAAGAAAGACAATGTTTTTTAGAGTTTGTGGTCTTTTGGGTGACCTTCCACTGCAAAGAGCTTCATATGTTTCAAGGACATTGTTGAGGGTCTCCTCATCTTCTAACATAGCATCGATTAAGAGCGAGCTTCAGAAGGCATTGCCTTCCAAACGTCTGGAGCACATAGGATGCCCACAGATGGCACTGCCTTCCGAACGTTTGGAGCACATGGGATGTCCACAGACGGCACTACCTTCCGAACGTTTGGAGCACATGGGATGTCCACAGACGGCACTACCTTCCGAACGTTTGGAGCACATGGGATGCCCACAGACGGCACTGCCTTCCGAACGTTTGGAGCACATAGGATGCCCACAGAGGACAGTGCAGTCTGTAGAGGATGAGTAGGCTGTGGGTCCACCAGCACAGAGCAAAGGGGAGTCAGTGATGAGAGACTGCCTCCTTACAGCACCCTTACTTTCACATGTCTGTATTCAGCTGCAGTCAGACCTGTTCTCTATGCTAACAAAGGTTTCCCTGGTGGCTCAGGTGGTGAAGAATCTGCCTGCAATGCAGACCTGGCTTTGATCCCTGGGTTGGGAAGATCCTCTGGAAAAGGGCATGGCAGCCCATCTCAGTATTCTTGCCTGGAGAACTCCATTAACTGGGAAGCCTGGCAGGCTACAGCCCATGGGGTCGCAAAGGGTCAGACACGGACTGAGTGACGAACACTTTCACTTTCTATGCCAACATCCCAAATGGAGACAGAAGTACTCCATCTACAATGTTAGTTGTTTTACTGCTTTGAGGCCACGCTCTCCAGGAGACCATCAGTGCTCTGTGCACTGGAGAGTTCCCCTACTCAGGCTTTAGGGCATCCGCTCAGAAGTTTATAGAGACGATTTGTGGCGTGAGCTTAAAGATTACTCAAGTGAGTGCACCTGTTCCTTTTCAAATACTTGCATGTTCAATAAACAGATTTTGAAAATGCAAATGGAAAGGGAATTCTGGAGAAGACCCTGGAAACCTCCCAGTCCATCCCTCATGCTTTGTCTAAAATATCCCAGGTGGCGACTCGGACCCCATGTCCTTGGATTGTCAGGTCAGATCACTGTCCCATTCTTTGCCAGTCTCTTTCAGAAATTGAAAATGATGTTGATAAGGTAGAAGAAAGTAATACAGAGTTCATATCAATCCTGTTGTTGCATCCTCAACAAAAAAATTTCCCCTGTGTTCCTACAGTCACAAATTTCTCCTGTGTTCCTATAGTAACAAATTTCCCTTGTGTTCCTACAGCTCTGAGATCATCCATAAATTTTCCCAGAGGGTCCTGTCCTCATCCTTTACAGCATTGTATGATCATGGTAATTAATATTTGTGCTTTAATATGTCTCTCTCTCTCTCTCTTTTTTTTTTTTTACCAGATTGCAAGGTCCGGGAAGACAGGAGTCTCATGTTTCATTCTCTGTACTCTATCACCCCTCCTCATCCATGCATGTTACCCGTACACATCACTCCACATATTTCTGTAGAAGCAATTAATGAGTAAATAATAATTGATCCATACATCAATATTATAGTACACATCACACTGTAGCTTTTCACACTGATTTTCATGCCTGAATATTTTGCTCTGCTGGCTCAAATTTATCTCTCACCCCTACATCTAACACAGTGTTCGATTCCTGGGGATAGCAAACTGTTTTATGGTTAAATAAGTGGCTCTCAGGACCTAGAAATGAGTAAATATGGGCTTTGTTCTCACTTTCATTGCTGACCAGGGACTTTTAAGTGAAACAGTCTATGTTCCAGTTTTCTCATCCATTATGTACACATCATCATAGTTGCCTATGTCTCCCTGGGAGATTGTAAAGCTACACGAGAAAAATGGTGATACCACACTGCGAGGCTCGAAAAAAAAAAGACCTTACGTAATTCTGTGATAACAGCAACAAAGCTATTACTGTTGTTCTCTTTTTCTTCTGAAATATCTGTCCTGTCCTAGGAGCTCGGGAGGAACCTCCAGGAAGACATACCCTTCCCATCTTGTTGATTTTCTTCTCTAAGAAGCATCTTCCTGGTTAGCACGTCACTGACACCTCAGCAACGGAGGTTAACAGTGAAAGCCGACCCTTCTCCAGCTCCTTTTGCAGACACTGCCAAGCCTTTTAGAATCTCCCAAACTCAGAGAAATGATCCTAGGTCACCCGTGACTCCTTTCGCAGCCAAAATTATAATTGGTGCCCCCAGAAACCCACCAAAGAGGGGGCTGAGGCGCCCTGTATAATACTGCCTGTGGGGACCTGACATCCCTGAGAATTCTCACAGTGGCCCTGGGCACCGAGCCCCGCATCCAGCTCCAGCAGTGAGGCTCCTCTCATGGTGGCTAAAATCCAGCAAGTCCTAACAGCTGATTGTGAAGCAAGACCTGATTGCTGGGCCACAGACCAGCAGCTGAAAACACCCACCCGTTGAGTGTCTTTCCAGCCAATGGGATGAAGACCAGGTTGGTAGAAAACTGTGTCCACAGAGGCAGAAAAAGAGGACATTCTCACATTGAAGAGTGTGGGTGAGTCTAGAGGGCTCTGGGGTAAAAAAAACATAAGGCTGTATAAGCCATTTACCCCAGGTGGCACTGTGGTAAAGGATCTGCCTGCAATTCAGGAGCCTCAGGAGACCTGGGTTTGATCCCTGGGTTGGGAAGATCCCCTGGAGGAAGGATGGCAGCCCACTCCAGTATTCTTGCCTAGAGAAATCCCATAGACAGAGGAGCCTGGCTGGCTACAGTCCATGGGGTCACAAAGAGTGGGACACAGCTGAAGTGACTCATGTGCCATAAGCCTTTTAAAAGAGCAATGCTGAATCTTTACCCATTTAAGAGTGTTCCTAACTCACTGCTCCCAGTTTGGAAGCTCTGCTCTACTGTGACCTGCTCCCTAATCTGGATGAAGTGGTGAGAACCACACAGCAAGCCTAAAGACAGGCCTGGTACAGAGATTCTAAAAATTCAGAAGAACTAAAGCCCTCAACGTGTAAGCACTTCAGGCACCAGGACTGCAGCCTGCTGAGAAACCTGGACACGGGGTCGGCTGAGCTTCCCTGGATGGTTACACCACACACGTCCACAGGGAGAGGACCCCTGCAGCTTCTCGGGTTTTCTCTAGATGTTGCACCATATCTCTTGGCCCTGTGCCCATATTACCCCACAACCGTGCATGGAAATAAGCCATAACTCTGTGTCTAACAGCTTCCTCGAGCCCTGGGAGCTCTTCTATCAATAGCGAGTCCTCAAGCCTGAGCGTGGTCTTAGGTTCCGCCTACCCCACTCCCCCCACACACACACAGAGCAGGAGAACTCAACAGATGCAGGGATCTATTTTAGGGAAGGAAACCAGGAGAAAGATGGGGTCACAGAAGCTCTGGGGGGGGGGGCGACTGGAGAAGGGCTGGCTTCCCACGGTGTGTATGTTAGAAATTCAGGCCTTCACTTTCTTCAACATTAAAAGATGGATGTAGGGAAGGCGCGATTAGCCAAGATGGTGACGGCCAGGCTCTGTCACCCCCTGTCCTCTAGGTCTCGGTTCACGTCCGTAAACGATGACTTTCCATGGTTATGTAACAGCTGAGATCGTTGACAGCAACGTGCACACATGTCGTGTTGTACTTGCTTGGCCACGTGCCACCTTTGTTCTGCACACCTATGTAAGCACCACCTGGAAAGCCCTTCTCTCGGCGTCAGCCGTGAGAGAATAAAGCATGCCTGCCCTGCTGCTGTGTCACCACTAATGGATAAAGCTTGTCTGCAGCTCTTATAACTCCTCGCACATTCTTCCAGCTTCTCTGCACGTGCCTTGCCTACCCTGGGTTCAGTGAACAGTGAGACAATGGATAATCCCCCTATGAAGGGTGATGGGAGTGGTGGTCATTTTCCACATTCTGCCTTCTTCTTCTGTCTGAGTCCTTTGCACGTATTGGTTTGAATTGTTATTTTATCTTCTTATGTTGAAAGTTGTTTTGTGTTTTGTTTTGATGAGGTTCATTTTTAAAGTCTTCATTGAATTTGTTACAATATTGCTTAAGTTTTATGATTTGGTCTTTTGGCCACAAGGCACATGGGATTTTAGTGCCCCCACCAGGGGTGGAGCCTGCACCCCAGCATTGGAAGGTGAAGTCTTAATCACTGGACCACCAGGGAAGTCCCCAAAATGTTTTTTTTAACAAATGATTTCTATTAAACAAGAAAAGGTTGGGGATAAACTGATTAATCAATTTATCAAATAAATATCTCACAGTGGTCCTGTTCACCTCAAAGCAGATAAATACGACAGCAGAAGAGGTGACCCAACTTTGCTGTGTGTGTGGCCACCAGCCTGTGTGCTACCAGGAATCTGGAAAATTCTATGAAGCTCTCTCCAGGAATCTATTTCCCTTTCTGCTGGGAAAGTGAATTGGAGTTTTCACCCATGCAAATGGATAGACCCACATCCTTGTCCTCATGACTACATGTTCTATAACCAAACCGAAATATTCTGTCTCCTAGCATCTAAATGGGGTAGATTATGGAGGGCACGGGGCCTGAAGCACCCAGATATCTTGGTGCTCATTGATTGATGAGCAAATGTAGAGCCAATCACGCGAGGACTCAGGGAAACTCATGATTTTTGAGTGGCTTTTCTCAATTTACAGCATATTTTAATATGGTTACCCTTCATGAATCATGCCTCTGATATCATCCCAGTGTTCCATTTTGGTGTTTTGTAAACTAGTGCCTGTAAGTTGTTATTTAAATTATTTAACAGCTCTACTTAGCATGTGCCTGTCGGCTTTGTTGTTGAGCATAGTTTAGTCTGAGAATTCACAAGAGCCAACTGCTGGGCAGGATGAGTGACTTGCAGCCTGACCCGGGGGTGGAAACTGCCTCCCAGTGCCTGACGCATGAATGCCGTCTATAAATGATTATAGAGAGTTTCACAGATGGGGCTTGCTTTTGCCAGCCTCCCCTCCCCTCTCGAGATGCACTAAGCCTGCTCTTGCCCATCCACCGAGCACATGCTTTAGCTGGTTCCAGGTGAGAAGGCAGTGTGGCCCCATCACAGATCAGAGGCAGAGTCTGCTGGGAAAACATGTCTGGGTGCAAATGCCTCGGAAAACCAAGACAGTTCTTACAGAAGCAGAGGACTGTTTACAAGTACATTCCAGAATCATGGGGGCTCGGCTGGACCTTTTTCATTTTACTTCTCAGAAGAACTCTTTCAGAAATTCCCAGGTCTCTCTGACGCTCACCCACCTGAGCTAGACTAAGCACAGGGCTCGCTGTGCGTCCCGGTAGCACCGCTCAGATTCTGCTCCTCCTTGCCCTGTCCTCGTTAGACTGAGAAGTGGAGGCTTTCAAGTTGGTGACCGCTCCTTCTGTGTTTTGGATGACGGTCACTCTACTCAGACTTCTCTACGGGCTCAGATGGTTAAGCGTCTGTCTGCAGTGCAGGAGACCCGGGTTTCATCCCTGGGTAGGGAAGAACCCCTGGAGAAGGAAATAGCAACCCACTCCAGGATTCTTGCCTGAAAAAATCCCATGGACAGAGAAGCCTGGCGGGCTGCAGTCCATGGGGTCTCAAAGAGTCAGGTAGAAAGAGTGACTAACACTTTCACTTTTTTACCCTACTTGCCTTTGTAGAAGACAATTAATGGACTTGGTGGATTCAACATTGAACTTCAGGGTTGAATGAGACCCTGTAAGGGCCATCAGCCCATGTCTCTGAACAGACAGCAGAGTAAACAGTGACTGTGTGTAAGCCAACAGGTTTGAATGGATGTGAGGTCGAGCGTCCAGTGCTCAGTAACACGGTCAGTCCTTGTCTTCCAGACCCTCATCGAAGACTCTCCACACTTTTGCTTCATCTGCTGACTTGTTGTAGACAAACATGCCAGCTTGAGGGTCAAGAGTCCTTCCAAGATGGGAGGAGCATGCCTCCTGGATCCCTGCTTAGACAAGAGTGACCCACCCTCAGGGACACAGTTTCGGATCTTGAGTAAGAAATACACTTCTGCACATTAAGACCACTGCTCCTGTAGCTTTACCTTCTCTACCTTATGGGGTCTCTTGGCCATCTGCACAACGTGTGTGTGTGTGTGTGTGTGTGTGTGCATGTGTGTGTCCTTAAACCATCCTCTTAAAAACCAGCTCAACCTTCTAAATTCAAAAGACAACCATTATAAGCAACAGAGCTACACTGCAAAATCAAAACACAAGTGCTAGCTATAGATTTGATTATGTTTTAGTGGTTACTATGGAAATGTGGTTTTAGTGTCATCTTGATCTGTTGGATCATAGAAAAAGCAATAGAATTCTAGAAAAATATCTACTTCTGCTTCATTGACTACATTAAAGTCTTTGACTGTGGATCACAACAAACTGTGGCAAATTCTTCAAGAGATGGGAATACCAGACCACTTTACCTGCCTCCTGAGAAAGCTATAGGCAGGTCAAGAAGCAACAGTTAGAACCAGACATCGAACTACAGACTGGTTCCAAACTGGGAAAGAAGTACATCAAGGCTGTATATAGTCACCCTGCTTATTTAACTTGTATGCAGAATACATCATGCAAAATGCTGAACTGGATGAAGTCTAAGCTGGAATCAAGATTTCTGGAAGAAATACCAATAACCTCACATATGCAGATGACACCACTCTTACGGTAGAAATCAAAGAGGAACTAAAGAGCCTCTTGATGAAAGTGGAAGAGGAAAGTGAAAAAGCTGGCTTAAACTCAACATTCAAAAGACTAAGATCATGGCATCCAGTCCCATCACTTCATGGCAAATAGATGGGGGAACAATGTAAACAGTGACAGATTTTATTTTCTTGGGCTCCAAAACCACTGCAGACTGTGCCTGCAGTGGTGAAATTAAAGATGCTTTTTCTTTAGAAGAAAAGTTACTTTGCCAACAAAGGTCTGTCTAGTCAAAGCTATGGTTTTTCCAGTAGTCATGTATGGATGTGAGAGCTGGACCATAAAGAAGGCTGAGAGCTGAAGCATTGATGTTTCTGAACTGCGGTATTGGAGAAGACTTGAGAGTCTCTTGGACTGCAAAAAGATCAAACCATCAATTCTAAGGGAAATCAACCCTGAATATTCATTGGAAGGACACATGCTAAAGCTGAAATTCCAACACTTTAGCCACCTGATGCAAAGAGCTGACTCATTGGGGGAAAAAAAAAAAAACCTGATGCTGGGAAAGATTGAAGGCAGGAGGAGAAGGGGACAACAGAGGATGAGATGGTTGGATGGCATCAGGGATTCAATGAACATGAGTTTGAGCAAGCATCGGGAGATGGTGAAGGACAGGGAAGCCTGGCGTGCTGCAGCCTGTGGGGTTGCAAAGAGTCAGATGTGACTGAGCAAGTGAACAACAACATACAGGCATCTTATTTGTTACCTGGAGGATGGTACTAAGATTTATTGCTTCCATACCTTTACACATGCATGTATGCTCCCAACTCTTTGCGGCCTCAGGGGACCGTAGCTAACCAGACTCCTCTGTCCGTGGGATTTACCAGGCAAGAATACTGGAGAGGGTTGCCATTTCCTCCTCCAGGGGATCTTCTGACCCAGGGTCCAAACTCTTGTCTCTTGCATCTTCTGTACGGCAGGTAGACTCTTTGCCGTTGCACCACCTAGGAAGCCGATCTTAGAGCGTGCTATACAAGACAGCTGTCCCTCACATGTGAGTTCAGGTTTGTTTGTTTGTTTTTTTGTTTTTCTCATCCAACTCTCCATGTTTCCAGCAGTTGTGGAAAGTGGATCTGGTATATTTGGAAGCAGGAAAGTGTTATTAGAGTCTGCTTCCAAGGAGCATCTGAGTGAAACAGACATGCTGGTAGTTCTTTCCAAAGCTGAATGGGCTAGTCAGGAATTTTGCAGGCACAAGTGTGTTTTTTGGTTAGTAGACATGACTTCAGGATGAGCAAGGCCTCTTGTTCTCCAATATTTTTGCAGAAAAGTTGTTTCTAAGACACTTAAGACTATTTTCTTTGTGTAAAGGTAATTTATTGTTACTGTCATTATTATTGCTAAAGTAAACAGCTGCCACACAGCCTGCTATTTGGGCTTCCCACACTAGTGATAAAGAACCCATCTGCCAAAGCCGGAGATAGAAGAGATGCAGGTTCAAACCCTGGGTCACAGGAAGATCCCCTAGAGAAGGAAATGGCACCCCACTCCAGTATTCTTGCCTGGAGAATCCCAAGCACAGAGGAGCCTGGTGGGCTATAGTCCATAGGGTGGCACAGAATGGGATACAGCTTGAAGCGTCAAGGCTGTATATTGTCACCCAGCTTATTTAACTTATATGCAGAGTACATCATGAGAAACGTTGGGCTGGAAAAAGCACAAGCTGGAATCAAGATTGCCGGGAGAAATATTAATAACCTCATATATGCAGATGACACCATCCTTATGGCAGAAAGTGAAGAGGAACTAAAAAGCCTCTTGATGAAAGTGAAAGAGGAGAGTGAAGAAGTTGGCTTAAAACTCAACATTCAGAAAACAAAGATCATGGCATCTGGTCCCACCACTTCATTGGAGATAGATGGGGAAACAGTGTCAGACTTTATTTTTCTGGGCACCAAAATCACTGCAGATGGTGACTGCAGCCATGAAATCAAAAGACGCTTACTCCTTGGAAGGAAAGTTATGACCAACCTAGATAGAATATTCAAAAGCAGAGACATTACTTCTCCAACAAAGGTCCGTCTAGTCAAGGCTATGGTTTTTCCAGTAGTCATGTATGGATGTGAGAGTTGGACTGAGAAGAAAGCTGAGCGCCGAAGAATTGATGCTTTTGAACTGTGGTGTTGGAGAAGACTCTTGAGAGTCCCTTGGACTGCAAGGAGATCCAACCAGTCCATTCTGAAGGAGATCAGCCCTGGGATTTCTTTGGAAGGAATGATGCTAAAGCTGAAACTCCAGTACTTTGGCCACCTCATACGAAGAGTTGACTCATTGGAGAAGACTCTGATGCTGGGAGGGATTAGGGGCAAGAGGAGAAGGGGACGACAGAGGATGAGATGACTGGATGGCATCACTGACTCGATGGACGTGAGTCTGAGTGAACTCCGGGGGTTGGTGATGGACAGGGAGGCCTGGCGTGCTGCGATTCATGGGGTCGCAAAGAGTCAGACACGACTGAGTGACTCAACTGAACTGAACTGAAGTGACTTAGCACGCAGCCTGTTTGTAACAGTATTTTCAAGCTATGCAGAATGTTCAGAAATTGCATGCACTAGACTATGAAACCGGAGAAGGCAATGACACCCCACTCCAGTGCTGATGCCTGGAAAATCCCATGGACGGAGGAGCCTGGTAGGCTCCAGTCCATGGGGTCGCTAAGAGTCAGACAGGACTGAGCGACTTCACTTTCACCTTTCACTTTCATGCATTGGAGAAGGAAATGGCAACCCACTCTGGTGTTCTTGCCTGGAGAATCCCAAGGATGGCAGAGCCTGGCGGGCTGCCGTCTATGGGGTTGCACAGAGTCGGACAGGACTGAAGCAACTTAGCAGCAGCAGCAGCAGACTATGAAACAGGACCTGAACTATGAGGCCAGTGCTCTGAGTTAGGTCCCTGGCCCTTTACTTGCTGTTTTTTCAAAGGCAGATATTTCAGGACTAATTTTCCTCTGCTGCCTAATAAGAAGGTGTCAATATTTTTAAGTTCCCCCAACTTTAGAATTCTCTTTGTATTCATTGCAGAAATGTGCACGCCCAGTTAGAGAGGCTGGTCTAACAGCCTGGTCTGGCAGGCACAGATTGGATGCTGCCTGAACCTGGAGCGTCGTCTTTTGGGATGCAGGACCAGAAGTCATTTCCTGCAGGAAGGTGTGGCCTTGTGGCTGAGTGCCAAGGGCTTCCATTGCTTCCAGGAAACCTCCCATGAGATGTCCTCTTTCCCTGCCCCTCCATGAATTGAATGCAGAGTGCTCTGAGGAAGCAGAGGAGCGGGCTCAAAAGGGGTAGGGAAATGGAAGGAGCCTGTGAACAGTGCTCCACCAGAAGACCCTGTTATTGCACTAAGACGTGAGTGCAAAATGGACTTTCACTATGCTGTGCAGTGAGAACTGGCTGCTTATGTTTAACTGAACTGAACTTCTGGTACTATTCATGGGCAAAACTTCAGTCCCCTATCCTTCAGTCAGTTCAGTTCAGTTGCTCAGTCATGTCTGACTCTTTGCGATCCCATGAATTGCAGCACGCCAGGCCTCCTTGTCCATCACCAACTCCTGGAGTTCACTAACCTAAAGCTAATCCCTTGTGCCTGAAACAGAGCCAGACGGATGATGGCTAGTGACTATTCCTCAGAGGATAATGCCAGTGGTTCTAAATCCAGCATGCTCAACCTTGACACTGCTAATGTTTGGGGCCAGATCAATATTTGTTGGGGCAGGGACTGCCTGGCATCCCAGGACACTTAGCCCCATCCTCAGGCTCTGCCCATGCCATGCCAGGGGCACCCTCCCCTATGTCGTAACAACAAGATGTATCCAGACACTGTCAGATGTCCCCTGGTGGCCAGAACTGCCCCTCTACTGCTCTACATCCACCGGCTTCCCAGGTGGCGCGAGTGGTGAAGAATCCGCCTACCAGAGGCACAGGTTCGATCCCTGGGTCAGGAAGGTGCCCTGAAGGAGGACATGGCAGCCCACTCCAGTATTCTTGCCTGGAGAAGCCCATGGACAGAGGAGCCCGGTGGGCCGCAGTCCATGGGGTCACAAAGAGTCAGACACGACTGGGCGACTAAAACACACATGCTCTGAATCAACAGAACAGCAAGTTGGCAGAAATACAGAACTTCTATCATTTGATTGCTTTAAAAATATTAGAAATTTTTAAAAAAAAATCTTAAACTCTGGAGGATATTTAGACATCAGCCAATGCCTACAGCTACCCACTCCCGGAATCCACACAGAGTCATACGCCTGGCCTCTGGAATTATGGAGCTCCAGGATCTTACTGGCCCTTCCAAGACCTGTTTACCTGTGGGTGGCAGGAATTACCATAAGCAAACCGAGTCACAGCAACATATTAAATTCTGAAAGAGAAATCAGAATGTTTTGTAAATAACATACATGGCGTCGATTCAGGAGATTGCTTACATTAGCACTTATTAAATGTTCATAAACTGTATTCCTAATTTCAAAAATTTTAGCATTGTTTGATTTTATTAAAAAATCATGAGCTGATAGAAGATATATACTTCAATAGCAAGTTAGTTATCTATGTAGCATGCTGCTGCTGCTGCTGCTAAATCATTTCAGTCATATCTGACTCTGTGCGACCCCATAGACGGCAGCCCAGCAGACTCCTCCGTCCCTGGGATTCTCCAGGCAAGAACACTGGAGTGGGTCACCATTTCCTTCTCCAATGCACTCAAGCGTGCTAAGTCGCTTCAGTCGTGTCCGACTCTATGCGATCCCATGGACAGCAGCCCACCAGACTCCTCTGTCCACGGGATTCTCCAGGCAAGAACACTGGAGTGGGTTGCCATTTCCTTCTCCCTATGTAGTATACGAATTAAATATTAAATAGCTCATTTATTATGACATATCAGTGTACCTATTATTTTATAAAGAAAGTAGAATTTAACTTTACTTTCTAAATTCATTCATTTTGACCACATGCACAAAGCCCACTTTCTCATATTCCTGTTCGTTACACTCTCAGTGAGATGATAGCTTTTATCTTCTCCGCCCCAGCGAGCTCGCTCCCTGCCTCCTAGTGCACAGGTGCACCTGATGAAAGACACTGAGTCACTTCAAACATTTAAAACACAAGCACAATTTTAATACATTTCTTGGTATGCTTAACCTATCAAAATTTCAAAAGAAACATAAATATCAAAATAGTTAAATTTCCTTTAGCTATGAACATATACAGCCATTGGGATTCCCTAGTGGCTCAGATGGTAAAGAATCAATGCAGGAGACCTGAGTTCAATCCCTGGGTCAGGAAGAGCCCCTGGAGAGGGAAATGGCAACCCATTCCAGGATTCTTGTCTAGAGAATCCCATGGACAGAGGAGCCTGGCTGGCTATATAGTCCATGGGGTCACAAAGTGTCAGACACGACTGAGCAACTAACACCCACACACACTTCACATATAGCAGTTAACACGTGCTAGAGACGAAGGTCTGTGTCTCCCAGCAAATTCAAACATTGAGACCCTAATCCCCAAGGAGATGGACTCAAGAGTGAATCCTCCATGAGGTCCTAAGGGCAGAGCCGTCATGAATGGGACTAGTGCTCTTATTAAAGAGACTCCAGAGAGCTCCCTCCGTCCTTCCGCCACGTGAGGACTCAGCGATAAGAGGCCATCCATGGACCAAGAAGTGGGATCTCACCAGACGTGGAACCTGCCAGTGCCTTGATCTCGGACTCCCATCCTCCAGAAACATGAGAAATAAATTCCTGTGGTCCTAAGCCACCCTGTCTGTGATATTTTGTTATAGCAGCATGAATGGACCAAAATAGCATCCAGATAGGTTATTGCACGAACCAGTGTGTTCACGGTTTGCATAGACTGTGTAACCAAGCATTGGCCTTGGCCCTCGGAAGTCTTGATGTCCCACAAGAGAATAGGGCTGCGTGGCTCTCAGTGCTGCTGGGGATTTGTGGAAGCAGACCCGGGCTGAGAAGTGCCTTCCTTGTTCCCTGGTCGACTTAGGCAGCTGCTTGACATAGCTGCAACCCTGTCTTGACTTAAGGGGTCTTAATGCACAATCCTCTGCAGTTTAGGGCCATTTACAAAACTCTGAATCTTTTCAGTGAGCTAGCATTGTTAAGGAAGGACTTGATCATAGTGGTGCAAGCTACCTACTAGATTACATCCTGGTGACAGGTCTACCTACCATTCAAGGATTCCAAACCTCACTCTTTGGGTGAAACAGACCCTAAACTGCAGGACTTGTGTACACAAGCCACTCTCAGGGGGACAAGGAGACCGTATGATGTTCATTCTTGCGAGGGTTGCTTCTGCCTCTCACTCCTCCTTCTTTCCTTATTGGCCCTTATCTCTCTGACCAAGGAGCTCAATTGTTTCTTTCAATCCACAATTATTCATTGATAAATTCATCAAGTCTCATGCTTTCCACACCATCAGTGCACAAGCTAGTCCCAACGTGATCCTCCCCCCTAACTTCTGTATTCTTACACAAAGTCATCACTGCTACTTGTACTTGAACATCTCAAAATTTAATGCGATCCAGACCAGTTCCTAGATGACCCCTAAACCTATCCCCTCCTCATTCTTTGCCATCTCTGTAAACAATAACTCCATTCTTCCCTTTCATCAAGCAAAACCCCCCAAAATCGGCATTTACTTGTGACTACTCCCTTTCCAGTAGTCATGTATGGATGTGAGAGTTGGACTATCAAGAAAGCTGAGCACAAAAGAATTGATGCTTTTGAACTATGGTGTTGGAGAAGACTCCTGAGAGTCCCTTGGACTGCAAGGAGATCCAACCTGTCCTTCATTAAAGGAGATCAATTCTGGGTGTTCATTGGAAGGACTAATGTTGAAGCCGAAACTCCAATACTTTGGCCACCTGATGTGAAGAACTGATTCATTGGAAAAGACCCTGATGCTGGGAAAGATTGAAGGCAGGAGGAGAAGGGGACGACAGAGGATGAGATGGTTGGATGGCATCACCAACTCGATGGACATGAGTTTGGGTAAAGTCCAGGAGTTGGTGATGTACGGGGAAGCCTAGGATGCTGCAGTTCATGGGGTCGCAAAGAGTTGGACACGGCTGAATGACTGAACTGAACTGAATTGAACTCCCTTGTCCTCATAGTTCACATGATATGTAACAGCAATCACTATTGGCTCTAGAATAAAAATATGTCAAAAATCTGATTTCACGCTACCTCCATGCCTGTCACTCTAGCCCAAGGCACATACATGTTTTCTTAAAATTGAGATGAAATAGTCATGTAATGAAATACAGATAATAATCCAATGACTTTTACAAACGTGTACCTCCATGTAAGTAGCATCAATCAAGATTCAGAGTCTCTCTCATATTTCCCTTTGCTCCTCCCATCTGAAAGCTACTATTTTGATGTCCTATGACCATTTCCTATTACTATTGCTTGTTCTTTAATATCATATAAACAGAATTTTGTGGTATTTACTCTTCTGTCTGGCTTCTCTCACTAATAACTTGTATTTGACAAAAATTTTTCAAAGCATAGTGTTGAAAAGATTGCATAACTTCTTGCAGAAGAAACCCTGCCATTCGGGACAATGTAGGTGAAACTTGAGGGCATTATGCTAGGTGAAATAAGTCGGACAGAGAAAGACAAATACCATATAGTCTCATTATATGTGTAATCTTAAGCAAGCAAAGAAAGAAACAAAAACTTAATCTCATAGATACAGACAACTGATCGGTGGTTGCTGCAGGCAAGGAGTGTGGGGTGTGGTCAAAATAGACGAATGTGGGTGGGAATTTCACCATACATACAAATGTGAAGTCCTTAGGGTGCACACCTGAAGCTAATACAGTGTATGTGATAATAATGCCTCAATAAAAATTAAAAACAGAAAAATAAAAAAATTCTTGAAATATAATTGACTCTCAGGGTTGTGTTCATTTCTTCTGTACAGCAAAGTGACTCAGTTGTAAATATATATATATATATATTGGTTTGTATTTTCTTTTCCATTATGGCTTATCACAGGACACTGAATATAGTCCCCTGTACTAAACAGTAGGACCTGGTTGTTTATCCAACCTAAATATATTAATAGAAGTTTGCCTCTGCCAATCCCAAACTGCCAGTCCTTCCCTCCTCTACTTCACCCTCTTCCTCGGCAACCGTGAGTCTGTTCTCTATGAGTCTGTTTTTATTTTGCAGACGTGTTAATTTGTATCTTATTATAGATTCCACATATAAGTGATAGCAACGGTATCTGTCATTTTCTTTCTGACACTTCGTTTGGTATGATAAACTCTAGCTTCAACCATGTCACTGCAAACAGCATTATCTCATTCCTTTTAATGGCTGAGTAATATTCCATTGTGCATATATATTACACCTTCTTTATCCATTCTTCTGTCTGTGGACATTTAGTTTATTTTCATGTCTTGGCTACTGTGAATAGTACTGCTATGAATATAAGTGTATGTGTATCTTTTCAAATAGACTTTCTCCATATTTACTCTGTTGTATCTGGCTTCTCTCACTCATTATAGCTTTTGGAGATTAATATAGCTATGTTTATTAGTTTTTATTGCTGCATCATGTTCCACTCTATCAATACATCACAATTTTTCTTTGTCTACTAGGCAACATACCTCAGGGAAATAGAATCAATATCAAGGAGTGGTGACGGTGTATGTGAGAGAGAGAGAGAGATTCTTTAAAGAACTGACTCACCAGATTGTGGGGGTTCAGATCAGATCAGTCCCTCAGTCGTGTCCGACTCTTGCGACCCCATGAATCGCAGCACGCCAGGCCTCCCTGTCCATCACCAGCTCCCGGAGGTCACTCAGACCGCATCCATCGAGTCAGTGATGCCATCCAGCCATCTCATCCTCTGTCGTCCCCTTCTCCTCCTCCCTCATCCCTCCCAGCAGAGTCTCTCCAATGAGTCAACTCTCGCAGAGGTGGCCAAGACTGAGTTTCAGCTAGCATCATCCCTAAAGAAACAGGATGATCTCCTCAGAATGGACTGGTGGACCTGCAGTCCAAGGGACCTCAAGAGTCTTCTCCAACACCACAGTTCAAAAGCACAACGGCGCTCAGCCTCTCACAGTCCAGCTCTCACATCCACATGACCACAGGAAAGACCATAGCCTGAAGGAATTTTTGGTAAGTATGTTCTGCTTTGATATGCTATCTAGGTTGGTCATAACTTTCCTTCAAGGAGCAAGCGTCTTTATTTATGGCTGCAGTCACCATCTGCAGTGATTGTGGGGGTTGGGAAATCATAATTCTGCAGCGGAGGCTGAAGGATGGAGATCTAGGGAAGAGTTGATATTGCAGCTCAAGTCTAAAGACTGGAAGCAGAAGCCCTTTTTTCTAGAGCACCTCAGTCATTTTTTCATTAAGGCCCTAAACTTAGGATGAGGCCCACCCACCTTACAAATCTGCTTTACTCAAAGTCTACTGATTTAAATATGCATCACATCTGAAGGCAAAATGCAGGCTGGTATTTGACCTAACTTCTAGGCGCCATAGCCTAGCCAAGTTGACAAATAAAATATCCATCCCACTTACCTATTTGCCACTTGATAGAATTTTTTGGTAGTCTTCAGTTTTAGACCTTCATGAATAAACATTTTCTACAGTTCTTATTGTGGAGATTTACTTCCACTTCTCCATTTATTTTCTAAATACTTTCACTATTTTTAGGAATAGAATTGCCATGCTATAGGGTAGTTATATATTTGACTTTACAAGGAAGTGCCAAAACATTTTCTAAAGGAATTGCCTTATTTTCAATCCTTGCCAGCAATATAGGAGATTTAAGGTTACCGCACATCTTTGGCAAATATAATGTCATCTCTCTTTCTAGTTCGAACCGTTCTAGTGAGTGTGAAGAGGTATTTCTTGTGTGTGTGTGTGTGTGTGTGTGTGTGTGTGTGTGTGTGTTTAAAGCTTAGGCTAGTAGAGTTAGTCTCTTGGTTGTGTTTTGTCTCTTTGTGACCCCATGGGCAGTAGCTCACCAGACTCTTCCATCCATGGAATTCTCCAGGCCAGACTACTTGAGTGGATAGACATTCGCTTCTCTGGGGGATCTTCCTGACCCAGGGGTTGAACACATGTCTCCTGCATTGCAGGTGGATTCTTTTCCATCTGAGCCACCAGGGAAGCCCAAAAGCATAGGCTGCTTAGTCATAAACTCGCAAAAGGAAAACCATCTACTTTTAGTTTCATTTCCACAGGGGTTCAAAGGTGTGAGAAGGGAGAGTGAGTTTGGTAGGGTAAACAGAAGGATCACTGAGTGCACTGTGTGGAAGCAGGGAGACTTTCTTCAGGAAAGTGTTCAGGAAACACTTGACAGTCCCAGTTTCCCTGTACCGGGCAAATGAGCAGTCTGGGGTATTTCAGTGCTGGGCCAGAGGTTTTTCTGTAGCCACTTGCTAAAACAAGGGGAGGTCAACAAGGGGTTTTATTGAGGCCCAACTGTTAGACTGGTCCCTGTGTGTGTGTGTGTGTGTGTGTGTGTGAGATGGGTGGGGGTGGGGGAGGCTGCTGTGACTGACAGCTTCTCCATCAGCAGTTTGTTACTGTCTATCCAGTACTTTTGCCTGGAAAATCCCATGGACGGAGGAGCCTGGTAGGCTCCAGTCCATGGGGTCGCTATGAGTCGGACACGACTGAGCGACTTCACTTTTTTCACTTTTCACTTTCATACATTGGAGAAGGAAATGGCAACCCACTCCAGTGTTCTTGCCTGGAGAATCCCAGGGACGGGGGAGCCTTGTGGGCTGCCGTCTATGGGGTCGCACAGAGTCGGACACGACTGAAGTGACTTAGCAGTAGCAGCAGCAGCATCATCAAAGAGTTTGGCATTGTATGAATATACAATGGTTTGTTTATCCACTAACAGACTTCCTTATAAGAAAATTCAATACACAGGCAACACATCTGTTAAGCTAGGAGGTGTGTATTTATATCATGAAGGAATTCTGCAATCTCAGAAAAGTTGTCACAGAGATCTTTTAACTAGGGATGGCCACAGGCGCTCTTAAAATGTTGATCTGATTACAAAGACTCAATTTGCCTTGCTTTTAAGCTAAAGATTGTCTCCATATCTTAGGGCTCTCTATCAGAATGCTCAGTAAAATGTCTTTTTAGTGTCCTATAGCTTACTGGTGCTCACCATGCATTGAGTATCACCACCCTCTTTCTTGGGAAAAAAAATAGACAATTTTTAAAAATATGACTGCTAACTAGTTTTCTCAAGAAATTCTCATCAAGATCCATGGGCACGTTTCTTGGAAAGAAACTGTTCACTTTACCACAACGTGGAGAACATGGAAAGCTTGCAAAGTTCCTATGGGAATTTCTGGTACAAGATCGTAGTTTCTTGCTCTCTAATACTTGTGCTCAAAAATAGAAAGGACCCTCACTGGGCCCTTTCTAATGAGACAATGGAACCATGACTCACGTCCTCTCTGCCCGTCTTTCCGTCTCAGGACAGGCTCAGAAAGAGACAGAGGCTTTTGTTCTTTGAAGCAGAGCCCCTCTTAGATGGGGAGACGTGTGCTCTCCTGCCTTTTAGGGGAAGTGAGGGAAGGAAGAACCCCCACAGCTGAGGGCTGACATGAGGGAGGCCCTGCTTGAATGTCGCTTGGTCTCATTTGATTGGACGAGAAAAGGCATAAGAATAACCCTTTCCTGGTCCCTGATACGTTGGCATGTTCAAACTTTGTCCTGTCATTTATTTAAATAAATCAAAATTAGGCCTCATCGAAAAAGAGGGTCATCTCTGATTTTAAAGCATGGCAGGCATAGCCCCTAATGGAGCCTCTTATATTTGTCTGTGATACTCATGACTTCTGAGCAAGTGAATGGGGACCAGTGCGGGGAAGGCAATGGCACCCCACCCCAGTACTTTTGCCTGGAAAATCCCATGGACGGAGGAGCCTGGTAGGCTTCAGTCCATGGGGTTGCTAAGAGTTGGACACAACTGAGCGACTTCACTTTCACTTTTCACTTTAATGCATTGGAGAAGGCAATGGCAACCCACTCCAGTGTTCTTGCCTGGAGAATCCCAGGGACAGGGGAGCCTGGTGAGCTTCTGTCTATGGGGTCGGACAGAATCAGACACGACTGAAGCGACTTAGCAGCAGCAGCAGCAGCAGGGAGCGAGCTCCACCTGTGGCAAAGGTCATGAGGAAGGAGGCTTGCAATATGCAAATGCGGGATAGAGCCTCAAGAGCCCCCTGGAAATTCTCTAGCATCTACCCCCAAAACCAGAGTCTGCCTACTTCCTGCTTTGTGCTCTCACCTACACCTTTGACTTTACGGGGGACTGTCCCCCACTACCTCTCTCGGAAAAAAGAGTTAGCTTACAGCTCCAGTTAATAATTCCTAGGTGTGACAGTGTTTCAATCTACAAACTCTTCTGGAAATCCTCTAGCCTGCCTGAATAGGCTTTTCCGGCCACATGTGATTGTTCAGAGCCTCCCAACTGTGAGAGGCATGAGATGTTCTAAACTGTCTAAATACAGATTCCTTTGAGCAGTTAAAAGATTGATTAGAAATTGTATTGGTGAAGGGTTTTTCATTTGTTGAGCCAATGTTTGCTGCTAAGTCTCCATGCCCCTTACCTACTGTGTCCTTGGCAGTGTATTGATTGATATAATTGGTGTATAGAAATGTAATTAGTAGCCTCAATGTTTGTAACCTTGGACCCTTGAGTTAATTCTTTTTCTTGTTATAGCCCACCACACCTTTGCCCTATAGGAATGCAGCTTTATCTAATGCTTTTGGAGGGTAGTCCCTGACTAATCACCCTTGGAGAAGGATAAGTTTTCTTCTTAAACTTAAGGGTCTTAAGTTTGGCAGAAAGTGAAGAGGGGCTAAAAAGCCTCTTGATGAAAGTGAAAGTGGAGAGTGAAAAGGTTGGCTTAAAGCTCAACATTCAGAAAATGAAGATCATGGCATCTGGTCCCATCACTACATGAGAAATAGATGGAGAAACAGTGGAAACAGTGTCAGACTTTATTTTTCTGGGCTCCAAAATCACTGCAGATGGTAACTGCAGCCATGAAATTAAAAGACGCTTACTCCTTGGAAGGAAAGTTATGATCAACCTAGATAGCATATTCAAAAGCAGAGACATCACTTTGCCAACAAAGGTTCGCCTAGTCAAGGCTGTGGTCTTTCCTGTGGTCATGTATGGATGTGAGAGCTGGACTGTGAAGAAGGCTGAGCACTGAAGAATTGATGCTTTTGAACTGTGGTGTTGAAGGAGACTCTTGAGAGTCCCCTGGACTGCAAGGAGATTCAACCAGTCCATTCTGAAGGAGATCAGCCCTGGGATTTCTTTGGAAGGAATGATGCTAAAGCTGAAACTCCAGTATTTTGGCCACCTCATGCGAAGAGTTGACTCATTGGAGAAGACTCTGATGCTGGGAGGGATTGGGGGCAGGAGGAGAAGGGGACAACAGAGGATGAGATGGCTGGATGGCATCACTGACTCGATGGATGTGAGTCTGAGTGACCTCCGGGAGTTGGTGATGGACAGGGAGGCCTGGTGTGCTGCAGTTCATGGGGTCGCAAAGAGTCGGACACAACTGAGCGACTGATCTGATCTAAGATGTTGGCAGGCCTCCGGGCCAGAAGATGATGTAAATCACCTGATTATAAGTTTGAAAGCCCGGCTCAGGGACTGCTGTCCTTGCATGACTCCATCCCTTCCCCATTATCCTCTATGCAAAACTTAAGGTATAAAACTGCTTTGGAAAATAAAGTCCCCCCCTTTTTTGGATCACCGAAATTTGGTCTCTCCATGTCATTCTTTCTCTCTCCTTCTGGCTGAATTTTTCCTCTGGGGCGAGGAAGCTCGTCAAGCCTACTAATTTTGCCTGGGCTTCTAAGATCTGACCGGGGAGGCCTTAGTGTCTCCTCTCCCTCAGGAGAACAGGAGGACGCCTGTGGCCTACGTAGGTGATGTAAATTCCCTGCTTTGGAAAATTATTCAGCCTCTTTTCTCCACTGAATTTTCCTACTGAGCTATCCTCATTCTATTACTCTTTATATCTTTAATTAATATTTAATTTAGCAGTTGTTTCCTGACCCTCACCGACACCGTCCTCTCTTTAAATTCCCTGGATTAGCCGGGGCTGGACCTCGGCAGACCAGCATGCAAGATCTCACTGTGCTTCTAAGTCCTCAAGTAGAGACATTTCTCTATCAGGATTATTCTGGGCTAAATGGCCACATTTAAATATCACTCTTTAAAAGTTAAGAAACTGTTCAACAATATTATTTTCTATCCTATACCAGTAACTTGTACTCACATGTGGTATGTGAGAGCATTACAAAAAAAAAAAAAAAAAAATCAATAACTGTATCCCAAAAATGTGCAAAAAATCCTATAAATGGAGTTTTTAAGTGAGAACTGGATCAAGAGTCTGCTTTTGGAAAAAGATGCAGAGACGTTATGAATCAGAGCCTGAGGAGCGCCAGCCTGAAGAACGGCATTTCCTGGGCCTCCACCAGCCCCAGCAGCTGGGAAATCTCCAATCCACAGGCTGTGGTTTGTGAGTAAAATCTTCATAGTTTAAAATGGCCCCTATCCTCTCATTCAAACACAGAATGTGTTCACAGGGGAAGACACGAAAGAAGTGGTAGTCTCCGTATTTAAAAGAGATACAAGAGGTTGGATTAGATTTTTTTTGTAAGAAATTTATAGAACACAGTCTAGTGTAGGGTCAAAAAACCAAACAAGCTTGCTTTATACTCAGAAAAACAAAGCGAAGTTAGTTTGAAATTATTCCTTCAAGGTAAGTGTGGGCCTTTTTCAAGCTTTTTGTTGTTGTTGTTCAGTCACTAAGTCGTGTCTGACGCTTTACCACCCCATTGAGTGAAGCCTGCCAGGGTTCCCTGTCCCTAACTGTCTCCCAGAGTTTGCTAAAATTCTTGCCCATTGAGTTGGTGATGATAGCTGACCATCTCATCCTCTGTCGCCCCCTTCTCCTGCCCTCAGTCTTTCCCAGCATCAGGCTCTTTTCCAATGAGTTAGCTCTTCGCATCAGGTGGCCAAAGTATTGGAGCTTCAGCTTTCATCATCAGTCCTTCCAATGAATATTCAGGGTTAATTTCCTTTAGGTTGAACTGGTTTAATCTCCTTGCAGTCCAGGGGAGTTTCAGAGTTTCTCCAACACCACAGTTTGAAAGCATCATTTCTTCGGTGCTCAACCTTGTTTATGGTCCACCTCTCACATCCATGTATGACTACTGGAAAAACTATGACTTTGATTATACAGACCTTTGTCAACAAAATGATGTCTCTGTTTTTTAATACTCTTATTTCAAGCATAAGGAGATATATATGATGACATGAGATATTCGCCTTTTATTCTATTAGTTAGTTCAGTTGCTCAGTCGTGTCCGATTCTTTGTGACCTCATGAACTGCAGCACACCAGGCCTCCCTGTCCATCACCAACTCCCAGAGTCCACCCAAACCCATGTCCATCAAGTCAGTGATGCCATCCAACTATCTCATCCTCTGTCATCCCCTTCTCCTCCTGCCCTCAATCTTTCCCAACATCAGGGTCTTTTCCAGTGAGTCAGTTCTTTGCACCAGGTGGCCGAAATATTGGAGTTTCATCTTCAATATCAGTCCTTCCAATGAACACCCAGGACTGATCTCCTTCAGGATGAACTGGCTGGATCTCCTTGAAGCAAAGTCTTCTCCAACACCACAATTCAAAAGCATCAATTCTTTGGTGCTCAGCTTTCTTTATAGTCTAACTCTCACATCCATACAAGACCACTGGAAAAACCATATCCTTGACTAGATGGACCTTTGTTGACAAAGTAATGTCTCTGCTTTTTAATATGCTGTCTAGGTTGGTCATAACTTTCCTTCCAAGGAGTAAGCATCTCTTAATTTCATGGCTGCAGTCACCATCTGCAGTGATTTTGGAGCCCCAAAATACTGTGAATTATATTAACTTTTATCGATGTTAAGCCAATTGCATTTTTGGGGGGATAAATCCCACTTGTTTGTGGTGTTTGACATATATGACGCTGGACTTTGTGGCTACCATGTTGTTGAGGATTTAAAACAATTACACTCATCTCACACGCTGGTCAAGTAATGCTCAAAATTCTCCAAGCCAGGCTTCAGCAATACGGGAACCGTGAACTTCCTGATGTGCAAGCTGGATTTAGAAAAGGCAGAGGAACCAGAGATCAAATTGTCAACATCCGCTGGATCATCAAAAAAGCAAGAGAGTTCCAGAAAAACATCTATTCCTGCTTTATTGACTATGCCAAAGCCTTTGACTGTGTGGATCACAATAAACTGGAAAATTCTGAAAGAGATGGGAATACCAGACCACCTGACTTGCCTCTTGAGAAATCTGTATGCAGCAACAGTTAGAAGTGGACATGGAACAACAGTCTGGTTCCAAATAGGAAAAGGAGTACGTCAAGGCTGTATATTGTCTCCCTGCTTATTTAACTTATATGCAGAGTACATCATGAGAAACGCTGGGCTGGAAGAAACACAAGCTGGAATCAAGATTGCTGGGAGAAATACCAATAACCTCAGATATGCAGATGACACCACCCTTATGGCAGAAAGTGAAGAGGAACTAAAAAGCCTCTTGATGAAAATAAAGCAGGAGAGTGAAAAAGTTGGCTTAAATCTCAACATTCAGAAAACGAAGATCATGGCATCTGGTCCCACCACTTCATGGGAAATAGATGGGGAAATAGTGGAAACGGTATCAGACTATTTTTTGGGCTCCAAAGTCACTGCAGATGGTGACTGCAGCCATGAAATTAAAAGACGCTTACTCCTTGGAGGAGAAGGCAATGGCACCCCACTCCAGTGCTCTTGCCTGGAAAATCCCACGGAGGAAGGAGCCTGGTAGGCTCTAGTCCATGGGGTCGCTCAGAGTCGGACATGACTGAGCGACTTCACTTTCTCTTTTCAGTTTCATGCTTTGGAGAAGGAAATGGCAACCCACTCCAATGTTCTTGCCTGGAGAATCCCAGGGACAGGGAAGCCTGGTGGGCTGCCGTCTCTGGGGTCACACAGAGTCGGACACGACTGAAGTGACTTAGCATACTCCTTGGAAGGAAAGTTATGACCAAACTAGATAGCATATTAAAAAACAGAGATATTACTTTGCCAACAAAGGTCCATCTAGTCAAGGTTATGGTTTTTCCAGTGGTCATGTATGAATGCGAGAGTTGGACTGTGAAGAAAGCTGAGCACCGAAGAATTGATGTTTTTGAACTGTGATGCTGGAGAAGACTCTTGAGAGTCCCTTGGACTGCAAGGAGATCCAACCAGTCCATTCTGAAGGAGACCAGTCCTGGGTATTCAATACTTTGGCCATCTCATGCAAAGAGTTGAATCATTGGAAAAGACCCTGATGCTGAGAAGGATTGGGGACAGAAGGAGAAGGGGACGACAGAGGATGAGATGGCTGGATGGCATCACCGACTCGATGCACATGAGTTTGGGTGAACTCTGAGAGTCGGTGATGGACAGGGAGCCCTGGCGTGCTGTGATTCATGGGGTCGCAAAGAGTCAGACACGACTGAGCAGCTGAACTGAACTGAACTGAACTGAACTGAACCAGTGACGCCATCTCGGCCTGAGCTTTTCTTCATGGGGCTTTAGTTACGAGCTCAATATCTAATTTCTATAGGTCTGTTCAAATATTCTATTTATTCTTAAATCAATTTTGTTAATTTGCATCTTTCTGTGAATTTGTGCTTTGCTCCGAGTCAGCTAATTGTAAGAAAGCGCAGAGTAACCTGACTTGAGTTGGTCAAGGAGGGACTATCTTAGTCCACTTGGGCAGCTATAACAAAATATCATAAACTGGGTAAAACATTATTTGTGATATTGCTGGAGAATGGGAAGTCCAAGATGGAGGTTCCAGCATGGCCTGGCCTGGCCCTGGCCTGCTTCTGGGTTCTGACTTCTCTCTGTGTCCGCACATGGCAGAGAGCAGAGAGGAGCAAGTGCCCTCTCGCCTCTAATGAGGACATTAATCCCATTCCTGAGGGCCCACCCTCATGACTTCATCTGTTCTTGTAGATGCAAGGACCCAGCTCCTAACATCACACTGAGGGACAATTATGATACTTGGATGAGGGACTCAAGTATAAGTCCATAACGAGCATCTTTATCACTCTTTAAATACTGTCCATGCTAAGAAGTTTGTGAAATATACTTTTTTATTTTCTCCATTCTGAATAGGAAAGCCAACATCTAAATTATTTAACATCCACTGAAACTGAAGTAATGGTTTGGTACTTCTCCCTGTTATATAATGACACTCAAAACCTCTGGAGCTTTACAGGGAAAGCTTTTTTTTATATCTTTTCACTAAATTACTTCAAATTGCTCTGCTTTTTTTTATATTTCCCTCTGTTTTCCAAGTCATTTGAACTTTCCACTTTAGATCCATTTAAGCAAAATAACCATGATTACAGAAATCTTTCCAGAGCATTACATGCTTCCTTGATTTAAAGTGGGATAGAAAATCATTCCTCTTGTTGCTGACTTCTGGGCATCTTGGCCGCCAGGTCCGTTCCTCTCTCTGTCTCCTCTGCTTGGCACTGCAGGCCCCACGGATCCACGTTTCCTTCCCCAGATCCTAGTCCATCAGAAACTGGCTGGATGCAGCCCTGCCAGACCCTGCGGGTGGAGAGCCTGGGGAGTGGAAAAAAAGGGAAAAGCCAGCTTCGTCTTCCTGCCATCTGCTCTCAGTGGCAGTGGCACTGTGGTAACCCCAGCATCTTAGGAAGACCCTCCAAGGTGAGCTTCAGCTCAGCTCAGCTCCATCCTCTCTGCCACCACCCAATGGCATGGGTGCAGTGGCTTCCTGCCCACACTAAGCTCTACATCCGCCCACCAGCTGCTCCCTCATCTGTGCAATGGTTTCCCTGCATTAAATTCTCTCGCACTTTGTAGATTCTCTTTTCAATGACCCAGGGTCATGCACATGAGCAACAGTCTCTGTCCCGTGTCACACTTAGCCAGGGCCCATCTGTGACTGTTTCCCTGCCTCAGAGTTATGCTTTGGCTAATATTCTGATTGCTACCAGTGTGTCTCCTCCCTTAAAGCATCCCAGGATATATGCCTGCTTAGCTGGATGGAAGATGCTTCATTATGGTGGCCTGGGGGCTCTCAGAGAAATTGTACTATTTTTATGATGTGATTGTTGGCTTCTCCAAACAAATCAGACATATAAGGAAATGATGTCAAATTTAATAGAAATAAAATTGTTTTCTTTCCACATGGTGGTCTTCTTTTAGGTTAGTTTGTGCTCTTGGCCTCTCTTTTCTACCCACTTACCCCTCCCAAAGAGAAAAGGCATGAATGCTGTGATTTGCAAACAGGAGGAAAGAGGAGGCCTGTTCTGCTCTCCTACCCTTCTTATTTGGAAATGTGTCTCAAGCAGACATCTGTGCTCTAATCTTCCTTGTTGTAGGTTTCCAAGGGCAGGGGAGGCGGAGGGTTTCTTCTCAGCCAGTAGCTGGTTGGGTTTAATTCAAAGCTGCTGAATAGGAATCCTTCTTTTGCCAGAGATGGAAGCTGCTCTGTGCGAACAGCCTTCTAAATTGTAACAGCCGCTATTTCATTCTTCATCTCTAGTAGAGACAGGGGAGACGTTTGCTAACTCTTTCACCCTGTCTATGGTTTGCAAAGCAAATATTTCATTTCACATCCTCACTGTGCATGTTTGATTTTCTTAAGACAAAACATCAAACAAAAGGGATTTAAAGATTCTGCTAATTTCTAAAGGAGAAAAGAATCTCTCTTTTGTTGGCTGTGTACCTTTAAAGCATTTCTCAATAACATTAATTTAAAAGGAAAGGCCTATATGAGAAAGGTACACATTATTGTTTTATCCAAAACATGAGAAAAGGCAACACTGAATCTTCCTACGAATTAAGCTTTCAGAGGACAGGCAATGTGCTTCTTTGAATCTTTCTCAGTTCCTAAAAATTTGGTGGTTGTCATCAGCAAGCTCATGGTATGCTGTGTTCAGTCACGTCTGACTCTTTGCAATCCCATGGGCCGTAGACTGACAGGCTCCTCTGTCCAGGGAACTCTCCAGGCAAGAATACTGGAGTGGGTTGCCATTTCCTTCTCCAGGGGAATCTTCCCAATCCAGCGATCCAATCCATGTCTCTTGCATCTCCTGCATTGGCAGGCAGGTTCTTTACCACTGCTCCACCTGGGAAGCCTTATGTGAAAATGGTACACATTATTGTGTTATCCAAAATATGTGGTTTCATTGTTTTCATCCAAAATTTGAGAAAAGGCAATGTTTGGTCTTCCAACTAATTCCACTTTCAGAGGAGAGGCAGTGTGATCCTCCGAATCTGCTTTTAGTTCCTAAAAATCCGGTGGTTGGCATCATAGAGTCAGAGTGTTTGAAAACGTTGCCAAAAGCACCGACTTTTCTTCCAGATGTTTTCATGGTTTTGTCTTAAAGAGGACACATTTGGACGGGGCCCTGAGCCAACCATCACAGCGTCTTCTTGAGCTGGTTTGAATACCCACTGAGAAAGGCAGAAACAGGCTTTGAAAGGGTAAGTAGTTACTGGAAAAGGGCAACTCAGCCTTGAATCTTATTCTGACTTATTTACCTTGCCCAGAGAATTTATACTTAGAGGAAAAAATAAATAATAAAAGGCATGGAGATTTATAAAACAATTCTGTCCTGTTGCAGCATGAGCAAAAATGATGGCAGTTCGCACCCTGAGCCCTCTTCTGCCTGTGCCCAGCAGCTGTACTGGGACAACAGCATTTAGATCCTGCCCTTGTCAGATGAACTGATGCTTTTGAACTGTAGTGTTGGAGAAGACTCCTGAGAGTCCCTTGGACTGCAAGGAGATCCAACCTGTCCTTCCTAAAGGAGATCAGTCCTGGGTGTTCATTGGAAAGACTGATGTTGAAGCTGAAACTCCAATACTTTGGCCACCTGATGGGAAGAACTGACTCATTGGAAAAGACCCTGATGCTGGGAAAGATTGAAAGTGGGAGGAGAAGGGGATGACAGAGGATGAGATGGTTGGACGGCATCACCAACTAAATGGACATGAGTTTGGGTAAAGTCCGGGAGTTGGTGATAGACAGGGAGGCCTGGAGAGCTGCACTTCATGGGGACTCTAAGAGTCGGACATAACTGAGCAACTGAACTGACCTGAACTTGTTAGATGAGAGCAGACATTCAAGGGCAAGTTTCAAGATAAAGCTAATACTAAAAAGTGTGCCTTAGGTTCTAAAATAGACATCTTGATCATCTTTGATTCTTTAAAGGGAAAACTATTAAACCATAGTAGACTCTAGAACATCTCCTCACTCCCCCCAAAAAACATCTATCTCCTGATTTCTAGAAAATGTGTTAGCTTCTGTGGCCAGTGTGCATCTTTGCGGACGTGATCAAGGATCTTGGAATGGGACGTTATCTCAGATGATCTGCGTGAGCCCTGAATGCAATCCCAGGTACCTTTAGGGAAGGGTGGTCCACGCACTCTGAATAGCATGAAGCCATGTGACCAAGGAGACAGAGAGTGGACCCACGTGACCACAAACCTGGAAATGCTACAGCTACCAGGTGCCACAGGAGGCAGAGCGCAAGCCCTCTGCCGGAGCCTCCAGGGGTGCAGCCCTGCTGGCCTCCTGAGTTTGGTCCTTGTTTCTGATTTCAGACTTCCAGTCTCCAGAGCAATCAGAGAACTTCACATTCTTTCAAGCCACCAGGTTCAGGGCGATTTACTACAGCAGCAATAGGAAGCCACTGCATGCATCACGGGTCCCTGTCCACGCACCCAGGTGAAAATGCCCCGTGCTCTCCTTTTGGACTTGCAGGGCCCACGGAGGTGGCTCATCTTCTAAAGTGCCAAGAGCACACACAGTCCCCTCTCACTGGGCACTGAGCGTCGTCCAAACCTGTGGGCTTGACTTGTCTGAAGCAAGTCGTGAACACAAAACAAACTTGGTTTGCCTGAATCTGAAATGCACCACATTGGCCAAAGCAATGATAGAAAATTATGTGATTTTTTAAAAAGCTACTAATCGTTTTCAAAAAGCCTAATTCTTTTAGGCCATAATAAATTGCATGTGTGAACTGTATGTATGCTTATGCACACATATACATATATATATGAACTTTCATCTAAAATGTTAACAAATATATAGTTTAAAATTCTATAATTTCTATTTTAATAGAAATTTTCAATTAAGTGCTTTAATTTCCTTGCTTCCCACTACCCTCATTCAAACCCAAGAATTCTATACTCTATGTAGACATAGCAAAACTTAAGAGAATTTTGTTTATTCATTTACCTATTTGTTATAGGTAAATAACCTTAGTTTATTACAATTAGGTTAAGAGGATGTGGAATATATATGCAGTGGAGTATTAATCTGCCATAAAAAGAATGAAGTAATGCCATTTGTAGCAATATGGATGGACCAAGAGATTGTCATGCTGAGTGAATTAAGTCAGACAGAGAAAGACAAATACACAGTATCACTTATATGTGGAATCAAAAAAAAAATGATACAAATGGACTTATATAAAAAACAGAAATACATCCACAGACGTAGAAAACAAACATTTGTAAACTATAATCTGCTATATTCCACATAATTGTCAAATTGAAAAGAGATACATGTTTTCTCAAATAACTTCAGAACATTTACTAAAACAAAAGATCACAATTTGTGCAAAGCATTGACTAACATGCTAAATCTTCCCCAAAACTGTGCATGTGTTTTTATTTTTTTGATTCATTTATTTTCAGTTGAATGATAATTGCTTTACAACATTGCATTGATTTCTGCAATACATCAGCATGAATCAGCCACAGGTATATGTATGTGCCCTCCCTCTTGAACTTCCCTCACACCTCCCGCTCCATCCCACCCCGCCAGGTGGCCAAAGGGCACGGGGTTTGAGCTCCCAGCAACATACAGCAAGTTCCCACTGGCTCTCTATTTTACACGTGATCCTGTACATATTTCCATGCCACTCTCTCCATTTAAATGTAAGCTTATCATTTAAAGTGGAAATGAGTGATTTCTCCATGCATTTTGTTTTCCCCAAATCTTTCAGTTTCTTTTTCCTTTGTTCTGTGTACAGTATTTATGTCTTTCTGCTAATCTTGACTCCAAAGCCCTATTTATCCTTTCCGCATTGAACAGAAGCGGTCATCCGGGGGTTTGAAGGTCTGAGGGTAGCCACGTCTACTTAACAGCATGTCATTTGGTGTCCTGTCTCCCGTAAATGCCAGGTCCATGTTTTATGAGATTTTAAAGAGGTCCAGGGACGTATGCTGGATGGAGGTCAGCCTCCTGAATGAAAACGTGGTCGTAGAGGCCCAGAGAAAATCCAAGAGTGATTCATGGCATGTTCACACACCGTGTGGGGCTGGCAAAGCAGGAGACGCTCTGCTAGCAGACTGGAACTAAACTCTGAGACGCTCCTGCACTGCCAGGAAATGTCATCACTACTGCTGCTAAGTCACTTCAGTCGTGTCCGACTCTGTGCGACCCCAGAGACGGCAGCCCACCAGGCTCCCTCGTCCCTGGAATTCTCCAGGCAAGAACACTGGAGTGGATTGCCATTGCCTTCTCCAATGCATGGAAGTGAAAAGTGAAAGTGAAGTCACTCAGTCATGTCCGACTCCTAGCGACCCCATGGACTGCAGCCTACCAGGCTCCTCCATCCATGCGATTTGCCAGGCAAGAGTACTGGAGTGGGGTGCCATTGCCTTCCCCAAAACGTCATCTCAGCGCTTTCTAAACAAGCCATGGATTGCATGTCAGTGTCTTTTAATTGAAAGTACAGTAAACTTTTTGGCAGGCTCCAGGAGGTCTCTTTAGATACATCTTTCATTTTCTACTTTTGTGTTTTTGTTTTTCTACAGTTCCACTGATGCTTTTGAACTGTGGTGCTGGAGAAGACTCTTGAGAATCCCTTGGACTGCAGGAGATAAAACCTTGCAGTTTTTTATCTGCAGGTTAACACCAGAATATAGAATATGCTATATTCATCTCCCATAAAATATAGGGTCTCTAGTGACATAACACTATAAATGCACTTCTTTTTGCAATGTTTGTTTAATTTCTGCTGGAAAATGCATCTTTCTCACTGTGACTCTTTTTTCCTTTCCCTGACAAAGAAAAGCACTGACACCAGTGTCCTAGATGAGGTCTTCAGGATCCCAAGTGGGCAGCGACCCCAGGGCCAGATGGAGACTTCTTCTCTCACCAAGAGAGTCCAGGGACCCCTATGTCCTGTTCTTCTTGATCAACTCGGCAGTTATATGACAGTATGATGCCATTGTCCCATTTTGAAGGTGAGACCCTGCACTGTAACAATGTCATGTGGCTCTTCCAGCATCCCACAGAGCGAAAAACATGGTTAGAACATCAATGCAGGGTCGTCTAACTCCTGGTCTTCGGTCTCTTCCATAAAAACACCTAGATCCTACTTGTGGCCAAGAAAGCATTTTGCTGTCTATTTCCACATTTGGTAAATAGCTTTCTGGGTACCTCTTATACATGGGTTGTTTTTCAATTGCTCAGTCGTGTCCAACTCTTTGCAACCCAATGGACTGCAGCACACCAGGCTTCCCTGTCCTTCATCATCTCCCAGAGCTTGCTCAAACTCATGTCCAATGACTTGGTGATGCCATCCAACCATCTAATCCTCTGTTGTCCCCATCTCCTCCCACCTTCAATCTTTCCCAGCATCAGGGTATTTTCTAATGCATCAGTTCTTCGCATCAGGTGGCCAAAGCATTGGAGCTTCAGCTTTAGCATCAGTCCTTCCAATGAATATTCAGGACTGATTTCCTTTAGGATGGACTGGTTGGATCTCCTTGCAGTCCAAGGGACTCTCAGGAGTCTTGTTCAGGACCACAGTTCAAAAGCATCAATTCTTTGGTGCTCAGCCTTCTTTATGGTCCAACTCTCACATCCTTACATGACTGCTGGAAAAACCATAGCTTTGATTATATGTGGGACACACTGCTAAGCACTAGAGAAAATTCAATAGCACATTTGTTCACAGAACACATGGTCAGTAAGCACTTATTAGGCACCTTAGGTGTGCCCAGGACTGGAATAGGTTTGAGACCATAGAACTCTTGCCCTAATAGAGCTTATGCTTTTCTGCAGGTGGGGAGCGAAATGGGAAGCATTAAGTCAATAAAATTGTGTCCATCAGAGTCAAGTGTTATGAAAACAAAAACAGCGAAAAATCGACCAACCAACAAGCAAGTAGGGTCAGGAATGTGACTTGGTGGGTGGTGGTCAGTGCTGGTCTGGCATACGTGAACAGGTGACCCACAAGCACCATGAAATTAGTTTCTATGCCTATGGACAGAAGCAACCCCAAGAAAGGAAGCCAGTAGTCAAAGTAAACATGAGCCCTGAGCAGTGAGCGGTGGGAAGATACAGCAGCTGCGAGGCAGGACAAGGATGCAGAGGCTGCCTTTGCAGAGGCGGAGGGCAGCCTGTCTGAGCTGGGGACCTGAAAACAGAGCTGACCACAGAGAAGGAAACAACCAACCCCGGGGGAGGCAGGCGTGCCCATTAGTCAGTGGCAGGTCCAGATCTGAGTAGGGAAGAACTTGGCTCATCCAAGGGCCCGAGAGGAGTCAGTGGGGCTGGGGAGCAGGCCTGGGGTGGAAGGCGGCCCAGGACAGTGTGGAAGAGACGAGCACAACTTGGCCCCTGGGGACAGCAGAGATATTCTGGTTTATCCTAAAGCCAACGGGAAGCATGGGAAGCAGCTTCATCTGGGTTGTGTCTGCATGCTAAGTCACTTCAGTTGTGCCTGACTCTTTTCAACCCCATGGACTGTAGCCCACCAGGCTCCTCTGTCCACAGGATTCCCCAGGCAAGAATACTGGAGTGTGTTACCTTGCCCTCCTTCAGGGGATCTTCCCGACACAGGGACTGAACCCGTGTCTCTTTGTCTCCTGAATTGGCAGGTGGGTTCCTCACCACTAGTGTCACCTGGAAAGAAAAAAAGAAAGAAAGTGAAGTCGTTCAGTCATGTCCAACTTTTTGCGACCCCATGGACCATAGCCTGCCAGGCTCCTCCATCCATGGGATTCTCCAGGCAAGAATACTGGAGTGGGCTGCCATTTCCTTCTCCAGGGGATCTTCCTGACCCAGGAGTTGAAGCCGTGTCTCCGAAATTGCAAGCAGACTCTTAACCGTCTGAGCCACCAGGGAATCCAGTGTCACCTGGGAAGTCCCAGGGTCCCCTGGGGAGTCCCTTAAACTGGGATGGCATGATCTCACTCATGTTAGAGAAGATCTGTTTGCTGCTGCATGAATTCTGGGCCAGAAGGAGGAGAAGAGGGGACAGAGGACCAGCTAGGACCTTGGCAGTGTCTCTGGGTGTGTGAGGAAGTCTTGGACCATGGGCCCAGGAGAGCAAAGGAATATAAGTGTTAGTAGTCACCTTGGAAAGTAGACCTGTCTGACAGAGCTGGTCTGCAGCATGGATGTAGGACTCTGCAGCAACAGCGTGTGACTTGCCCTTTTCTGGATGGTGGCAGGATTTTTGCAGAGTCTGGAAAGATTTCAGAAGGAGGAGGGAGGCTGAGGAGCTGGTAGGGGAGCCAGGTGTGCACCCCAAATGCCAAGAGGCTTAGAGAAGCAAAGAATCTCATGAAGGCAGATCTCCATCTGGTGAGGTTTAGGTGTGTGCCTGCTCAGTCCTACAGTTGTGTCCAACTCTCTGCGACTCCGTGGACTGTAGCCCGCCAGGCTCCTCTGTCCACGGGATTCTCCAGGCAAGAATACGGGAGTGGGCTGCCGTTTCCTCCTCTAAGGGATCTCACTGGCCCAGGGACCTGCGTCTCTTGCATCTCTTACGTCTCCTGCATTGGCAGGTGGGTCATTTACCACTAGCGCTACCTGGGTCTGAAGTGAAAGTCGTTCAGTTGCGTCTCACTCTGTGTGACCTCATGGATGATAGAGTTCATGGGATTCTCCAGGCCAGAATACTGGAGTGGGTAGCCTTTCTCTTTTCCAGGGGATCTTCCCAGCCCAGGGATCAAACCCAGGTCTCCCACATGGCAGGCAGATTCTTTCCCAGCTGAGCCACCGGGGAAGTGCCCCCTGGGTATGGTGACTCAAATCGCTTTCCAAACCCCATTGGAGAACTACCCCCACCTCATCCTTGTCAGGTGGTCAGGCAGCAACACTCAGAAACCTCCAGGGAGCATCTCAGTACTGTGACTTGTCCTGTCTTTGGACAGCCTCCCTGTTGTCACACTGAGACAGGAGTTGCCATCAGGACTTGAACTTGGTGGACCCACCAGGCCCATCCGGAGCGCAGCACAGAGCTGGTTCTGCACACAACCTTCCAAACAGGCAAGAGCAGCACTTCACTCTAAGCCTCTGTGAGCAGGTGGACGGCTGTCCCTGCTTCCACCTGCTCTCTCCCAGGCTCTCTCCCGCCACGCACTCTGGCTGTGGTTTTCCGACTGTGCTCTGCTTGTTAAACACCCTCCCGGTGAGGCATCCAGAACTAATGCTGTGGTTCAAATGAGGCCAGAGAGGCTATAGAGAAAGGCCATCACTCCCTTCACCCCGGATGCTCTAGGTCCATTAATCCAGGCTCAGTCTCTCCTCCCTTTGATGACCAGCCTCACCAAGGATGCACCCCGTTCCTGGTCGACTAAGCCCCCTATCTCCACACACCCCTCTCTAAGGCAGGCTCCTGGGCTCGGCTTCGGAGCAGTGGCTTTTGGACCCAGCTCGTCTCCCTGTCTGACAGCTGATGCTGTGATGGCATTCCTGGCACGGCTTTGTTGGTGACAAGAGCATGGTGGAAGCTCAGCTAATACAACTGCGCCCACGGTCTGCGGCAGACCCAGAGTGGGCGGTCCCAGCACGTCAGGAGCAGCAATGCTGATCTTGTCCAGGGACTTTGTGAGATGGAGGGCCAGGCAGGATGCTGAGGGTGTGTGTGTGTGTGTGTGTGTGTGTGTGTGTGTGTGTGTGTGTATCAGGCAGGATGGGAGACCCTTCAAGTCACTCCATGAGGCAGGACCCGCAGAGGTGTGCGTTTGTCGTAAACCATAGCGGAGAGCCTTAAGTACAGCTCTGAAACGTCAGGCTTCTATTCTGCAGGAATTAGAAAATCATGGAACAAAGGATGAAAGGAAAATTTGGAAAGTTAACTGGTGGGAAGTTTGAGGATGAACTGAAGATAACGCAATTCACCTTTTTAAACAAATACCAGGAATAAATCACTTAGGGGTAACTGGGGTTATATCATGGTAAATGACAATCATAACTGTGATGTGCTCTAGATCTGAAATGGATCAGGCATTTAGTAACAGGGCAGCTTGAGGGGTAGGAGGAAGAGTTTTTCATGAATGTCATGAACAGCAGCAGACAGGCGGGACTTTGTGTTAATAGGGTGAGGATGATGAAGTCAGATAGTAAAACAGTAACAGTGCAGCCATTTGTCACAAGTGTTCCTTTTCAGTTCAGTTCAGTCGCTCAGTCGTGTCCGACTCTTTGCGACCCCATGGACTGCAGCACACCAGGCTTTCTTGTCCATCAGAAACTCTTGGAGCTTGCTCAAATTCATGTCCGTTGAGTCAGTGATGCCATCCAACCATCTCACCCTCTGTTGTCCCCTTCTTCTCCCGCCTTCAATCTTTCCCAGCATCAGGATCTTTTCCAGTGAGTTAGTTCTTCGCATCAGGTGGCCAAAGTGTTGGAGTTCCTTCTGCTGTCTATTAAATATGTAACGCATCCACCTGGTTCAGAACTTTTCCCTCTGATGCCTGGAGCCGCTGATCCACTCCCAGCAGCCCCTTCCCCAGCAGTCTTTAGATTCTTAAGCTTCCAGTGTTTCTTTTTAGCAAAGCAGCCTTGCTCCTGCCTTTGCTGCACTCGTGTCAGAACAAACTACCACAGTCCGTGTGGATTAAACCCCAGACAGTTATTTTCTCACAAGTCTGGAGGCTGACACTCTGAGATCAAGGTGTTGGCAGGGTTGATTTCTCCTAAGATTTCACCTTGGCTTGTGGAAGACCGTCTTCTCCCTGGGTCATCACAGGGTCATCTTTTTGTGCCTCTCTGGGTCCCGGACTCCTCTTTTTATAAGGAGACCAGTCATATTATTTTAAGGACCATCCACATAACCTATTTAGAGGTCCTAAGCCACCTCTTTAAGACTCCTCTGTCCACACACAGTCATATTCTCAGGTGCTTGGTGTCAGGGCTCCAACACATGGATTTTGGAGAGATACAGTTCAGCTCAGAACACCTGCTCTCAGCTTCTCGGACTCTCAGAAGTAAGCAGACTGATAGTCTAGGGGCTTCCCTGGTAGCTCAGCTGGTAAAGAGTCCACCTGCAATGAGGGAGACCTGGGTTCAATCCCTGGGTTGGGAAGATCCCCTGGAGGAGAGCATGGCAGCCCACTCCAGTATTCTTGCCTGGAGAATCCCATGGACAGGGGAGCCTGGCGGGCTAGAGTCCAGGGGGTCACAAAGAGTCAGACACGAAGGAGCACAGCACAGCACCGGCTTCATGATGACAACCACCAAGTGTTTAGGAATCTGAAATGACTGAGCGGCTAAGTACACAGCACAGAGGCTAACCCAGATCCAGGAAGTACTCTTTCTGGGGAACGGCTCCATCAGGATACTGGAGACAGCAGATCAGGGGCTGGCCACATGGGTCTCAGGCCCCCGTAGGACTCCTAGTTCATCCTATGTAGTTATTACTCTGTTACTTACTCAGCAACATGGTTTGCTCAAGGAATTCAGTGCGGTTCTTCCCTAATGACACTGTTTTACAAAGTATCAAGGTAAAAGAACCTATGTAGATTCTACATACATGTGCTTAATATACAGTATCTGTCTTTGTCTTTCTGATATACTGCACCTCATTAGGACTGACTCAAATGTGTTATTTTTTATAACTGCATACTATTCCATTGTATATTTGTACCACAATTTCTGCATCCATTTGTCTGTCTATGGACATTGATGAACCTATATGAAGGGTAGCAAAGGAGACAGGGACATGGAGAACAGATTTCTGGACGTAGTGGAGGAAGGAGAGAGTGGGACGAATTGAGAGAGTAGCATGGAAACATACGCATCACCAAGTGTAGAGAGCCAGAGGGAATGTGTGTGTGCCCCAGGGAGCTCAGCCCAGTGCTCTGGGACAGCCTGGAGGGGTGGGGTGGGGCGTGGGAGACAGGTTCAGAGGGAGGGGACATGTGTCTACCTGTGGCTGATTCATGTTGATGTCTGGCAGAAACCAGCACAATATTGTAAAGCAACTATCCTTCAATAAATTTTTTTTTTTTTTAAAGAGGCTATGCAGGAGGCGCTGGAGGACATGCTTGATACAGATATACCAGGAAGACTTTGCTAGAGATGACTCTTGTCTGTCTTGTGTACTAAGGGAAGCAACCACACCACCGGAACTCAGCAACGTGTCATGGTGATATTTCGTGGGGGGACATGGACATTCAATGCCCTGACAAGCTCATTATGCGAGTTTATGTCCTTTGTGATTTTCTATTATAAAGCAGATGTTAGCATATTAAAGAGAATTTAGGAAATAAGTAAAGATTCTTAAAGTCCATAAGCCCAGCCAAGTTTATACAGAGGAGCTATCCTCAAAATCGTATGTCTTAGGCTAAACTATTGGAGAAGGAAATGGCAACCCACTCCAGTATTCTTGCTTGGAGAATCCCATGGACAGAGGAGCCTGTAGTCCATGGGATCACAAAGAGTCAGACATGACTGAGCAACTGAGGCTTTCACATCTTTCACCTCAAAGTGAGATGGACTGCACATCTGTGGTGGGGGGGGGGGGCGGGTGGAGGGGCCACCGATGGCGTTTCACAGCCCTGACATTTGCTCACAAACCTACAGGCTTCCTCCATCCCCTCCTGGCTGGGGACGGCAGGCACAACTGGTCCAAAATATCACACAGGTATGGTTCTTTTTAGGACTTTGGACTAGTTAAAGGTCTTCTAGAGTATTGCTATAACTCCTCAGTTACTACAGGAGAGGAAAATAAAGCGGGCCTGATCATCACTCAGCAGGTAAGGACTCAGATTCCCTGCACTGCTAGCAGGTCAAGGGCAAGACATGGGGCGCTCCAGGGGTGCGAGCTGGAACTTCTCAGCTGCAAGACCCAGCGTGCATGACTTCCCCACCCCTGGGCGAGGCCCGTAGCTCTGGCCTTGTGTTCAAGTATTACTAAACAAATCACTGCAGCTGAGAACTCAACTTACACATGTCCTTCCACAAGTTCCCTCCTTGTCCTCACCTGTGACCTAGTGACATTCACACACACACACACACACACACACACACACACACACACCTTTTGCCTTTTTCGCTAAAGTTAAGTCTTTATGTCTCTCCCTGAAATTCAGTACTTAAAACAAACACAGAGATGGAAAACACACAGCAGGCCAACACACCCAACATGTCAACCCACTGTGTTATTAATACTGGGTCCAGATTAGCTTGGGGGTGGGTGTAATGCTTTTTAGTTTTTGCACATTATACATTTATCAAAGTAAACAAAATATCAAAATTTGTCTGTGGCTATCTTACAAAACAGTCCACAGGGTCGCAGAGAGTCGAACAGGACTGAGTGCCAGACACTTTCACATTCTTTCTACCTTACAAAAGCGAAGAAGCAGTCCATTAATCTGGAGACTTTGTTGGATTTTTTCACTGTCATAAGGAAACGAAGTAGGCTACATGTCTGAGGCCCCTCCTTTCTGCTCTGGTGATGTGACTTCCCGGACCTGAGACTAGGGATGCACTGTGTTGTGTGAGGACCTCTTGATTCTTCCGATGTGTTTCCAAACTAAGGATGACGTTCGTCTGAATTACCTTCTTAGAAACACAGTCCCACGGAAAGATGGAAAGCACCCCGGCTCTCCTCAGTTGGTGCGTGGGTTCGTGTCCTCCGGGCTTGTACTGGAAGGTTTTAAATTGCGCGTTGGCCTTAGCATCCCCACAAACAGGCTGTGAGCACCCTGACAGGGGACCGGGTCCACAGGGCTCGTGGGGCTGGCCTTCATCACAGATTCCCTTCTTGTCCTCTCCTGACTGTGATTACTGACATTCACACACACCTTTCTGTTTAACTTTTTTTTTCAGTCAAGTTAAGCTTTTATTTCCTTCATTGACGTTCAATACTTAAAATAGTTACACAAACTGCTGAAAGAGAGTTTTAATTAATTTAAAGAAGTTTCTTATATGAGTTTGCCTAAATTATTTCTTCCACTTTGGAGGAAGAGTTCCTACTGGCCCATACTGCTTAAATTCTATACAAATATGAAAGTACTGTATTGTAAAGTAATTAGCCTCCAATTAAAGTAAATAAATTAATTTTAAAAATAAATAAGTTAAAAAAAAACTAAAGACACAAGATCACTTGAATCCCTGCACCACCAGCAAAAGAAAAAGTACAATCCATCAAAAACACTTCAATAACTTCTAAAATAATACTCACCATTTAAAATAAGCTTTTCTATGAGACACTGTGCTAAATATGTTACAGTTCGTTTTGCTTTTGTATTCCACACTGACCCGCAAAAACATCCTTGCCCAAAGGGCCTTGCTCTTGGCCCCCACCTGCCAGACGCCCCCTCTGCATGGTCCCCAGCGCACCCTGCTATGCCCCAGCATGGCCTACTGTGCTCTGCTATGCCCCAGTGTGCCCTGCTATGCTCCAGCATGCCCTGCTGTGCCCTGCTATGCCCCAGCATGGTCTACTCTGCTCTGCTATGCCCCAGTGTGCCCTGCTATGCTCTAGCATGCCCTGCTGTGCCCTGCTATGCCCTAGCATGCCCTGCTGTGCCCCTGTTTGCACTATGCCCTGCTATGCCCCAGCGTGCCCTGCTATGCCTCAGCACACCCTGCTGTGCCCTGCTATGCCCCAGAATGCCCTGCTATGCCCCAGCACGCCCTGTTATGCCTCAGCACACCCTGCTGTGCCCTGCTATGCCCCAGAGTGCCCTGCTATGCCCCAGCATGCCCTGTTATCCCCCCAGCACACCCTGCTGTGCCCTGCTATGCCCCCAGCATGCCCTGCTGTGCCCTGCTATGCCTCAGCGTGCCCTGCTGTGCCCTGCTATGCCCCAGCATGCCCTGCTATGCCCCAGCATGGCCTACTGTGCTCTACTATGCCCCAGCATGCCCTGCTATGCCCCCCAGCATGCCCTGTTATGCCCCAGCACACCCTGCTGTGCCCTGCTATGCCCCAGCATGGCCTACTGTGCTCTACTATGCCCCAGCATGCCCTGCTATGCCCCCCAGCATGCCCTGTTATGCCTCAGCACACCCTGCTGTGCCCTGCTATGCCCCAGAGTGCCCTGCTATGCCCCAGCATGCCCTGTTATGCCCCAAGCACACCCTGCTTTGCCCTGCTATGCCCCAGCATGCCCTGCTGTGCCCTGCTATGCCCCAGCGTGCCCTGCTATGCCCCCAGAGTGCCCTGCTGTGCCCCAGAGTGCTCTGCTATGCCCAAGCATGCCCTGCTATACCCCAGCGTGACCTGTTGTGCCCCAGCACGCCCTGCTGTGCCCTGCTTTGCCCCAGCATGCCCTGCTGTGCCCTGCTTTGCCCCTGCTCTAGGGCCTATTGTGCTATAAATCTCTCACTTTCACACACCTCTTCACGCATCATCCTGTGTCTGCTCCTAACTGGATCATCCAGGCACCCATATACAGTAACATAACTGTTCCTCATGACACAGTGTCCAACTTCTGTTTAAGGACATCATTTTGGAACTTAGGAGGAAGGAAATTCTTTGGTCACCTAATACTCGGGGTGTTCATCTCATAACTGGAATTCTGTATATATTTCTATTTTCTTTCTTGCCTAAGACGTCCATAGGCTTCTAAACCCCATCTAAAATGTATTCATAGAAATAATGCCAACTCTCATGTGAACTTTGTATGCCTTTTCCTTAGTGGTTTTTTTTTTTTACTTTATACATATTTTACTATTTTAACAGATATTTTTTTAATTTTAGGCAGCCTCAAGTATTCTATGGAAAGAGATGTGATACAAATAATTATATGTATACATACATGTATATATAATATATTTGTATTAACCAACTTAGTGAAGTATCTACTTCCCTCTAACATTAGCTGTTTAGAATACTTGAAATTGTTTGCTATCGTTGGTAACTCAGCTGGGGTGACTTGGGTCTTCACATCTGGGAAACTGTTCTATCTTATAAATTCTTAAGAGATTTTCTGGAGAGTTCACAGTCTTTGGATATCTGTAGAGCTCTCCCCATGTGCTATCATACTGATTCCATGGTTACGAGTTCATCACGATGCCTGCAATACACAGCTGCCCTGGTTTCATCTTGTATCAGCATCCTAAATTTTTTTTTCACAAGTTATAAAATACTTTACAACTTACTCATTTTATAAATGGCATCCTGAAGCTCTTCTCCTAACTCCAGTGCAGTTTTGTATATTATTAATGCTGTGCTTTAGTCTCTCAGAACGTTTGACTCTTTGTGACCCCATGGACTGTAGCCTGCCAGGCTCCTCTGTCCATGGGGATTCTCTAGGCAAGAATACTGGAGTGAGTTGCCATGCCCTCCTCCAGGGGATCTTCCTGACCCAGGAATCGAACCCAGGTCTCTCGCATTGCAGGCAGATTCTTTACCATCTGAGCCAGCAGGGAAGTGCCTGTATTATTAATAATGGCTCTTTATCCAAACCAGTTGAGGCAAATGTTTCCAAACTACTGTTGGTCCTTTCACTTCATTTCTGTAGATTTTTCTGCCTTTTTTTCTAAAAGTCAAGAGAGCGAATATTACTCTTGTGAGCTGTTCCTTTTTTATATTTTTCCATAATATGATATTAATAGTTAACTTTTTAAACTTCCAAAAGTACTTAATATGTGCTTTATTACTTTCTGTTTTTTCCTTTAATTAGCTACTTTAATGAATTTATCATTCTAGTTTTTAGTTGACTATTCAGATTGCTGGGCTATTTAATCAGTAAACCTAAAATAATGATACCTTTAGTTTCCTCATTCCAGCATTATTAGAAGTATAAAAAATACTTCTATTAATTAAGAAAAACTGGAATTTGGCTTGTAAGGTCATTTTATGTACTCATATAACCACTAGTAATCTAATTAGCTTAAAAGGTACCACGTTATAGATTATTAAGGACAGTTTATATGAAAAACTATAAGCTGATTTGACACTCTTTATTTTTTGATTGATTCATAAAATTTTAAGAAGAGCCACTGGCGGGATTAAATGTTCATGTAATCTAGTGAGTTAAGTAGTTATTAAGAGATAGACTCGATGTGAGCCTTGAACACTTAAATAAGATGAGAGATAGAAATTAAGTTTTTCTGGATTATGAAAACCTAGCTTCTCTTTCTCACCTGCACGTCAGGTGAAGGTGGCCGTGATGTGGCTTGGTGCTGTGTGCTCGGGGGGGGGGGGGTGGGGGGGGGGGGGGGGGGCTGGAGATGCTCTGGGTACAGACAGATCAGAGGGACCTGGCTTAACCACACTGCTCTGTAGCTCGATAGTTTATGGGGATTTTCAGATTCATCTATGTTTGCCATTCTGATCAAATGTTAACAATATCATGCAAATGAGGAAAAACAATTAGAACACTTGTATTTTCTTATCAATAAGATATGAAATTAGCCCTCAGTTCAATTCAGTTCAGTCGCTCAGTCGTGTCTGACTCTGTGACCCCATGGACTGCAGCACTCCAGGCCTCCCTGTTCATCACCAACTCCTGGGACTTACTCAAACTCATGTCCATCGAGTTGGTGATGCCATCCAACCATCTCATCCTCTGTCGTCCCCTTCTCCTCCTGCCTTCAATCTTTCCCAGCATAAGGGTCTTTTCCAATGAGTCAGTTCTTTTCATTAGGTGGCCATGGTATTGGAGCTTCAGCTTCAGCATCAGTCCTTCCAATGAATATTCAGGACTTATCTCCTTTAGGATGGACTGGTTGGATCTCCTTGCAGTCCAAGGGACTCTGGAGAGTCTTCTCCAACACCACAGTTCAAAAGCATCAATTCTTTGGTGCTCAGCTTTCTTTATAGTCCAACTCTCACATCCATACATGACTACTGGAAATTAGCCCTAGTGAATCACAGATAACGATATTCAATGAGTATTTGCTAATTAATTTTGTAAACCCACAATAGAAAGAAGAGACGCTGATTCTTTACTACTGCTTCCTTTTGGGGTCATCAAGTCCTCTGGCTTCTTCCTTTGAAAACATCTCCTCCTGTTCCTCCATCTACCAAACAGCACGCAGTCCCACAAAGCAGTTCCTTTGCCCTTGGGTGTTGGTGGATTGTCTTCTCAATCTTGATCTCTGACTTCAGAATTATCTTCCAAAAATGCAACCCAGTCCAAGTCACACTCCTGCCTAAGAAACTTCTGTCTCTCCTTTAAAGTGAACTCTTAATTCTTCACCATCTCATAGAAAACAAAAATCAAATTTGACCACAATAAACACTGTGAGCCTCCTTCTTCCTCTGGGCAATTCATGCTTGAAGGGGGACCAAAAACTCGCAACATGGAAGATGAGCATGGGATTACAACATGAAGTCAGGTGATGCACCCTAATTCAGTCTGACATCTGGCATTTATTTTTAGCCTGAAAAATAAATTCTCCCTTTGGAAAACAGGGAAAAATAATTTCCTATGAAATTCTAGATGTGGAGAGGGAAAATAATTTTGTAGCTCTTCTTTAGCCATGTTTCAAAAAGAATAATTACTATACATGCTCCCATGGTCATCATAAATTGTGTTAACATTTTTATTGTTTCTCCCCTAAGTGAATTTGTGCCCTTGTGGAAATAACAAAAGAAAAACATAAGCCAAGTGTAAATTATTACTGTATCTGCATTCATTAAATGCTGTTCAGAAATTAATAAAACTGAATCCTGATGGATTATGTCATAAATCTAATAAAACGGGGCTTTTTGGGAAACTGTAGCATCCATCCGACCCTCTACCCTAAGAGCGATGTCTATGTCATGCTTCTTTTTCGGGCTTTCTTGTTTCTCCAACTTTGACTCAAAATATTTCTTCCAAGAACCAAGAATGTACCTATTTTCTGAAGAGTCCCATGACTGTTCACAGCTCTACTCACTTAGGTCCTGAGGAATCTGTTTTCTATTCCTAATGTCGTCCTAGTTCAAGGGCAGCTCAAGAGGCAGATGTTCCGTGTAGATCTGATAGCATGCTCATTCCACTCTCCCAAACACTCACTCATGACACTCATCTCTGTAGTGTCTGGCTTATTGCCCATGTTAGGACTTGATGGCGAACAAGGGCTTTTTAGCTCATTTGTTTGTCCTCTAACACATCAAGTCACATTAATACCTCTTGAGGAGGTACTAGATACACCTTCTTTAACTAAATGTAATCACTTTAAAGGAAATCTAAGTTTAGAATATTTTCCCGAGCAGCATATTTTATAAAAACCTAAATGGGAAAAGAATCTGTAAAAGAATAGATAAACGCATATGTAGAACTGAACCACTTTGCTGCACATCAGAAACTAACCCAGCATCGTTAATCAACTAAGCGCCAATGTAAAGTAAAAATTAAAAAATAAGGTTATAGCCCTTGTGGCTTAGCTGGTAAAGAACTGACCTGCAATGTGGGAGACCTGGGTTCGAACCCTGGGTTGAGAAGATCTCCTGGAGAACGTAAAAGCTACCCACTCCAGTATTTTGGCCTAGAGAATTCTATGGACTGCATAGTCCATGGGGTCACAAAGAGTCAGACATGAATGAGTGATTTTCACTCGGTTCACTAAAAATGCAAAAGCATTTATGTTTTGTTACTTTAAGGTGTTTTGATTTATTAATATGAGCATCTTCTAGAAAATTTTGAGATTTATTTGATTGCTTTAATTTATAAACAAATAATTCAAGACTAGACTTGAAAATTATATGGTTTGAACATAAATGTTCTAAATATTATATTAATATAAGTAAACCAAGTTTTTCATGCTAACAAGTACCTTATGGGGTTTCCCAGGTGGCTCGGGGTTAAAGAATCTGCCTACCAATGCCAGAGATGCAGGTTTGATCCTTGGATTGGGAAGATTCCCTGAAGAAGGAAATGGCAACCTGCTTTAGTATTCTTGCTTGGAAAATCCCATGGACAGAGGAGTCTGGCAGGCTACAGTCCCCAGAGTCGCCAAGAGTCAGCCACGACTGAGCAACTTACTATGCACACAAGGACCTTATGATACTTCCTAAAACAGAAAAGCTGTCCAACACACGAAGCATTACGACTTCTGCTTTCTGTTTGGTTCAGAATGTGTCTGCATGTGGGTGGAGAGGACTGTGACTTGTTTATATTCCCGATGCGCCTGATGCTGGCCCTCCCTAACACTGCTGATGAGTAGAGTCCTGGACCAGGGAGGGACCGGGGCCTTGCTGTAACAGTGGGCCCTTCTGTTCTCGGGCTGCCAGCAGGCTCTGCAGCCCAGGGTCAGCTCGGGCAGCATGTCGTGAACTATGTCAGTGAGCTCTTCCCCTGAGTGGCATACGTGGGGGTGAGGCTGTCTCCCTCCTTATAAAGTACAGTAAGGGGGCAGGGATACAGCCAGTGGGGAACAGTCATCACAGACTCCATGCCCAAGACTGCCCTGGTCGTCCAGTGGCTAAGATGCAAAGCTCACAAGGCAGGGTCCTGAGTTCGACTCCTGATCAGGTTACTAGATCTCACATGCTGGAACTAAAGACTCTGCATGTCACAGTGAATATTGAAGATCCTACCTTCCTCAACTAAATCTGGTGCAGCCAAATACATAAGTACAAGTAAATCTTAAAAGAAATAAAAAATAAATGTCATGCTCAGATATACAAAGTTTCTTTTACTGCCTTGCGATTTTTTTGGTGAATGTTGAAAACACGGAATCATTTCGTGATTTAGAGCAATGGTCCCCAAACTCTGGTATCTAACACCTCATGATCTGAGGTAAAGCTGATGTAATAATAATAGAAATAAAGTGCACAATAGATGTAATGCCCTTGAATCATCCCTAAACCGCTCCATCACTCCTCCTAGTTTGTGGAAATCTGTCTGCCATGAAACTGATCCTTAGTGTCAAAAAGGTTGGGGACCGTGATTTAAAGCACTGCCATTATGTGGCTGTTTTGACCATATTTCTATCACTTCACAATATGCATTTGAAAAGTCAGGGGGGAGGGAAGTTCAGAAAGATGGAAAGTAGAACAAGAAAAGATGAGAGGAGTTCCACTCCGGTTGCTGCGCTATACCCGGCGATTCTGTCTTTGCTGCACATGTATTCAGAAGCAGCTCATCAGATTTATTCTATTGGACTGGGTCCTGGTTTTGCCCCATGAATGGAAGCTACAGATTGAAAACAGAGACTCTGATAGGAATCCTTAGAGGGATCCCTCCAGCTTCGATATTTGCTTCAAGTTTCATCTACAATTTTTATGATCTATTTTATCAAATAAAAATATGCAAAATGGAATATAATTCTGTCTGACTTTATGACATTGTGTCATGTCATTAATATAAAGCCCTAGTGGACTGCTGTTTAGTGCAGATGCTGGCAAAGTCATGTTCAGTTGCCTTAGCTTGGTCTCATGATAAAAAGAGAGAATTCACAGACATCCCCTTTTCCCTAACTGCCCTCCACCCTGATCCAAGGGAGTTCTCCTGACTTGAAAGAACTGATCTGCCTTCTTATTTCTGTTGTGAGCATGAGGTGCTGAGAGACATGAATCTCTCCTAGCTCAATAATATGCATTTTTACAGAGTAGATTCTTGTTTAATAGAAAAAAAAATCAAAAGGATAGATGCTATAACATAACCAAGGATGCAAAACTAAAGCATTTAAGTAACAGGTTAAAATGTACCCATGGCTTGCTTGGCTTGATGATAAGAATATATATATAAAACAAAGGGGGGAAAAAAAAACACCTCGTTTAAACAAAATGCCAAATAAGTGAAGCTTTCAGATAGCTTAATTTTCCTCCCACGGTTTTGAATAACTCTTTAAGAAATGAATAGCTTCTCTTTGGGGCATTAGAGGGTCATTAAAGCACAGTGGCCCCTTGGACGGGTCAAGGGGAAGCATGGACAAGGGCTTGGATTGGGCAGGGCGTGTTGAGCTTGTCCTGGAAGAAGAAAGGATGCAGGGTTTCACACGGTAATTTTAAGTGGGTCCTTAGACATACACAGGGGGTTGCCCATGAAGAAGGGTCTAGAGGCAGAGGTGTAAGCATTATTTTCATAGATGTGACCTTCTGGAGACAACAGAGGGATGGATAAAACTCCAGGGACAGTCAAAAAGGCTGTAAGTTAAGCCAAAATGAAGCACAAGCCAAGGACTCCAAGGGGAGAAGTTTTGTTTTAAATCAGATGTTGTATCATAAGCCTACAGAAAGTCAACAGAAAGTCACTAACAAGTATCCAGAGTCAGGATTACAATGTGACCTATAGGTATTTCAGTAATAAAGGTGTGAGGATCTCAGAGGAATCAGCTTCAGTAAAGAGAAATTGGCTGTAAAAGTAAGATACTGATTTCAAGGTGAGGAACCAGCAACCTTCTTCGGGTGTGGGGGCCATCATTAAAAATGTGGGGACAAGGAGTGAGGTCAGCACTAGCTCAGCGTGGGTCCTAATGGAAGAGAGAAAGAATATTTAATGTGATTGTTTTTCAAATAATTTAATGAAGGGATTTCTACAAAGGTGTGAAAGAGGAGTGGGAAAAGTCATACCTGGAGATGTTCGCCGTGGGTCCTGCCATCCCCAAGACTGGAGAATGTTTAATGAAACCAAGAGACTGGTGAGGAGAAGGGCCTCTGCCAGCAGCTGCAGGTTTTAATGGAGGAATTGGCTGGACCATGGAAACTGGAAAGGGAATAAGCATATCCCGAGTCCTCTTCCTTCCCTCTCTCTGGTTCCCATTGACTGAACTTGTTCAGAAACAAGTAGATTCCCAGGGCATGGAGCAGATGGAGAAGGAAAGAAGGTTGGTCTGCAGTGATCCAGTGCACGGTTTTAAGGGTTTTCCTGGTGGTTCAGATGGTTAAGAACCCACTTGCCAATGCAAGACATGGGTTCGATCCCTGGGTGGGAAAGATCCCCTGGAGAAGGAAATGGCAACCACTCCAGTATTTTTGCCTGGAAAATTCCGAGGACTGAGAAGCCTGGCAAGATATAGTCCATGGGGTTGCAAAGAGTCGGACATGACTGAGCAACTAACACACACACAAAGAAAAATATGCTTTCTTAGGATGGAAAAAACTACAATTTTGCTTACAGGATGTCCCAAGTCAGACAAAAGAAAAAGATTGAGGCTACTGAGAAAAGTGGGTTGATCCCTGGGAGTGCTGGAGCCACATGCTACAGCTCATGCGAGACAGTAGCTTAAATAAAACTCTGAACTGATTTTAAACATGGGGAACATAAAATCAAATAGAGAATATTCATGCCACAGAAACTGACAAGCACGTCATGACCCTGATCACTGCCCCTGGCCTGGAAAGTCAACTTTAGCAGCAACTGTGGTTGTAAGAATTTCTCAGAGTTCTGGGAACTTTGAGGGGTATGAACAGTGCAGGCTCTCTTTTACCTTCTTGGGTTTTGGGAAAAGCTGACAGGATAGGGAATTAGGTGACAAATTAGATCATGGCTGTCATAGACAGGAGAGAATGAAAGGGAAAAATACTAAAAACACAATAAAACCAAATGTTTACTGTGTTCAAGTCGCCATTGCTACCCAGCAAATAGGTTGATCAGTACCATCCTTCTAGATTCTCTATATATGCATTAATATATGATATTTGCTTTTCTCTTTCTAACTTACTGCACACTGTATAGTAGGCTCTAGATTCATCTACCTCATTAGAATGAACTCAAATGTGTTCCTTCTTATGGCTTGAGTAATATTCCATTGTGTGTGTGTGTGTGTGTGTGTATATATATATATATAGAACTTCTTTATCCATTCATTGAAAGAAATACTTTACCAAATGTAAAATGGATGTGAGTGCTAAGTTGCTTCAGTTGTGCCCAACTCCTTGTGACGCCATGGACTGTAGCCTGCCAGGCTCCTCTATTAATAGGATTCTCCAGACAGGATATTGGAATAGGTTGCCATAACCTCCTCCAGGGGATCTTCCTGACTGAGGGATCAAAGCCAGGTCTCTTGCAGCTCCTGCATTGCCGGCAGATTCTTAACTGCTGAGCCACCAGTGAAGCCTGTAAATGGACAGCCAGTGGGAATTTGCTGTATGATGCAGGGAGCTTGAACCCAGTGTGCTGTGATGACCTGGAAGTGTGGGATCAGGTGGAAGATGGAAGGAGGCTCAAGAGGTAGAGACATATGCACACCTGTGGTTGATTCATGTTGATGTGTGGCAGTAACCAGCCCAATATCATAAAGCAACCATCCTACAATTTAAAAATAAATAAAAGTTTAAAAAGTTTACAAGTAGCTTCTGTGTATAGCTCTCTGCTTCTTAGTGTTTGCAACATTTATTCCAAAATAGTCCTGTCGCATCCAGGGCTTTAATGAGCAGGTAAGAGGTCATCATCCTAAATGAATAAGAGTGAAACTTTCTTTCACAAGACTTCACATCTGATCAGCCTCCCAATCTCAATTATCAGCTGAACCACTAGCCAGAAGATTCCTAACCCTGAAGCCTCGGGGGCTGTTTTAATCTCCTGGCAGACATCAAGTCTAAGACAGAGCCATGTGGTACAGGAAGAATAGCAGTCCCTAAAGACGAGTACATCTTGGTTCCCAGAACTTCACATGCGAGAAGGACTTTGCAGATGTTACTGAAGTGAAGAAGGTGGGGATACTCCTGGAGTATCCCACGGAGCCTAATTGAATCCCTTGAATTATGGCTTCTCTCAAGTAAGACCAGAGAAAGAGGTGTGGCAAGAGAAGTAGAGTTAGAGAAACACTGCTTGGCAACTTTGGGGATGGACAAAGAGTCCACGAACCAAAGATTCTGAGACTCTTGCTGTGCTGTGCTGTGCATGAACACGACTGTTCATTCAGTCGTGTCTGACTCTTTGTGACCCCGTGGACTATAGCCCACCAGGCTCCCCTGTCTGTGGAATTCTCCGGGCAAGAATACTGGAAGTGGGTTGCCATGCCCTCCTCCAGGGGATCTTCCCAACCCAAGGATCAAACTCAGGGCTCCTGCATTGCAGGCAGATTCTTTACCAGCTGAACCACCAGGGAAACCTGAGTGACTCTTAGAAGCAATAAAAAATGAGGACCCTGGAGAAAGGAGCCAGCCTGCTGACATCTTGAGTTAGCCCAGTGACCCTGTGTCTGGCCCACAGAACTATATTGCAGTAAATTAGTTGTTTAAGCCACTGAATTTATTGTGATCTGTTATGGGGGGAATAGAATATGAATGTGCCACACTTCACTTTCCCTGCAGATTTCATATTCCTATTTCCTCACACAGTGTTGCTGCTCTGATCTGTTTTCTAAGACCTGCTCTGATCCTGGCAGCTTCCCTCACTGATCGAGTTCAAAGGGGTTAATACAAAATGCACGGAGCTGTTTCAGCAGTAGGAAGAGCAGTTGGCAGACAAGGTACTTTGCACCAGAGATGGGATTTGGGGAGAGCTGATGACACAGCCTCAACGCAAAGATGCCTGTCAGATTATGTTCCTACAAACACCTTTACATTTTATCTGTCCTTCTCACTAGATGCTAGGGAAGCAGGGGTCAGTCTGTCACCTCCCCTGGACCCGCATTCTTGGAGAAGCACAGGAATTTTTTTCAATGTTCTCACAAACAGACCTCTGGATGTCTGACAGACTGGGTTCAAACCCCAGCTTGACAGCTTCCAGGCTGTGTGGCTTTGGGCAAGTGAATCAAAATACTTATTGTAATTTCATTTCCTCATCTATCAAATGGGCCAACAGCAGGACATCCACAAGTAAGTTAATATCGTGCTCATTTACTCAACCAGCAGAAGGCCAATATCTGGACTTCCCTGGTGGCTCAGCCGTAAAGAATCTGCCTGCAATACAGGCGACACTAGAGTTGCAGCTTTGATCCCTGGGTCAGGAAGATCCCCTGGAGGAGGAAGTGGCAGCCCACTTCAGTGTTCTTCCTGGAAAAGCCCATGGACAGAGGAGCTGGGTGGGCTGCAGTCCGTGGGGTTGCCCAGAGTTGGACAGTACTGAAGTGACTGAACAGACACTTCCACTCAAGCCTAATACATACCAGGGACTTGCTAGGCACCCAGGAGCCACCATGTACAGAGGAACGAAACCACCCCAGATAAAGAACTTAGGTAGGTAAGACCTACTGAGGTGCAAGGGTGGAGAGTAAGGGCTTACCTGATGTTAATAATAAACATGTAACTGGATTGATTTTTCAATAAAAATATGAAAACCTCCAATAAAATGTAAAAGTATGAAATTAGTTTCCTCACCTCACTTAAAAGTTTTGGGAACTTGAAACCCAGAAAGTGAGTGACCTCTGAAATATCTTCATGGGATTCTCACTGAGACCTCAGCTGAGCTGACAAACAGAAGCTTGGGAAATGGATGTCTGAAGGGCTATTATAGAATTCTTCCTTGTGGATGGAAAATTGGATAATCCAGGGTTCTGAGCCTGAACTTCAAATACTCTTGGGAAAAGTGACCAGTCTATAAAAGAATGTGACTGTCAATTCCCATACTGCAGTGGAAATATGCCCACTGGGAAAGTTCAGCAAGGACCGATTAGCATCTTACAATGAACTGCAGTTTACAAATGCATTCTAAATTTGTCTATCACCCAGGGATCCTTGTAACCCAAGAGGGTGAAACAGCAGGATTCCTTCTGCTTCTGAGACAACCGCGGTCCCTTTGCCTGACTTGGGCTCCTGCCAAGCAGGCTTCCATAAGCAGCATTTATGCTAAAGCAAATGGCTCTGAGTCCACCAGCCCAGCTGGGTTTGTACAGCTTCTCTACATTTTAAGTGATCACCACACTCACTGCATACGTACTCACACATGTGTGTTTCATAGGCAGAGATACAGCAAAAGATACCTATGTGTGTGTTTGTTTTAAAATCTTTTAAGATATATATTAAAAAGCAGAGACATTACTTTGTCAACAAAGGTCCATCTAGTCAAGGCTATGGTTTTTCCAGTAGTCATGTATGGATGTGAGAGTTGGACTATAAAGAAAGCTGAGCACCAAAGAATTGATGCTGTTGAACTATGGTGTTGGAGAAGACTCTCCAGAGTCCCTTGGACTCCAAGGAGATCCAACCAGTCCATCCTAAAGGAGATCAGTCCTGGGTGTTCACTGGAAGGACTGATGTTGAAGCTCAAACTCCAATACTTTGGCCACCTGATATGAAGAGCTGACTCATTTGAAAAGACCCTGATGCTGGAAAAGATTGAAGGCAGGACGAGAAGGGGACGACAGAGAATGAGGTGGTTAGATGGCATCACTGACTCAATGGACATGGGTTTGGGTGAACTCTGGGAGTTGGTGATGGACAGGGAGGCCTGGTGTGCTGCAGTTCATGGGGTCACAAAGAGTCGGACATGACTGAGTGACTGAACTGAACTGAACTGAAGACATATATTCTTAACTTCCCAGCTGGTGCTGGTGGTGAAGAACCCACCTGCCAATGCAGGAGATGCAAGCAACACAGGTTCAATCCCTGGGTCGGGAAGTTCCTCTGGAGAAGGACATGGCAACCCACTCCAGTATTCTTGCCTGGAGAATCCCATGGACAGAGGAGCCTGGCAGGCTACACTCCAAAGGATCACAAAAAGTCGGACATGACTGAAGTGACTTAGCACAGCCCAAGACATGTATTTAATTTTAAATAGTTTAAATAGTTGGTGAAGATTAACTAGGAATTTGAAATATGGTTGGTGTTTAGTTTAGAACCTGCTAAAAATACATTTGTGCTCAGATGGCCACATTTCATTTCACTGTATCAGTGTATCCTCTGAGGTTCACTTGCAGCTGGTTACTTACAAATGTAAAATATGAGCAACTTGAGTCCTTCATAAGAGTGTCTCTGACATCTTTTAACTGCTTCACTATCCTTTCCTGCATATAGCGCACTGGTCCTGTGCTCAAGGTTTCCTTCTATCCCTGGATTTAGAATTTGGAGAAACAGGTGCACGGTAAATATGACAAGAGTCCTACACCTCTGAGAGTGCAGGAAGGAGCAGGGCTCACATAACAACGGAATTGCCAGAGTCTCGATGAACTCTCAGTTCCACGGTACAGTCATAGCTGTAAGTAGACGATTACATAGACTTATCTAACAATCAATCATTTCTTCGTCCACCTAAAGGGGCGAAGCTAAGGATCAAGGTGGAAGGATGAGCATAGGAGTGTGTGGGGGGAGTGTGTATACACACAAATACATGTACATGTGCACATCTGTGTCTGCATGTGTGTGGTAGATACATCCTTCTGTCTTTTGCTCTGTCTTTCCAGCCACACATTTCTTTTGCTTAAGGATCACGTGATAAAATTGCCAAAAATCTTCTAAAAGAGCTCTAGTTATTCTCACCTGCACATGCAGCAGGTAAACACCTGGATCCGGCAGCAGTGGCCTTCTCTACGTGGACACCATCAGCGCATCCTCGCGGCGTGACCCAGGGCACACAGGAAGGAAACAAACGTCCCTGAGCAATTGCCGCCGTCAGTTCTTCTTGTCTAATCTTTACAAAACTCGCATTTAGAAGTTTGGTTTGAGGCTGAGTTCTAGAACTCTTGCAGTGCAGGAAACCCCGGTTCGATTCCTGGGTTGGGAAGATCCCCTGGAGAAGAGATAGGCTACCCATTTCAGTATTCTTGAGCTACTCTGGTGGCTCAGTTGGTAAAGAATCCTCCTGCAATTTGCGAGACCTGGGTTTTATCCCTGAGTTGGGAAGATCCCCTGGAGAAGGGAATGGCTACCCACTCCAGTATTCTGGTCTGGAAACTGACTGACTTTCACTTTCACTTTATAGAGCTCTGAGCCTGGGTTTCCTTGTCTATTTAATAGCAGTAGCAATCATTCTCCTGCCTGGATAAGATGGAGGATGAGGTAATGGATGCATAGTGTCTTAGTACCGTAATGCATCTAGGGATGGACAGTGCCTTCTTAGTACCGTAATAAATCTAGTGATGCCCATGTGCCCTGCCTGAACCCCTGGGTGCTGTGTGCAGTGATGCCTTAGATCCTGGGAACAAGCAGAGCAGGATCCTTTTCCCTCTGGGTTTGAACCAGAAGGAATCTCTAGGAAGGGTCTCAGATAAGCCCCTGGGGTGACCTGAGGATGCCATGTGGGCAAGAAGTGACTGCAACCAGGGCAGTGAGCCAAGGCTTGGAATGTGAAGCGGAATCTGGAAGGACCAAGTGAGCTTGGAAGCATGCAACAGGCTGGGTGATCACAGCATGAGACTGGGGCTGGATCTTCCCCAGGGGCACGTCAGACTGACTCAAAGGAACCAAGTCAGGGGCAGGTTTTCTCCCAACAGTTGGTAACACTGATCCTCACTTCCAGGCTCAGTTCCTCCTACATAAGGGATCCGTTCTCATGCAGCCAGGGCAGGATAAGAATTCTAGTCAAGGCAATTGCAGGTTTGAGCCGACCTGTTGGTGACTGTTCTGCTGTCTTGTCACAGAACACTCACCCTGCCCTTCAGATCTCATGCCCTGTCTGAAAACCTGGACTTTTCTTCTGTTTCCTGTCTTGCAGGGTGTCCAGAGATAAGTCCATGCTTAGCTGCATCTTACCCTTTGTGTTGTGATAGATGACATCAGGACAAAAAAATCTCAGAAGTGCCTGGCAATGCACTTACGCGTTCATTTGTACTTTGCTTTGATTTAGTTCAAATGGCTTCTTTTTCGCCTTTCTTTTTTTTTTTTTCTTGTAAGAAGCTATTTTTTTAGTAAGTCTTTCACTGCACACCTCTTCTGATGCTATCATTTGGAGTTGCTGCTCCCATCTTTACACCTGCATTCATACTTAGTTTGTGTGGGCTCAGTCACTCAATCGTGTCCAATTCTTTGTGACCCCAGTGACTGTAGCCCACCAGGTTCTTCTGCCCATGGGATTTTCCAGGCAAGAATACTGGAGTGGGTGGTCATTTCATACTTTGAAACATTTCAAGCCTTTGAAATTGGTCATCAGAGGGCCTCAGTGTGAGAGATGACAGACCTGATACCTGAAGAGTGACCACTTCACAAGTCTGGGGGACCACCTGGACCCAATGCAAGCTCTGCTTGTCTACTGTTTGTTCCTGAATAGAGAGATGAGTTTCCTGAAGCTGGAGGCCACATGTTGGACATAGTGGTTTGGATCCAATTCGACAGAAAATCCAGCCTATTCAGCACTCAGATCTCTCTCTGGGTTTTATTCTTAGGCTACTACGTGGTCTCGATTAGAACCATTCGCTCCATCTTCATGTGGTCTACCTACCACCAGCTGTGTCTCAGACATGAACATCCTGGAGGACCAGTTCTCACGGGAACTTCTTGGCTAAGTGCTTCATTGCGGATGGTGGATCAAGACAGGTAGGACCTTGATAGCACTGACAATTGCCTTAAGGGCTTTGGCCAAAAGTAACTCTTAGTGGAGCATGCTCCTCTCCTACTTACAGCTGCAACAGCCATTCTAAGAAGTTGCTCTCAGGGGAGTTTTGGAGGCCCTGTTGCAGACTGCTACACACCAATTACTTCGGATTTTTAGGACAAGAATTCAGCTCTGCAGCACAACTGAGTTCAGGCTGGGAGCTCAGAAATCCTACATCACTCTGCTAACTGCAATCTAACTTAAAACTCCACCTTTTTAAGTTAAAAAAAAAAATTACCATGAATTAAAAAAAAAAATCTTGCCCAAATTTGAAGAAGTTTTTCTCAGTCCTGAAGAAGAGATAGTAGTTTATTTTCTATGTTTTTGGCAGGAGAACTCTAATGATGGAAGGTAATCTGTCTGAGTTTCAGGTGTGGAGAAGAGCCAAGAATTACTAACCTGGGTATATATTCTTGGTATAATTGTGTTTTTCTTGATTTCTTTGAAATTCACTCTCTTTTTTTCCCCTAAAAATACTATCTTTCCAACCCCTTTGGTTTGTGTCTGCAAATCTCAGTGACCTGAGAACATAAAGGGAATTCATTCAAAAGTTTTAGAAAACTTTGCAAAGAGGCTATCATTCCACTGGATTCTTTTGTAAGATGCCTGAACCTGATCCCACTCTCTGAAAGGAGCGTGAAGGAGCCTCTGACTGACCGTTTTCAGGGAGTGATGTTGAAAGAACAAACCCTACCGTTCTCAAATTCATCATTGTTTTGCAGAGTACTTTTCCCTAAAGTTTCTCATAAGTTCTTTGTATGTAAACCTGCCTCACCAGCCAAGGAACTGTTCAATTTCCATGAGGTTAAATGATTTCCCCAAAGACTATTAAATCTTAATCCAATCTCAGTAGAACAATCTCGTTCTATTGAATTCATCACAGAAATGTTTCCAAGCTTTAATTGTAGGTACCTATGGAGCAGGATGATTTTCTGTTCATCAAGTTGAAAGAAAACTCTTTCAATTTCAAAATGTTGGAAAACATTAGGCTCCTCATTCTTATCTTATTTAGATATGTAATTTGTTTAATATACTGTGATGCTGAAGCTAGTAGTAAATCAGAGTAATAAGTTCCAGGCCTTAAACTAACCTAAACATTAAAAGTCTATTTTTAAAAGCCTATATTGTGTATTTAGGACATAGTATTTGTAAAATACAACCTTGAGAAAGGGATGACTGCATTCTCTCTTTATCGGTCCTGTTTGTTGTTACTGGTTGAGCACTAAGTCAGTCGATTCTTTGTGACCTCATGGACTGTCACCTGCCAGGCTCCTCTGTCCATGGGACTCTCCAGACAAGAGTACTGAAGTGGGTGCTATTTCCTTCTCCAGGGGTCTTCCCAATCCAGGGATCAAACCAGTGTCTCCTGCAGCAACAGGCAGATTCTATACTACTCTGTCACCAGGGAAGCCCCAAAACAACAACAATAAAAACATAACCTTAAAAATGCATGATTGGATTCTCTCTTTGTTGGCCCTGAAATGAAGTGAAAGTCGCTCAGTCGTGTCTGACTCTTTGTGACCTGTAGTCCATGGGATTCTCCAGGCCAGAATACTGGAGTGGGTAGTCTTTCCCTTCTCCAGGGGATCTTCCCAACTCAGGGATCAAACCCAGGTCTCCCACATTGTGGGCATATTCTTTACCAGCTGAGCCACAAGAGAAGACCCCTTTGCTGGCAAGGGTAGGAAAAAAAAAAAAAAAAGAACCACGTCATGAAAGCCACGTGGTTACATACACTTCAGAAATAGAGATTTCATTTTGTAGGAGCTGGGAGGATGGTAAAGGATTTTGAATGAGCAGAGCTGAGAGCTCCAGGAAAGCACCTGCTCTTCACACATTGGAGCAGCAACCTCTGTTTCCCATTTGGCAGGCATGTCAAGGGATACTCTTTCAAACACCAATGCCTATCCAAATGCAAAGTAGCCCCTTAAAGGAAATCACTGATGACTTTGGGCATGACAGGCACACCAGGGTGGCTTTGAGGAGGCACTGAGTCAGAGAGTGTGGAGAATAACAGGGATCCAGCCCGTGTGCTGTGGGCGAGTTTCACTGATACTTAGCCTAGTTCTTCAAGTGGAGGCTGTCTCTGCTCTATACAAGCATCCTGTGCCATCCTCCAGAATCCTGGCTGCACACACGTAGTATGTTCTACCTTGCGAGTCACAGTCCTATATAGTATTATCCCACCACAAATGCTGTTTGCCCCTGTTGGAAATCACAAAATCCATTCTATTAACCGCCCCCTCCAATTTCCCTGTATGTTGCAGTCATCACCATTTTCTCCAAGTCACCCCAACTCCAAGGGCTAAGTCATACCTTGATCGTTCTTGCACATGGCCAGCTAATCGGTACCCAAGTATCGTCATTTGTATCTAAAGGTCCTTTTTCCTGGCTCTTTCAGGCTCATCAGCTCACCCAAGTCAGTTAGCCCAAATGTGGGTAACACTTACATTCACTAGGCTTCCTAGGTGACGCAGTGGTAAAGAATGGCCCTATCAGTACAAGAGACATAAGACATAGGGTTTGATCCCTGGGTCAGGAAGATCCCCTGGAGAAGGAAATGGCAACCCACTCTGGTGTTCTTGTCCGTTACAAGGACAAAAGATCTTGGTGGGCTATAGTCCATGGGGTGCAAAGAGTTGGAAATGACTGAGAGACAGCACACCCACATTCAGCACTGTTCATCTCAAAGGTAAGATATTCATTGTTACATCCAGTATTCACATTGTTAGAGCATGTTATTCCCAATCTGTCTGTCTTATTCCTCTCGTTTCCTCAAATAGGTCAAGCTTCATGTCCCTGTACCCTTGCTAGATGAGTGACCCCTGGGGGATGACCATTATCAGTCCTTGTTTGTAAATCACAACCCTGACCCACATTAATGGGTGACGTTCAACCAGTTACTTGAACTCTTCAGCACGTCAAAACCACGTGTGACACGTCAGTCATCCTTCCCACTCCAAAACGAATTGGTCCCTCCACTTCCACCAGTCCTGCTCCAAACAGGTCAGCTCTTGGGGTCCCACCACCTCACCCTCAAGCTCCATCTAGGCATCTGGTCAACCTCTGTTACTGCACACCTTGTGCCCACCATCCACCTTCTCCAGGGTCTCTTGTTGCCTGGAACAACACTGTTCAGTATAAAGTTAGGTAAGATGTTTCACATTCTCTTTTTGTGCCATGTGGCTGAAATCCACTGTGTTTTCAATGACAGCAAATCTTAATTCAGACTGGCCCAAGTTCAGGTGCTCCGTGGGTACACATAGCCAGTGAGGTGCTGGCCTAGACAGTCATGCCGGTGCCTGTCTTCGCCTCTGGGCACTTACCGCTCCACTGTCCCATGTTGTGTTCAGATCTGAGGCTACCATAAAAACATTTAAAATTTTTCAATGCTCTGCATCTACTGCTGAACTAGTGAAATGAACATGTCCTAGAAGTTTTAGTCTTCTATAATAAAATATCACAGACTGGGTGGCTTAATGAAGGGACATTGACTTCCTCACCCTTCTGGAGGCTGAAAGTCTAAGATGAAGCTGTTGGCAGGGCTGACTTCCTCCAAGCAGGGCTGGCTTCCTTCGAGCAGGGCTGGTTTCCTCCGAGTCCCTCTCTTGGGCTTGCAGATACCTCTGCGTCCTCACAGGACTGCCTCTCACTCTGTTTCTGTGTCCTAATCTCCCCTTATCACAAGGACACCAGTCATATTGGGTGAGAGCCCGGCCCTATGGCCTCAATTTACCCTTACTTGCTTTCAGTTGCTCAATCGTGTCCAACTCTTCAACTCAATGGACTGTAGCCCACCAGCCTCCTCTGTCCATGGAAACTTTCCAGGCAAGAATACTGGAGTGGGTTGCCATTTCCTCCTCCAGAGGATCTTCCTGACCCAGGGGTTAGACTTGCGTCTCCTGCGTTGGCAGGCAGATTCTTTTACCACTGTGCCACCTACAAGGGCTGCATTAATTGTCCTTAATCATTTCTTTAATGATCCTGTCTTCAAAGAGAGTCATGTTCTGAGTTAGAGCTAGAATTCAACGTGAATTTTAGGGGGCAGGGCACAGTTCAGCACATATCTCTGGACTGTATGGTGGCCCTCAAGAATATTAGCAGACGTATGATCATCTCCTCTCCTTTGGTTTCTTAATCTCTAAGAAATTTTAGCCTGACTCACCTTAAAACATCCCACTGTCTGTCCATCTCCTCACCATCTTTTTGTCCACCACAAAGATATGTGCTGGGATCCCCCTGTTGTAAGACCCTCAAGATTGTCTTCCAAGGTTCCCCCTCATTGGGCCTGTCCTCATCCCTTTATTAAAAAACTCGCACTCTTCAACCCAACTACTGAAGTTGGCAAGAAGGGGCATTGCCTCAGGTTACAGTTATCCGTGTGAAGTACAGTAGCACATTGCAGGGTAAGGTGCATGAGTCTGTGAGAGAATGCCTAGCACGGGGACTGAGCAAAGGGAACAGTGAGTTACACTTCCCCTCTTTTCTTTCTGAGCTCCCCTGTGGGTCAACTGGTAAAGAATCCACCTGAATGTGGGAAGCCTGGGTTCAATCCCTGGGTCAGGAAGGTCCCCTGGAGATGCGACAGGTACCCACTCCAGTATTCTGGCCTGGAGAATTCATGGACTGAACTGTGGTGTTGGAGAAGACTCTTGAGAATCCCTTGGACTGCAAGAAGATCCAACCAGTCCATTCTGAAGGAGATCAATCCTGGAATTTCTTTAGAAGGAATGATGCTAAAGCTGAAACTCCAGTACTTTGGCCACCTCATGTGAAGAGTTGACTCATTGGAAAAGACTTTGATGCTGGGAGGGATTGGGGGCAGGAGGAGAAGGGGACGACAGAGGATGAGATGGCTGGATGGCATCACTGACTCGATGAATATGAGTCTGAGTGACCTCTGGGAGTTGGTAATGGACAGGGAGGCCTGGCGTGCTGCGGTTCATGGGGTCGCAAAGAGTCGGACACGACTGAGCGACTGATCTGATCTGATAGTCTGTGGGGTTGCAAAGAGTCAGACATGACTGAGTGACTTTCACTTTTACTTTCTTTCTTCTCTTTTTTATATCACATAGGATACGGCCAAGTCCCTTGCCCTTTATCACACAACCACCTAATGAGAGCTCATTGAACTGAATCAGGGCAGAGAGGAAGACTTTGCTGACATGCAACGATTGCTCAGTGGCCTGTGTTGGTACCTGAGTTTGCTGCAATTACCACGGAGCCCACACACTCAACTGAAAGCCTTGTTTTAGACATGTATCTCGACTTGTCTGCCGCATGGACACAGCTGTGCTGCCCCCATGCTCTCAACAGAAACCTGTATGCAGTCTTCTCTAGTTAAAGGCAGGAGGCCAGAGCTCCATTATAACAACACCTCCTTGACCACCTCTGGTTGCCCAAAGAAACTAAGCCACCTCTCATTTGATCGCTGACCTCATCTTTCTTCTGAAATCACCTGTAAGTTTTTTTAATGTTTTTCATTGTTGTTGTTGTTGTTGGGGTGGTTGTAAAAGTTTCATAATATAAAATATACTACCCTAACCATATTAAACCATTCAGGTCAGTGGCACTAAGTACACTCATCTTGTTATGCAACTCTCACCATCATCCATCTCCTTCCTTAACTGAAAGTCTGTCTCCTTTAAACACTAACCCCCCATCCCTCCCTCCCCACCCCGACCACCTCATCTCCAGGCCTCCGGCATCTACCAATGTGCTTTCTGACTCTGTGAAACTGACTCTTCTAGGCACCTCTTATAAAGTGGAATCAAACAGTATTTTTCTGCACCTACTGTGGATTGGAAGGCATTTTTAAGGTTAGCTTAATATATGTCCTACTTGGTCAGGAGGATCTGCTGGAGAAGGGATAGGCTACCCACTCCAGTATTCTTGGGCTTCTCTTGTGGCTCAGCTGGTAAAGAATCCCCCTGTATTTGGGTTCGATCCCAGGGTCAGGAAGATCCCCTGGAGAAGGGACAGGCTACCCACTCCAGTATTCAGGCCTGGAGAGTTCCATGGACTGTATCGTCCATGGGGTTGCAAAGACTCAGACATGACTGAGTGACTTGCACTTTCACTTTTCGCAGATTATACCCAGGTGGCTCAAGTGGTAAAGAATCCGCCCGCCAAGGCAGCAACCTCCGGAGATGCAGGTTTGATCCTGGGGTCGGTAAGGTTCCCCGGAGTAGGAAATGGCAACCCACTCCAGTATTCTTGCCTGGGAAATCCCACGGATAGAGAAGACTGGCAGGCTACAGTTCATGGGGCTGCAAAGAGTTGGACACAAATGAGCATGCAAGCCCGTGAGGTTAGTATTAATAAGCTTACTAGTTTTTGTTTGTGGGCAGGATAAGTGTGTGGCTTCTTCTGTGAGGATCAAGTCCCAGGTGAGAAGACACCAAGCAAGCACGTGGCCCAGAGAATGTGTTGGGCAAGACAGACCAGACTGCGCCTGGCACCTCCCTCTGGTTGCCCTATTACAGGGCTCAGCTCCAAGGTCCTCTGGGAAGATGACACACTCGTGGTCCACCGCCTGCCTTCCAGTCTAGTTCTCCCTGACTGCCCTTTCCTCTTTTTGGAAAGTGAAACAGAAATTTCCCCACACAGTGACTCCTGCCTGACTGTGGAGTGACCCTGACTGCATAACTCAGCACTGATACTCATTTTTTAGCCCTTATGACATGGATCAGGGCAGTCACTGAGAGACAGCTCTTTTTCTTTTCTTCTCGCTAATATTAACTTCACAAAGGGCTTTACTCTGTGCAGATGACCAGATTCTTTATTTTTTTCAACACCTAACAGTGCTTCTACCAGATGTGGATTTTTAAGACCATACAGCAGAGGGAGAAAAAGCAATCTTGGGCTAGAAATATATTTTTGCTATTAATATTCTGTTTATTCACCCAAAGTTTAATGACAAACCTGATTTCAAGTGCAAACATTCACAATATCCCTTCTGAACAACAACCATAGACTGGTGAGCTAGTTTCTAGTTTCACCATTCCTGGGGGCAAAAGTAGTCCAACAAGGAAAACATTCAATAATTGTTAGCAATGTGAGAGTTGAACTATAAAGAAGGCTGAGTACCAAAGAAATGATGCTTTCAAATTGTGGTGCTGGAGAAGACTCCCTTGGACTGAAAAGAGATCAAGCTAGTCAATTCTAAAGGAAATCAACCCTGAGCATTCATTGGAAGGATTGTTGCTGAAGCTGAAGCTCCAGTACTTTGGCCACAAGATGCGAAGAGCCAAATAATTGGAAAAGACCCTGAGGCTAGGAAAGATCAACAGCAGGAGGAAAAGGGGGTGACAGAGGATGAGATGGCTAGATAGTATCACTGACTCAGTGGACACGAATTTGAACAAACTCAGGGAGATAGTGAAGGACAGGGAACCCTGTCGTGCTGCAATCCATGGGGTCACAAAGAGCTGGATATGACTGAGAAATTGAACAACAAATTAAGAGAAAAGTAAAGTATTTGCCTTTTGAGAAATATTAATAGATCCCCAAATTAATACTTTCTGAAGGAAGGAAAATGGCTGACAGATCCTTCCTAAAACTTCACAGTTTGCACTCAAGGCCAGTGGTGAAAGGCGTGGTTGGGGCTTGGGGGAGGGAGATTCCTGAGGGTACCTCCTGCCCAAATAGAAACAGTCCCTAAAGGATTTAATGGAAGTGGTTTGTCTCACCTACTAAGACTCCCAGGACTTTTCTCTCCAGATCTAGATGCCAAATTTCTCTGGCATCTTGATCTACCCACAGAATGAGGAATAAAGGAAACCTATGCAAACAATTGGAGAAGGCAATGGCACCCCACTCCACTACTCTTGCCTGGAAAATCCCATGGACGGAGGAGCCTGGTAGGCTGCAGTCCATGGGGTCGCTGAGAGTCGGACATGACTGAGCGACTTCACTTTCTCTTTTCACTTTCATGCATTGGAGAAGGAAATGGCAACCCACTCCAGTGTCCTTGCCTGGAGAATCCCAGGGATGGGGAAGCCTGGTGGGCTGCCGTCTATGGGGTCACACAGAGTCAGACATGACTGAAGTGACTTAGCATAGCATAGCATACAAACAATGTCACATCTGAGGTCACACTGAACCAGAAAGCCAATAAAATAACGTCAGTTTTCTCCAAGTTCAAGGGTGGAATTGTAATAAAGTGGCTTCAGACTGGGGGCTTCCCCAGTGATTCAGTGGTGAAGTATCCGCCTGCCAAAGCAGGTTCGATCCCTGGGTTGGGAAAATCCCCTGGAGAAAGAAATGGGAACCCACTCCAGTGTTCTTGCCTGGGAAATCCCATGGGTAGAGGAGCCTGGTGGGCTGTAGTCCGTGGGGTCGCAAAGAGTCAGATGTGACTGAGCAACTGAGCACCCACAGGTTGTATCAAAGTACTCGTTTCATCTTTATTCTAAATTATTCAACAGAATCCGTACTATTTTCTTTTGGAATGCAGTGCCAAAGCCAAGTTCTATTTGATTGATGATTGGTTTGTCCATTGATGATCATGGTGATCTGAAAGTCATTCCCTGCCATCAGGATAGCTGTGGCAAGTGGGGGACACACCTGGATATCTCAAAGCCACCGTTAAGCCCCTGGCAGAGGGTCAGACTCAGCAGGTACCCTGATCCAGGTCTGTGCAAACTCCTTGACAAGGCAGAGGAGAGCTGCCCAGTGGATGGCTGGCCTCATGCTCTCTGCCCTCCCTCCTGACATGGAGCGGGAGCCTTGGATGCCTTGTGGCCTGGCTCCCAGGGCACACACACCTCCTTGCAGGCAGTAGCATCTGACTACTGATCCTGCACCCTCGGTCCATTGCTTCATTGGTCCCAGTAGGGAGCTGAGCAGAAGCACCTGCTTTCTAGGAGCTGATGATGGCTGCTGGCAAGCACATCTACAGCTTCCTGGAGAAGAAGCCGCCAATGACCATAACACGGCACATAATGCTTGGAAGTGGAGGCATGCCCTTATTCCAGTGAACTCCATGACCTCAGCAAGGCAGACACAGTCAGGCCTGTGTTAATGGTTTGATGGTAAAAAAAAAAGAAAAAGAAAAGAAAAAAAAAAAAAAAGAAAGGCTTCCCTGGTCACTCAGATGGTAAAGAATCTGCCTGCAGTGCAGGAGACTGGGGTTTGATCTCTGGTTGGAAAGATCCCCTGGAGAAGGGAATGGCTTACTCACTCCAGTATTCCTGCCTGAAGAATACCATGGCTAGACCATGGGGCTGCAAAGAGCCAGACATGACTGAGCAACTAATACTTCACTTCAGGACCTGGCCATCTCCCAACACACAGGGGTCACAGCTGCCCCACCTTCAGAAGGCTCCCCCTACCAGGCCTTGTGCCAGGGTCTGAGTGCACCCCTTGGTTTATGCCCCACAGAACTCTATTGGGTCAGCTGTTACCAACCCATGTGCAAGTGAGGGAACTGAAGCTCTAATGGTTAAGTGATGTGTTCAGCATTTGCCAATCAGAGGAAGAACTGGGTTTGAACCAAGCTTCTCTTTCTCTCTAATAATTACTAATGCTAGAACTCAGCCCCACACACTATCTCTACTATACATACCCATCCATGCACTGGTCAGAGGAAATGCCCTCTTCCAACAACACAAGAGACAACTCTATACATGGACATCACCAGATAGTCAATACTGAAATCAGATTGACTATATTCTTTGCAGTCAAAGATGGAAAAGCTCTATACAGTCAGCAAAAGCAAGACCATGAGCTGACTGTGGTGCAGATCATGAACTCCTTATTGAAAGATTCAGACTTAAATTGAAGAAAGGAAGGAAATTCACTAGGCCATTAAGGTATGACCTAAATCATATCCCTTACTTATTATATACTATTATATTATATACTATTATATATTATCATATCCCTTACTATTATACGGTGGAGGTGACAAACACATTCAAGGGATTAGATCTAATAGACAGAGTGCCTGAAGAACTATGGACAGAAGTTCATAATGTACATGAGGTGGTGATCAAAACTATCCCCAAGAAAAAGAAAGGCAAAAAGGAAAAATGGCTGCCTGAGGAAGCCTTACAAATAGCTGAGAAAAGAAGAGAAGCAAAAGGAAAAGGAGAAAAGGAAAGATATAATCATCTGAATTCAGAGTTCCAAAAGATAGCAAGGAGAGATAAGAAAGCCTTCCTAAGTGAATGAATGCAAAGAAATAGAGGAAAACAATAGAATGGGAAAGACTAGACATCTCTTCAAGAAAATTAGAGATACCAAGGGGATATTTCATGCAAAAATGGACACAATAAAGGACAGAAACTGTATGGACCTAACAGAAGCAGAAGATATTAAGAAGAGGTGGCAAGAATACACAGAAGAACTATACAAAAAAAGATCTTCATGACCCAGATAACCACAATGATGTGATCACTCACCTAGAGCTAGACACCCTGGAATGCAAAGTCAAGTGGGCCTTAGAAAGCATCATTATGAAGAAAGCTAGTGGAGGTGATGGAATTCCAGTTGAGGCTATCTCAAATCCTAAAAGATGATGTTGTGAAAGTGCTGCACTCAATATGCCAGCAAATTTGGAAAACCTATCAGTGGCCACAGGACTGGAAAAGGTCAGTTTTCATTCCAATCTTTAAGAAAGACAATGCCAAAGAATGTTCAAATAACCACACAATTGAACTCATCTCACATGCTAGCAAAGTAATGCTCAAAATTCTTCAAGTCCAGGCTTCAACACTATATGAACCAAGAACTTCCAGACATTCAAGCTGGATTTAGAAAAGGCAGAAGAACCAGAGATCAAATTGCCAACACCTGTTGGATCATCTTAAAAGCAAGAGAATTCCAGAAAAATACTTCTGCTTCATTGTCTACACTAAAACCTTTGATGGCGTGGATCACAACAAACTGTGGAAAATTATTCAAGAGATGGAAATATCAGTCCACCTTACCTGCCTTCTGAGAAACCTGTATCCAGGTCAAGAAGCAACAGTTGGAACTGGGCGTGGAACAACAAACTGGTTCAAAATCAGGAAAGGAGTATGTCAAGTCTGTTTATTGTCACCCTTTTACTTAACTTACATGCAGAGTACATTGTGTGAAATGCCAGACTAGGTGAAGCACAAGCTGGAATCAAGATTTCTGGGGGAAATATCAATAACCTCAGATATGCAGATGACACCACCCTTATGGCAGTAAGTGAAGAGGAACTATAGAACCTCTTGATGAAGGTGAAAGAGGAGAGTGAAAAAACTGGCTTAAAACTCAACATTCAAAAAATGAAAATCATGGTATCTGGTCCCATCACTTCATGGCAAATAGATGGGGAAACAACAGAAACAGTGAGAGACTTTATTTACTTGGGCTCCAAATCACTGCAGATGGTGACTGTAACCACAAAATTAATAAGCCTTGTATCTTCTAGGTTCTATGACAAACCTAGAAAGCATCTTAAGCAGATACATCGCTTTGCCAACAAAGGTCCATATAATCAAAGCTATGGTTTTTCCATAGTTATGTATGGATGTGAGAGTTGGACTATAAAGAAGGTTAAACATCGAAGAACTGATGCTTTTGAACTGTGTTGCTGGAGAATACTCTGAGAGTCCCTTGGACTGCAAGGAGATCAAACCAGTCTATCCTAAAGGAAATCAGTCCTGAATATTCATTGGAAGGACTAATGCTGAAGCTGAAGCTCCAATACTCTGCCCACCTGATGCAAAGAACTGACTCATTAGGAAAAAATCTTGATGTTGAGAAAGATTGAAGGCAGGAGGAGAAGGGAACAACAGAGGGTGAGACAGTTGGATGGCATCACTGACTCATTGAACATGAGTTTGAGCAAGCCCCAGGAGATGCGGAAGGATAGGGAAGCCTGGTATGCTGCAGTCAATGGGGTGGCAAAGAGTTGGACACGACTGAGCAACTGAACAACAGCAACATACACCTGAACACTTCAACTCAAACTTCAGCTGCTCTGTGAAGTTTCTTTGATTTACCAGGAGGTCTTGATGACTTCCGTTATCACCCTGGTCCTGAGAAAGCAAGGAGCTCTGCCAGGTTAGTTAGTTTTTGTTGCTGTTTTTCAGTCACTGAGTCATGTCAGACTCTTCACAACACCGTGACGGCAGCATGCCAGCCTTGTCTGTCTTTCATTATCTCCTGGAGTTTGCTCAGATTCGTGACCATGCCATGGTTAGAATCTTAGCTAAATCTGCTCCTCTAGAGAATCTGAAGACCTGGGAGTCAAAAGCCAGGTACTCTGTTGTGAGGATTGCCAGCATCCAGCATGGGACAGATAGCAAACATGCGGCAAAGGCGGGAAAAAGGAGAACAGGGAAGAAGGAAGAAAGGGAAGAAAAGTAGGCTTTTAGGATGACTTAACCCCAGCCATCTATCAAAAAAGAATAATTATTATTTCTAGTGCATGCATTGAGAAAGAAAAGAACAATTAAATGTAGCCTGAATTTTTCCATTGTGGGATAATTAATGAGACAGATTTGACCACGTGACCCACAGGAGGAAAGCATCAGTCCAGTCACTCAGTCGTGCCCGACGCTTTGCTTTATCCCACAAACAGGGAGTTAGAATCAGAAAGAAAGTCTTTGATTTCTCCTAAGAGCCAGTTACGGAAATTTAATTCAATGTTTGCTAAGAGTGATAGCTTGAGGCTTAAGTTATTGATTGACCAAGTTTCTCTTATCTTGAACTAAGATAATAAAAATATTTAAGTAAAGAAAAATTGGCCCATTTCCTAACCTAACAAAAATATGAAATAGTCTTCCCTAACACAGACTGCAATGCCAACAGATACTCACTGAACTCATACTGAAAGCATGCCTAGATACACGAAACACAAGAGTATCTGAATCAGTGAGCGAATGAATCTTTCTTACCCATTGGCATAGATACTATAACAAAAGTGGAGATAGTCAAAGTGAAAATAAGAGTGAAAAGCAAGATAAAGTTGAGCTTCCCAGAGGATTACTGGGTAGTAAGATAACACTGAGGAATTTATTAAGAAGGGATTAAGAGAAAAGTCAAGGAAAACTAAGAGACACTTACAGAGATACACTGAAAGACTCCAACAAACCCTCAGTAGCAACAACAGTCTAAGGGTTGACACCTGAAACATTTTCCCATTTAATAAAAGCCTTGTATCTTCTATAAGAAACTCAATCTGATATTAAAGTGAGTTGAGAGGGAAAATTCACATAGGATTGTAAGGCAGGGAAATTTAGAACAGCAAAGCAAAGAAAAAAATAAAAGTTTTCAGAATTTTTATAAATAAAAAGAAATATCTGTTAGACTAATAGACTTCTCATTGGTTAAATTGATAAATAAAGAACTGGAATAATAGCTTGAAAGTGTTAAGGGGGGAAAGATCAGCACTGAATTATATGTTGATCCATGGTCTTTCAAATTTTTGATACAATAATGTTGTTTAGTCACTCTGTCATGTCCGACAATTTTGCAACCCCCAAGGATGGTAGCCTGCCAGGCTCCTCTATCTGTGGAATTTCCCAGGCAAGAATACTGGAGTGGGTTGCCAGTGAGATTCTCCTCTAGGAGACCTTCCTGACCCAGGGATCCAACCTGTGGTTCCTGCTGCATCTTCTGCATTGAAGGTGGATTCTTTACCCCTGAACCACCAGGGAAGCCCATACAATATAATAAAGACATTTTCAATTTTAAGTTCTAAGCCAGTTAACAAACATCTTACAAGTGAAGAAGAAATTAAACATAATAAACAGAAGTGTAGGCAGAGGCATGGAGTGGGAATACAGAAACCTTGCTCATCTAAGACCTTGGTAACATCCATGTGACACCATAATTAATTATGAGTCTCAATTTGATTTTTGTGCTTAAAGAGCTGGCACTGAAATTCTAGATAACAGGAACAGAATCAGGAGGCTAGCTAAAGCAGAGCATGCTCTTTATCCTACTGTTGAAAATTAGAGAGCCTAAATAGTTTCAAACATTGTTACACAATTTAGAGTGAGCCACAATTATTAAAAGCATGGATAACATTAAAGAGAGAAAAAAGAATGAAGAAAGTGCTTTATTCTGGTAGAAAGTGATATTAGAAAATAAGAAAGAAAGGAAAAATGATGTTGTTAAAATTAATCATTTTAAAAAATCTTCCAAATGTTCCCGTACAGAGGTGAGTGAATCTCTCGTTTGTGGCTTGATGCTTTGTCTCACAAGGAAGAAAGTAGAACTCGGATGCTGGACTCCTTTGCAGCGCAGGCTTGTGACCTTGGCTCCACCAATCAGTCTGTTTGGACAAACTCAAACGTGGCTTCTATCCAGAAATCAGGGCATGTAAAAAGCAGGTGCCTTGTGGATTCCAGGGTAGTGAGGGGAAGGGTAGAGACTTGTCCATCAGGTCTGGCCCTGGCATCCACACCAAGGACCACAGAGCTGTCCTGCAGAGGCTGGGCTGAGCAGGGCAGTGTGGCTTCCTGCTGCAGAAATCCCACAGTGTGAAGCAGGTGCCACTCCTGACTGCATCCCCTTAGAGGATGCCTCTGGGACACGCTCAGAGTGTCTCTACTATTTTATGATTTGTGATCATGATTTTTTTTAACAATCTACCATTCATTTATGTATAACCACCAACACTGAGTGGCATTATGCCTGGTGAAGAAAGAAGAATGTCATTATGGCAATGACTGATTCAAGCTGAGTTCTTTAGGTACAAAAACTGACCACTGAACAGTTGATAAACAATAGGTGTGTGTGTAGATGCAAAATTACTTGTTAATTACAAATGGAACATTAACTTTACAAGATGTTCACTAAACACAATCTTAACCAAAGTAATCTGAGTTAATATCTCTAATAATGAGACAAACTGACATGCTCTGCCTACAGATATAATGTCCTGTGAAGAAAACATCATTTTTTAATATTTATTCATAAAAGCATAACTTGAAATCAATTATGAGGAAGCATGCAACAGACCCACATTGAGAGATATTGCACACAATAACACAGTTATATTCTTGAAGTCAATAGCATAGAAGACAGAAGTTCTGAGTACATTTTCTGAATTAAAGGAGACTAAATAGACATGGCAATTAAATGTGATGTGGGAGTCTGAATTGGATCCTGGAGTATAAATATAAAGCAAGGGAAACAAATATTACTGGGAAAATTACTAAAATTTGAAAGTGAACTGTGGATTAGTGGATATCCTTGTTATATTTTCCAGTTTGATTAATGTTCTATAGTAGGTAAAATTTATATGTATCTGAGAAGATGTATGATGCTGAGAATTTAGCCAGAGAATATTTCACCAGATGGAAATACTGGAGATGAGAAATAGTTTTATATGCCAACACTGAAAATTTTGGTTCTTTTATATTTTATCTAAATTCTACCCATAAAATGCTGTGTTCTTATCTTAGCTCTTTATTTAGCTAATAGTAGCTAGCTGAACATTCAGCATTCTGCCTCAAAATATAATTGTTCAAATCCAAAAGTTTATTTAGTACATTTGCTGTTTCTAAGATACCACCCACCATGGTTTTACAAATTGTACCACCACCAATAACATGGGCCACCATAATTCCAGCCTCCTGAAAAGTCTCCACCCATTTTTTCCAGTCTTGACCCACCACCAAGCCCCAGTGCAATGATGGTTATTTTATATATATTTTTTACAGCACCACCCTACTTTGAAGTAGCAGTGTTTACATTAGCTCCATATTATCACAATAAAGTTGTTTGACAAACCACCCTGACAGGCCGTGCCTTAAAGCTGCCCATGTATTATGCCCCATGTCAGTGTCAGCTGAATAGTTTTACCGATCCAATCTGGACATCCTGGTCAACTGCAGCTCCAGTCAGTGCCTTTGCTGATGGAGTCTGGGCTGCCCTCACTGGCTTGTTGGTCAGCTGGCTCTTGGCTCTTGTGGTCAGCTGGCCGCTGGCTCTTGTTGGTCTGTGAGGGCTAACATGCCTGGGCTCTCAGCCACAGGTCCCTCATATCCTCCATCTCAACATGCATGCCATCATGGTAAGTTCAGAGGATTCAAAAGAGAGCAGGCATGATCATGTGGGAGGGCACATGAAAATTCACATGCACGTTGATGTTCTTTACTCATGTCTAATTGGTCAAAGTAAGTCATGGGGCTGAGTCCAAACTGGAAGGAACAGGTGTTCTAGAGCCAATGAGTGGATCCAGAGGAGACTTTCATTGGGATCTCAGCCTTAGCATAGGTGATCTACCCCTGATATGCAGTGAAGAGGGCACTGAAGCTCAGTATGAAAAGCGTGATCATCCCCATGGGTAGTATTGGCGAATCCAACATCTATATAGGAAAAAAAACCATGAATCTTGCCTACTACCTCACACTAGAGACAAAAACCAGCCTAACTGGACAGAATAAAATATGCAAAAGAAAATAACAAAGCTTCTAGGCACGTCTCCTTGATTGGTTCCCATCCTTATTATTGGAGTTGCCTCTAGAAAACATAGATCAGTTCATACAATTTCCTTCCTTGAAAATATGAAATGTCCCTACTTTCTTCAAAATAAATTTCAATTGATTGCACATTGAACACATAACCCTCAAAGTCCTTCAATACCTAACCTCAAGCTATGAGCTGAAAATGAACACCGACCCAGCCATCTCATGCACAGGTCACACCAGAAAGCATCTGTTTTTTCAGAGTCTTTCTCTGCATGTCTCATTCACGTTTCTGGCTTTCTCTGCTCTCCGCAACTGGTAAGATATTAATTCTGATAATCAAACAGTGTAAACTCTTGGAGCTTCCCTGGTGGCTCAAATGGTAAAGTGTCTGTCTGCAATGCCGGAGACCTGGGTTCAATCCCTGGGTTCGATCCCTGGGTTGGGAAGATCCCCTGGAGAAGGAAATGGCAACCCACTCCAGTACTCTTGCTTGGAGAATCCCATGGAAGGAGGAGCCTGGTAGGCTACAGTCCATGCAGTCGCAAAGAATTGGACACGACTGAGCAACTTCACTCTCTCTCATAGACTCTTGAAACCTTCCAGGGATTCCCCCAAACCAAGCAGAAGGAATCCCTTCCCCGCTGTCTGTGCCTCCAGGATCTGACTCAGTCACCCTGTCCTCTCCTGTGCTCTATGTGGCCACAGTGTGTCTCCTTCGGCTTCCCACGTCCCAGCAGTGTTCCCGCCTCCTACTGGACAGCCAATTTGTGCAAGGAAGCAATTGATGGAGAAGAGTGAGGGGAAGGGAGGGATAAGAAGGAAAACAACACTATGAATTCCACAATAGTTCAGGGGCAAAAATTATATAAATCATTTTCACTGCAAAATAAAGGAGTTGTTACAAGGGAGGATTACCGGACTGAATGTCAGTATTATGACACAGTATGAGTGTGCTTTGTGTTTGGCTACTGCAATCATTTGGAGAAGGCAATGGCACCCCACTCCAGTACTCTTGCTTGGAAAATCCCATGGAAGGAGGAGCCTGGAAGGCTGCAGTCCATGGGGTCGCTGAGGGTTGGACACGACTGAGCGACTTCCCTTTCCCTTTTCACTTTCATGCACTGGAGAAGGCAATGGCAACCCACTCCAGTGTTCTTGCCTGGAGAATCCCAGGGACAGGGGAGCCTGGTGTGCGTCCATGGGGTCGCACACAGTCGGACACAACTGACGCGACTCAGCAGCAGCAGCGCTGCGGTCATTGCTGCTGCTGTTGTGGTCCTCCTGTACAGGGCTTGGTGTCAGTTTACCTGCCTCTTGTAAAAATAAAATACAGGGCATAGCCTGTGTGTGAGCTGTGAGCAAATGGAGAATGAAGATACAATGTACCTGGATTTGGTAGAAATGGGACTTCATTAAAACTTCACATTATAACGTGAAATAAATGTTGACATTTGGTTCACAGTCATGGCCACAGTTGCTCGCCCAGTTGCTCAGTCATGTCCAACTCTTTGCGTCCCCATGCGCTGTAGCCTGTGGGCTCCTCTGTTACGGAATTCTCCAGGCAAGAACACTGGGGCGGGTGCCCATTTCCTCCGCCAGGGGATAGTCTTGACCTGAGTTTCCTGCGTCCCCTATATCACAGGAGGAGTCTTTACCCACTGAGCCATTGGGGAAATTCAGTGGCCATAGTATCTCCCACTTTTAACTTTGCAGATTTCTAGGGACTGGTTGGGACAAGCACATTACATTCTTAATAGACCAAGTCATTTAAGTCCCAATAATCATTTAAACTAAGTTTCCTATTGAGTCTCTTATTTTCATTCTCAATGCGGGGAAACAGTCTCGTAAAAATAGTGGAGACTGTCCTTCCGGAGGTCTTTCTAGACATGATGGCTGAGCTTGGCTGGACGGTCCAGAGGGAGTGCTTCAAACCTTCAAACCAAGAGACTTTTGCTTAAGACACGCCCATAGGCATCTGCTATGATCTCACAACTAGTTATACTTGGCCAATCATAGCGGCTGGGATTAGTAACTCAGGTTATGTCTGCTGCTCAGAATGAGCAGAGATGAATTTCCTGGAATAGTATTAGTCTTGAAGTGATTTTCCAGGCACCCCCATGACAAAGTTTACTTATTTTTAAAGCAGTCTGTACAATATTAATATTTACCTTAGTAATATTTGAGGACTGTTTCACGCTTTTCCCCTATACGTGATTTAAGTGGAGTGAAATGCCCTGACTGTGTATGCTATGATCATTTGTATCAGGGCTCCCCCAGTAGTTCAGCAGTAAAGAATTTGCCTGCCAATGCAGGAGCAGCAGGAGATGCGGGGTTCAATCCCTGGGTCAGGGGAGGAGGCAACGGCAACCCACTCCAGTATTCTGGGAAATCCCATGGACAGAGGAGCCTGGCGGAGGGCTACAATCCATAGGGTCACAGAGAGTCAGACACAACTGAATCAACTTAGCAAGCACACACATATAATTTATATAGGACTTAGACTGATCTTGCCAAACTCTTTAGTTATGACTCAAAAACTTACCTTTTTCCTGGACAAAGACTCAGCTTCATTCTCCTTCTGCTGGCTCGTTGTGACTGGTAAAGGCCAGACACTTCCCCCGGGTGAGTGTGGACTCCAAGCGGGATCCACCGGCTTGGCTGTGCAGGGATCTCAGGCTGTGCTGACCCCTCCTTTACTCCCAGATGCAAGTCACGTGCAGGAAGCCTCAGGGCTCCGGTGAAACGGAGCCCTGCCTGCACCGTCAGTGAGAGAGTCAGTAGCTTATCCTTCTCAGTGGTGGACCCAGCACTTGACAATCACAGAGGGTATCTGTTCCTGAAACACAAGCAATTCTGGCCCCACACACATTGTTGCATTTGGAGAATTTCTCATTCTTCCAAAATGATATGTGGGGTTTTTAGGATGGCTCTTTCATTTTTTCTTTATTGAAGAGTAGTTGATTTACAATGTTGTGTTAGTTTCAGGTGTACAGCAAAGTAATTCAGTTATTGTATATATATATATATAATTGTAAAATATTGAGTATAGTCCCCTGTGCTATACAGTAGATCCTTGTTGCTCATCTACTTTACATATAGTAGTATACATGTTAATACATATATATGTTAATCCCAAACTTCTAATTAATCCCTCCCTTTAACCCTTGGGTAGCCTTAGAGTCTATTAAATAACCTGTGGGTCTATTTCTGTTTTATGAATAAGTTCATTTGTATCATTTTTTAAGATTCCACGTGTAAAGTGATAACATATGATATTTGTCTTTCTCTGTCTGGCTTCCTTGACTTACTATGATCATCTCTCAGAACACCAGGTCTCCATTTTTCAGGAATCTGAAATCGACCCTGACCTTCCATATGGAGTGAAATCTAAAGGGTGAGCTGAGCGTATTCATGCTTAGTCACCTAGTCGTGTCCAACTCTGCAACCCCGTGGACTGCAGCCCACCAGGCTCCTCTGTCCATGGGATTTCCCAGACAAGAACACTACTCCAGGGGATCTTCCTGCCCCAGGGATCGAACCCATGTCTCCTGGGTCTCCTGCACTGGCAAGTGGATTCTTTGCCACTGTGCTCCCTGGGAGTAGACACTTACTGATGCTGTGGAGACGACGTCTGTGTATACACAGCCTGAGAGGCTACATGTCCATCCAGGGCAGGGGAGGTGAGGTGGAAACACTGGGTGAGCAGAGCTGGGTGGACAGAAACTCCACAGGACACTCAGATCCATGAGCACGTGGCCACTGCAGAGCAGCCAACAACACTCCAAAGCCAACCCCACGTTTTAAGTGAGAATTAAACAATAACTGCTCCAAGTTTATTCCTGCTGGCTCAGTAAAAAATAATTCCACAAGATACGTATTTATTGAGGACTCTTAGGTATGAACTAATTATAGATCACTCAGACCTTTACAAAACCCCAAGCAAATACCAATAGACTGGATATTTCATATTGCTCTGATATGGAATGAGAGAGAAAAGAGCTGAAGAGATGTTTCACTTGACTATATCTAATCATCTGAACATCATTATATAAATGGCAATTCTTAACCACCAACGGTTTTTGAAAAGCTGTGAAAAGTAGTTTTAAAATATCAAGAAGATGTATGGATAAAGAAGATGTGAGAGATGTGTGGTGTGTGTGTGTTTGTGGTGTGTGTGTGCGGTATGTGTGTGTGTGTGTGTGTTAGTCACCAAGTCGTGTCTGACTTTGCAACCCCATGGAGCCTGCCAGGCTCGTCCATCCATGGGATTTCCCAGGCAAGAATATTGGAGTGGGTGGCCATTGACTTCTCCAGGGGATCTTCCTTATTGAGACTTGGCCTCCTGCATTTCAAGCAGACTCTTTACTTTATATACTTTTTATATATATATATATATATCATACATCATGTGTGTATGTGTGCTGCAAAGCACAGCTCTGAGGCTCTACAGGAAGCTGGGGCAGCTGAAGCTCCCTGTGCCCAGGATGTTTCCCAAAAGGCTGGAAAAGAGCAAGGGTCACCCTGAGATGGGGCCAGGGGCAAAGCAGCAAGTAGTTTCCTGGGATGAGGCCAAAAGGACTTAAAAAAAAAAAAAAAAAAACCACATTGCCAGGCTGTGTCTTAGAATAGGGGGAAAACTGAGCTGCAAGCCACAGGCCAGTGGGCTCAGGCTGAGCCCTGAGAACTCCAGAAGCGAGGGGGTGGGGTGGACTTGAGGCTGAGAAAGAGAAGTGTTCAGTGTGGGGACCGTGAAAGGTGGGGCCTTGCCCAGGCACTGTCTGTCTCTATAAAGTCTCTACAGGTAATTTCTGGTCAACGTGCCGTAGAGGATATTTTCAATTCTTTTCATGAACCACAGTCAAGTTGTGTACCTCAAATTTTAAACACCGCCTATGGAGAAAAGGGACAAATGAGGATCCCCACTTGGCAAGGCTTCAGAAAACACGCCCTGAAAAATGTCCCATAAATATGTATGCGTGCTGACGTGCAAGTGCGGTTAAACCAGATGAAACCGCCGCTGGACATGGGTTGCTTCTGAGTCCTAGCTACTGTAAAGCTGTCACCCTCCAATTAAAAATAAATTGAAAAAAATAAACATTTGAAGCTGCTGAGATTCAGCTTTTTTATTTACAAAATTTCACGTGGTTCAGGCTAACCCCTGAAGATCTCTGTCGACACAGCAAGGGGCAGGGAATTCTTTATGGCTCTGGTCCGATTAACATGTGTTAACCAGCTTTGCGACTGAGGAAGGGGGTACCCCATTTCAGGAGCCTAAACCTACAAGGAACCACTTGACTTCTGAAGAATGCACTGCAGAGTTTGACAGCTAGAGGCAGGAACTGACAAGATCATTATGAGCATTTTTTTTAAAATATGGTTACTAATGTACATTTAAAGAGTAAAAAAAAAAAAAAAAAAAACTGTATTAGTGTGAACAAATGAATGACCAGAAGTAGAAAAGTCGGGTTTCTTTGGCTGTAAAGAATGTCTCCATCTTGGAGAAGCGTTAGTCACTCAGTCATGTCCAACTCTTGGCAATCCCATGGATTGTAGCCCACCAAGCTGCTTCTACTCATGGGATTCTCGAATTACTGGAGTGGGTAGCCATTCCCTTATCCGCAGAACCTTCCCCATCCAAGGATCAAGCCCAGGCCTCCTCCAATGCAGGCAGATTCTTTATCACCTGAGCCACAGGGGAAGCTCGGTTGGGTTTTTGTATACTTCCCTGAACTACTCCTAAACCATTTGTGAAAATCAGCATGGGGATAAACTTAGAAGGCTGATCTAATTATTTAAAGTAAGGTGACATTAATAAATAAACATGGTTGTTAATTATGGGTAAACTGAACATTTTAATTTAAATGCAATTTAATATAGAATTTTGCTTCATTCAACATTAGCAACATTGGGTCATATTTAAAGAAACTGAATTAGAAACATACCAGCAATAAATATTAGTTGACATATTTAAGAAATGTCCTAGGGTTTGACAAAGACCTTAGCTTCAGATCTGTGGCAGCTGGCATTCTGCCCAGATAACTTCTAGAGACAGGCTGAAATTACTGGACATCTGAAGACCCACAAGTGGGGCTTTGGGAAAGAAGATCCTGGTCTTTGGCTCCTCTGGGATCCTCCTCGGCCCTGGAAGTCTGGTCAGGCAGAAAAGGCAGAAACGAGCGTGCTCTGGGATGTTAAATTTAAAATAAATAAACAATAGAAGCTTCAGGGAGCTACAAAGTGGGCAGCAGTGTTTCCTTGATAGCAAATCTTTTGAAAAGCTTGACAGAGGACATAAAACTGCCCCGGGAACAGAACTGGCAGGATCTCTTTTTAATTTTTAAAAATGTTTATTTGATACTGGAGTATAATCGATTTAGTTTGCGTTAGTGTCAGATGTACAACAAAGTGATTCACCTATACGTATACACATGTGCGTGCTTGCTAAGTCGCTCAGTCGTGTCCAACCCTTTGCAACCCCATAGACTGTAGCCTGCCAGGCTCCTCTGTCCATGGGATTCTCCAAGCAAGAATACTGGAGGAGGCTGCCATTTCCTTGTCTAGGGGTTCGTCCCCACCCAGGTATCAAATCAGTGTTTCTTGTGTCTCCTGCCTTGGCAGGCAGCTTCTTTACCATTAGCACCACCTGAGAAGCCCCCACAGAGGCATGAGGCTAACCTTTCTTAAAGTCCATGTAGATGCTTCCAGCAGTAACTAAGTTTGTGTCAAGCTGTCCATAGTAATGGGCTTGTCCAGGTAGAGCTATGGGTGCTCATCCTGACTGTCTGGGTCTGGGACTCACCTGCCCCTTGTGTTAAGACCCAGCACTCAGAGTTGGGGAGCCCAGGAAAAGGACACCACTCACCTGAGGACTTGTTCCAACCTGCGTTTGCTACACATTTAGCAGGCATGAAATGGTAAGGAAACTCTCTCGTCTAGTGGCAAGAAGACACGAGAGAAAGTCAAACCACACATCTGAGCAAACAATAAATATGGGAGCTGGTGAGAGGAGAGTCAAATGCATCTTGAAGGATACAGTTAAGATCATCGAGAAGATCAGAGAAATGAGGAGAAACTCCACTTGGAGAGACCCCGGTAAGGCATTCGACTGACACAGCTGATCCCAGGCAGACATGGCAAGCCGGGGATTAAAGAAGGGAGAGTCAACCCAAGGACAAAGAGAAAAGGCCCAGTGCTTCATCCATGGAGGCAGCTCTGGTGAAGACAGAGAGGGAGCTTCTCTGAGGTTCCCTCAATGTCTGTAAAACATGAGACTCTTACTAATATGTCCAGTGTTAACAAAATGTTGCAAGGAAAATGGTGAGGCATTCAAAGGAGATTATTTCCAGGTGGGACATAGTCACGGTTCGGCTGACTCATGCAGGGTGGACAGTAGTGAAATCGGTTTGTCCAGAAGGGTGGACCAGAGCCATGGAGGCAGGAGGCCCGGAGGCCGTTGACACCCCCAGAAACCCGGGGTCTGTGGCAGGGGCCACAGAGAGGAGTTCAGTGTGGACACGTGTCAGCAGGTAGAGGGGGAGCAGGGTTTGCATCTTGTACTAATTCTGAGGAGCTGATGGGCTTGCTTGCTTGCGGTATGCGGTGAGGGCAGAGGGGTCGGGTGGGACGTACAAGTTACCCTGGAGGCATAGCATGATGAAGAGAGTGGGCCAGAGGGAGAGAAACAGCCCTGGTCCTCCTCAGGAGGATTTCTGACATGTCCATGGAAGAGTGATGAGCAGAGAATGCCAAGCCTGGTGGCAACAGTGGAGGAGAAGCACCCAGACTCGGGGACACACAGGTTCCCAGGAAGAAGAGGAAGGTGTAACTGAAGGCAACTGTCAGATCGTGAGCAGGAATGTCCAGAATCCTGGTGAATAACACCAAGAGCTAAGTAGACATGGAAAGCAAGAAGCCTGGGTTTCCTGTTTGACACTGTTGCAGGGACATTCAGATGGATGCCTGAAACCTACCAGAATGAAGCTGAAGATGGGGAGTTTAAGTCGTGCTGGGAGAGGGGAGAGCAGATGCCTCAGACAGGTGGTTCCCAGACCTCAATGCACAGACATCGCCTGGAGGGCGATGGAAACCTCCCCGCTTCAAAGAGGACCTGAGTCAGCAGAGCTGGGATGGGGCCGGGAACGGGCATTGTTGCTGCTCATCAGAGCACTGTGCTTTGAGAATCGCTGCCTTAGAAAGTCAGTTACAGGGACTTCTCCCCGTGGTTCAGTGGCTAAGACTGCAGTCCCAGTGCAGGGGCCCCAGGTTCAAACCCTGGTCAGGAAACTAGATCCCACATGCTGTAGCTAGGAGTTTGTACGCTGCAACCAAGGCAGCCTACATAAATAAACAAGGAAGCAAATTGTGACAGGGTGGACTCTGGGTAAATAACCGAAAAGGACCAAGAGGTGGGCATCCTACAGGGAGTGGTTCTCAGGCTGCACCACCCCAAATTGTGACAGGGTGGGCTGTGGGAAAATAACCGAAAAGGACCAAGAAGTGGGCATCCTACAGGGAGTGGTTCTCAGGCTGCACCACCCCAAATTGTGACAGGGTGGGCTGTGGGAAAGTAACCGAAAAGGACCAAGAAGTAGGCATCCTACAGGGAGTGGTTCTCAGGCTGCACCACCCATTAGAACCCCCAGAGGAGCTTACAGATACCAAAACAGACACAGCCCGCCCCCGGGGCCCCCCTCCACACACAACACACACACACACACACACACACACACACCCTGCCCTGAGACCCTGGTTGAGTTGGCCTTGTCCCAAATGGAGTCGCTGGAATTTTTTAAATTCTCAGGCTCATTCTAACATCTGTCCAGGGTTGAGAATTGCTGATTAAGGAGATGAGAAGAGAGAGAACTATTTATCTATTTTCTAAGGAGGCAGATAAGGACCCCAAGTTTCCTGACAGAACTCTAATTCTCTTTTCTTTCCTCAAGAAAACCTGTGAAATGCAATTTATTCACAGGTGCCCCAACTGAAATATTGGCAACTAAGAGAAGAAATGGTTTGCCCTTGTGACACCTTTAAGATATGAACAGTAGCTGAAGCTTCAAGAGCATCAGTGAGTAGGAGTCCATGCTCCCAGTGCAGAGAACACAGATTTGATCCTTGATCTGGGACTAAGATCCCTCCCAGCATTTTGGCATGGCCAAAATGAACTTATTGACCAAACAGAAATAGAGTCACAGATGTAGAAAATAAACATATGGTTACCAGGGTGTGAGAGGGTGCAGGGAACAATTGGGAATTAGAACTGATATATACATGCTACATGGCACCCCACCCCAGTACTTTTGCCTGGAAAATCCCATGGACGGAGGAGCCTGGTAGGCTCCAGTCCGTGGGGTCGCTAAGAGTCGGACACGACTGAGCGACTTCACTTTCACTTTTCACTTTCATGCATTGGAGAAGGAAATGGCAACCCACTCCAGTGTTCTTGCCTGGAAAATCCCAGGAACAGGGGAGCCTGATGAGCTTCCGTCTATGGGGTCGCACAGAGTTGGACACGACTGAAGCGACTTAGCAGCAGCAGCAGCATATATAAAGTAAATATATCAGAACATCCCGTAGAGCACAGAGGACTGTACTCAATACTCCATAAGGGCCTATATGGGAAAAGAATCTAAACAAAGAGTGGATATATGTACATGTATGACAGATTCATTTTGCTGTACAGCAGAAACTAACTCAATATAGTAAATCAACTTTATGTCAATAAATTTTAAAAAATTAAAAATAAAAGCATCAGTGTCCAGCCCCCCTTAAACCATCCCACCCCAGAAAGAAGCTGCAGAAGCACTGTGGAAATTGTACAAGAAGGGTGCCTGTTGTGGTAGCCACCGTAGAGTAAATACGAAGGCAAATCAGTGATTTTCTGATCAGATGGACAAAGGCTTCCTGGAGCTGAATTAAATTCAACTATAAGAAAACGTGTGTTTCCTGCACACTGGGAGCTATTGTACCGTTGCAGATTTGCTGTTTGTAGAGCTGGGAAAGCCTTTACAGGAGACGTGGACTCCAGGCTCAGTCAAGGTCCCCAGCTGAGAAGCAGGCCTGGGGCTGGATGGTCTCCCACACACCCTCAGCCCTGCAGGTCTCACTCACCTGATTTCTGACTCTTCTTTTCATCCATCCTCGGAGACAACTGAGATCATTTTAACTGATAGACATACTGCTATTGAATATGAGAAAAGGAAAACCAGTGTATTAGCAAACCTGCCAAGCGTCCCCCTTTTTGACCTTTTCCCTCCATTCATGTTCGTGAGTAAGGGTACTTACATGAATAAAACTGCATTTTCAGCATTCGGAGCCCACAGACTGGGAGTACCAGGCATGCGTTTGCAGCAGTCAGCAATTCTGCTGGGTTGAATTGGCCACGTTTCAAGATACACATTTTTAAAAATAAAAAAAAAAAAAAAGCCCCTAAATACATTCATGAAATGATTTATACTCTTTCCCACTAACTTTTAGCTGCCTCCGCAGTTTCACACAAAATGTCCCTTGCTGAGGACGTAGAAGTAATAAAAAAAAGGGAGCCCTCCTGTTCCTCCCCACAGCTCCTGTCCTGGAAGTGGAGCTTGGAAGCTTCTGACACAACAGAGATTAGAGGGCTGTATCTGCTGCCTGCAGGCAGCCCAGTGAGTTCTGACCTGGAATAAGCACTTAGTTGAAGGGATGTCCCAGGCACAAGGTGGTGGTCGTCGTTCAGTCGCTCAGTCATGTCCACCCCAGGGACTTTGCAACCCCAGGGACTGCGGCAGGCCAGGCTTCCCTGTCTTTCTCCGTCTCCCAGAGCTTGCTCAAACTCATGTCCATTGTGTCCGTGATACCATCCAACCATCTCATCCTCTAGCCTCATTTCCATAGATGCAGATGAGGCTGGTGGACTTGGCTGCATTTTCTAAGTCAGATTCTCGGCAGTGATCTGGGTGATGAGCATAGGCTAAAGAGTCAGGGGCTTTATTAAAATTAAATCACGAGTTTTGGTTCATCAATGGCAAGACATGTACCACACTAGTTCACATTGTTAAGAACGAAAGGGAAAACCGTGAGAGGAAGAGAATACATGGGAAATCTCTGTTCCTCCCATGTTAAGTGTTATATAAACCTCAAAATGCTCTAAGAATAGACTTTGGATACACTGGGGGAATGAGAGGGTGGGGCAATTGGAGAGCGTAACACTGGAACATATACATCACTACATGTCCACCCTAAAGGAGATCAGTCCTGAGTGTTCATTGAAAGGACTGATGTTGAAGCTGAAACTCCAATTCTTTGTCCACCTGACTCATTTGAAAAGACCCTGATACTGGGAAAGATTGAGGACAGGAGGAGAAGGGGACGACAGAGGATGAGATGGTTGGATGGCATCACCAACTCAATAGACATGAGTTTGAGTAAACTCTGAGAGTTGGTGATGGACAGGGAGGCCTGGCGTGCTATGGTTCATGGGGTCACAAAGAGTCAGACATGACTGAGTGACTGAACTGACTGGCTGACATGTAAAATTAGGCAGCCAGTGGGAGTTTGCTGTACAACACAGGGGGCTCAAATCCAGGGCTCTGTGACAATCTAGGGATGGGGTGGGATGGGGTGGGTAGTGGGAGGGAGGGGACATATGTGTTCCTCTGGCTGGTTCATGACGATGTATGGCAGAAACCAACACAATATTGTAAAGTAATTATCCTCCAATTAAAAATTTTTTTAAAAGAAGAAAAAGGAAAAAATATTGTCCATTAATTTAAAAAAAAAAACAAAAGTCCCAAATAAATCATCCACTCTGAATGTTATATAAAATTCATCTAACTATTTTTTTCAAAGGGCTGAACTTCCCTGAAAATCTTTTCATCACTTTGAACTCTTGTTTTGCTCGTGGTCATTTTCATTGTGGACCACCCTGTAAGCTTGCTTCCTGCTGGGCAACCTAGGGGCTCTTCAACGTATGGTACACAGTGGAGCTCTAGGAGATGTAACATCAGCAGTAGTGGTGTATATGATCATTCACAGAGTAAAACAGCCATACAGAATGTAGAAAGGTGTGCTCATTGAATGTATCTTCATCCTGTTTAACTGGAGTCATGAGAAAGAATTTCAAAACATGATTAACATGTGTACTTTTTAAAAACTCTAGCACAGTGGAAATAGGATGTGAAGTTCTAGAAAATCCCACATTTCACACTTTATTTTGAAGTCACAGGCTTCCCTGGTGGCTCAGCTGGTAAAGAATCTGCCTGCAATGTGGGAGACCTGGGTTCGATCTCTGGGTTGGGAAGATTCCCTGGAGAAAGGAATGGCTACCCATTCCAGTATTCCAGCCTGGAGAATTACATGGACTGCATAGTCCATGGGGTCTCAAAGAGTCAGACACGACGGAGCCACTTTCACTTTCATCTCACTTCTTCTCTTTGGAAGTCTCCGTGGGCCCTGATCATTTGTCCTCGATGAAATTTCTGTTCCGAGTGTCCCTGTGTTTGTAGTCAGTGCCCAGGGAAGGTAGCATCTCTGCAGTGTCCCTCTTACAGGGGACCCACCCAGACACTCACCCCTCGAGGAGTCCTGCACCCACCCACAGAACCCAGTTCTGGGATTCTGAAATCAAACTGGATAGTTTGCTTCCCAGTAGAGAAGGATGAAGACAAGGTCTGAGAAAGTAAACTCATTGACTTGACTGTATTATGGGTATAAAACAGAAATATCCATAAAAGTAGCTAGAAAAATCCACAGTAAGGATAAGCAATAAAAAATAAAAGTATGAAGTATTGGGGAAAGATGGCAGTTGTGCAAAGTCAGAAAGCCTGGCTGAAATGGACCTGATGGTGGGAAAAGCCATTCATTCAACTATTTGAGGAGCAGCCCTGAACATTTCTGGAATGCAAGGGGAAGCGTGCAGGAATCTCAGGGCTGGAGGAACAGAGTGTGAAGCCCCTCAGCCTGCTCCACAAACACTCTGAGCATTCCAGCAACGACGCCTTGCTGGTTGTTACAACTTGGTTGATTGGCAGCTGCTTTCAGCACGGTCCCACGCAGCCGAGACCCCTTGCCCACCGGAAGTCTTCCTCACCCCATAGGCCTGGGAGAGACAAAATTGTCCTTGGGAAGAATGGCTCTGCAGAGAGAAAGGATTTCTCCAGAGGCCAGGAAACAGCCTTCATGTGCAGCCCCAGGGCTCTGTGGCTCTCGGTCTGTCCCGAGCCCAGCCTGGAAGTCCTTGTCAGGCTGCACAGTGGCTGGTGTTAGAATCCCCTGTTTTCAGACACAATTTCCTGAAAGTGTAAGAAATTTTGAGGACTGGGAATTATATAAACCCATAAGGAATTTTTACTTTTTCTTGGAGGGCATTTGCCTCCCAGTATCTTGAAACTAAATAGTCTTCTTGTCATTGTGACAGTGTGGCCTTCTAAAGCCAGGAGTTTAAGAGTGTGTGTGTGTGTGTGTGTGTGTGTGCAGTGCACAATTTCCCCTGGTTTCCTCTGAATTCTGCCCCCTCTCTCCCTTGTTAAGCCACAAGGATCTTCTGCTCCAATTCTTCTCTTTCTCTTCTCCAGAGATGCAGCAAGTTAACTTCCAGATTTCTATTCTGCCTGGTGTCCATGCTGACATTTGATTTTTAACATAAAGTATGGATTTTTTGAAGAACTGACTCATTGGAAAAGACCCTGATGCTAGGAAGGATTGAAGATGGGAGGAGAAGGGGACGATAGAGGATGAGATGGTTGGATGGCATCACCGACTCAATGGGCATGAGTTTGAGCAAGCTTCGGGAGTTGGTGATGGACAGGGAGGGCCTGGCATACTACAGTCCATGGGGTTGCAAAGAGTTAGACATGACTGAGTGACTGACCTGAACTGATGGATTTATGAGAAACCTAGAGAAGGTTGCAGGGAAGGCAATGGCACCCCACCCCAGTATTGCCTGGAAAATCCCAGGAGGAGGATCCTGGTAGGCCCAGTCCATGGGGCGAGAGGCAAAGCGACTTCACTTTCACCAGAGGGGAAATGCGACTGCCGGAGAACCCAGGGACGGGGTGGGGGGCCTGGGGCCGTGGGGGCACAGAGCGGCACGACTGAAGCGACAGCAGCAGCAGCAGCAGAGAAGGTTGAGACGACTGGCTCTTTACCAGCCTGGGACGCCCTCCTCATGCTGGTGTCTTCTGTCTTAGGGACTTGCTGTTGGATAAAACCATGAACCCTTGACCTCAAAGCTGGCGCCCCAGGGAAAGAAGCAGTGGTGCCAGAGAGAAGGAAGAAACGAGGGGGAATTATTAGACAACAACAAAAAAGGACGTTCTCGCAGGGTGGGCAATCTAAAGGGGAATAGTTAGAAAATATTTAGGCATCTAAATGGTATCCATCACGTTCACTCTCATATCCCTTCACGGGCCTTCCAGGCGCAGTCCTGGGAAGGCGTGGCTTTCTGTATCAGAGTTGCCAGCGTCACCTTAAATGATCCTGTTTCCTTGTGTGTCTTCTTACCTGAATCCTATTCACCCTCAGTCCCTACCCTGATCTCACCACAATTTCACCGACATGTGGAGATCACACTGTTTTTTCTTTCTGTGCCCCTTAAAAGGAGACTACATTCTCCAAAGTGCAACTCATCAAACTTCAAGAATTTTTCATCACCTCATATGTTTTATCCCAAACAACTTGTTACCGAGTCCAGGCTCACCACAGACAGACCAATAAACCAAGTTGATGCGATAAGAAACAGCGACTGTATTCAGAAATCCAGCAGACCAAGAAGATGGTGGACTAGCATCCTTAAAGAACCATCCTGCCTACCTCAGAGTTCAGGCTTATTTTACACTACAAGGGGAAGGAGAGTGGTTGGTTGTGGCAAACTTCCTGCTGCCTGAATCTTTTGTGCTTGTAGCTGCTCAGGTAGGTCACAAAGTTCCTGTAAGCCTCCAAGACAAATGTTATTTTCTGTTATGCAACTTTTTAAATTGAAAAGTGTCATGCTTTTAAAGGTCAGAGACTTGAGAATGGGCTGTCCTGTGTCTTTCAGAATATAGGACCACTCTTACAAAAGGGAGTGTGACTATGCCCAGGCAACTGACCGAGAGTCAGAGCTAGAGGAATAGATTCAGTGAGGAGTCGGGTTCGTTCTTCTCTGCTATAAACAGTGATAATATGTGTGCGTACATGAATATTCTGCCCCATTCTGGCCATGTCATACCTGGAGGGCCATTTTCTAAAATGGTCAAGTCGAGAGCAGACACTCCGCTAGAAGGGGCTGCCTGGACCCCAGCCCAGGGTCCCTTCTCAGCTGCCTCCTCACCTCTCTTTGTGTCTCTTTCCCTGAGCTCCATGTGGTCAGCCCTCCCTCCTGACTCATCCCATCTGATCCCCTACCCCCTTAGCAGGTTAGAGATTCTGGAAGTTCTCTACAGAGGAAACTTGCGAGCTAAGTTCCACAGGGCTTTTCTGAGATGGACTTGGTCACAGATTCCTTCATCATGAAATATTACCGAAGGCAAGTTCACGTGCATGAGGAACAGCGAGGCCAAACAAACTGAAGTGTCAAATTTTGGAGCAGAGAAAGGTTTATCGCAGGGTGGAGAACAGATGCTTGTGCCCCGCAAACCCTGAACTCCCTAAAGGGTTTCAGCAAAGCATTTTTAAAGGTTAGTTGAAGGAGAGATGTGGTTGGTTGTTGCAAACATTTTGGTACTGGAATTCTGTGTTCTTGCAGCTAACCAGGTAGGTCAAGTCATCACCTTCCCATAAACCTCCAAGAGGAAAGATATTCTCTTTCTGCAACGTTGTAGCTCTATATGAATGGAAAAGTGTTATACACTTAAAGGTCCAAGCCTTGGGAATGGGAGAATGGGCTATCCTGTATATTTCCGCCTATAGGCAAGATTCTTAACTTGAAGCAAAACCAGTAGCGTGCCAAGATTAAAAGAAGCAGATTGAATATGGAGTCAGAGTCCCACTTCCCTAATAGAGTGAAGACACCAGGAACAAACACCCGGAGGCTGGGCCCTGGGAGATGTTCTCAGGTAGAGTAAAACTTGACTGCTAGTCACAAAGATTAAAAACCCCAATATGCTTTTTTTTTAACCTGAGACAATCTCAAAATGGCATGCAAAAGACAATGAAATGAATGCACATGTCAAAGTTTGATCAGAGGGCTCAAAAATCGAATGCAGGGGGCAGCCCAGCGACAAAGTCAGCCAGGACATCACCCCCAGGGACCACAACTAACTCGCAGCTACTCAGTCCTCACGTTAGCCCCAAAGCGGGGAGCTCTGACCAGGAATGGCAGAAGTGGGGGTATGCTGTCAAAAGAAAACACACAGAGACTGCCCTGGGGGGCCAGTGTCTAGGACTCCATGCTTCCACTACAAGGGGCTTGGGTTCGATCCCTGGTCAACAAAATAAGATCCTGTGGCCCTGCTGGGCAGCCAAAAAAAAAGAAAAGAAAATGCAAGAACAAGAAACAAGTATGCTGATGTTTGGACTGGCAGCCGTAGTCTCATTTTTCATGCATGGGAAGGAAATCAGACTGTAAATGTGGTGATTTCCTTGTATTTCCTCACTTCTTGGGCTTCCCTTGTGACTCAGCTGGTAAAGAATCCAGCTGCAATGCCGGAGACCTGGGTTCCATCGTGTGGGGGAAAGACTTCTAAGAGGACTCAGTGGTGAAGAATCCACCTGCCAATGCAGGAGACCCAGGTTCGATCCCTGAGTGGAGAAGATCCCCTGGAGGAGGACATGGTAACCCCCTCCAGTATTCTTGTCCAGAATCTCACGGACAGAGGAGCCTGGAAGGCTACAGCACATGAGGTGGCAAAGAGTCAGACATGACTGCACAGCTGAGCATCAAGCATGCACGTAGTGTGGGGTGGGGAGCTCAAGTCCTGTGTTTGGCAAAGCAATTAATTATTCAGGACCTACTTCATATCAAAAAGGCCACCAGTGCTCACTGGCCTTGGGAGGTCAGGACAAATGTTCTCAGAGAGCCGGTTGTCCAGAGAGGTGTGCAGTGAGTGGGAAGTCACCGCTATAAATCCTGATGGAGTCACTCTTGTCAAGATGGTTCTCTCCTGGTGCCCACCAGCCTGGGGGTCATCCAGGCCCACACATGAGTCCAGTCGGTCATGTACAGCTCTGCTGCCTACCATGGGTGACGAGCCCCTGAGGGAAGGATGGTGCTGGAAGCAGGATGCTGAAGCCAGATGACCAGGTCAAGTCCCCACCTGGGCCATGGTTTTACCTTCACATTTCTGGGTCCCTGTGTCCGCCTTTGCAAACTAGGGATTCTCCCCACCTCCGATACCACCGAGAGTGACAGCAATTAAATAGGCTGATCAACAGGGTCTCTGGCACAAATTTGTGCCACGGGACTGTCAGCAGTCACTGGAAACTTATTATAAATGAGGGAGCAGTCTTTCTGGTGCTCTCACGAGCCACGTGGCCAGCTATGAGGATCTCTGTTTCCCCAGCCTGTTCCCTACCTGTTCTGGACAAACATACATGGGGGCAGAGAACCAGGACCACACCCGGGGGTCTTCTAGGACCAAGAGGACTTGACATCCCTGTTTATGAACCCCAGCCACACTCCTGCTTCCTGCCCCACCCCACAAACAGACAGCCTTGTTTCACAGCATCACATTCAATGGAAGGTGTTTTCCCCCAATACAGGCAAACGCCTGAAGTCGTATCTGGGGCACCTTTAACCAGGAGCCTGGTTGAAAACAAACATGAGACAGGAAAGCCTCCAGTGTCCAAGAGACTGGAGGCGGCTGGCTTTGAGAGTCTGTGGACCAGGCGGACATGCAGGAGTGCAGTCTGGGGCCCTGTGCCCAGCAACAGGCACCTGTGCCCCGTGTGATGAGCAGAAAGGCGGGCAGTGCCAGCCAGGGGTGGCCAAGCAGGCTCCTCCCTGCTTGTGTTTCAATAGCTGTTTAAATGTTGACTTGCACAATATGCTTCAGCTCTTCTCCCTTGCAATGGTTCTGGGCTTTGGAAAATGGTGTTCCTGAGAACACAGGGAGTCTGCTGCGACCTCAGCACACACGGGCAGGGTCTCCTCTGCCTCCCCACGTGGTATGCGCTCCAGTGTGTCCATGTGGGGAGCCCCCCACCAACTCAGACAGGGGTGTCCTCACCCTCCATTTGGGCTCTCTTGCCACTCTCAGAACCTGGGGGCGCTACTCTGTCCCAGAACCTTAGCCAAACTCCTCAGAGCTCCACTGCCCCTCTTGGGGTTACAGAGTCAGCTCAGAAAAACCATTATTCTTTCGGTCAAAGGAAAACTGTATTCCCAATGTGCTATAAGAAGATTTCTGAGGGGCTACAGCAATGTGGTCTGTGTTAACCCCCAGTTACTGAGTGATGAGGGCGGTCACTGGAACACTGGGAAATCCCACGGGGGTCAGGAGTAAGTCATGTGACCGGTGAAGCATTAACCCGGGCGCAGAGGCAGGCGGGTGGGTAACAGGGCTTAGCAGACACGGTACTCGCCAACCAAAACCAGAAGGAAGAAACTTTACATTTTCAAGTCATTCAGTCACTCAGTTGTGTCCAACTCTTTATGACCCACGGACTGCAGCACACCAGGCTTCTCTGTCCTTCACGATCTCCCAGAGTTTCCTCAAACTCATGCCCACTGAGCTAATGATGCCATCCAACCATCTCTTCCTCTGTTTCCCCTTCTCCTCCTGCCCTCAATCTTTCCCAGCTTCAGTGCGGGTTGTCATAAGAAAGGGAGTGGTGAGTAGCTTTGCCTGTACCTGTCTTACACCCTGAGGGTCCCTTCCACATGAGCACATGCTGGATGGAGACGTTGTATTCAGTAGAACTGTCCACTGGAAGCAGCTGCTTTGATCTGCAGGCTGAGTGCCCATACCCCAGTGTTTTGTGCCCCGGAAAAACAACTGTCATATCCTGATGCCCAGCAAAAGAAGTCATTCAAACTAGCTCTCTGATTATGGCAACAAACAGCAAAAAACCTCATCAGTTAATAAAATACCATTTACATACAAATGCAAACAAAATTGAACAAAAATATATTGCTTTTAATTTATTCATTAGCTCAGGGATTCCCAGGTGGCACTATTGGCAAAGAACCCTTCAGCCAATGCAAGACATGTAAGAGATGTGGGTTTGATCCCTGGGTAGGGAAGATCCCCTGGAGGAGGAAATGGCAACCCACTCCAGTATTCTTGCTTGGAGAATCCCATAGGGTCACAAAGAGTTGGACATGACTGAAGTGACTTGGCCTAGCCTAGCCTAACCTAGCTCAGGTTCAAAGGGTGAATACTAAGTCCTTCCAATCCCATTTCAGGATGTTACTGTTTCCTGAAATGCCTACACTGTCCTCATTCTCCCGTCTGTCTGTAGGTAACTAGGTGTCACTCTGGACCTGAGTCAGTCTCCCAACCTGGGAGTGACTTACACAACTGTCCCTCATTACGTCCAAGAAGTAGGCCTCCCTGGTGGCTCAGACAGTAAAGAGTCTACCTGCAATGCGAGAGACCTGGGTTCAATCCCTGGATCGGGAAGATCTGCTGGAGGAGGGCCTGGCAACCCACTCCAGTACTCTTGCTTGAAGAATCCCATAGACAGAGGAGTCTGGCAGGCTACAATCCATGGGGTTGCAAAGAGTTGGGCACAACAGAGGGACTAATACTTGCTCCAAGAAGTAGGTTTGGGTGAAACAGGATTAACATGTGTTTCTCTCGCTTAGAAAAGGAGTCTGGGCAGTCAGTGAGGAGCTGGGGGCCTGCAGGGGGTTTTGAAAGGCTCCTGCCATCTGACTGCCACCCATCCTTGGATGCAGCATGGCACTGTCTCAGTGTCCAGGATCATCCCTGGAGCTCCAGCCATTGCATCCATGTTCCAGCCAGCAGGACGGAGGCAGGGAGGGGCACACCCTTCTCTGAGGCCACGCCCTGAAGGAGAACATGCCAACGGTGCTGACATTCTACCAGCCCGCTCTGCTGACCTCTCCGAGCTTCGCAGGAAACTAGGATACTAATCTCTGTTCAGGGTGGCCACATGCCCAGAGGAGAATAAAAATCAGGGCACTGTTGCTCAGGGAGAAGGGACGACAATTTGCCGGCTCGGCTCTATTTCTTCTTCTTATAACAAGAACAGAATACATAAGCCATCACAAGGTGACGTTTATCACGCAATTGAAGTTCCTTTTACGTTTCTGAGTTACTGGGGTTGTTGCTGTGGTTTAGTTGCTAAGTGGGGTCCGACTCTGTTGTGACCCCATGGTTGTAGCCTGCCAGGCTCCTCTGCCCATGGGATTCTCCAGGCAAGGATACTGGAGTGAGGCGCCATGCCCTCCTTCGGGGCATCTTGCCGACTCAGAGATCGAACCCCTGTCTCCTGTGTCCCTGAACTGCAGGCAGATTCTTTACCGCTGAACCACGGGGACTCTCACGTTACTGGGTCCTTACTTCCTATCTTTCTGACTCCTGAACCGTGCCCAGTAATGCCATGCCTTGGCATGCCCTGGAGTCTCCATTCCCCCACAAAGGCTTCATCCAAGTGCATTCTGAAAATACAGCTGAAACTTCTGTCCACGGAAGCATTGCCATTCTCAACTGGATCTGGACACCCCTTAGGAGTCCTCCTTTGGAAACAGGCTCCCTGACCAGCTCGTGAGGAATTCCCGAATGGAAAGCCCACACCCTCACATCCCAGGGCTCCCTCAGCTCTGGAGACCCCCAGGAGCCGGCGAGCGCTGCGCACCGCTTACTGTGCTTCCTGAGCGCGGGACCCCTCAGGGGGCAGGGAGGGCCCTCCTGCCAATGCTAGCACCTCGCCCGCAGTCCCTGCTGCAACAGTCCCCACTGTAACGGGTGTCTCATCAAGGACTGCACAGCTCACGGATTATTTTTATTTCCTCTTATTTAGTTAGCCAGTTATCCTTATTTTCTCAACTTTTTAATTTTTATTGACGTATAGTTGATTTACAATGTTGTGTTAGTTTCAAGGGTACAACAAAGCAATTGAGCTTTATATATGTATATACACACATATATAAAGAATTTTATATAAAGAATATATATTTATATTTTATTTTATATTATTTATATAAAATATATTTATGTACAAATACATTTTATATAAATATACAAATAATTAAATAACATATAAACATAAAATAATATATAAATATATTTATCTTAAATATAATCTATATAATTAAATATCAATGGCACCTCACTCCAGTACTCCTGCCTGGAAAATCCCATGGATGGAGGAGCTTGGAAGGCTGCAGTCCATGGGGTCACTGAGGATCGGACATGACTGAGCTTGACTTTCACTTTCATGCATTGGAGAAGGAAATGGCAACCCACTCCAGTGTTCTTGCCTGAAGAATCCCAAGGACGGGGGAGCCTGGTGGGCTGCCATTTATGGGGTCACACAGAGTTGAGGTCACACTCAGCACACGACTGAAGTGACTTAGCAGTAGCAGCGTATTTCATTAATATATAATTACATATATATTTATATATATTTATTTCTATATATTCTATATATTTATACATTATTTTGTATATTTAATATTATATATTTATTTATAAAGATGTATAAACATATTGTGTATATATATTTATATATTTTATATAAAGAATATATATTTATATAAATAATTAAATATATAAATTAATATATATAAAGTTTATATAACATATATTTATATATTATGTATATATTTAATATATATTTTATATAATATATAAATTAATATATAAATAATTTTAAAATATAAATAATATATAACTATATTATATATTACATATAATAAATATAACTATATATTTGATTACATACAACTATATGATTAATATATTTTATTAATATATAAATATAATACATACATAATTATAAATATAAATATATATTTGTATATTTTAATATTTATTTATATATAAAAATCATATATATTCTTTTTCTAATTCTTTTCCATTTCAGCCTGCTGTGTAGGTCACACCGAGCAGAGTTCCTGTGCTGCACTGTGAGTCCTCGTTGGTTATCCATTTTAAACAGAGCAGAGTGCACATATTAACCCCAGCTCCCTAACTATCCCTTCCTCCCACCTTTAGCCCCTGGTAAGCATAACGGAAGTCTGTGAGTCCACTTCTGTTGTGTAAATATGTTCATTAGTACCATTTTTTTTAGATTCAGCTTATGAGCACATTCATACATTTCTCCTTACTTCCCTAGGTAGAGCAATCTCTAGGTTGCTGTCTGCTGAGACTCTGCAAGTGCAGTTCTTCCCCCAGCCTCATGTTAAAGGTCAGGAAACTGAGGCTGCGTGACGGTCTCTGGTCCATGCAGGTTGTGAGCGACCAAGTTGGGACAGTGACCTCCCAGCCGTGGTCCCACCCCCGGTCCCTAGACACATTCCGCTGCAGGGCCCGGCAGGCCTGGAGGGACTCACTCTCTACCTGTGAAATGCAGTTAACGTAAAAGCGCGCTTAGATGAGCGGGCAACAGATGCGGCGGGCTTGGCTGGCAGAAGAGTCCCTGGAGATAGAGTCGAGCCAGGCTATCGTGCCTTCCAACCAAAGTTAGTTGCCACTTTTCATTACTACTGTTTCAAAGCCAATGATGGATCTGCTAATGTGGTTTTTATAGGTCTAGCTTCTCATCAGCTGTCTCCCCGGGGAGGGATTTTATGTTGAGAATCTCAGCATAAAATATTTTACTGCTGGTGCCGTTAACCGGTACCTGCTGATTTCCTGCTCATGGCCACTGGGACGGGTCTGGGAGCTGCCCCGCAGGACCAGCTTGGCCCTCGCTGCTGTGATTCATCATTTTTGGGTAAAACCTTTCAGAATCCACTTTCTAACAAGAGCAACTGAACTCCAGGTTGAAGCGAGCTGGTGCGTGAGACTCCGACCAGGTGGCTGAGCCTCTTCTGCCCTCTCCCTTTCCTTCTTCTGCCTGTTTCTCGACCAACTCCCCTGCCACCTTTTTTTAATTATTTTAATTGGAAGATAATTGTTTTTCAGTGTTATGTTGCTTTCTGCCATACAACAACATGAATCGGCCGATTCAACAGAATCTTCTAGGCAAGAATACAGGAGTGGGTTGCCATTTCCTTCACCAGGGGATCTTCCTGACCCAGGGATTGAACCTGGGAATAGGCTTTCCGTATGGCTCAGCGGGTAAAAGAATCCACCCACAATGCAGGAGACCTGGGTTCGACCCCTGGGTTGGGAGATCCCCTGGAGAAGGGAAAGGCAACCCAGTCCAGTATTCTGGACTGGAAAATTCCATGGTCTGTATAGTTCATTGGGAGCGCAAAGAGTCAGACACGACTGACTCTCACTTCTCTTCACTTCTCCTGCACTGCAGGCAGATTCTTTACCATCTGAGCCACCAGGGACACACACACACATACATCCCTTCCCTCTTCCACCTCCCCTCTTCTTTCCCCCATCCCATCCATCTAGGTCATAACAGAGCACCAGGCTGAGCTCCCTGTGCTAAATAGCAGCTTTCCGCTAGCCGTCAGTCCTGCGTGTGGTAACGTACATATGTCAGCGTTTCTCCCTTCATCCCACCCTCTCTCTTTCCTGCATTGGGTCCACACGACCATTCTCTGCATCTGTGTCTCTATTCCTTCCCTGCAAATAGATTCATCAGTACTATTTTTCTGGATTTCATATATATGCATTAATATGTGACATTTTCTTTCCTATTTCTGACTTATTTCACTCTGTGTAATAGGCTCTAGGTTCATCCACCTCAGTTCAACTGACTCAAACTCATTCCTTTTTATCCCTGCCACCTTTTGTTCTGTGACTGATAAAGTTGAGTCAAGGGGACGCGTGATATACAAATCCACAGTGGACTGTAGAACAGTGTGACCAGCAGTAGCATCATGTTATAATCACTTAATGGTTTTCAGTGTGGTGCAGTTTGACTTATGTCATTTTGTGATTTTCACAGTCAACAGAGCAAAAATGAGCAAACACGGGATTAATCTCATGTAGACATTAGGATATTGGTTCAAAGCAACATTCCTTTAGCAAGCGATTCAGACCTGCAAACGCACACCAAAGTCTTATGTCTCTATCTGTTGCTTTCTCTGTACCTAAGATACACTTTAGCTCATGAACTTGACCTTCACTTTACCTTATCAGCATGTCAGTTACTCAGGGGGCCCAAGCTGAAAGTGGGAATATTTTTCCAAATGTTACTCATGGTAGGTTTTCTTTTTAAACGAAAGAAACTAATAATACTTTAAGCAAACTCAGGGAGACAGTGAAGGACAGGGAAGCCTGGTGAGCTGCAGTCCATGGGGTCACAAAGAGTCAGACACAAACTTAGGAACTAAACAACAGAAGGGACTCTCACTGACTACAAACAGAGTTAATATATTGAGTAGCTGGACGGAAGAACTTTCTCCAGACTAAGCCCAGAGCAAACAAACAAACAAAAAAATTAAAAACAAAACTGCAAAGCAATAAACGGAAACAGAAGCTAAACAGAGAGTAAAGTGATTTCAAAGTAGAAGAGAAAAGGGAGTTAGATCCAGAAGACAGACTGAGAGAGTGGAACACGTCTGTGCAGGACTTCCAGAAGAGGGCAGGAGGATCCCTGTTCAGGGCCAGGCCCCCCTCACTCCGTTGCTCCGTCACCTGTCCCGGGGTCCCCAACCCTCCCCTGGCACCCAGCCCCCGTCCTCCAGCTCCAGGGTGGAGGTAGTGGCTGAGCCCCAGGCATATCCCCCTCCATCTCTGTCCCACCCGTCTAGTCCTCAGCCCACCGCCCACCCCAGCCCCTCCCAGTCACTCGTGCTCCTTGCAAATCCTTTGCCAGTCGGTAGGTTGTCATCTCAAACCTGCCCTGCCTTGACTTCATTGCAGAAACCCTTCCAAGTTTCTTGTCTGTGAAAATGAACGTGTTAGCTGCGTAGTCATGTCTGACTCCATGCGACCACATGGACAGTAGCCCACCAGGCTCCTCGGTCCACGGAATTCTCCAGGCTCCTCAGGTTCCCCTCTTGGTTTGGTTCCCATTTGTCGGTGGCAACGCAGTTTTCTTCCCATTATCCTTATCACATCCACTGTCTGGTAGAAATTTGGGAGGCAGTGATGGGGCGCTATTTCACATCCTTATAATGAGTTAGAACTGAAGGGGGGAAGATATAACAGACACTCAGTCTTAGAGGCATGAGTGACTGTCTAAAATAACCAAGAGTTCATTTGTGAGAAGGGAGTTGATTGAAGCTGGAAAATGTGGATGTAAGTTAAGTTATACCAGAAAAAACTCAGAATCTGCTTGGAAATCTCGAAGGTGCCACTGGATTCATGTCGGTTATACTTAATAGACCAAAAACATAAACAAGGAATTTTTGCTTTTCTTGTGTTGTGATAAAGAGCAGCCATTCTTTCTGTGACCAAGTAGTGGACTCATGAGAAAAAAGAAATGGTCTGGTATAAAGTCGAGTTTTAAACTGATGTCTGCGAATGTTTGTTAAATGCTTTAATCCCTAAGACTTTTTATTTTCTGATTAAGTTTTGTTGCCAGCCTTATAAGTTGGTTATAAAAGTTCTTTCACTCGATAGATTAAAATTCCTACTAAGTATGTCTGCTGTTTACCGTTTCTTTCTCCCCAATGACCTTGAAGAGAGACAAGGAAGTCAACAAAGGTGGTGAGAAGCACATGCTCCTTTGTTTTCTCCCTCAAGTGGGAGGGTGTGAGAATATTATGAGTTTTCATCCCAAAGAGGGTGGAGGGAGAAGAGAGAGCCTGAGGTCTGACAGAGTCCCCCGAATCTCCTTGTGGACACAGGACAGGCAGCTGAGAACCAGGGTGTATGCCTTTCTAAGTAGTTTTCTCCCAGGGAAGCTTTTCTCTTTCTTTTTCATCTCTTCCTCTTTAGCATCACTGAGATTCAAACTCTTCCTGAGAGTGAATCATGCTGCTGCTGTTCAGTGCCTCAGCCATGGCTGACTCTCTGCAACCCCACGAACTGCAGCACACCAGGCTTCCGTGTCCTCCACTGTCTCCCAGAGTTTGAGAAAATCCATGTCCATTGAGTCAGTGATGCCATCTAACCAACTCACTCTCTGCCTCCCCCTTCTCCTTTTGCCCTCAATCTTTCCCAGCATCACTTCATGGCAAATAGATGGGGAAACAGTGGAAACAGTGGCAGACCTTATTTTGGGGGCTCCAAAATCACTGCAGATGGTGACTGCAGCCATGAAATTAAAAGGCGCTTGCTCCTTAGAATAAAAGTTATGAGCAACCTAGACAGCATATTAAAAAGCAGAGACATTACTTTGCCAACAAAGGTCCATCTAGTCAAAGCTATGGTTTTTCCAGTAGTCATGTATGGATGTGAGAGTCAGCTATAAAGAAAGCTGAGCACTGAAGAATTGATGCTTTTGAACTGTGGAGTTCTTTGGGAAGACTCTTAAGAGTCCCTTGGACCGCAAGGAGATCCAACCAGTTCATCCTAAGGAAAATCAACCCTGAATATTCATTGAAAGGACTGATGCTGAAGCTTAAGCTCCAATACTTTGGCCACCTGATGTGAAGAACTGACTCATTTGAAAAGACCCTGATGCTGGGAAAGATTGAAGGCAGGAGGAGAAGGGGACAACAGAGGATGAGATGGTTGGATGGTATCACTGACTCAATGGACATGAGTTTGAGTAAACTCCAGGAGTTGGTGATGGACAGGGAGGCCTGACATGCTGCAGTCCATGGGATCACAAAGAGTCAGGCATGACTGAACGACTGAACTGAACTGAACTTTCTCAGCATCGGAGTCTTTTCCAATGAGTCAGCTCTTTGTCATTAGGTAGCCAACGTATTGGAGCTTCAGCTTCAACATCAGTCCTTCCAATGAATATTCAGGGTTGATTTCCTTTAGGACAGACTGATTTGAATCATGATAAAATGAAATTAGAAGATTTGAGTTTAAAGGCTACATTTGCTCCCTAAACAAATAGCCTGATGCTCTCTGGCTTTGGACTTTTAGGTTTTCCTCTGTGTGAAATAGGAACCAAGAGTCATTGAACTGAACTGATGTGTCTGTATTGAGACATTTACACAAAGTTCACTGTGTTCGTCAGTAAAGCAAGGGGACCACCCTAGTAACTGTGCTGCTAATTTGAAAACAAGCCCTTTGGCCTCCTCAGCCCTGTTTCCTGGGCAATTCCCCTGAACGCTGCTGCTGGACTTATTCCTGAAATCCTGTGCTCAGAGAGGAAAGCTGAAAGATATCTTAGGGTTACGTCAAGTCAGAGCAGAGACAACAACCTTCCAAAAGCAGCTTGTAGTCAAGCCTCAGTGTTCAAATCGCCTGGCTAGGTTTATGCCCCACTTGTAAGTATTAATGAGTGTCTTGTGTTTATTTTGCTTTGAAGTTGTTAAATGGAGATGGATTATTAGATTAACACATACTGGACAAATTGTCCATTATCCCCCTACCGAGGAACAGAGGCATCTGCAAATCTAATCTGAAAGATTGGTTTTCAGCCAAGCTGTGGCCAACTTCCCAGAGGCTTGTGGCTTTCTGGGTCCCTGCCTCTGCATCTGTCTCCTGAAATCATCTCAGGGATGTGAGCCCTGCCATCGAGCTCAGGCCATTTTCCCAATACCCAAAAGGGAGCAAATTTAGTAAGCATGCACACTCACCAGTCATGTCTGACTCTTTGTGACCCCATGGACTGTAGCCTGCCAGGCTCGCCTGTCCATGAGATTCTCTCGGCAAGAAAACTGGAGTGGGTAGACATTCCCTTCTCTAGGGGATCTTCCCAACCCAAGGATGGAACCCAGATCTCCTGCATTGCCGACATATTCTTTACCATCTGAGCCACCAGGGAAGCCCACACTCACTCACACCCACACTTGTAAAATAAACAGGTTGTACATTTCACGTGCAATCTGCTTAATCAGAAAAACTTCAAGCACTCACATTGTAATAGAATTATTATTGGCTTTTTCTAGGTGGTGCTAAAAATAAGGACATGCAAATAAATACCAGGTGAAGAAAGGTGGGCTTCCCAGGAGGCGCTACTGGTAAAGAATCCACCTGCCAAAGCAGGAGACACAGAAGACATGGGTTCTATCCCTCAGGAAGATTCCCAGGAGTAGGAAATGGCAACCCACTCCAGTATTCTTGCCTGGAAAATTCCATGGACTGAAAAGCCTGGCGAGCTGCCATCCATGGGTTGGCAAAGATTCGAACATGACTGAGTACACACGCATGCAGGAAAGGTATACGTGTTCATCCTTCAGTTCTTATATGATTTACTAATGCTTTTGCATTTTGTGAGGTTTTCTTTAGAGAGTCAACACACTGGATGATTACTAACAGATGATCCATTTACAGGGCAATGGTGAGTCTTGCAGACAAAGTAGGCATGTTCAATTTATTTATCTATCGGTGCCTCAGGCCTGAAACACTTTCTAGCCCCCCAGCTTTTCTCTGCTGCTCTCTCTGTCTGCCACCCCCCGAGGAAAATGTCTCTTGTGCTGTCTTTTGGTGAACAGACACCACTGAATATTTACAATAATCATTCAACACTAGAGGATGTTACAAAATATACAAAATTGAACAGAAAGCATCCATTTATTAAGGTAAGGCACTTAGTAAGTTATCTAGGTAAGTTAGCAACTAATAATCTGTAACTGGTCTCTAAACAATAGAAAGAAAAGCAAAATTAAACAAATGGGACCTAGTCAAATTTATAAGCTTTGCACAGCAAAGGAAGCCAGAAACGAGGCAAAAAGACACCCTATAGACTGGGAGAAAATATTTGCAAAAGACACAACTGACAAGGGCTAAATTTCCAAAATCTACAAGCAGCTCATACAATTCAATAATGATAAACAAACAGCCTATTTAAAAATGGGCAGAAGACCAAAACAGGTATTTATCTGAAGATATACAGAGGGCGAATTGGCACCTGAAAAGATGCTCTAAATTGCTAATTACTAGAAAAATGCAAATCAAAACTAAAATGAAGTATCATTTCACACTGATCAGAATGGCCATCATCAAAAAGTCTACAAATAATACACGCGTGAGAGGGTGTGGAGGAAAGGAACCATTCTACACCATTGGTAGGGATGTAAATTGTTGCATCCACTATGGAAAACAGTAAGGAACTTCCTCAAAAACAAAAATAGGGCTACCATATGACGCAGCAATCTCACTCCTGGTTTTATATCTAGAAAACACAAAAGCTCTAATTTGAAAAGATGCATGCACCCCAGTGTTCATAACAGCACTATTTACAATAGCCAGGACCTGGAAGCAACCTAAATGTCCATTGGAAAATAAATGGATAAAGAAGCAGCAGAACATACATATAATGGAATATTACTCAACCATAAAAAAGGATGAAATAATTCCATTTGCATCAGCATGGATGGACATAGAGATTATCATAGTAAGGGAAGCAACTCAGACAAAGAGAAATATCACATGATATCACTTATATGTGGAATTTTTAAAAATATACAAACAAACTTATTTACAAAATAAAAATAGACTCACAAACTTATGGTTACCAAAGGGGAGGTGAGGGAGGGATAAACTGGGAATATTGGATTAACAGATATACACTTCTATATATAAAATAGATAAAAAGAAGAAGGTCCTCCTGTACAGCACAGGGAACTACATTCAGTGTCTTGCAAGAAATTATAATGGAAAAGAATTTTTTAAAAGAACATAGATCAAATATATGTATAACTAAATTACTCTGTTGTCCATCTGAAACTAACACAACCATGTAAATCAGCCACACTGACATTAAAAAAAAAAATAATCAATGGCAGAATAAGCACCAAGAGAACAGTGTCATCATGCCTTTTCATTTTCTGTATTTTTGGTGCTTTGACATTCAAGCCTTGCTAACCCTAGAGAGATTGCCCCTTACAGGGCCAGCCCCCACAAGCAGGCCATTCATATAAAAACCATCCCACCCAGAGCCGGTGCCCCAACCAGAACTGTACAGATGAGATGCGAGGCCTGTGGAACAAGCAAGACACAGTCCACCTCAAAGGTACTGCCTCTGCCTGGGAAATGTTCCCCAGGCATGGGGGACTAGCTCGTTCTTGTTTCTGTGCTGGAGGGGGAACATGAGCTCAAACTGAAGGCATTGGGGTGTAACTGCATTTGGCTTCAGTGGAATAAAGAGGTAGCATTCGGTTCCCGAGTCCAAGCTCACTCTGCTCTGCTCACTGCACGACAGAGGGATGAATCTGAGAGCAGAGGTGTTGAGGCAAGGAAAACGACTTTATTCGGAAAGCAGCTGACCGAGAAGATGGCAGGCTAGTGCCTCAAAATAACCATCTTATCGGGATCTGGATGTCACGCTCTTTTGTTAGAGATGGGGGAGGTGAGGAAGCAAAGTAAAAAAGTCATTAATCCTGCAAACATCTCTGAGAATGGCAAGCCGGGGATGTGTTAATTTCTCCATGTCTGCCATCCACAGGTGGGCAGGGTTAGTTTAACAAACTACAGTCAGGCAGGGGGCAGGGTCCTCTGAGGCAGGCCATTCTGTATGATTGTAATAACAGAAGCCACGAAAAGCAAGGCAAAGAAACAGTTCCATCAAGGGGTTAGAATCAGCTTCTTCTCTGCAACATGGACTCTTCCCCTTACGAAAGGCATTTATTGTGCTCAGTCCTTTAAGAGACACTTGGGCTTCCCAGGTAGCACTGACGGTAAAGAAGCCGCCTGCCAGTGCAGGAGACAGAGAAGACGCGGGAGACGTGAGTTCCATCCCTGGGTCGGGAAGGTCCCCTAGAGGAGGAAATGGCAGCCCACTTCAATCTTCTTGCCTGGGAAATCCCATGGACAGAGGAGCCTGGGGCCACAGTCCATGGGGTCACAAAGAGTCGGACGCGACTGAAGCTGGTATCCTGTGGCTGTCAGCTCCCCAGGCCCCCTTCATTGAGGCTGTGCCCACTAAGAGCAATTTTTGAAAAATCTCGCTCCAGACCACCAGCCTTCTAACACAGAGACGAGAGCCTAGCCTTTGCAGTCAAAGGTTCATTTGACTTTTGAGACGATACCAAAACAAAGTGTGTGCTGACCTGGTGGAACAAATGTTAGCTTCTCGTGAAATTCAAAAAGAACTTTTACAAAATCTGCCTTTGGACCATATCCAGCATCTCACTTTGCAATTACTAGATGGATATCAGTTGTCCCTCTAGCCATCAGGTGGGTAGAACAGAACACAGAGAGAATTTTGTTTTCTGAACTTTTACCCCGGATGCTGTGAATTTCCTGGGGCAGCTCACTCTATTAGGTAAAGCCTCCCTACATCAACAAGCATACATGTGTTGGCTTATGCATTCAGCTAACCGATGTTAATGGCACCCTGGGCCCAGGCCTTTGAGTTTGCTTGGGGTCCTTCACGCTGCTTCTTTGCTAATTCATGGTCAAGGTTGGGCTTCCTTTCCAAATGCACCTGGCAGAGCCCTGCAGGACCCCAGGGCCTTGAATCCAGCTAGGCTTCTCTCCAGGATTAATTTTTCCCCCTCTGATCAAATCCTGCATCTGACCCAATAAAGCCTACAGAGAAAGTTCCTCTATCACCCTAGACCCAACACCAGATTCCTGGAAGCCAGTGATTTTCAGCCAGGTTAGCACCCAGGTTAGCACCTCTTCACTTGCCTGGAAGAGGGAATTGGACCCAAAGAACACATGAACACACAGAGGAGACAGGCTGTAAACAAGAAGAGAGAGATCTAGACTGTTCTCTGTTCTAGAAGTAAAGCCTACTCCATAAGAAGGAGCAGGGTCCATCTGTCCACAAGCCAAGCTTCACGACTTACTATATACAATCATGGGCTTCCTTTCATGACTTACTATATACAATTATGGGCTTCTTTTCATGACTTACTATATACAATCATGGGCTTCCTTTCATGACTTACTATATACAATTATGGGCTTCTTTTCATGACTTACTATATACAATCATGGGTTTCCCATGGCACTAGAGGTAAAAAAAAAAAAAAAAAAAAAAAACCACCCATCCACCATGCAGGAGTCAGAAGAGACACAGGTTTGATCCCTGGGTCGGGAAGATCCCCTGGAGGAGGGCTTGGCAATCCACTCCACTACTCTTGCCTGGAGAATCCCATGGACAGAGGTGCCTGGCAGGCTACAGTCCATAGGGTTGCAAAGAGCTGGACAGGACTGAGTGACTAACACTTTCACTCTAAGGGCCAACCAGTCAATCCCAGATGATTACTTTGTGGGCTTAACAATCTGGGTTAAAGAAGCTGTTGTCATTGGTGCCCTCAGATCTCCAGGCTGGCTGGGGACTGAGTGTCATCCTCCAAATACGCTGCATCACAAGCTGACTTATGTGTCAGTGCTTCACAATAAAAAAAGAAAGACACCAAATTTACAAAAATTTTATTTAAACTCTTAAAAATGATGTTAAACATTTTTTAAGTATTTCCAGAAAAATCTACAATATATTGATTTATGTGAAATCATTAGATTTTTGAAACCCACATTAAGGACTTACCTGGTGTGCCAGTGGTTAAGAATCCACCTTCCAGTGCTGGGGACTCGGGTGTGACCCCTGGTCAGGGAACTAAGATTCCACCAGCTATGGGGCAACTAAGCCTCTGCTAGCCACAACTAGAGAAGCCCACACACCACAATGAAGACCTAGGGCAGTCAAAAATAAATTAATTAATTTTAAAATAAATAAAATAAAAACTGCATTAGACCCTAAAGGCTACAGCCCAACAATAATCTAGGGTAAATGTGTGATATTCCAACTTTGGAAACTAGTTAACTGCAACTATTCACTGAGTAATGTGAAGCTCCTTTTACTCTAGAAACTAAAGTAAAATTTTAAGATGGCTGATGAACTGGATACCAAAAAAAAAAAATAAAAGCAATTCAGGAGGTAGAATTTATACAACAGAGGTTCCCATATGGGACAGTTATGAAACCAGGGAAGAGATTCACTCTAAGAGGACCGCATTTGTTGCCAAGAGACAGGGATACCATTACAGAGGACCCAGAGGAGAAAGGGCAGCCCCTCTTTATATCGGGCTGGCCAAAAAGTTCGTTTGGGGTTTTCTGTAAAATGTTACAGAAAACTTGAACTTTTTGGCCAATCCGATATTTAACTCACTTGGCAAGCTGAGCAGATGGCAGCAGAAGCATGTTACAAAATTCAAGAAAAGATCTGTTGAAAGACACCAAGTCCCAGCAAGCATTTCATCCTCACCAGTAAACCACGGCTCAGCCTCTCGGCAGGGCGGAGGGGATTATTTAGTTATATGCCAACTCTGCAAGTTGTTGCAAGTGGAGAGCTCACACCCAAGGACCAGGGTCCCCGAGAAGAAAGGCATTTCCACAGACCACATTTTCACAACCCTTCTTTACTGTACCGAAAAGCATGTAACATCCCCACGGGTGTCCTTGGGAACGTTTCTTTTTCAAGTCTGTGCTCTGGGAGTTCAACAGATATCAGAAACAGGAGCTAAGGAGCTAAGAAAGGGAAAAAATGTCAGTGAGCAGCCAAGTCGCACACCTCCCTACCATGACTTAATACTCCAAAGGAACATTCCAGAAAAAGAAGTCCAGAGAGGCCACACAGACAACCACAGAGGGCCTGAGCCCCACCAACCATCTCCTGTCCAGGCTCAGCCTGGTACCAGAGCAGGGCTCTCCCCCTCTGGCCAGCCAAGTGGTCAGGAGCACCCAGGCTGGACGTCTGAAGGCCCCTGGGGTGGGGGGTGCCCAAGGGGGTCCAGAGGCTGCATCTCCAGCCCCCTCTTGTCAGCTGGACTTCTGCATGCCATGGTTAAAATGAGTGGAAATAACCAAAATGCACAGAAGAAATGTGCCTTTCTTTTTCCTCTGAACCTGAGTTCACTTTGGGTACAAGCCCTCATTTCGCCTAGCTAATGGCAGGAACAAAAGAAAAACACAAAACCAGGGTGAACTCTCGACCTGCATCATAGGTGTGTTAGGCGTGGAAGCTACAAATAAGGAGCCAGCTCCACTGGGGTCACTCACCCTCCCGGGGTCCCTGCACCTCTTCCCTGGGGATGTCTGCTCAGGAGCCTTGGAGGCAATTTCTGAGACAGCTCCCTCTCCCCTACCCAGTTCCCAAAGGAGCCAGCAAGCAGTCCCCTCTGCTCTGGAATTCAGAGCTTCTCCGGCACCCCTATTTCTCTGATGACGCATCATTTTCTGATGACTTGCAGGCTTCGACTGCAAGTCGTGGTTTCATGGGTAACAAAGCCATGTGTGACTGGGACCCCGTAGACTGCAGCCCGCCGGGCTCCTCTGCCCACGGAATTTCCCAGGCAAGCATATGGGAGTGAGTTGCCATGCTCTCCTCCAGGGGATCTTCCTGATTCAGGGATCAAACCAGGGTCTGCTGCATTGCAGACCTCACAGGCAGATCCTTTATTGACTAAGCCACCGGAGAAGCCCTGGCACCTCATAACACGGGCCGCCCCCTAAGGACAGACTTCCCCCTGCCCCTCTGGCCACCAAGCCTCCCCTCCAGTTTCCCCACCAACCCTGGGAAAGGTCCTTATCCCCTTCTGGGGTATAGAAACTCTTCTGGTTCAAACCCTGAATCCTTCCTGCTTGCGCCATAGAACCAAGTCCACGCCGAGGCCTCTGTGTTCTGCTTCTCGGTGATCAGAGCCTGGAGTTCAGAGTTCCCTCAGGAGAGCCCTTTTCTCCACTGAGAACTCTGTGCTCACCTCTGACCCGGGGCTGTGGTGGCCACTGTCCTCGGGACACCCTTTCCGTGCTCACTTGGACTGTGAGTCCCCACTCAGCACACGTGTCACCTTTCAGGCCCTCAGCTGCTCAGTCCACTTGGCCGGCACTTTGCAGCCTCAAGCCCTGGATGGTCTCAACAGCTGAACTCAGAATTTCTACATCTGCTCCTTGGGCCTGGAGGTGAGCGGTGGGGGCTGACCACCGACTTCCCTCCCTGATTAGGGCTCTCCAGTTCCTGCAGAGGCCGCCCCAGGCCACTGGCTCCCCGCCAGTGTCACCAAGGGGTCCCTCGGGGACAGGAGTCCAGACATCGGGGGGTGTGGTCGGCACCTCCCTGCCTGGTCGCCTTTTCCAAGACCCCTCACCCTCAGACCCCTCCTCTGGTGCTGGTGCCCCTGGGTGACAGAGAGCATCCTGGGGTTCTCCGGACCCCCTGGGGGTTCCTTTTTTCAGAATCCGATGTTCCATAGAAGCACATGTACTCTGTTCTTTAGTGGAGGGCACCAGGGGACTCTGTCCTTGTCTGGGGGGGCCCTGGGGTTTCCCAAAACATCCTCTGAGGATGGATGCGTGTGTGTGTCTGTGAGAGTGTGTTTATGACCCAGACTCTGCAGGTAAGGATGAATCAAACCCCCCAGTCACACCCACCCAGGGTGGAAAAGAACCTAACTTTTAATCTCCATCGGTCTCCCTCTGAGACCCGAACCTGGAGCCTAGAAAGAGAAACGATGATCCAATGGAGGTTCCCCTAAAGCTCCAGGTTCTGAGCATGGCCTGACAGCAGGTGACGTGATGGAATGAAGCCAGGACCTGGCATGGGGGGCTCGGTTTGGGGCTCAGGCAGGCTTGTGAGTTGTCCTGGACCTCATGGTCGGGTAGTGACTGCTGGTGGGAGTCAGAGAGGACATGGACAGGGAGCAAAGGCAGGGATGAAGGCAGTCACATCGGGGCTGCTTCCAGGGGGCCCAGCCCGACCGGGGTCAGGAGCCACAGGAACAGGCTGGGAGTTAAGACAGATGACTGAGACTTGAGCCTGGGAGTCACGTGCGGGTCAGAGCCTGGTGCTTTGGATGGTGCCCGTGTGTGCAGGGGCTGGAGGCCAATTAGGGTCTGGATGAGACCCGAGATGCCCTTCGCATGTTGTTCCCCTGACTTCTTTCAGCTACGAGCCATGAGAGGCCGTAACCGAGCTCGGTCTGGAAGGTTTCTCCCCAGCAGAGGCAGACTCTCTCTTAACTGCCTCCCTCTTAACCCAAAGCTCATCACCGGCATATTTCTTCCACTTGAGAGCAAATGCTAGGATGTAGAGAGGAAACTGCCAGCTGCTGCTTTCCATGGGCTCCTACTGCTGCTGCTGCTGCTGCTAAGTCGCTTCAGTCGTGTCCGACTCTATGGGACCCCATAGACGGCAGCCCACCAGGCTCCCCAGTCCCTGGGATTCTCCAGGCAAGAACACTGGGGTGGGTTGCCATTTCCTTCTCCAATTCATGAAAGTGAAAAGTCAAAGCGAAGTCGTTCAGTCGTGTCTATTAGCGACCCCATGGACTGCAGCCTACTGGCCTCCTCCATCTACGGGATTTTCCAGGCGAGAGTACTGGAGTGGGGTTCCATGGGCTCCTAAGCAAAGGCAAACCTGAACCGGCTGGAGAACGTGATCAAGTCCACATCTGATCTTTATAAGCACAACGAGCTAAGGGAACAGGCAGGGATTCTTGTGAACTGCACCATGCTCTCGTGTGCTCTGCGACTTGAGGTAGCGTTTGGGGATGAATCTAGGGACGGGTATTAAAAAGCAGAGACATTGCTTTGCCAACAAAGGTCCATCTAGTCAAGGCTATGGTTTTTCCAGTGGCCATGTATGGATGTGAGAGTTGGACTATAAAGAAAGCTGAGCGCAGAATTGATGCTTTTGAACTGTGGTGTTGGAGAAGACTCTTGAGAGTCCCTTGGACTGCAGGGAGATCCAACAAGTTCATCCTAAAGGAAATCAACCCTGAATATTCATTGGAAGGACTGATGCTGAAACTGAAACTCCAATACTTTGGCCACCTGATGGGAAGAACTGACTCATTGAAAAAGACCCAGATGCTGGGAAAGATTGAAGGCAGGAGGAGAAGGGGACCACAGAGGATGAGATGGTTGGATGGCATCACCGACTCAATGGGCATAAGTCTGAGTAAACTCTGGGAGTTGGTGATGGACAGGGAGGCCTGGCGTGCTGCAGCCCATGGGGTGGCAAAGAGTCGGACATGACTAAGCGACTGAACTGAACTAGGGAGGGAGGTTTCCTTATGGAATTGTAAACTCATGTCACTGAGGAGAATGAGCCCCCAGGTTGTTGGCACTTGTATCAAAACCCACACAACCTGCTCAGAACAGGAAACAGACACCAGGAGGAGGAGGAGCTGCTGAGTGCCACAGCATCTCACAGGGCAGAAATGCTCAAGGCTGTCTCCTCCACCTGGCCACCTCAACTGTGCTTTGATCTTTCGATGGCCTTTGCTCTCAGTTTCCGCCTCTGAGTCTCCACTCTGGGCCTGGAGCCACTGCGGTCCTAGCTTTGCCACATTGCTCTGAGTTGATCTGACATCTGTGTGGTCCAGCTCTGAGCACCAGTGTCCCCTTGCCAGGTGACCCTGGGATCTACCAGCGGCTGAATCTCGCTGGTTCAGATCCTTTCCTGGAATCTGATCAACTTTCCCTCTGGCCCCCATCTAGACTTGACATGAAGCATGACAAAGAAGCAGCCCAGATCTTTTAAAATATGAGGGCAGATTTTGAATTGAAAGGCTTAACTCTGCTTTATGTTCTAAAACACAGGTTCAGATTCTCCTCGCTGTGCTCAACTGCAGAGCGTATAGACGAGGGAGAGGACACGCAGATTAAGTGTCCACAGTTAATCAGCGTTCCACCTGGGGAGATAACTTCTTCATGCTAGCCACTCCATCTCTGGGCAGAAAAATAATGTCCTTCTTCCAACCACTGGCATGCTGAAATACCCTTGGGGGGCTTGTACTTTCCGCCCATCACTAAGGCAGAATTTGGAGGTTTGCAGAATGGAGTAGAAGATACCAACTCTTCTATGACTGTCCAGGAGAGTGAGAATTATGAGTTTTCCTGAGAATTATAAAGGTAAAAGGAAACTCGAAGGTAGATATGTTCCACCATCCAGGTAACTAACAGGTATTGAACCCTACGGCATTCTGGGTGCCTCTGGGTTGGGGAGATGTGGGAGCGAGCAAGGCACTCCAGGGAAAAGGTGATCAATAAACAAGGCCCCCAGCAAACAGAGGATGTGCTACCAGGCAGAGGAAGAGAGAGAGGAGAAGAAAGCCAGACAAGCAGAGAAAGTGAAAGTGGAAGTCACTCAGTCATGTCTGACTCTTTGTGAACCCATTCAGTCCACGGAATTCTCCAGGCCCAAATACTGGAGTGGGTAGCCTGTCCCTTCTCCAGGGGATCTTCCCAACCCAGGGATCAAATCCAGGTCTCTTGCATTGCAGGCGGATTCTTTACCAGCTCAGCCACCAGGGAAGCCCCAGACAAGAGAAAGGCATTTGTGAGCACACCTTCAGACATGAAAGGACAGGCAAGTATGAGAACAGGGCTTCCCAAGATTGATCGACAGTGCTTTCTTTCTACACACTGACCTTTCAATGTCTAAACCCATGCCTGTCCCTGCTAAGAGGGGCTGCTGAATGTTAAAGGCAGTTTGAAAAAGTATAATCTGCATTTGTATTGATTTAATTAATCATTGTTATATATCAAGTTTATTTTTGAATCCCAAATTTTGTTGAAGGATGCTATCAGATTTGTACACTTATCACACCAGTTGCTTTTGCTTTTGCTGAGTCGCTATGTCCAACTCCTTGTGACCCTACAAACTGCGCCGTGCCAGGCTTCTCTGTCCTTCACTGTCCATTGGGGTTTGCTCAAACTCACATCCAGGAGTCGGTGGTGCTATCTAACCGCCTCATCCTCTGGCACCCACTTCTTTTCCTTTCCTCGATCTTTCCTATCACATTGGAAGTGTGACTCAAAGATATTTTAGAGACATTAGCCAAACTCATTGGTTCTTTTGAGGGAATGGGTAAAGAAAGCTAGCAAGTGAGAAGATTTTATTTGCATTATTAAGAAGTAATCATTGCAAATCCAAATTTCCCCAAACATAGGATTTCTCAGTTATCAGGAATTAATGGAAAGTTTTGTATCTTAGTGACTTTACAGACTCACAGCTGATTTTGTTCATAAAGCAACCTTAATAAAATACCAATAAATATTCTGATATTTATTTACTCTGATACAGATAGAGATCTGTAAAATAGTGTCATGTGGTTACTGATTTGAAATTTTATAGCTTGAGAACTTGTTTTTGTTTTTTTTTTTTCCATCTCATGAAGATAGAATGAGACAGCTGAACTATAATTGCTCAGTGACAGAGCCATGATGCTAATTAGTTGTCCAAGACATGGTTTCCCATTTGAATCTTACCCAGGGCATTAAGTTAAACACAAACTGTGGTGTTCACAACATTACAGATGGCATTCTTCATCTCTGAGAATTATCCAGACTTTTCCCAGATCCTTTAGCAAAGAGAAAGACTGGGTTCTCTTTCCTCATAGTTTGTATGAGTCAGATGGGCAGTTTTTTCCCGTCATCCAAGTCTTCATAAATGAGACATGATATGGGAAAAAGGAATCCAATTTGTCACATCAGATTTGCTGTGCAATTCTTGGTCTTGGGGCTGCAGAAATGCTGAACTCTGTTCAAGAGATGCAATCTTTATTCTGGAAGGATCATTGCAACTATTTCCCGTGTAAATCAACTGGGCTTGGATGCAACGGTTGGAGCAAGGGGAATGTTGATGCTCATGTTGAATTTGCTCTATACTCGCCTGATTCTGCCAACTGGTTGTTTTCTCATTTGTTCTATTTTTTAAAATAATATGCATGATTTTTCATTCACACGCACTAAAATGCATTTTAAGTTAAAGTGCTGTTAAATTTACATATCAGTTTCTACATGCCAGGCGTTGTTTTAAGTTCTCTGTAAACACTCACTTATTCGTTCCTCATACTAACCTTTTGGAATAGTTTCTATTTCTATCATGTCCATTACACAGATGGGAAAATGAAGCCTCCTATAGGATAGGAAACAGACCTAGCATCTTATCTTGGCATTCTCCATTTTACCTGATAAATAATTTAATATGAAAATAACAGTTCATTCAGTCCTTCAGTTTTCCTTTGCAGTACATGTGTACATTTATGAGTACATGACCGAGTTTTACTTCCATAACAAAATCTAAGATCTTGTTTTATAATAAGCAAATTTAATTTATCGTGTGTACTGATTTTTTTATATCTTCGGTTGTCACACCTATGCCTGATTTTTATTTTTCTGTTGCTGTTCTCTAAATATTCAAAATCTCTTTACTTTTCTCTTCCCATGTATCTTATTATTTTTATCACCAGTATTTACTTTCACCTTTTCAAAAGGATTTTAGCTTAATTCCCTGATACTCAGTTACAAAGAAGGCAGCGTATGTTAGAGTATAGTCATCTCAACTGTAGAGTAGAATTTTTATCAACCTTACTTAGACATACATACAAATATACCTCTTATGTTTCAGTAATGGTTTTTGTTATTTTGTAACATCAGCAGTTCTCTAAACTCTGTGTTGACCTATCTTAATGCTAAACACTGTGCTATGCTTAGTTGCTTAGTCATGTCCGACTCTGCGACCCCGTGGACTGTAGCCCACCAGGCTCCTCTGTCCTTGGGATTCTCCAGGCAAGAATACTGGAGAGGGTTGCATGCCCTCCTCCAGGGGATCTTCCCCTGCATCTCTTACGTCTCCTACATTGACAGGTAGGCTCTTTACCACTAGCGCCACCTGGAAAGCCCAAATAGGGCGCATGTCAGGTGGATTCCAGAGGCAGAGATGGAAAAAACCGGCAGCAGTACACAGAGGGAGTGAAAAACGCTAATGTTCCAGCGTGATTTAGCGCACCGGGGAGGCCCAGACAGCTGCCACTTGTTTGAAATGCTCCAGAGCAAAGAAATCACTTGGAAGTCTTCGTGGTTCATTTTACAAAGTTGCCAAAGCCCAGAAAACAGAACCTGAAAAGGAAGTCTGCACACGTGTGCTTCCTCACCTCCCTTCTCTCCCGTCCTGAGGGGGACCCCTGCCCCAGGGTTACAGGACAGCCAAACGCAGGTCACCCGCCTGGACAGGCAAGACGACCAGCAGGTACCATTCATGATGCCGAGACATGTATGGTGGGGTCTGGCTACTCGCTGCCCAAAGGCCAGGTTGGTGGAAAGGAAAGTGTGCTTTATTTCTGATGTGAGCAGCTGTGAGTGGGGTGGGGTGGACGTCTGTCTGCAGGCTGACTCCCCCCTATCCCTAGCAACCAAGAGGTTTTCTGGACAGAAGGGAACAAATGCAGAAACAGCACAGTCAACTCTGACAGTCATCTTGAAATTGGTCATCAGTGGTCTGATGAGCATCATCTTAGTTGTTTTAGGTACAGTTAATTTTCAGTTCCCGGGTGCGTTGGTTCCCATTTCTTTGAGGCCAATTCTTGGAATCAGGGCAGCTTCTGGCAGCTGCGTCCAAGGGGTCGCAGAGAATCAGATGACACCCGAGCAAGTGAGCACCGCACAACTACAGGATTAGGTCCCTGGGCAACTGGTCTCCCCTTGGATGCAAAGCCACCACATTAGCATAACAAAAGCTACCTTTATTTCTCTCAGCACTCAGGAAATTCCAAATTTGGAGCAATCTGTGCCAGGAATTGGAGGAGACCAAATACACATATCTTATTATAAATCACAAATGGGCTTCACCGTGTTCTGTGGCCCTTCTATACCCAGTCCATCCGTTTCCTTCATCTCAACCCCCAACCTTGCCCCCAGGCTGCAGTGGACCCTTCATCTATGTCATCTAGGAGAGCACCAGATTCAATGAGGGGCTAAAAAACCTGGAAAACCTTCATCATTGTAAAGGATCTTAACGATGGAAAGATTGATGTTGGTTGTATTCCAAAAGGGGAATACAAGAATTCCAAAAGTGGATCCTTTTTACCGGCCATTCTTTCATTCCATCTGATGAACTTACAGAAAGAGAGCCATGGGCGTGCTTCTGCGATGGTAGCTAGACTTGGAAAACCTGATGCCCTTGCATGTTACCTTCGACGCAATTAGCGATAATTAGAGATCCCCCGTTTACCAAGCATGCAGTGCCCAGTCCTCAGGACAAAGGGACTCTCTGCCTTCTGCAGAACCTTTGCTAGCCTCCAGTGAGCCCCTGGCAGACTGGCTGTGGGCACACCGAGGCAGACCCCAGTCAGGAACTTCGTGGAGGAGTGGGTGGGGAGGGGCTTAAGCCCACTTTCCAGTGCACGACTTTTTGTAAAATTTCTCCCACTTCTGCAGAGTGTTTTCAAATAAATAAATATAAGAAAGAGCGAGAGCTGGAGACGGAGTCTGCCCTTCACAGCCTGAGGGTTCTCCGTGTCTGCCCAGCAAGCCTGCACCGCCGAGCTGCCAGAAACCAGAGGCACCCACGGGCTCAGGGAGAGCCGGGCCAAGGGGGTCCACAGACCACTGCCACCAATTTCCGTTCCAAAATGTGCAAAAACCGGCCAAGAAGGGCTTAACTGAATGTGCAGGGCACTGGGACCACGAAGCAGGAGCCCAGACTCCGGAGACCTCCAGGAGGTAAGAGATCTGGGAGGCCTAGGAGCAGTCAGTGGAACGGAGTGGCCACAGGCAGGACACACGCCGGAGAATCCAGTGCGCTCAGGCTCCAGCGCGCCCTCAGGCACGGCGGTGGACGCGGGGGGAAGGACATAGAAACCGGCACTAATGCACATTCACGTACACCTAGCGCAGGTACGTGTGCGCTCACGTTCAAACACACACACGTGCGTTCACACACAGGGCCATCAACAGGTGTAGAACCCGGGGTGGGCTGGTAGGCGGGCGGGTGGCCGCGCGTCCTCCGCCTCCTAGCGCGACTGACACAGCAGCGCAGGAACTGGCCCGGGCCCGCACCCACCCGCGAAGCCAAAGCCTCCCCTATCGGCTGCACGTAGGGCCCCAGCGGCCGCGGGACAGGCGAGCTCAGAGCAAGGCCAGTCCGCGGCGGCCAGGATCCCCAGAGCCCGGAGCGCCGACAGGTCCCAGGGCCGACGGGACGGAGGCCAGAGCTTCCCCCACCCGCAGCGCCTCCCGAGCCGGCGGCAGACGCCCGTTCGCGTCCTCGGCTCTCAGACGCGCGCATCGGCCAGAAGTTATGGACACTCCTGTTTCACACCCGACCTCCCCCGGGGCGGAAGGGCAGGCCCAGGGGGCGCTGTCCCGCCGCATGCCGGCGGGCGGCAGGTGTCGGCCTCTGGATGCGCAAGCCTGGCTCTCAGGAGTGGGGGCCGGGGAGCGCCGGGGCCCCGCGCCGCGAGGTGCGAGCCTTGTCCAGCCGCGGACTGCAGGCCGGAGCGCTCGGGGCGGGCGGCCTCAAGCGGCTCACCGCCCCCGCCCCGGGTCCCCCCACCCCGGCCACCCGCGTGCCCACGGGACGGACGGCCAGGCGCGCCGACTGCGAGCCCGGGAGCGCGCGGCTTCTCCCGGGTCCTCCTCTGCTCGCGCCCCACCCCGCCGCCCTCTCTCCTGCCTCTCCCCGTCCCCTCCCCTCGCCTGCCCTCCCCGTCTCTCCCACGGTGCGGGCGGGCGCTCCGCCGCCGCCCCCGCCGCCCCCGCGGCCGCCACTCCGCCCCCCGCGCGGCGCGGAGCCGCAGTAATAACCCCGGCGCGGGCGGCGCGTCCACCGCGGGACACCGTGCTGCGCGCCGGCCGGGCTGGTCCTCGGTGCCCGCTTCGCAGGGCCGCCGGGCTGGGGAGCCTCCCGCGGCCCGGGCCCCTCCGAGCGCCCCTGGATGGAGCCGTGCGTTCTCCTCGCGGCGGCGCAGAGCGGGCGGCGGGCGCGGGGCGCGCTGGGCGGCCGGGCCATGCGGGTCCTTGGCCGCGCGGCGCTCTGGGTGCTGCTGCTGGCGCAGGTGGGTGTGCAGGTGGGTCCCGACGGCGGGGGCGGTGTTCCCCGGAGCCCTCCTCGCGCAGCCCGGTCTCACCGAGGTCTCGCCGCTGTTTTCCCGCAGGCACCTGCTTGCGCCGTGGGACCCGCAGCGGCCTCGCCGGGGAGCCCGAGCGTCCGGCGTCCTCCTGGACCCGCGGAGTGGCCGGGCTGGGGGGAAAAGGGCGGTAAGTTCGCGCGGGGCAGGAGGGAGGTTCGAACCTTTTCCTCGGAGCAGCTTGTAAACACCCGAAGGCTGATTTACAAAGCGCTGCGAAGGTTCCTAACTCAGGGAATTCCCTGTAAGACGCTGCGGCGCTTCGCCAGAGAGCACCGCTGAGTCAACTTTCATCAATATTTGTATCATTTCCCAGTAAAACAGATGCGATTTACCAGCGTTATTACCATAAACATTAGGGAAGAAAGCAAGGGAATGTATTTAGATGAAATAGAAGGGAGAAATAACCTAGGAGTTATATTAATGCAGACACCAAAGCGATTACAAAGCTTAGAACGCCTTTCTCCATCCCCTCGTCCCCTCCTTCACCTGTTCCCTTTCTGGACTTTTACAGCGAACACCCTTCATTGCCAGAAAACTAGAAACTAGAACAACCATATGACCCAGAAGTCCCTCTGCTGGGCATATACCCTGCCTGCCTGCCCCTGGTGGACTGTAGCCCGCCAGGCTCCTCTGTTCATGGGAATCTCCAGGCACGAATACTGGAGTGGGTTGCCATTTCCTTCTCCAGGGGATCTTCCCCACCCAGGGATGGAACTCAGGTCTCCCGCATGGGCAGGTGGATTCTTTACCACTGAGCTACCTGGGAAGCCAGAGCAAAAGACAAAAAGACAGCTGTCCTGCTCAGTAGTTACCACCTTAGCATCGAAAGGGATGCTCCTGGAGAGCTGATGGGATGGGTAATCAGCGTCTTGTGACTTCATAAGAGCAATGTCCAAGTCCAGTGCCTTATTTTGACATAAAAGCAAGTCAGAACTTTGTACAGTGTGTGATTGTACTTTCTCTCCTCACAAGCGGCATTTATTATTTCATGTGCCAGGGGGAGAGACTTCCCTGTCCTGACCTTTCTTTAGAGTAGATGAGAAAGCAGGTGTTTAATTTCAGTTGCTAGCTGGCTTTTCATATGAACCCAGTCCATTGGCAGTTGCTAAATACGAATACTTCGCATCGATTCCAAGAAGAAATTGCCATCTCAAATGTTGTTAGTGATTTACAGAGAAAGAATCAGGTTTGACTCTCCCATCATATTTTTTCAGTGAACCTTAAAAAATGAGTTAATAATTCAAAACTCCTGAATGTAGCTTCTTAATAAAACTCCTAATGACAATCATTGAATTATATGCATTAATTATTGCGATTCCTCCTGTAAGAGCCTGTAAAGTGATAAAATGAAATGTGGGAACGTAGGACCTTCTCCGAATCCACCAGAGGGCGCTAGAGGTAAATAATAGAAAACGCTTCTGTCTTCTGTATTCGCCAGTTATTTCAAGCTCACCTTTTTGGGCTTGCCCTTGTCCTCAGTGTTTCTCTTACGTTTCATTCTAGTATGTAATGACTTATACTGTAGTTAATTGTCTTCACCCACTTAAAAAGTAAGATTTTTTGAAAATTCTAGCTTTCTAGAATCATGAGAACTCCTGAAGTTCTCAGAAGAATTTTCAAAGTGTTTTTTAACATTTATGGGGTTTTCTGGGAGATAAGAGCTTTAGAGATACAGAATCACCTCCAGGAGGAGAACCCAAGACATCCTGCCCAAGTGTGCCCTTCTCCATGGAGGAGCGTCCTGTGAACTGGGCTCCAGCATAGCGGGCACGTGGTTCTGATCGCCTAACTCCTCAGCTGGGGTCACAAGCCCAGAGTTCCCCAAAGACCCAGTTAGCTGGCTTGGGCAGAACCTCACAGGGAAGGTGGGCACCATCGTCAGGGAGATTCTAGCCCAGGGGACACGCCGCCCCCTCATCTCCTACTGTGTAGGCGTTTCGGGTCCAGTTATATAGATGGCTAACTTGAGACAGTGAGTTTCAGTGGAAAACTCCCACAGGATCAGAGAAAGACTCCTTGTGCTCAGCAGTGACCTCTTTCGACCTAGGATGGCAGAGATGGGATAGACTGTGTGATGCTGGGGTTAGCTGACTGCTAGATGTTTGACTGCTGTTGCTGCTGCTGCTACGACACCTTCAAAACCTGGAGGCTCAGATGGTAAAAAAAATCCGCCTGCAATGCAGGAGACCCAGGTTTGATCTCTGGGACAGGAAGATGCCCTGGAAAACAGAATGGCAACCCGCTCCAGTATCTTGCCTGGAGAATCCCATGGATGGAGGAGCCTGACAGGCTACAGTCCGTGACTTCACGAAGAGTCTGACATGACTGAGTGACTAACATTCTTTTCTTTCAAAACCCACACCTGGCTTTGAAATGAATCTTTTGGCCAGAAGGTTTGTTTAACATATTTTAACCTCTATAGTCAATGTTGCTGGATGTCTGGAGTAATTATGCAGTTAGAAAAAGAGCTCCATATATTCTGTGAGCAACAGTAGATACGTTCATTGAGATCAATTCTATTTTCAGACATTCGGTGCACCCCTTTCATTTTGGCTGATTCAGCATTGCTTTTCCTTAAAAGGGGACTTGAATGCTTTTTCTACAAATTAACCTTTGTCATAATAATAGCAGGTCTTTTTCAGAGCAAAGACAACAGCCATTCCTTTCTCCATGGGATCTTCCTGGCCAAGAGATTGAACCCAGGTCTCCTGAACTGTGGGCAGATTGTTTACCATCTGAGCCACCAGGGAATCCCCAAAGATATAGCATGAGCTTGTTATTAATAACTTTTCAAAATCTAGGGTAAACTAAGCTTCCAGGTCAAGGGTAGGAAGTTTTTAGAATTTTGTTTTGTTGAACAAGAGAGACCTGTGTCTGGGTGTGTGCATTCATAGTTTATATTGATTTATACTCACACATTCATATACCCTGAGACAGGGCAGGCTGGCCCAGTGCTTTGCTGGTAACTGTTTAACAACAGATTCTTGGAGGCTCTGATTTGTCACGTGTGCTGGTTCCCATTGGCTAAATGCTCCTACTGTGGCTGATGACAAGCTATGCGTGTGAGGCCCTGAACATGCAATTAGGACTCAATGTGCAAAATCCGTTCTCCAGAGCTGGCCCCGGGCAGACCGTGTACACTCACAGGTGGGCCACACATCATGCACTCAGTCGAGACTGGACTCTCCCTAGACTCGGCACTTAGTCAAAAACAGCTCTTGAAATCAAGCTGATCAGGGTGCTGACTGCGGCAGCCACATGTGTATTTCTTCTCCTTAAAAACACCTCTGCAGGGCTGAGGTCTCATTTCAGGGATTCTAAAGGATCAGGAATCTCGCTGATTTTTTTTTCTTGATTTCACAAGCCAATAGTTTGAGGGTTTATAATTTTAAACCTTAAGCTCGAGAGTTAGTTTGAAACTGTCATTTTACACCAATGATATATCACCTTCTCTCAGAGTAGTAGCAAGTGGACGGGGGAGAAGCTCTGCTTACTTTGTTCATTCATAGAATTCTGTAGCTACGAGCCTCTTCACGGTCATCTGCAGGGAACTGACAGTGCGTATTTGACGCGGAGGACTGCTGCTTGATAGAAGAGCCAGGGTTTCTCCACCTTGGAGGTGCTCTACATTTCTTGTTGTGGCAGCCTGTCCTGTGCCCGGAAGAATATGTACCAACCTTGCTGGACTCACCCACTATATCCCCACAACACGGCCATCTCCTTCTGCTTTGTGAAAACCAAAGTGTCCCCCAACGTCCCCAGCATCTCCTGGGGGTGGGGGAGGGGTGGCACCCCTGCTGAGAGCCACTGGGCTCAGTGTTCACTCCTGTTCCCCTTCATCCTGGGAAAGGACTGTGATTGGTGACAGGGAGTGGCTTCGCAGTGGTTGGAGCCAGTGTGCTGTGCGAGCACGCGCCAAATCTCCTGAGCTGACCCTTAACCTCATCAGGAAATTTGTGAGCTGGTTTGTTGAAAATCAAAAGAAACTTGCAGGGAAACCATCATGTTCAAAAGAAGATTAGGACTTCTGTGGGGCACCAGTGATTAGCTTCCTCTACAGGGGGCTTGGGTTCGATCCTTGGTCTGGGTACCAAGGTCCAGAAAATAGATAAACAAATAAGGTAACATAAAATAAAAAAAGACCAAAACTAAAACACGGAAAACTCATCACTTCCCAGTTCTTTAAAAGTTTTGCTGTTGTTTATCCTCTTGACAATATTTGCCTGTGTCGCCTCTGAGCAGGGCCTTACCATCCCCACCTTCTCTGGATGGCATCACTGATTCAGTGAACTTGGGTGAACTCTCAGAGATGGTAAGGGACTGGGAGGCCAGTTGTGCTACAGTCCATAGGATCGCAAAGAGTCAGATACAATTTAGCGGCTGAATGACAGCAACATCTCCTCTGTATGGTGGAGATGCTTTGTAACAATGTGCTACCATGCAAACCTCTAAACTTCACGTTCAGTGATGTCATGTGGGTAATTGACATCAGCCTCGGTGGGAGTATTTATACCATGGAAATTGGCAAATGCTTTCCACCAGGCTGTCCCCCCACCCAGCCCCCACCATAGCTGGTTGTGAAAGAAGTATCAGCAGAATGCTGTGTGTGTTTCTGTAAAAGAAGCTTAAAAGTTACTTTGAAAAAGAGTTGTGGTAGGTCCCCCTTCCCCATAAAGGATAAAGATTGTATGTCCTCCAAAGTAAAGGTCAGAAGAAAATGACTTTATGTCATCTGGGAACAATCTGATTTTTTGAATGGTAATCATCTTTTTATGTGCAATAAATCTGCTCATTACCAGGGTTTGGAACAGTCCCCAGGCTTTGTCCTCATTCCAGAGCCTCTGTCGGGATGGAAACAGGCGGGCGTGAGGTGGAGACTCCTCGAGGGCTCGCAGGGCAGGAAGAAAGGTGTTAACACAGCCACATCACACTAGCTTTTCCCCTGAGTTCAGAAAGCAGGATGAGGAAGGCGGTTGGGGAAACGCAACTACATAAGCAAGAGCTTTTCCCTGTTTTTAGGAGTGCCCAGGGACAAACTTCTTTTTATACAGTTCATGGGGTTCTCATGGAAAATTTACTGAATTGGTTTGCCATTCCCTCCCCCAGTGGACAGTGTATTAAAAAGCAAAGCCATCACTTTGCTGACAAAGGTCCATATAGTCAAGGCTGTGGTCTTTCCAGTAGGCATGTACAGAGGTGAGAGTTGGACCATAAAGAAAGCTGAGCGTTGAAAAATTGATGCTTTTCAACTGTAGCATTGAAGAAGACTCTTGAGAGTCCCTTGGACTGCAAGGAGATCAAACCAGTCCATCCTAAAGGAAATCAACCCTGAATACTCATGGAAGGACTGATGCTAAAGCTGAAATTCCAGTACTTTGGCCACCTGATGCAAAGAGCCAACTCACTGGAAAAGACCCTGATTCTGGGAAAGATTGAAGGCAGAAGAAGGGGGTAACATGATGAGATGGTTGGAAGGCATCATGCTTCAGTGGACATGAGCTTTGGCAAACTCGGGAGATGGAGAGGGACAGAGAGGCGTGGTGTGCTGCAGCCCATGGGGTCAAAGTCGGACACGACTGAGTGACTGAACAACCACGAGCAGTGACTGTGGTCTCACGCTTACACCAGGATATTAATACCTCATTTGTTTCCTCCCCTTTTAAAATTATTGCATAAAATTCAAGCAGGTTTGTTTCACTTTCTTGTTTTCCTAAGTAAAATATGATATAATCGCAGTGTATTCTCCCATATCAGACACCAGGGCCCTGCTTTGATAGATATTGCAAGGTTTGGTTGTCCAATGGCCAGCCAGGCCTGCTGACTGTCTAATCTGCATGGGCCCCAGATCACCAGGTACCTGGATGATGGGCCAGGTCTGTGAGCCCAGGAATAGCCCTCCAGGGGTCAACATCAAAGTCCTTGACCCGAGGAAGCAGGAAGCCTGGGCTCAAATAGGCCATGGCCAAGCCTTTGGTTATGGGCTGGGTGCCAAGCCCCTGACCCTCACCTTGCTGAGGAACTCATCACCAGGGGCTCTGGGCAGTGCCTTACCATCCCCACCTTCTCTGCCTCACCCAAACCAGACACTTGCTTTTATGACCATCCACTGGCTGCCACCCACTCTCTCTGGTCCAGTGTAACCCTTCAGATACCTGCCAGGACGGCCCAGGGACTTGTGGGCAAGTACCTATACCAAAAGAGTTTTGGTTGTAAAGGAAAATTTCTTTTTTCAGGAAAAGAGTTACTCAAGTACTGTTCCCATGTGTGTGAGGGGTGCTCATCACATCTGACTCTTTTATGACCCCGGGGACTGTAGCCCTCCAGGCTCCTCCATCCATGGGATTTTCCAGGCAAGGATACTGGAGTGGGTTGCCATTTCCGCCTCCAGGAGACCTTCTTGGCTCAGGGATTGAACTCGTGTCTCTTGCATTGCAGGCCAATTCTTTACCACTGCTGCCTCCTAGCTAGTGGTTGTTCAGTCTCTCAGTTGTGTCTGACTCTTTGGGATGCCCCTGGACTGCAGTGCACCAGGATTCCCTGTCCTTCACCATCTCCCAGAGCTTGCTCAAACTCATGTCCATTGAGTCAGTGATGCCATCTCACCCTCTGTTGTCCCCTTCTCCTCTTGCCTCAATCTTTCCCAACATCAGGGTCTTTTCTAATGAGTCGGCTCTTCGCCTCAGGTGGCCAAAGGATTGGAGTTTCAGCTTCAGTCCTTCCAATGAATATTCAGGGTTGATTTCCTTTAGGATTGACTGATTTGATCTCCTTACAGTCCAGGGGACTCTCAAGGGTATTTTCCAACACCACAGCTCAAAAGCAGCAGTTCTTCAGCACTCAGCTTTCTTTATGGTCCAACTTTCACATCCATATATGATTACTGGAAAAACCATAGCTTTGACTAAACAGACCTTTGTTGGCAAAGTAATGTCTTTGTTTTTTAATATGCTGTATAGGTTTGCCATAACTTTTCTTCCAAGGAGCAAGCAGCTTTTAATTTCATGGCTGCAGTCACTATCTTCATTGATTTTGGAATACAAGAAAGCAAAGTCTGTCACTGTTTCTATTGTTTCCCCATATTTTTGCCATGAAGTGATTGGACCAGATGCTATGATCTTAGTTTTTTGAATATTGAGTTTTAAGGCAGTTTTTTCAATCTCCTCTTTCACCTTTATCACTAGCCTCTTTAGTTCCTCTTCTCTTTCTGCCATAAGGGTAATGTCATCTGCATATATGAGGTTATTGATAATTTATCCGGACAATTTTGATTCCAGCTTGTGCTTCATCCAGCCCGGCATTTCACATGATGTACTTTGCATAGAAGTTAAATAAGCAGGATGACAATATATAGCGTTGACATACTCCTTTCCCAGTTTGGAAGCAGTCTGTTGTTCCATGTCTGGCTCTAACTGTTGCTTCTTGACCTGCGTACAGGTTTCTCAGGAAGTAGATAAGATTGTCTGGTATTCGAATCTCTTTAAGAATTTGCTGTAGTTTATTGTGATCCACACAGTCAAAGACTTAAGTGTAGTCAATGAAACAGAAGTAGATGTTTTTCTGGAACTCTCTTGCTTTTTCTGTGTTCCAACAGATGCTGGCAATTTGATCTCTCGTTCCTCCACCTTTTCTAAATCCAGCTTGAACATCTGGAAGTTCTCTGTTCACATACTATTGAAGCCTGGTTTGGAGAATTTTGAGCATTACTTTACTAGCATGTGAAATAAGGGCAATTGTGCAGTAGTTTGAGCATTCTTCGGCATTGCCTTTCTTTGGGATTGGAATGAAAACTGGCCTTTTACAGTCCTGTGGTCACTGCTGTGTTTTCCAAATTTGCTGGCACATTGAGTGCAGCACTTTCACAGCAACATATTTTTGGGTTTGAAATAGCTCAGCTGGAATTCCATCACCTCCACTAGCTTAGTTAGTAGTGATGCTTCCTAAAGCCACTTAATTTTGTACTCCAGGATATCTGGCTCTAGGTGAGTGATCACACCATCGTGGTTATCTGAGTCATTAATATCTTTTTTGTATAGTTCTTCTTTACAAAGGCATTGATCACTGCCTTCCTAAGTGATCAATGCAAAGAAATAAGGGAAAACAATAGAATGGAAAAGACTAGAGAGCTCTTCAAGAAAATTAGAGATACCAAAGGGACATTTCATGCAATGATGGATACAATAAAGGACAGAAATGGTATGGACCTAACAGAAACAGAAGATATTAAGAAGAGGTGGCAAGAATAAACAGAAGAACCTAGCTAGTATTGTTCGCCAAATGACCAAATGCCACTTCTGTAGGACGATGCTTTATTTTACATTATGACTCCAGGAAACATGTCCAACTCATGAAAAAGGACCAGTTATTAAGCATCAAACTATTTCCTGAGAACGTTTATTGGTGGAGGATCCGGATGAGAATATTGGGATCAAGTCTTGTCCTACATATAAGAGGAGGTTGCATCCTGAGTCTTTAGAATCTGAGCACCATGGTGTAGGTCTAGTCCTCTGGTGCTGGGGTCTGACACCCCTTTCAAAGGCATCCTAGAGGGAATTTGAATAAGGCCCAATGTCTTGCTTGTCTGCTATGTCCTGGTGTTTAGACAAAATGCAGGCTAGATAGCAAGTCTTCTCCAAAGCTGTGCAGGCTCATTGCTAGTACACAGATAGAGACACACGCAAGATATGTTTAAATGTTTGAAAGATATAAATCAAACCAATACATTGGCTAAAATATTTCAAAATCTCAGCTTGGACAAATCTACCTTCAGATCTTCCTGGGTGGTGCTAGTGATAAGGAATCCACCTGCCAGTGCAGGAGACACAAGAGATATGGGCTCATTCCCTGGGTTGGGAAGATCCCTTGGAGAAGGGAATATCTACCCTCTCCAGTATTCTTGCCTGGAGAATCCCATGGACAGAGGAGCCTGGTGGACTATAGTCCAGGAGGTCACCAAGAATTGGACAGGATTGAGCATGTCCTACTTTGGCAAACTGACCTTTGCATGGTCTAAAAGCCCAGGTTCAAGCTTAGAGAATGGCAGTTCAGGAAGATACGATCCCTGGTGTGAAGCCCACCCCATGTCTGTCCATCTGCCCAGAAACAACTGCTCCTTGACCTCTCAATGGCAGAGATGATGTGTTAATGGTGGGGATGAAAGAGAGAATTCTGATCCAAGCAATGAAAAATAAGCAATGCTTGTTTTTATCTTTCTGACTTACTTCATTCTGTATAACAGGCTTTAGATTCATCCACCTCACAAGAACTGACTCAAATACCTTCCTTTTTATAGCTGAGCAATATTCCATTTTATGTATATACCGTATCTTTATCCATTCATCTGTTGATGGACATCCAGGTTGCTTCCATATCTTGGCTATTGTAAATAGTGCTGCAGTGAACACCAGGATAGAAGACCCCCAGAGAAAGGAATGGCCACTCACTCCAGTACTCTTGCCTGGAGAATACCATGGACAGAGGAGTCTGGTGGGCTACAGTCCATGGGGTTGCAAAGAGTCAGACATGAGTCTTGTTAACTGGTTTCTGAAAAATTATCAGTATTTTTAAGCTAAAATTTCTTATCAGTGAAATGAAGATGTTGGTAAAAGACAATATGACTAAAAGAATGTTTAAGGCTATAAAAATGATTACTTATTATAATTATTCTAGTGATCCAGAAAGCCCAGTCTTAGCTTCATTTGGTCTGTAATCTCTTTCTCCTTAGAAGTGTCATAGCAATTGCTGGATTGATAATATCACATTATAGGGACAACAATGACTTCCCCAAAGGCCTCTTTTAAGATTTCCCCTTTAAACTCTGATTTTATGCATTCAGTTTGGATTTGAAGGGGTGGAGGTTGACATTTCCACCATCGTTCTTGCTGGATGAAAATATCATCCAGTGTAAATTATATTTGAAGACTTCTTGATCCTTTTCAGAACTCTGAAATTACTCAGCCACACATCCTCTCTTGATTTCAGACTATGAGCTGGTGTCTCCCTACGAGGTTGACCACAAGGGTAACTACGTGTCCCACGAAATCACCCACCCCCAGAGGAGGAAAAGGGCTCTGGCGCAGCTCGGAGTTGACTCTCTGCACCTTCGGCTGAAAGGCTTCAGGCATGACTTCCACCTGGATCTGAAAGCCTCCAGCAATCTGGTGGCACCTGGATTTCTCATCCAGACTTTGGGAAAGCAGGGCACGAAGTCGGTGCAGGCTTTCCCACCCGAGGATTTCTGTTTTTATCAAGGCTCCTTGCGATCCCACAAAAATTCCTCAGTGGCTCTTTCGACCTGCAAAGGATTGGTGAGTACAGCTCACGCTGCCGGTCATGAAGTGATGGGGACACGGAAAAGGGGACAAGTGACAATATTTACCTTGTACTTTGGGTTGTTCTTCCAGCATTGCAGTACAGACTTCTTTGATTTGTCAAAGCCAGAGGCAAAACTGCCAAGAGGTACTTTCTAAAATATGCTGGGTTGCTTCCTTTCCCTGCTTGGAAGCAGCGTGAAGGTCCTGACTTCTGTTGTTTTTATTCTACAGTGAGTGAGGCAGAGTATTGCTGCTTGAAAACTGTACATAAGAACTTATGGCCAAGTCTGAAGGCTGTGACTTCTTCAGGGTTATTGGTTCTGACTTATTGGTTCCTTAAACAGGTTTGTCACTTACTAGCACTGGAGGATTGTCTTAATTTTGAATAGAACAATGGTATTCAACTGATTGGCCATGTGGGCTATTTGGTCTAGTGCTTGAAAATGCCTTATTTTTGTCATTCTGATGTTGGTGACATATTTACAGATTTAAGCATTCATTTCAAACATAGTAATGAGTCCACGGCAGGGCAGAGCTGGTCTTACTGGGCTAGTGATATTATTGGTGTTTTCTTCTTGTCCTTAATATCTGAACTGAAATGAAACATTCACTCAGTCATGTCTGACTCTGCGACCCCATGGACTGTCTGCCAGGCTCTACTGTCCATGGAATTCTCCAGGCAAGAATTCTGGAGTGGGTAACCATTCCCTTCTCCAGGAGTTGAACATGGGTGTCATGCTTTGCAGGCAGATTCTTTACCATCTGAGCCACCAGAGAAGCCTACTATCTAAATCAGCCATTAAACATCTTCGATACTGCAGGTGGTCCTCTTTGCTCCAAACCCAGAGTTTGGAGCATCAGGTCAACTTGAAAAGGTACCTGAATCCCTCAGGCTGACCTAAGCTGAAGTCTTAATAGCTTGTCTTTTACTTTTCTTAAAATATTTCCATTTTAGAAGACAAAAGCTTAGAAGATGCTTAAATTATTGGACACAAGCTAATCAGTCAGACACAGATGAGGGAAGCATGACGTCAGTAGCGAGCTGAAAACAATGTGTGGTCAAATCAAGATCTTGATCGTGTTTGGCAACTAGATTTTTGAACATTTGTTACAACTCCAGAAAATCATCTAAGTCTGTCTTATTCCTTTCCCTGTTTGGAAAGAGAATTCAGACTCTACATCTTGTAAGGATTTTGGATGCATATACGTGAATACTAGATGCTGAAGGGGCATTCAAAACTAATTCCTTGAAATACTAGATATGTGAAAATGCTATGTCCTGTGAATTAAAACATATATATATATATATATATATATTAGCATTCTGCTTTTTAGGGAGAATTTGGTATGGTCTGGGCTCATGTCTACTATGTTTGGAAAGGCTTTTGGTTTGAGAATGGATACAGTGGGGAATTGTCAAGGGTAGGATGGTGGTGACTTGGCACACTTGTTAAGCATGAAGATGGTGTGGTCAGGTTCTTCCATTGTTCTCTTGAGAAGCATAGATCTTCCTTAATGAAAGAGCTATAACTCTTCATATAAGGCTCCAAAGGAAGATTCCTTGGTTTTCTTCAACAAAGGCTCAGACCAGACATGGGAACCATCTTTGTGGTAGGGAGGTGTGCCATGCCCATCACAGCACCCTTGAATTTGTGGAGGCTGAGTAAGGCACTTGCTCCCTACTAACCCAGCAGGGGCACAGGCTCATAGATGCCTCGGGTCTTGTGAGCCAAGGCTTTGCCATGATGGCTGAGCTATGCCCTGGAGTCTGTCCCATGAATAGAGTTGGCTGGCAGCAGCTTGAGATTTCTGGCTCTTCTTGAACTCAATGGGAGTTAACACCAAAAGCTGTAAATGACAACTACATAAAAGATAGTGAAAGGAACAGAAAAAGACTCCTCTGCATAATAAACGTTGGAATTTAATACTTTGATGACTGGAATAGAAAGCTGTGTGCTTTCACTATTAATCTTCCAAATACCTTAATTCCAACTAAAGTGATATTTTGTCCATAGAGGGTCACTGCATACATGACCTCAATTAGACTTATGAGTGTGCATTTCAGGGGCATTTACCATATGATAGGACAAATCAAAGGCATTATAAGGAAGAAAAAAGGAGGGTTAAGAAGTCTTCTGTCTTTCGCCAGATAATAAAATTTTTGAATGGAGATGCCCCATGAATCGCTGCCAAGTCTGTGATATCCTTCCTTGATTGATGGTTACCCCATCCCTCCTCTTCCAAACCTGTTAACACATGAAGAAAAATAGCATACCTTTTATATTACATGATGCTGCCTTTTTTTGTTTTTCTTGGTTCTTTCAGGCTCTAATTAAAGGTCCAGGTGAATATCAGTTAAGCCCTTTTTTACTGGGTTTCTAGATAACGCAGTGATCTGATGGGAGTCAGGAGTGTGGTTCTGATTTATAGTAAGTACATATTCTTAACGGGGAAGGCAATGGCACCCCACCCCAGTACTTTTGCCTGGAAAATCCCATGGACGGAGGAGCCTGGTAGGCTTGCAGGCCAAGGGACTCTCAAGAGTCTCCAGTCCGTGGGGTCGCTAAGAGTCGGACACGACTGAGCGACTTCACTTTGACTTTTCACTTTCATGCATTGGAGAAGGAAATGGCAACCCACTCCAGTGTTCTTGCCTGGAGAATCCCAGGGACAGGGGAGCCTGGTGAGCTTCCGTCTATGGGGTCGCACAGAGTCGGACACGACTGAAGCGACTTAGCAGCAGTAGCAGCAGCACATATTCTTAAAGAAGAAAGACAAAACCAAAATGAGCATTTTGTTTTTAATTGTCTGTGAATAGTGAACGTGCTTCAGAAGTGTGCCTCACCAGAGCCTATCAGAGTTGGGTCCAAGGAGTGCATTGTCTGATGAGAGAAGCCGGGGGTAGTTAATTTGCTGTAGAGTGATAAAATAAAGACAGATATGGGTGTTAGGAGAACTGAAATGAAGACGCCTCGCTCTAAGCAGTGAGGGGCAGCAGTGCCAGAGTAGTCTTCTGGAGGAAATATTGTGCAAGCCGAATCCTTATTGTAGAATTGGAGTGTGGTGCTTGTGAATGGGGGAGTCACAAGCAGTCTCAGGGAAGATCGTGAACATCAGTCAAGCTCATAGATCCTTGGTAACACCATCCATGAGTATTTGGAGTTAATATTTGTATATGAAGCCCAAGTATAGTAAACTGAATAAGATCTGGAAGCCCTAAAACGACTTCTAGAGTCATTCTGGTGTTGCCAAAAGTATATTGACTCATTTTGCTAAATAAGGTTAATAAAAAAATAGTATCTGCTGTACTTACATCTCTACCAAAATGACATCAGAAAGCTGTTCTGATTACTAATCAGATCAGATCAGTCGCTCAGTCGTGTCCGACTCTTTGCAACCCCATGAACTGCAGCACGCCAGGCCTCCCTGTCCATCACCAACTCCCGGAGGTCACTCAGACTCACATCCATCGAGTGAGTGATGCCATCCAGCCATCTCATCCTCTGTCGTCCCCTTCTCCTCCTGCCCCCAATCCCTCCCAACATCAGAGTCTTCTCCAATGAGTCAACTCTTCGCATGAGGTGGCCAAAATACTGGAGTTTCAGCTTTAGCATCATTCCTTCCAAACAAATCCCAGGGTTGATCTCCTTCAGAATGGACTGGTTGGATCTCCTTGCAGGCCAAGGGACTCTCAAGAGTCTTCTCCAACACCACAGCTCAAAAGCATCAATTCTTCGGCGCTCAGCCTTCTTCACAGTCCAGCTCTCACATCCATAGATGACCACAGGAAAGACCATAGCCTTGACTAGACAAACCTTTCACAAACACATAAATGTGTGCCACACAGTAGGTGCTCATCAATATTTGTTAAATAATGGATGGAATTATGGGGCTAATTACACCATAAGAAACAATGATGACCAAGACAGTAGCAGAAGGAACAACAGTAACTTACTGAATGTTATTTGCCAAAGACTTGCCTAATAGCTTCCCATTTACTATCTCACTTCAGTTCAGTTCAGTCTCTCATTCATGTCCAACTCTTTGTGACCCCGTGAATCGCAGCACGCCAGGCCTCCCTGTCCACCATCAACTCCCAGAGGTCACTGAGACTCACATCCATCAAGTCAGTGATGCCATCCAGCCATCTCATCCTCTGCAGTCCCCTTCTCCTCCTGCCCTCAATCCCTCCCAGCATCAAAGTCTTTTCCAATGAGTCAACTCTTCACATGAGGTGGCCAAAATACTGGAGTTTCGGCTTTAGCATCATTCCTTCCAAAGAACACCCAGAGCTGATCTCCTTTAGAATGGATTGGTTGGATCTCCTTGCAGTCCAAGGGACTCTCAGGAGTCTTTTCCAACACCACAGTTCAAAAGAATCAATTCTTCGGTGCTCAGCTTTCTTCACAGTCCAACTCTCACATCCATACATGACCACTGGAAAAACCATAGCCTTGACTAGACGGACCTTTGTTGGCAAAGTAATGTCTCTGCTTTTCAATATGCAATCTAGGTTGGCCATAACTTTCCTTCCAAGGAGTAAGTGTCTTTTAATTTCACGGCTGCAGTCATCATCTGGAGTGATTTTGGAGCCCAAAAATAAAGTCCACTGTTTCCCCATCTATTTCCCATGAAGTGATGGGGCCAGATGCCATGATCTTCGTTTTCTGAAAGTTGAGCCTTAAGCCAACTTTTTCACTAACTTTTTCACTCTCTTCTTTCACTTTCATCAAGAGGCTCTTTAGTTCTTCTTCACTCTCTGCCATAAGGGTGGTATCATCTGCATCTTGATTCCAGCTTGTGCTTCTTCCAGGCCAGAGTCTCTCCTGATGTACTCTGTATAGAAGTTAAATAAGCAGGGTGACAATATACAGCCTTGACATACTCCTTTTCCTATTTGGAGCCAGTCTATTTTTCCATGTCCAGTTCTAACTATTGCTTCCTGACCTGCATACAAATTTCTCAAGAGGCAGGTCAGGTGATCTGGTATTCTCATCTCTTTCAGATTTTCCACAATTTATTGTGATCCACACAGTCCAAGGCTTTGGCATAGTCAATAAAGCAAAAATAGATGTTTTTCTGGAACTCTCTTGCTTTTTCCATGATCCAGCGGATGTTGGCAATTTGATCTCTGGTTCCTCTGCCTTATCTAAAACCAGCTTGGACATCTGGAAGTTCACGGTTCACGTATTGCTGAAGCCTGGCTTGGAGAATTTTGAGCATTACTTTACTAGCGTGTGAGATGAGTGCAATTGTGTGGTAGTTTGAGCACTCTTTGGCATTGCCTTTCTTTGGGATTGGAATGAAAACTGACCTTTTCCAGTCCTGTGGCCACTGCTGAGTTTTCCAAATTTGCTGGCATATTGAGTGCAGCACTTTCACAGCATCATCTTTCAGAATTTGGAATAGCTCCACTGGAATTCCACCACCTCTACTAGCTGTGTTCATAGTGATGCTCTCTAAGGCCCACTTGACTTCACATTCCAGGATGTCTGGCTCTAGATGAGTGATCATACCATTGTAATTATCTTGGTCATGAAGATCTTTTTTGTACAGTTCTTCTGTATATTCTTGCCACCTCTTCTTAATGTCTTCTGCTTCTATTAGGTCCATACCATTTCTGTCCTTTATTGAGTCCATCTTTGCATGAAATGTTCTCTTGGTATCTCTATAATTTTCTTGAAGAGATCTCTAGTCTTCCCCATTCTGTTGTTTTCTTCTATTTCTTTGCATTGATCACTGAGGAAGGCTTTCTTATCTCTTCTTGCTATTCTTTGGAACTCTGCTTTCAGATGCTTATGTCTTTCCTTTTCTCCTTTGCTTTTTGCTTCTCTTCTTTTCACAGCTATTTGCAAGGCCTCCCCAGACAGCCATTTTGCTTTTTTGCATTTCTTTTCCATGGGGATGGTCTTGATCCCTGTCTCCTGTACAGTGTCAAGAACCTCATTCCATAGTTCATCAGGCAATCTATCTCTCAGATCTAGGCCCTTAAATCTATTTCTCACTTCCACTGTATAATCATAAGGGATTTGATTTAGGTCATACCTGAATGGTCTAGTGGTTTTCCCTACTTTCTTCAATTTCAGTCTGAATTTGGCAATAAGGAGTTCATGGTCTGAGCCACAGTCAGCTCCTGGTCTTGTTTTTGCTGATTGGATAGAGCTTCTCCATCTTTGGCTGCAAAGAATATAATTGATCTGATTTCAGTGTTGACCATCTGGTGATGTCCATGTATAGAGTTTTCTCTGGAGTTGTTGGAAGAGAGTGTTTGCTATGACCTGTGCATTCCCTTGGCAAAACTCTATTAGTCTTTGCCCTGCTTCATTCCGTATTCCAAGGCCAAATTTGCCTATTACTCCAGGTGTTTCTTGACTTCCTACTTTTGCATTCCAGTCCCCTATAATGAAAAGGACATCTTTTTTGGGTGTTAGTTCTAAAAGGTCTTGTAGGTCTTCATAGAACCATTCAATTTCAGCTTCTTCAGCATTACTGGTTGTGGCATAAACTTGGATTACTGTGACATTGAATGGTTTGCCTTGGAAACGAACAGAGATCATTCTGTCATTTTTGAGATTGCATCCAAGTACTGCATTTCAGACTCTTTTGTTGACCATGATGGCTACTCCATTTCTTCTAAGGGATTCCTGCCCACAGTAGTAGATATAATGGTCATCTGAGTTAAATTCACCCATTCCAGTCCATTTTAGTTTGTTGATTCCTAGAATGTCGATGTTCACTCTTGCCATCTCCTGTTTGACCTCTTCCAATTTGCCTTGATTCATGGACTTAACATTCCAGGTTCCTATGCAATACTGCTCTTTACAGCATCGGACCTTGCTTCTATCACCAGTAACATCACATTATCTCACTTAGCCTAATGATATCTCTAAGAGATAGGTACTATTTTTAAGAGCTTTATTAATATATAATTTATATGTCAACAGAGTTTCACCCCTTGAAAATGTATAATTTGATGATTTTTTTTTTTTAGTATATTCCCTGACTTGTGCAAACGTCACCACAATCTGAGACATTAACATCATCCCAAAAAGAAACTTTTGTATAGTCCAGTCCCTCTCATTTCTCTGAAACCTTCATCAGTCAGTCATAGACACCAATTAGTGTAACATTCTGTGTTTATAGATTGCCCTCCTCTGGACATTTCTGATAAATGGAGGCATAAGATGTGTGGTCTTTTGTGACCAGCTTCTTTCATTTAGTATACAGTATATAAGATCCGTCCATGTTGTAATGTGTTTAAAGGCTCCATTATTTTTATTGGTAAATAATCCTTTGTATACATGCACCACTTTCTATTTTGATGTCTATCAGTTGATAGGCATTGTTTGTATTTTCTTTGGTTATGTGAATGGTGTTGCTATAAACATTTGTGTACAAGCTTTTGTGTAGACATAATTTTTCATTTCTCTTGAGTATATACCTGGAAGTGCAATTGCTAGATCAAGTGGGAATTCTGTGCTTAATATTTATCAGATTCTGAACCGTTTTTTCACAGTAGCTGCACCATTTTGCATCTGTCCAGCAATGTATAAGTGTTCCAGTTTCTCCACATTCTTGAAAACGTCTGTTCTTGTCCATCTCTTCTTCTTAGAGACATCCGAGTGGATGTGAAGCGGTATCTTGCTCTGGATTTGCTTTGCTAGGTGGAGACGATGGGTTGACAGTTTCTTTCGGTTTTCTGTTGTTTGCTGTGTGCTTTTCCATCGGCATTTGCATGTTCCATCCTGCCGCAATCTGGCATTGTTTCTGTTAAGAAGTCTTCTGTTTATCTCACTGTAGTTTTGTTATTCATAAAGCATTGGGGGTTTTTGCTCTTGTTGCTGCTCTCAATGGCTCTTTGTCTTTCAACATTATTATATGCTGTGTATAGACGTGCGTATGGTTGAGTTTATCCATCTTAGGATTATATGAGCTCCCTGAATATTCATATTAATATTTTCCCTCAATTTAAAAAGTATTTGACCACTATTTCCTCAACTATGTTTTCCTTCTCCTTTCTTCCCTCTCCTTTGGTGCTCTTGCTCTTATATTGGTGTGTTTAATGACTGAGCACTTTTCTCTGAGCTTCCACTCATTTTTCTTCATTCATTTTCCTCTGTGCTCCTCTGATGTGTAATCTCAATTGATTGATCACCAAGCTTACTGATTCTCTGCTAGTAGTTCAAATCTATTATTAAGCTTCTGTAGTAAATTTTTTATTTGGAGAGTGTACTTTTCAACTTCAACTTGGTTCTTTTTATAATTTCTCTTATTCTGTACTTTACGAGATGTTGCTATTAGGCCTTGCTTTAATACTTTGGACATGCTTTCCTTTGGTTCTTTAAACATATTTGTAACAGTGGCTTTGGAGTGTTTGTCTACTAAGTTAAACAATTAGATCCCCTTAGAAGCAGTTTCCATTTCTTCTTTCTTTTCCTGTGTATGGGTCACACTTTTCTGTTTCTTTTTGTGTCTCATAATTTCTTTGCTGGATACTGAGCATTATAGATAATATATCTTAGCAACTCTCGATACTCTGAGACTGACCATATGCCACCACTCAAGCGATTGTTGCTGTTGCTTTCTTTCTTGCTTGTTTAGTGACTAGATCAGTGAAGTCTGTTTTCTTTGCAACATGCAGCCTGAAATGTGGCCTCTCAGAGAGTGCAGAGTTAGGGCATGTGCACAGTCTTTCTGAAAGCCTGTGCTAATCTGCCTCTATTGGTATCACACCCAGCTCTGAGCCTACATTAACTGCTAGGTGATCTTTTTGCATTCTTTTTAATAGCACGCTTGGTCTTGAATTGCTCTACAGTCTAATTTGATTATAGAAGAATTTTGCAGGACTAGGATGCAGCCAGTTACTGAGATTAGTCCAACAGTCAACAAAGGTTTGTCTAGTCAAGGCTACGGTTTTTCCTGTGGTCATGTATGGATGTGAGAGCTGGACTGTGAAGAAGGCTGAGCGCTGAAGAATTGATGCTTTTGAACTGTGGTGTTGGAGAAGACTCTTGAGAGTCCCTTGGACTGCAAGGAGATCCAACCAGTCCATTCTGAAGGAGATCAGCCCTGGGAATTCTTTGGAAGGAATGATACTAAAGGAATGATGGCCACCTCATATGAAGAGTTGACTCATTGGAGAAGACTCTGATGCTGGGAGGGATTGGGGGCAAGAGGAGAAGGGGATGACAGAAGATGAGATGGCTGGATGGCATCACTGACTTGATGGGTGTGAGTCTGAGTGACCTCTGGGAGTTGGTAATGGACAGGAAGGCCTGGCGTGCTGCGATTCATGGAGTCGCAAAGAGTCGGACATGACTGAGTGACTCATCTGATCTGATCTGAGGAAGAATCCTCTTGTCTTTTTCTCTGAATCTCTCTGCTAAACTTCCAGCTAGGATACTGTTTCATTTATCGGTATGTGTATCATGGAGCAATCAGCTTTCTCTTAATTGCATGCAACAAGAATACCCATTATTTTTATAATGCTGTTAGGCATAACTTTCACAGTCTGTCCCAAGTAGAATCATTCCTTTAAAGTGAGCTTCTTGTTCATATAATTTGTTTTTCCTCCTGGGAAAAATCTGTGTGTCTGTAAAGGAGCTGGAACTGATATATACTTCTCCTTCCAAAGTGACACCCCTATCTCTGAGTGGAGCTCTGGGTACTAATAGTAGCTCATGGCTGTCTCTACTTTGGTTCCAAACATGAAACCCCTACTATACAAAGGTTCTAGGTTGGAGGTGTTCCAGGATCTGTTATTCTCAGCTTGCTGAGCCTGACGTAGAGCTTCCATCCTGTGATCAGGGGTTTTTTCAGTTCAGTTGCTAGCCATATCCAAGTCTTTGCGACCCCATGGAGTGCAGCACACCAGGCTTCCCTGTCTATCACCAAATCTCGAGGAGTGGTGGGGGTGGCTTAGCAGAAGGCAAATTAGCTTGCATACCCATGCCTGTCCTTAATAGAGTTTCTACAATATAGAACTGTGGTGGGGGTGGGGGTCTCCCTAGCATTCCAGAGGTTAAGATTTCCCACTTATAATACAAAGGATAGAGATTTGATCCCTGGTTGAGAAATTAAGATTACACATGTTATGTGGTATGGCCAAAAATATATTTATACATGTAATACACACTTGCATTGTTGTTGCTGTTCAGCCGCTCAGTTGTATACAACTCCTTGCTCCCATGGACTGCAGCATGCCAGGACTCCCTGTCCCTCACCATCTCCCAGGGCTTGCTCAAACTCATGTCCATTGAGTCAGTGAGATCATCCAACCATCTCATCCTCTCTTGTACCCTTCTCGTGTCTTCAATCTTTCCCAGCATCAGGGTCTTTTCAAATGAGTTAGGTCTTTGCATCAGGTGGCCAAAGGATTGGAGATTCAGCTTCAGCATCAGGCCTTCCAGTGAGTATTCAGAGTTGATTTCCTTTGAAATTTGCTGATTTGACCTCCTTGCTGTCTAAGGGACTTGCAAGAGTCTTCTCAAACACCACAGTTCAAAAGCATCAGTTCTTTGGTGTTCAGCTTTCTTTATGGTCAAGCTCTCACATCCATAGATGACTACTGGAAAAACCATAGCTTTGATTATACAGAACTTTGTTGGCAAAGTAACATCTCTGCTTTTTAATATGCTGTCTAGGTATGGCATAGCTTTTCTTCCAAGGAGCAAGGTTTTGTTTGTGCCCACCAAGTCCCTGATGCTGGGAAAGATTGAAGGTGGGAGAAGGGGACCACAGAGGATGAGATGGTTGGATGGCATCACCGACTCAATGGACATGAGTTTGGGTAAAATCCAGGAGTTGGTGATGGACAGGGAGGCTTGGCGTGCTACGGTTCATAGGGTCACAGAGAGTCAGACACAACTGAGAGAATGAACTGAACTGAACTGAACCAAGAGTCTATTTTCCCAGTCCTGTTGAAGCTCTGTAATTAAATCCCACTGGCCTTCAAAGTCACATTCCCTGGGGGTTCTCACTCCCTTTGATGTATCGCCGGGTTGGGAAATGTGTTGTGGGCCCCTGAACTTTTGCAACACTGCAAGAACTTCTTTGGTATAATTGTTCTCCAGTTTGTGGGTTGTCTGCCTGGTGGCTATGGTGGGGCTCACACGCTGTGCCTCCGAGGTCTGAAGCAGCCAGAGCCCCTGTCCCGGGGGCAGGCCACTGCTGACACATGCCTCTGATGGAGACACTCAAATTCCTCAGAGGCAGGTCTGGCTCAGTCTCTGTGGGGTCCCTGGGTCCTGGTGGGCACAAGATTTTGTATAAGCCTTCTGGGCATCTCTAGTGGGTATGGGGTTTGATTCTATGCAACTTCACCCCTCATACTGTCTTTTTGGGGCTTCTCCCTGCCCTTGAACATGGGATTTTACACATATATATACCAAGGGGATAAGAGGTGTTGGTGCCTTGTGTCTCCTGACTTTAAAATATAGCCCTAGAGTGGGTGTTAAGGCCGTAGGGAGTGTGGTAATATTGAGCAAGGGAAAAGGTAATATGTGACTAGACCACGGGCTCCAATACAACCAAATTTTATCATTCTTTTACAGATTTACTAGATTTAATTAAATAGATGATTTCCCACTCTTTATAAAAATATATGTACTTATTTGGCTGTACTGGGTCTTAGTTGTGACTCCTGGGATCTTTGATCTTTGTTGTGGCATTCAGACTCTTAGCTGTGGCATGTGGGACCTAGTTCCCGGACCAGGGATCGAACCCAGGCCTCTTGCATTGGGAGCATGGGGTCGTAGCCATTAGAGCATCAGGGAAGGCCTCCATTTTTTTTTTTTTATTAAAGTATGAGAGAGGTGAATCATAAGCTTTGGGTGAACACACACACACTACTATACACAAAGATAGGTAATCAACAAGGGCCTACTGTATAGGGAATTCTATTCTGTAGTCTGTGATAATCCATATGAGAAAAGATTTTCCACTTTTTATGCCCTTAGGACAATTTCTAGAGACTTTCAATGATGTGTGTGTGTGTGTAATTTTCACCAGGCAAATGGTTGTCTCACTTGAGAGAGAATTTTCTGCATTCCTTACACAGGCATTCTGGAAGTCAGTCTCTGTTGGATGCTATTATGAACATATTTTGCAAAGCACTGCCCAAAGCTATTTTGTTATCGCCATTCTACAGATGATTCCCAAGGTAATTCTTGAAAGAGTGGGATTTTGACCTAAGCTGAGTGACTTCAGAAACAGCACTTGAACTTACAGGACTGTCTTGCTTCCCCGGATCATGAGGTCACTGTTGCACCACAGGGACCTACAAGGCTGTTTATGTGGATTCCATTGCATCATCCTTGAATACACTGAAGTGTAAGCATGCTCTCCTTTGGTTTCCACCTCAAGGCCACCTTCCTCGGTATCAAGCCCTCTTTGAATTTAGTGGGTGATGTGTAATATATTAGGCCCTTATATTTAAAAACATGGATTCATCCCACAATTATTTATTTATAGGTTTTTTTTATACCAGACTGTGAATCCTTGAAGAGATATTGTTTTATTCATCTTTGTTTTTCCAAAGTTCCTGTTAACACTGAGTTCCTTTTTTTCTTGCAATGAATGATTGTATTTCACATTCACAAACAAAAATATTTCATCTTCTCAATGTCTATTTTGAGATATGAATAAATATAAAATTCATGTTATAATACATTTTGTATGATTTTCTTTAGTGACTAATGTCAAATAATCTAAATTTTCTTTTTCTTTTGAAGTACATTTTTTTCAGAAATGATCTAATCAATAAGATTTCTGACAGGCTATTTTTAGAAACTTCCATTGTCAATGCTTTAAATGAGCTTTCTTTGGAACTATCTTCTGTTGCATAGAATTAGATTTTCTCAAAGGGTCTTATGCCAGTCCTACGCTTGGACTGTGCTCAGTCACCAAGTCATGTCTGACTCTTTGCGACCCCATGGACCATCGCCTGCCAGGCTCCTCTGTCCACAGGATTCTCCAGGAATGGACTGCCATGCCCTCCTCCAGGGAATCATCCCAACCCAGGGACTCAACCTGCGTCTCATGCACTGCAGGTGGATTCTTTCCTGCTGAGCTACCAGGGAAGCATATACTTGGATTAGTACTTAAAAAAAAAAAAGATATTAAATCTATCATTTGTCCTTGGCACAAAATCTGGCAGAATTTTAGCTCCTCTTGTGTAGTTTGTTAAGGTGTTAATGCATAGGATACATACCACTTCTCCTAAAATCTAATTACTTTCTTGTTTTCAGTAGTATTGCAAACCTTGTAAATGCCACAGTTCTTACTTCAGTTTTCAAATTCCCTCGCTTGGTTGGAGACTTACCTGGGGCCCTTGTTTGAACTGTATGATGTTTCATTTCCAGACACAAACTCCAGGGATTCTCTGGAAAACCTAGTCATTGAGGGTTTTCCTAATGCACCCAATAAATCCTAGGAAATATCTGAAATGTTGCCAAATTTGTAACTGACTTTGAAAAATGTTCTTGAGCCAGGAAACTAAAACAGGAGCAGAAAGGGAGGACCAACACAAGAGATGGTTAGCAAAGCTAATATGAGTTTTAAAATAAAAATGTCAGTTGAATATGTCAGTTGAAAATGCCAGTTGAAAATAGGTCAGCCTTAAGAGGCATGTAAGAAAATTGTACAAAGTTTTTGTACAAACAAAAAAATAAAGTTTTTGGGTCAAGTATGACCTGAGTATTGATTATTAGGAGATTTTAAAAGTGGGTATGGGGAACTTAATGTACTGAATCACTACATAAATTTCTGCTAACTACTTGAGATTAAATATAATGCAAATCTTTAAATTGACAGAATGGAATGTATGTTATTATTAGAACAAGGTCAAAGTAACTTTTGGGCTTCCCTTGTGGCTCATAAGGTAAAGAATCTGCTTGCAATGCGGGAGACCCAGGTTTGAACCCTGAGTCTGGAAGATCCCTTGGAGAAGGAAATGGCAACTCACTCCAGTATTCTTGGCCTGGAGAATCCCATGGACAGAGGAGCCTGGTGGCTACATTCCATGGGCTGACAAAGAGTCAGACATGACTGAGTGACAATAAAGTAACATTTATAATACACTTGATGTGGGGCTTCCCAGGTGGTGCTCAGTTCAGTTCAGTTCAGTTCAGTCGCTCAGTCGTGTCTGACTCTGCGACCCCATGAATCGCAGCACGCCAGGCTTCCCTGTCCATCACCAACCCCCGGAGTTCACTCAGACTCATGTCCATCGAGTTGGTGATGCCAGCGAGCCATCTCATCCTCTGTCGTCCCCTTCTCCTCCTGCCCTCAATCCGTCCCAGCATCAAAGTCTTTTCCAATGAGTCAACTCTTCGCATGAGGTGGCCAAAGTATTGGAGTTTAGGCTTTAGCATCATTCTTTCCAAAGAAATCCCAGGGCTGATCTCCTTTAGAATGGACTGGTTGGATCTCCTTTCAGTCTGAGGGACTCTCAAGGGTCTTCTCCAACACCACAGTTCAAAAGCATCAGTTCTTCAGTGCTCAGCTTTCTTCACAGTCCAACTTTCACATCCATACATGACTACTGGAAAAACTGTAGCCTTGACTAGACGGATCTTTGTTGCCAAAGCAATATCTCTGCTTTTGAATATGCTATCTAGGTTGGTCATAACTTTCCTTCCAAGGAGTAAGAGTCTTTTAATTTCATGTCTGCAGTCACCATCTGCAGTGATTTTGGAGCCCAGAAAAATAAAATCTGACACTGTTTCCCCATCTATTTTCCATGAAGTGATGGGACCAGATGCCATGATCTTCGTTTTCTGAATGTTGAGCTTTAAGCCAACTTTTTTACTCTCCACTTTCACACTTTCATCAAGAAGCTTTTTAGTTCCTCTTCACTTTCTGCCATAAGGGTGGTGTCATCTGCATATCTGAGGTTATTGATATTTCTCCCAGCAATCTTGATTCCAGCTTGTGCTTCTTCCAGGCCAGCGTTTCTCATGATGTACTCTGCATATAAGTTAAATAAACAGGGTGACAATATACAGCCTTGACGTACTCCTTTTCCTATTTGGAACCAGTCTGTTGTTCCATGTCCAGTTCTAACAGTTGCTTCCTGACATGCATATAGGTTTCTCAAGAGGCAGATCAGGTGGTCTGGTATTCCCATCTCTCATAATTTTCCACAGTTTATTGTGATCCACACAGTCAAAGGCAGTGGTAAAGAATTCACCTGCCAATTAAGGAGACGCAAGAAATGTGGATTCGATCCCTGGGTTAGGAATATCCCCTGGAGTAGGAAATGGCAACCCACTCCAGTATTCTTGCCTGGAAAATTCCATGGACAGAGGAGCCTGACAGGCTACAATCCACAGGATCACAAAATAGTTGGGTATGGCTGAGCAACTGAACACACATATACTTGATGTGACCAGATTTTTCTGTTAGGTTACCATTCACTGTAAAGAAACCAAGAAAATGAGATGATTAGAGAAATTTAAGTATAAGACCTTGATTTTTTCCATTTCCCTTACTTTTCAAGTGATGAACCTGAGACTCAAAGAGATGAAATGACTTGGTCAATATTATAAAGGCAGGTAAGGTTTAGGAAGGTCTAGGATGTTTGTCTTTAGATTCTCCATCCAGGGATGTTCTCATTGTAACAGAATTGGATACTATTAGTTTTGCATTACAAGGAAAAATCAATTGAAGACTTTCTATGTTCGAATATATGCCAAAGATGTTAATGCTAAAGCAAGTGATCCTTGTTCTTGAGATCTGGGGCAGGTAGCATAGGGAGAAGACAGAGCGGGTGCTCAGTTCTGGTTAGTGTTTGGTACTCCTGATATCTTTTTGATGGAAGTAAGTGCCTCCCCTGTATGGCAGCTCCCATAAGCACTCTCTGTGGCCAGTACAAGGTTTACTGTGAGGATCACTGGAATGGTGCTCATCTCCACAACCAGAATGTCCAGGATTTTCTACGAGGCAAAGTTCAACCTGAGAACAGCTTTATGATCCCCTGGAGGATCCAAGATGTGATCCCTCTAAGGGATGATTCATGTCTGGAATTTTTCAAAGGACCTAAAACCTACTTTTTAGAGAGTGACTATTTCAGAGGAAGTCTAGGCCAGAGAGAATATAAAAAGGAGATCAGATGAAGGCAAGATTCTTAAAGTGTGATCTTGTCTTGCCTGAGGTTTGACCAGAGCAGTCTGATTGTACCTGCATAACTCACATGTAACATTTTTCTTCTTGAATATCTCTTTCAACAAGAGGACCTCCCTGATCCCCCCCACCACCACCACCATCTAAAATTGCCTATTCTTCTCCTTTCACATGTACTTCCTGTTCCCTTCCCAAAATTATTTTTCTACTCAGATTTATCATTATCAATATTAATTATAGCCTGTTTAGGGACACAAACTACATAAACTAATTGAAAAGAGAGAATTAATACAGTGCATTAATCAGATATTAAAAAACTGAAAACAGAAAAGGAAAATACCCAAACATCACAGCATAGCAAGTGCAGGAAGCAGCCACTGGACCTAAAGTTGAGGGACTGAGGGAGAAGTTAGGATCATTAAAATTTAGATGCTTGGAGCTGGGCTCAAACCCCTGAGTAGGAGGACTTGGCCCACTGGTGCCAGGACTGGGAGGGGGCACCTTGCAGCTGGGTTTTTAAGTCACCTGTACACTGCTGTAAGCTGCTATCACTGCCAATTACTAGAATCAACTGCCACTGCCAGGATGAAGCCAGGCTGACAGGAACAGGAAACAGACAGGAAGTCCATGTTGGGCAGATAGAATTCTACAGGGGCTGGACAGGAAGTCCACATGGAACAGATAGGAAGTCTACTGGGTAGACAGGAAGTCCACAGAAATCAGACAGGAAGTCAATAAATGGCAGACAGGAAGTTCATGAGGAGCAGATAGAGCATCCACAAATCCACAGGCAGCAGGCAGGAAGTCAATTGGGAGCAGACAGGAAGTAGATGGGAAGAAAGGAACACATTCTTCCACCTTCCTAGTTTGATCCAATACCTCATTGTGTTGGCTGTTATTAAAGGTGAGTAGAGAACAGGGGGAACACTGAGTCTTCTCCAATACCGCAGTTCAAAAGCATCAATTCTTCGGTGCTCAGCTTTCTTCACAGTCCAACTCTCACATCCATACAGATCAGATCAGATCAGTCGCTCAGTCGTGTCCGACTCTTTGCGACCCCATGAACTGCAGCACGCCAGGCCTCCCTGTCCATCACCAGCTCCTGGAGGTCACCCAGACTCACACCCATCAAGCCTTGACTAGACAGACCTTTAAGATCAGATCAGATCAGATCAGATCAGTCGCTCAGTCATGTCCGACTCCCTGCGACCCCACGAACTGCAGCACGCCAGGCCTCCCTGTCCATCACCAACTCCTGGAGGTCACTCAGACTCACATTCATCGAGTCAGTGATGCCATCCAGCCATCTCATCCTCTGTCGTCCCCTTCTCCTCCTGCCCCCAATCCCTCCCAGCATCAGAGTCTTCTCCAATGAGTCAACTCTTCGCATGAGGTGGCCAAAATACTGGAGTTTCAGCTTTAGCATCATTCCTTCCAAAGAAATCCCAGGGCTGATCTCCTTCAGAATGGACTGGTTGGATCTCCTTGCAGTCCAAAGGACTCTCAAGAGTCTTCTCAAACACCACAGTTCAAAAGCATCAATTCTTCGGCGCTCAGCCTTCTTCACAGTCCAGCTCTCACATCCATACATGACCGCAGTAAAGACCATAGCCTTGATTAGGCGAACCTTTGTTGGCAAAGTGATGTCTCTGCTTTTGAATATGCTATCTAGTTTGGTCATAACTTTCCTTCCAAGGAGTAAGCGTCTTTTAATTTCATGGCTGCAGTCACCATCTGCAGTGATTTTGGAGCCCAGAAAAATAAAGTCTGACACTGTTTCCACTGTTTCTCCATCTATTTCCCATGTAGTGATGGGACCAGATGCCATGATCTTCATTTTCTGAATGTTGAGCTTTAAGCCAACCTTTTCACTCTCCGAAATCAGATCGTTTATATTCTTTGCAGCCAAAGATGGAGAAGCTCTATCCAATCAGCAAAAACAAGACCAGGAGCTGACTGTGGCTCAGACCATGAACTCCTTATTGCCAAATTCAGACTGAAATTGAAGAAAGTAGGGAAAACCACTAGACCATTCAGGTATGACCTAAATCAAATCCCTTATGATTATACAGTGGAAGTGAGAAATAGATTTAAGGGCCTAGATCTGAGAGATAGAGAGCCTGATGAACTATGGAATGAGGTTCGTGACATTGTACAGGAGACAGGGATCAAGACCATCCCCATGGAAAAGAAATGCAAAAAAGCAAAATGGCTGTCTGGGGAGGCCTTGCAAATAGCTGTGAAAAAAACAGAAGCAAAAAGCAAAGGAGAAAAGGAAAGATATAAGCATCTGAATGCAGAGTTCCAAAGAATAGCAAGAAGAGATAAGAAAGCCTTCTTCAACGATCAATGCAAAGAAATAGAAGAAAACAACAGAATGGGAAAGACTAGGGATCTCGTCAAGAAAATCAGAGATACCAAAGGAACATTTCATGCAAAGATGGGCTTGATAAAGGACAGAAATCGTATGGACCTAATAGAAGCAGAAGATATTAAGAAGACATGGCAAGAATACACAGAAGAACTGTACAAAAAAGAGCTTCATGACCCAGATAATCATGATGGTGTGATCACTGACCTAGAGCCCGACATCCTGGAATGTGAAGTCAAGTGGGCCTTAGAAAGCATCACTACGAACAAAGCTAGTGGAGGTGATGGAATTCCAGTGGAGCTATTCCAAATTCTGAAAGATGATGCTGTGAAAGTGCTGCACTCAATATGCCAGCAAATTTGGAAAACTCAGCAGTGTCCACAAGATTGGAAAAGGTCAGTTTTCATCCCAATCCCAAAGAAAGGCAATGCCAAGGAGTGCTCAAACTACCACACAATTGCACTCATCTCACACGCTAGTAAAGTAATGCTCAAAATTCTCCAAGCCAGGCTTCAGCAATATGTGAACCGTGAACTTCCTGATGTTCAGGCTGGTTTTAGATAAGGCAGAGGAACCAGAGATCAAATTGCCAACATCCGCTGGATCATGGAAAAAGCAAGAGAGTTCCAGAAAAACATCTATTTCTGCTTTATTGACTATGCCAAAGCCTTTGACTGTGTGGATCACAATAAACTGTGGAAAATTCTGAAAGAGATGGGAATACCAGACCACCTGATCTGCCTCTTGAGAAATGTGTATGCAGGTCAGGAAGCAACAGTTAGAACTGGACATGGAACAACAGACTGGTTCCAAATAGGAAAAGGAGTACATCAAGGCTGTATATTGTCACCATGTTTATTTAACTTATATGCAGAGTACATCATGAGAAATGCTGGACTGGAAGAAACACAAGTTGGAATCAAGATTGCTGGGAGAAATATTAATAACCTCAGATATGCGGATGACACCACCCTTATGGCAGAAAGGGAAGAGGAACTCAAAAGCCTCTTGATGAAAGTGAAAGTGGAGAGTGTAAAGACAGACCTTTCAAACCCTCAATAAAAAGGTATTCTATGAACAAATTATTTTTTAATAGAGAAATAGAAATTCTGGTGCTTTGCAGAAACCATCTGCACAGGCCCTGGTCGAAAGAGGTGTGGGGGAGGAAAAACAAAGCATAGTAGGAACATCACAGCCCTATTTAGGAAAAGGGCTGGACCTCAAGAAATAGTCCTCCCGAGGCCTGGCATATTACTGTGAGAGGGTGGAGCTGTGAGACCCCTGCATGCAGACTTTCCTCCCCTGAAATGGGCTGTTCTTGCCCTTCCTGACTTGATTAAAATAAAGTCCCATGTGTTGCTTGCCTGGAGAGAGAAGCATCACATCGTGAGTTTCCTCAGTAGGCTGGAAGTGGTATTTCATTGCTTACTACACAGGAATAAGTTGGCACTCAGGGCTCCTGTGTGTGTGTGTGTGTGTGTGTGTGTGTGTGTGTGTGTAGTGTCTGTGAGTCTGGTTACTCTAAACCACTTCTGAAGGAGATACTGGAGTATCATCATCTACAGGCCTGAGGCCAGGCTCGGTATCAACATGAATTTACACTTAGTGGATCTCGTCTTTGCTCATTCTGGACAACAGCCATTCTCAGTAATCCCACCCCAATTCTCAGGTTCCCTGAGCCTCAGAGCTCAACCATATTAGTATTTGCTTTTCTACTTCTACTCCAGTTCTCAGTTATTCCAAGTACATCATTTTTGCTGATTTTAGTTTTTGGTTTAATAACAGTATTCATTCTTTGTCCTTTATTGCACATACTTTTCACTACTCAAGGGTTTGTTTTTAATATTCTAAGAATAACATGTATTTTAAAGACATTAAGCAACTCCATGTTTTAAATTAGTAGCAAAATCAGTGCTAATTTCATTTTCTCTATTTCTGTGAAATTGTAGGAAAACTAATTATAATATCGTAAAGAGTCAGACATGACTGAGCAACTGATCTGATCTGATCTGAACTATAATATCTCATTTTGAAAATGACAATCTAAAGAAATATAGACAGGATTTTTTTTGTATAGTTAATTGACAGTGAAGGAGCATGTCCAGTGAGGTATGATCTGTCAATATAGTAAAAGTTACCATTTTTGAAACAAAAATTACTGAAACAAAAATGAAAAGAAAAACACAAGCTGTTACCAGATTTGCAGTCATGTTAAAATGACTGGCTGCCTTTAGTTTTAAAAGCAGTACTGAAATAATATGGAGTAGGAAATGACAACCCACTCCAGTAATCTTGCCTTGAAAATTCCATGGACAGAGGAGCCTGGTGGGCTACAGTTCATGGGGTCGCAAAGAGTCAAATATGACTGAGGGAGTGTGCGCACACACACACACACACGTACACACACTAAAATAATATAAAGCTTCAGAAATGACAGATATTATACAGTTTTCCAATTTTCTGTCACTGAATAGTTACAGCTCCATCCCTTAAGACATTTGAAATTTGGAGTAAGACATGTAAAGTAACATGTAGTTTAAGTAATTGGTGATTTCTTTCAGTATGTAAAGTCTGAAAAACCTATTTGCCTTGATGACCTTAGGGTTATTTCATTTCATTATAGTTTAAATTTTCATGTGAATGCATTGTATCTTCTACTTTTAGGTGAAAAAGCAGGGCTGTCCCTTATGTAAGCTTAAATACAGGTAAGCCTACATTTAAGTTTACACAATAGAGCATTTTGAAAGAATATTCTTAGATTTGATTGGGCTTCAGAAGTAGTCAGGGCCTCCATGCAAGGTAGTTCAAATTGGGCTCTGGGAACCATGAACAGACTTAGAGAAGGAGGGGTCAGAGGTGGTTCTGTGGAAGTTGCAGGGCCTCCATGCAAGGTAGTTCAAATCGGGCTCTGGGAACCATGAACAGACATGAAGAAGGAGGGGTCAGAGATGGTTCTGTGGAAGTTGAGGCCAACTACTTGCAACCCTACTGTTTTCCTACTTTCAGCAGCCTAAGTGGAGGTTGAAAAGCACAGTTCCAATCTTTTTATTCCTTTACACAGTATATCCCCATAGCACTCTGGGGAAACCCACATCCTCAATATGATTGAAGATGCCCTTGGAGTCTGCCCTTGCCTGCAATTTTAGCCTGATAGGGAAACTCTCCAGGCTCGAGTGACATCAGTTTCTTTCTTTCATAATAAGGCTGAGCTTCTCTTCTGTTCAGGGTCTTTGCAAATGCTGTTCCTTCTGCCTGGAACACAATTCCCATCCTTCTTCCTCCAGTTAAGTGTTCTTTATTCTTTAGGCATCAATTGGAAAGACACTTGCAGAAGTCCTATTTCTTTGATGCTCAAGACCAGGGTAAGTTCCCTTGTAAGACCTTCATGGCTCATTTAAAGAATGATATCAATTTAATTCTTATTTTGGTCATCAGTTTAGTATTCACCCACCTCTCTCAGTAGATAGTCAGCATCCTAATGGTAGCACTAACTGTCAGGATACCTCAAGGATCAGAGCACCCAGCAGTGTTCCTGGACCTCGGAAGGAGCTAGTAGATGAGAGGTGGGCTGAGTAGATGGGTGGATGGATGGATGGGTGGATGGAGGATCCTCATTTCGGATACCAGTTCCAGCTATACTGGAGAAAGTTCCTGTTTCCAGAGAGAATGTGTGGTGACTGTGAAAAGCTCTGTATAGAAACAGCTTTAGGTTAAATTTGGAAGGCATGCACTTCCCAGGCACCACTCAGATTGAAGCCTGTCTGTTGAGGCCTGGGAGTGTGTCTCCACAGCAGAAAAGAGCAGAACAAGTGCTGTTCACATTCACATAGTTTCGAAAATGCAATTTGCAAGTGAGCACTTTACAGGCCTAACCATATGAATAATTTTTCTAATGACAGAGTATCTCTAAGCAAATCCTAAATAAGAGGCATTGCAGTATACTTAGACAAGAAGATATATGATTTATGTAAAAAATGGTTTAAGAAACTCAGTGGCACGTGTATACCTCTTAGCCTTTTATACCTTCCTGCATGAGCATAGAGATACTGTGATTTTTGCAGTGTGATTTGGGTGTCTCAGTCTCTTGAATGGCTGTCGTCCTTGATTATCAAGCTTATGACCAAGGAGAATTGCCTACTGCACATGAAAATGTCTGAGAAATTACATTCTTCTAATCATGAATCCTTCACAAAATGTGATGCAGCAAATTTATTCTATACTAACTTTCAGGGATGAGAAGCTGACACTTCTCATAAAATAAAAAATTTTCTATATTTACTTCATTTAGTTAAGATAAATATTAAGCAGCTATTTTATTTAGAACCAAGCTAGTCAACAAGCATTTTGGAAAAGCTGCAATTTTAGGGCTGTAGTAGTTTTTCAGAGCTGCAAGTGGAGGGAAAATCATGAGCTGTTCACACATGAAGGACGATATTTACTTAGACAGACATTCAAATAAGAAGCAGAGTAAAATGACTGCTTAAGGTAAGCAAAAGGGAAATCTAATGAAAAACACAGCCTTTGAAATCACACAAGGTCTTGTTCAAATCTAACTTCCTTACTACGAGCCAAATGGCTCACCACTTTCCTTCAGTTTCTTTAATTTATAGATAACTCTGACCTCATAGGGTCACATGAGAATTAGTGAGGCAACATATATAGAAAAGGCCTTATCAGAGGACTCCCAATAAGATCTGAGCAAGTATCTGTTCTTCTCAGTAACCCCCGTTACTAAACTATGAATACAAATAAAAACATAATTAAATCTGCATCTCTATTCTTGCCCTACAAATAGGTTCATCTGCACCATTTTTCTAGATTACACATATGTGTGTTAACATACAATATTTATTTTTTCTTTTTAACTTAACTTCATCTGTATGACAGACTCTAGGTCCATCCAGTTCAACTGTCACTAAGTCGTGTCCGACTCTTTGTGACCCAATGGACCACAGCAAGCTAGACCTTTCTGTCCATCACCAACTCCCAGAGTTTACCCAAACTCATGTCCATTGAGTCGGTGATGCCATCCAGCCATCTCATCCTCTGTTGCCCCCTTCTCCTCCTGCCTTCAATCTTTCCCAGCATCAGGGTCTTTTCAAATGAGTCAGCTCTTTGCATCAGGTACCAAAGTATTGGAGTTTCAGCTTCAACGTCAGTCCTTTCAATGAAAACTCAGGACTGATCTCCTTTAGGATGGACTAGTTGGATCTCCTTACAGTCCAAGGGACTCTCAAGAGTCTTCTCTAACACCACAGTTCAAAAGCATCAATTCTTCAGCTCTCAGCTTTCTTTACAGTCCAACTCTCACATCCATACATGACTAGTGGAAAAACCGTAGCCTTGACTAGACAGACCTTTGTCAACAAAGTAATGTCTCTGCTTTTTAATATGCTGTCTAGGTTGGTCATAACTTTCCTTCCAAGGACTAAGTGTCTTTTAATTTCATGGCTGCAGTCACCATCTGCAGTGATTTTCATGTTAGGACATAAATATATACCTGATTTTGTAAATTAGGGTATATAGCTGCTTTACAATGGTGTGTTAGTTTCTGCCCTACCGCAAAGTGAATCATCGCTCTGTATACATATTTCCCCTCCCTCTTGAACTTCCCCTGCCATCCCAGCCTTCTAGATCACTGTAGAGCACTGAGCTGAGCTCTCCACCTTTTGGGTTCCCACTGGCTGCCGTTTTACACAGGGCAATAGGCATGTGTTAATCCCAATCTTCCAATTCATCCCCCTCCCCCAAGTCCACTCATCTGTTCTCTATGTCTTTGTCTCTATTCCTGCCCTCCAATATATAAAATGGAATATTACTCAGCCAGAAAAAGTAGTGAAAGTGGGTTATCTGTAGAGACACGGATGGACCTATGAACACCTACGTGTTCATTGGAAGGACTAATGTTGAAGCTGAAACTCCAATACTTTGGCCACCTGATGGGAAGAGCTGACTCATTGGAAAAGACACTGATTCTGGGAAGGATTGAAGGCAGGAGGAGAAGGGGACAACAGAGGATGAGATGGTTGAATGGCATCACCAGCTCAATGGACACGAGTTTGGGTAAACTCTGGGAGTTGGTGATGGACAGGGAGGTCTGGAGTGCTGCAGTCTATGGAGTCACAAAGAGTCAGACATGACTGAGCTTCTTAACTGAACATGAAAAATCTCCAAAATAGTTTGTTAAAGTTTAAGAACAAGATTCAAAAATATCTTATTAGAATATGACTGAATACACTGTCAGGTAAGCAAATTCAAGTGGTATTAAAGAACATAGAGTGAAGCTCCACTGACTTTCAGAGAAGGCCTACAGATGGCATGGGAATAGGATTAGGACTGGATTAGAATACACTAAAACTTCTTAGGTGATTTACTGAAAGCACTTAGGATGATTAAAAGACATCATTTAAACAAGCAATTTAAAATCCAGGGGAGCACTTGGATGCACTTTTTAGAAGTTTATGCACTTTTTAGAAGCATTGCTTATTTCCACACATTTGAAAGAAACCAGTCCTCTCCTAACACCTGGGAGATTCCTTTGTGCTTACAAGGTATCATAAATGAGAAAAGTGCCCAGAATAGCGGACGTCTTGGCTTTGTATCCTCCTGAAGCAGCCAAAGGAGCTATAAACCTTGTTTTATATGCAGAGATTATCTCTAACTGAAGCTGGGGGAGTTTTGACTATTCCCTTTGCAGGTCATCATTAGGTAATAAAATAAAAAGTGATGGATTGCATCATAATAAGCCAAAAGAGAAGCTAGGACATTTTATAGCACCCATCTATGTGTAGCTGAAATGTACGAGTATGCATGGAAGACTTTGGAGAATGAAGGGTAAATGTTTAAATGTATAATCAGTACTGTACAGTGTAAGCATGGCATATATGGAAACAGAAGTCATTATATGTTCTAAAGAAGGTCAGTAATATAAGCTGGCCTTTTCTTAACCACTTGGTAGTGTATTATGAATTTTTAATTTTGATACATACCATAGTTATATATTTCCTTATTGAAAACTTTTCTGAATTTAATATCAATTATAATTTCCTACCTCTAGCTCCAAAAATCCAATATGTTGTCCAGTGGGGAGTAGCTTATGTGCTGTATATGCTAATAAAATTGAGCTTATTATTCCCCACCACTTGCAAGTTTGCTGTTATTAACCCAGGGGCTCAGCAGGAAAGAACCTGCCCGCATTGCAGAAGATGCGGCGGGAGCTGCAGGTTCAACCCCTGGGCTGGGAAGATTCCCTGGGGAAGGAAATGGCAGCCCACACCAGTATTCTTGCCTGGAGAATTCCAGGGACAGAGGAGCCTGGGGGCTACAGTCCATGGTCACAAAAAGAGTCAGACATGACTGAGCGACTGAGCGTACGTGCACACACACACGCATGCATACACAACCCTGTGTGAAGATTTAGCAATACATGCGTCATAGCTTCCTCTGTTGGAGGAAGCACTGGAGGCACTTTGTGTGTGAAAACCGTAGAGGAAGGGCCTATGCCCATAGATTTGAAAGCGACCTACATCCAAAGGCTCAAAATGACTACAGCCCTCAAGCTGTGATCGGTGCAGGGGCTTTATGGCGACAGCAACTTTGTTTCAAAGTAATGAAATACTCTCCACATTGATGTAAAACTTTAAAAACTGAACAAAGCCAAACCCCAACTTCACCTTAGGCCTGTATCACAGGAGTGCACCGGTCCTGGGAGGATGGGCAAACCAGCTTCAGGCTCATCAGAATGGCTAGGTGCCATGGAACCCCTGTGCCTCTATACATATGAAGGAACGTATGTGTTTGAAACGGTTTGGCCACTTCTGTCTTACAATGTGAATATATCAGTAAGAATAGTTTGACAGTTTCACAGATTGCAATTCAACCGCAAGGATCTCTTAAAAGCCCATCACTTAAAATTCATTCAGTTCAGTTCAGTTCAGTCGCTCAGTCGTATCCGACTCTTTATGACCCCATGAATTGCAGCATGCCAGGCCTCCCTGTCCATCACCAACTCCTGGAGTTCACCCAAACTCATGTGCATCGAGTTGGTGATGCCATCCAGCCATCTCATCCTCTGTCATCCCCTTCTCCTCCTGCCCTCAATCTTTCCCAACCAGAGTCTTTTCCAATGAGTCAACTCTTCTCATGAGGTGGCCAGAGTATTGGAGTTTCAGCTTTAGCATCAGTCCTTCCAAAGAACACCCAGGACTAATCTCCTTTAGGATGGACTGGTTGGTTCTCCTTGCAGTCTAAGGGGCTCTTAAGAGTCTTCTCCAACACCACAGTTCAAAGGCATCAGTTCTTCAGCGCTCACCTTTCTTCATAGTTAAACTCTCACATCCATACATGACCACTGGAAAAACCATAGCCTTGACTAGATGGACCTTTGTTGGCAAAGTAATGTCTCTGCTTTTGAATATGCTATCTAGGTTGGTCATAACTTTCCTTCCAAGGAGTAAGCGTCTTTTAATTTCATGGCTGCAGTCACCAATTCATTACCATATGTAAAATAGATAACCAATGGGAATTTGCTGTATGTCTCAAGAAACTCAAACAGGGTCTCTGTATCAACTTAGAGGGGTGGGATGGGGAGGGAGATGGGAGGGAGGTTCAAAAGGAAGGGGATATATGTATACCTGTGGCTGATTCATGTTGAGGTTTGACAAAATACAACAAAATCCTGTAAAGCAATTATCCTTCAATTAAAATAAATTTTTAAAAAATCGGTTGTTGAGTGGCATTCCTCAGTCACATAGATCCAACAGTGTTGCTTATATTGTTGTTTATGTGTATACTGTATCAGCTCAGTTCAGTTCAGCCACTCAGTTGTGTCTGACTCTTTGCAACCCCATGGACTGCAGAACGCCAGGCCTCCCTGTCCATCACCAACTCCTGGAGTTTACCCAAACTCATGTTCACTGAGTCGATGATGCCATCCAACCATCTCATACTATATGCTGAAATAAAATCTGGAGAAGGCAATGGCAACCCACTCCAGTACTCTTGCCTGGAAAATCCCATGGACAGAGGAGCCTGGTAGGCTGCAGTCCATGGGGTCGCTAAGAGTTGGGCACGACTGAGCAACTTCACTTTCACTTTTCACTTTCATGCCTTGGAGAAGGAAATGGCAACCCACTCCAGTATTCTTGCCTGGAGAATCCCAGGAACAGGAGAGCCTAGTGGGCTGCTGTCTATGGGGTCACACAGAGTCAGACACGACTGAAGTGACTTAGCAGTAGCAGCAAAATAAAATCAGAGGTTAACATCCATTCTATCCAACATTGACTTCCAACTATGAAGGTCAAGAATATTAATTACACTGTGACCTTGTATCATGTTCCACTATGTAGTTTTCAGATTAACCCTCTCATTTGGCAATTATTCACGGTTCAGATTTCTCCTTTATCTCAGGCACTCTTTGTTTGATCTTGGTTTCAAAGTCCGCCCCAACCAATTTCTCCTTCCTCTGGTTTCAAGCCCTTTCATCTCTGCTTTGTCAAAGATGTGCCTGGTTCCAGCTCTTCAGGGTATGGAGGGGCCATGACACATCATAGATATGATGCGCGTGTGGATAAGGTTGTAGGATCCATTAACACAGTGGATAATTTGCTCTTGTTTGGCTTACAGCTCAACATTCAGAAAACGAAGATCATGGCATCTGGTCCCATCACTTCATGGGAAATAGATGGAGAAACAGTGGAAACAGTGTCAGACTTTATTTTTCTGGGCTCCAAAATCACTGCAGATGGTGACTGCAGCCATGAAATTAAAAGACGCTTACTCCTTGGAAGGAAGGTTATGACCAACCTAGATAGCATATTGAAAAGCAGAGACATTATTTTGCCAACAAAGGTCCATCTAGTCAAGGCTATGGTTTTTCCTGTGGTCATGTATGGATGTGAGAGCTGGACTGTGAAGAAGGCTGAGCGCCGAGGAATTGATGCTTTTGAACTGTGGTGTTGGAGAAGACTCTTGAGAGTCCCTTGGACTGCAAGGAGATCCAACCAGTCCATTCTGAAGGAGATCAGCTCTGGAACTTCTTTGGAAGGAATGATGCTAAAGCTGAAACTCCAGTACTTTGGCCACCTCATGCGAAGAGTTGACTCATTGGAAAAGACTCTGATGCTGGAAGGGATTGGGGACAAGAGGAGAAGGGGATGACAGAGGATTAGATGGCTGGATGGCATCACTGACTTGATGGACCTGAGTTTCAGTGAACTCTGGGAGTTGGTGATGGACAGGGAGGCCTGGCGTGCTGTGATTCATGGGGTCGCAAAGAGTTGGACACGACTGAGCAACTGATCTGATCTGATGTCAGGTATAGAGACAGATGTATCGTAAGATTCTGGTCACTGTTGCCATCGTGTTTAGTTGGATAGTGGTCAGAGAATTCCTTTTATGTTGAGCTAACTTTTCAAATTCCTGTGGTGTTTTAATCATCTTTGATTCACAAGTTCTTTCCACTGTCTTTTTTTTAATATTAATAATCTCACATCCCACATTTCCAGCTCTTGCCCAGATGGGTAGGCTCTGGTAATACTATTTCTATCATAGGAAAGCAGACACATTCTTAAGCTTTGACCTGTTTCAGTTTTGTGGTTCTTGGGAAATGGTGGTTCCAGTGTTCCTTGTCAACAGACAAATTGGGGAAGTGTGATGATTTCATGGGAAAGCTGTTTAACTCACTTTCTGTCCCTTTCAGTCTTGTTGTTCAGTTGCTAGTTCCTGTGAGACTCTTTGTGACAATGAACAGCAGCATGCCAGGCTTCCCTGTCCTTCACTCAGTTCGGTTCAGTTCAGTCACTCAGTCGTGTCCGACTCTTTGTGACCCATGGACTGCAGCATGCCAGGCCTCCCTGTCCATCACCAACTCCTGGAGCTTACCCAAATTCATATCCATTGAGTCGGTGATACCATCCAACCATTTAATCCTCTGTTGTCCCCTTCTCCTGCCTTCAATCTTTCCCAGCACTAGGGTCTTTTCAAATGAGTCAGCTCTTCATATCAAGTGGCCAAAGTATTGGAGTTTCAGCTTCAACATCAGTCCTTCCAATGAACATTCAGGACTGATTTCCTTTAGGATGGACTGGTTGGATCTCCTTGCAGTCCAAGGGACTCTCAAGAGTCTTCTCCAACCCCACAGTTCAAAAGCATCAATTCTTCAGCGCTCAGCCTTCTTCATAGTCCAACTTTCATATCCATACGTGACCACTGGAAAAACCATAGCCTTGACTATATGGACCTTTGTTGGCAAAGTAATGTCTCTGCTTTTTAATATGCTGCCTAGGTTCATCATAGTTTTCCTTCACTATCTCTTGGAATTTGCTCCAACTCATGCCCATTGAGTCAATGATGCTAACTAACCATCTTTTAATCTACCAATTGCTCTCCTCCAACTTCTGAACCACAGTTTGGGGGAAAATCTGAACATAAAATTCTTCTAATGCTCAATACCTGGGTACCAATGAGCCATCATTTTGAAAAGCCCTGCTTATGATCTGTGCCCCGTCTTTGGACATTATGGGGCAAACATGTGGTGTGTGTGCTTGGTTGCTCAGTCGTGTCTGACTCTTTGCAACCCCATGGACTGCAGCACGCCAGGCTCCTCTGTCCATGGGATTCTCCAGGCAAGAATACTGGAGTGGGTTGCCATTCCCTTCTCCAGGTGATCTTCCCAACCAAGGAATTGAACCCAGGTCTCTTGCATTGCAGGCAGATTTCCACTGCAGAGAAGTGCAGGTGCATTCAACTTTTTCACCATAGGAGCATGTGTGTTATATATAGTATGTATCAATAAGGCATTTTGAATGGTTTCAAATAACATGAAAATGCACCCATTAATATAAGGAGGGATATTGATATTAATGTGAGTACTTGCTTTAATTCCAGGCCAGGTATTTCTGCAATCAGATTCATTGCATTACTCTTGCATAGTATATTAAAAATACAAGAAGGATCTCTGTTCCCATTGTGAATAAGAGGAATCAAGGATCAGACAGAGTTTTCAGTCTGCCTAAAGATGCCATCCTATAAGGGACAGAGTCTGGATCCAAGCCATGTTCATCAGACCTGAGAACAAATGGTGAACTGTCCCCTACCCCTCACACTCTTGTCTTCTCAAAGGACATTCTTCCCCTTTCTCCTTAGAGTCAGATGACTGGTTGGGCACCACAAGAAGAACTTAGATGTACCAAACCTTTGCCTTTAATCACTTTGATGCTTGCATGGAGGACAGCCGTGCAATTCTGCACAACCTTGCTCAGATGGCATGATTCTTGTGGAGAACTTAGGGGGCTTCTGTGTCCTTTAGCATTCTAGTGGTTACAACTCACATGATTATATTATTTAGCGATGAAAGACCATAAAGACGGATGACAGAGAACATAGTTTAAAGCTTTTATAATCCAAAACTAATCAAGGAAAGCTACAGAGATTTCTCGTCATAAATAGTGACTGGTCCCTGTGTTTCAGCCTAACTCACTGTGCGTTTCTTATGGACATGAAAGCAGTGCATAATAGCATTATTTCCTTTCCAGATGGTTGAGCTGAAAATGCATGTGGAGAACTGGCAAAAAGGCAGCCTCAGGGAGTACAGTGAGTGTAGCTATAACAGGCTGGCTGAGAGAAATGAGTGTCTCACCTGCATATAACTGAGAACTGGTCCCAGGCATTCTCTTTTTTAATTTCTTGTGTGAATAAAATAAACAAACTATCTCATTAGGAATCATCTTTGTCCATTAAATACACACATACATACTCATATATACTAATTTATACTAATTTCCCTGGTGGGCTTCCCTGGTAGCTCAGCTGGTAAAAGAATCCACCTGCGATGTGGAATACTGGGTTCAATTCCTGGGTCGGGAAGATCCCCTGGAGAAGGGACAGGCTACCCACTCCAGTATTCTGGCCTGGAGAATTCCATGGACTGTATAGTCTGTGGGGTTGCAAAGAGTTGGACACGACTGAGCAACTTTCACTTTCATTTTTCACTTTTCTTTCATACTAATTTCAAAAAAATGTCCTTCCAGAAACTTTAACTTTCTGGGTTATACTTTTGGGTGGGATGGGAGGTAACCTGAGTGTGAATAACTTTACTGGCCCAAGAGTTGCCCTATTAATACCAAGTCTATGATCTGATCAGAGACACAGAGTTCTTATGTACTGATCATCTTTTATATGTCTAGCTCTTATCTATATGTTAATCATAATATGTAATCCTAGTATGTGAGCCATATCTTACCCTTCTGTAGAGCTTAACCCATGGATTTTGAGCATTCCCATGGGGACCACCCCCAAGGATTTCAATGTGCTGACCTGTAGAAGAACCAGTCACTTGGGCCTGGGTCTCAGTCTTTAAGTCATTGCTTTATGTGCATGACTTATGTGAAAATGCCAGAGGTCATTGAGTCAAGGTACCACAGAGTTACTGGTTAATGCACCGTTCAAGGCAGCTGGATGATCCCCATCCACCATCATCTATTTGGCAAGTTCTCTAGATATGCTTGTTCTAAAATATATGCAAAATACTCCTAAGAATGTGAAGGACCAGCTGAGCCATGATACCCACTTCTGGGTTCCCAGAGAAGCGATTGACGACAGAAGGATTTGAATCATGATTAACATACATTTATTGAGCACAAACGGTCATGGGAGAAATAATGTAGGTGACATTAATCCATTTGGGGGGCTCTTTGGTGGTTGACAGAATTGAATGTGAGTTGTGGAGGAGGCTAAATCAGCAGTAAACCCAGTTAAGGAAGAACAGTATATCTGCATGGTCTGGAATAGCTGTTTGCCACCCCTAGGACCACAGGCTCGGTCTGCATAGCTGGGCTGTTCTCGTGGCTGTAGGAGAGGAGGACAGAGCCAATCCCAGGTTAATCTGGAGGTTTTTCTCTGAGCCATCATGGGAACTGAATCCTTTCCTCACTGGTTGGCAAAGGCAATCTGCCACGAGGGGAGCGAGCTGTGAATCACGGGAAGGAGCACGCCTTGGCCTGGTTTCTTTTTCCTTATTTGTTGCTGTTTGTCTTGTTTCTTTGTTGTTGTTGTTGCTTTTCCTCTCTGGAAGTGCTGGATCTGTCCACGTTTTCTGCAGTGAGCATTCTTGGGAAGGTGCTGTGTAGAATACCCCTAGATTCGTATGGACTGATTTTGCCTTAGTGTGTTCAATGCTTTTGTTGTGAGTTGTGAAAGTCGCTCCAACTCATTGCGACCCCATGGAGTATACAGAACCATGTATTCTCCAGGCTAGAATACTAGAGTGGGTAGCCTTTCACTTCTCCAGGAGATCTTCACAACCTAGGGATCTAACTCAGGTCTCCTACACTGCAGGCGGATTCTTAAGCTGAGCCACAAGGGAAGCCCAAGAATACTGGAGTGGGTAGCCTATCCCTTCTCCAGTGGATCTTCCTGACCCAGGAATCAGACCAGGGTCTCCTGCATTGCAGGTGAATTCTTTACCAACTGAGCTATTAGGGAATTTCTACCAAAAGAAAAAAGAGGTGGTATTTGCCTAATAGTTTCTTGATACTAGCTTATTAAGAAGGCATTCTATTTTGTTTTTACACATCATGGTGCTATTATTGTTTATTTCCAATCAATCATTTAATGTAGGAATATGTAGCACATGTTGCTGCTGCTGCTGCTAAGTCACTTCAGTTGTGTCCAACTCTGTGTGACCCCATAGATGGCAGCCCACCAGGCTCCCCCGTCCCTGGGATTCTCCAGGCAAGAACACTGGAGTGGGTTGCCACTTCCTTCTCCAATGCATGAAAGTGAAAAGTGAAAGTGAAGTCACTCAGTCGTGTCTGACTCTTTGCGACCCCATGGACTGCAGCCTACCAGGCTGCTCTGCCCATGGAATTTTCCAGGCAAGAGTACTGGAGTGGGGTGCCAGTGCCTTCGCCACATGATAGTGGAACAGAGTACAAACCTCAAGGTATAACTTGTTAGTTTGATTAAGTGCAAATTCTGTTTTATAGATGAAATAATTTTTTACTAAATTTGAATATTTAAAATTAAAATGCATTCCTGTTTGTAATTTTTAGCTGTTTTAAAACTAAAGAAAGAATCAGGAAACACGTTTTAAAAAGCAGTCATTCTAAAATAGACCATTTCGAATACGCTTTGCCACATTATAGTGATCATGCAATTTGAGTTAACATTCTGGAAACAGGATGGGTCCAACTTTTATAACCCCCTAGGGATTCTGACATGTGTGTGGAGTATGTGCAGTCATATATATGACTGAGGCTGGAATTTGTGAATGGTCAGATTTGGTATCCATAGTGATGGATGTTTAAAGAAACTGCCTGGAAGGTTACATGTGTCACAGAAGTCGTGTCAAACACACAGTGTTGGTACAGATGACCATCCCAGGCCCTACATTACAAAAGCCAGTACGGGGCTATATTGATTCTGACAGCAAGCAAGTCTGATGTCAACTTGCTTGCAAACAAGGAAGCTTAGCTATAGCAAGCTTCTCGTGAAGTTGAATGTTGTCCTGGCAAGTTGTTCAGTAAGCAGTAGACATCTGACAAAACTGTTTGACAGGGGTCTCGCTGGTCCTGTTCCCTGAGCGCAGGGCTGGAAAGTGAAAGGTGCCAGGTGAGTGTGGGATGTACCCGCCACGGCCTTGGAGACACAGAGAATGGGTGTGTCTCAGTGTCACGTCAATGTGTCTCATTAAACATGCACGTTGTCACAACCACCACCCAGATCTGCTGATTCAGAATGTTGGGCAGGGAAGGGGAGCATGAGTTTCCACGGGCTTATCAGAGGATTCTCATGGACAGGTTTTGGAGTCCCCACTGGATACACAGTCTGCATGAGTGATACCCTCCGTCACCCACTGCCTCCTCGGGGGATGCACATGAAGTTCCTATGGTGTGTCTGAAGCAGGGACCCCTCAGATGAAAAGCTCATGCCCCTGCCTTGTGCTCTGCCCAGTCAAGGGGCAGCGGGGAGGAGCCAGGTGAAGAACTGATCTCCAATGTTCATCATCGTTAGTGACAGAGTTCATGGAAATGGTGAAGTGAAGTGGACAGAGGCTTCACATTTAGCCTTGTGAGGATGCCGCACGTGGATCACGGGGAAGACAGCTCCCGCCTGGGCCAGGCTTCTGGCCTCTGGGCTTTCTGAGTCTCTCGGCTTCATCGGCTGCCTCTGTGATCACTCGTGAGGAATCTGACCCCTTGGAGGGCCGTGAAGTCTGTGTTGTGCTGGTTATCAGGCAGGTTGTTGGCGAGGGCACGTCTCTGAATGACTGCGGTGTGCACCCAGGAAGCCCCAGGTGTGCCAGGAAAGGCCGGTGGAGCCCAGCCGTCCTGGCTGCTGCCCTCATTCAGCCCGCACTCCTGGGGCCCCAGGTTTGTTTTATTTTCTAGACGCTTTGTTGTTTTTTAGTTGCTAAGTTGTCCGACTTCTTTTGCGACCCCATGGGCCGTAGCCTACCAGGCTTCTCTGTCCATGGGCTCTCCCAGGCAATAATACTGGAGTGGGAGCCCCTCTGAGTGCTTTACCGAGATAGAATTCACTTAAGAAAACCTCACTGCTTCAAGTGCACAGTTCAGTGGTCTTTCAGTAAACAGGCAGGGTTGTGCAGCCATCACGGTGATTCAGTTTTAAACCATTCACTTCACCCAGGAGAGAACCCTTGTGCCAGCAGTAACTCCCTGCTCCCATCCAGCCCGGCAACCACAGCCCTGCTTCCTGCCTCTGTGGTTTAGCCTCATCTGGGCATCTCAGAGAAATGGAGTCACATGACACGGTATGGCTTCCTTCACTCTGCACAGTCGGATTCATCCGTGTTTACTCATACTGCATCCCTTCGCATTGCCAACGGTGTCCATTGTAAAGACGCACCACGTCTTGTTTATCCGTTCGCTGGTTGATGGGTATTTGGGTTCTGAGCATCCCTGTTTCTGTCTGCAGAAATGTAGCTGCTGATCCCTCCCTTGCAATTCTGTTCTGAGGATTACTGATAAGAAGATGGTATCCCAGTCCCTGGACAGAGGAGTGATGTGATGGGCAGAATGGCATCGATATTAAGATCATTAAGTTTTCGCAGGGGGCACTAGGGGTAAAGAACCTACCTGCCAGTGTATGAGACATAAGAGACGCAAATCCCATCCCTGGGTTGAGAAGATCCCCTGGAGGAGGGCATGGCAACCCACTCCAGCATTCTTGCCTGGAAAATCCCATGGACAGAGGAGCCTGGTGGGCTACAGTCCATGGGGTTGCAAGAGTACTGAAGGGACTTAACACGCTCAGAGAAACATGATGTCACAGTCCTGGAACCCGGAGCTTAAAGGGCACTGTTGTCAGAGACTAGATATCAACACCAAGACCAGCGGGGAAGGGAAATACCCCAGCTGCCAATTAAATAGAAAAACCAGCTGATTCATGAGCTAAGTGTCAGCTTGATGAGCTCATAACAGAAGCCTCCCAGAGCTAGCAGCCTGCCGCTGTTGGCGTTGGTGGGGGGGGGGGGTGGGTGCCCAGATCATCCACTGGGACGGATTGAGTGTGTGCGGAAAAACCAGGGTGATTTCAGCAATGGCTTGGGGATCCAGGTGACAACACCCCGGGGCCCCAGGGCCTCTGATGAGAAACATGTGTGCCTGCTCCGCCTCGCGACTCTGGCAACTTCTCTGCCCTGACTGCGGCCATGGCTGACCGGCTCTGCTGGGACCCTCCGGAGCTGCCCCTGGCCTGTTGGTCTTTCTTTGCCAACCTGCCAAGCCCTGCACACTCTCTGCCTCCTCTCTCTGCAGCTTTCCAAGTGAGGTGCTGCCTTCATTCTTCCACGGTATCTGCTGGGATCTTGATGGATATCATTAAAGTGCTGTTTTTTGACCACCTTTGAAGTGAAGTGAAGTGAAAGACACTCAGTAGTATCCAGCTCTTTGTGACTCCGTGGACTAAACAGCCCACGGAATTCTCCAGGCCAGAGCACTGGAGTGGGGAGCCTTTTCCTTCTCCAGGGGATCTTCCCAACCCAGGAATCAAAGCCAGGTCTCCCCCCTTGCAGCTGGATTCTCTACCAGCTGAGCCAGAAGGGAAGCCTGGCCACCTCTGAAGTGTATAGATTTAATCTGCACAGTCAGCTTGGGAAATAGCTGTAGATATTGTCCTGCCTGCAAAGATAGGAACTAGCTCAGGAGGCTCAGCTGGTAAAGAATCCACCTGCCAATGCAGAAAGCCTCAGTTCAATTCCTGGGTTGGGACGATCCCTTAAGAGAGGGGAATGGCTACCCACTCCAATATTCTTGCCTGGAGAATTCCATGGACTGAGGAGCCCTCTGTACTACAGTTCATGGGGTTGCAAAGAGTCAGACATGATTGAGCAGCTCACACTAGAACACTCAGGAACACCAAGTAAATACACTCACATACACATGCTTGCCCTGGGAAGAGAGGTGGAGTCAGGACTTGAACCTGAGCTTGGACCTCAGTGGTGACCGCTGGCCATTGCATTGGTGCAGCACGAATCACGAGGCTGGGTTTAACATCTGCTCTGCCCTTAAGAGCGACACCAGGGCAAGCAAGGCCCCACACCTCCCCCTGTCACTCCAGACTGAGAGGGAAGGAAGAGCCAGGCTGGAGGAGGTCTGTGCAGGTGTACATAGGAAGCAGGACAAATGGGCGCCCAGACTCTTAGGCCAGAAGGCACCCAGGTGCTGCTGAGACTGCAGGACGGCAGGCGCAGCAGAGGGTCCTGAGCCCAGGGCAGGCGGCAGGAGCATCACCTGGAAGGAAATCGACACAGGCTGGAGCGGGGCAGGCTCCAGGACTGTGCTCTCGAATCAGAAGATGCAACTGCAGGGTTGTATGTAGTCAGTGATCTGGTTGATGCTTCTTCTTTCCTCCAAACAAGCAGAGGAAACCTTAGAAGGAGGGCAGGAGTGGAAGTGGCAGACAGTAAGCATAGCCCTCTACGGGAGAAGGTGGAGGTTGAAAAGCCAGTTATGTGTCCCCTCTTTCAATGGGCCACAAGAGACCTCCTCAAAAGTCTATGCAATCCAAGCAAGGCCCTGCTGAATGATTGTTAACATTGTTCTTTGGTGAGTCTATCACATGTAGACGTTTTGCAACAAACAGCATCAGCTGATGCCACGTTGGGCCACAGGCCCGCTGGAGTGGCTGTCTCCCTTGCCAGGCCTGCAGCCTTCCCCCTGAAACCCTCACAGCCGACTCCTCACCCATCAGGGCTTGGCTGAAATGCACCTTCTCAATGAGGCCTTCCTGGCTGCCCTAAGACTGAAACCCCCTCTCCTACACTCCTGGTGTTCTTCTTCCTTCTGAGTTATGATTTAATAGTGTTTATTTTCAGAGCAATTTTAGCAGGACACAGCAAAATGGAGTCCACAGAATTCCCATACACACCCTGCCCCCCACACACACACCACCCACCCCCATCGTCAACGTCCCTCACCAGGTGGTACATTTGTCAGAACTGATGAACCTCTGTTGACATCTTATAATCGCCCAAGTGCATGGTTTATGTTACAGTTCACTCTTGGTGATATACGTTCTCTAGATTTGGATAAATGTATAAAGACACATATGGGCTTCCCAGGTGGCTCACTGGTAAAGAATCCACCTGCCAGTGCAGGAGACTCAGGTTTGATCCCTGGGTCAGGAAGATCCCCTGGAAAAGGAAATGGCAACCCACTGCAGTATTCTTGCCTGGAGAATTCTGTGGACAGAGAAGACTGGCCGGCTACAGGCCATAGGGTCACACGGAGTCAGAACTGAGTATGCACACACCCATACACAGATAGGTGTGATGACGTGTATTCATCGTCACTGCTGTTCACTTGCTCAGTTGTGCCGGACTGTCTGCGACTCCATGAACTGCAGCACACCAGGCTTCCCTGTCCTTCACTATCTCCCAGAGTTTGCTCAAATTATGCCCGTTGAGTCAGTGAGGACATCCAACCATCTCATCCTCTGTCGTCCCCCTCTCCTCCCACCCTCTGTCTTTCCCAGCATCAGAGTTTTTTCCAGTGAGTAGGCTGTTGACATCAGGTGGACAAAGGATTGGAGCTTCAGTCCTTTCAATGAATAGTCAAGACTGATTTCCTTTAGGTTGGCTGGTTGATCTCCTTGCAGTCCAAGGGACTTTCAAGAGTCTTCTTCAGTGTCATATAAAATAGTTTCACTGCCTTAGTTCCACTGTGCTCTGCTCCACTAACCCTTGGTTACTACTGGTTTTTTCTTTATGTCTCCATAGTTTTGTCTTTTCCAAAGTGTCATATCGTTGGCATTGTACAGTGGGTAGCCTTTTCAGACTGACATCTTTCACTTAGTAATATGTATTTAAGCTTCCTCCCTGCCTTTTCATGGTTTGATAGCTCATTTTTAAGTGTACTGAGTTATATTTCATTGTTTGAATGCATTAGAGTTTATCCATTAACCTACTGAAGGTCAGGTATGTCTTTTGCACATTTTCCACTCAGTTGTGGCTTTTCTTCTCCTTCTTTTGACAGTATATCTCCTAGAGCAGAGAATTTAAATGTTAGTGGAGTCCAGCTTATCAATTCCTTCTTTCGTGGATCTTTTTGGCATTGGGTCTAACAAGTCATTGCCAGACAAGGTCATCTAGTTTCTCCTACGTCATCTTCTATAAGCTGACAGTTTTACATTTATTTTTGTCACCCACTTTGTTTATTATATGTCCCCCAAGCCCCACCCCCAGATGGAATTTAAACCTCACAAGGGAAGCTGTATTTGTCTGTTTTGTTCATTGTTGTATCTGGATTGACAAGAGAGCTGTTGTCATTCAGTCACTCAGTCATGTCCAGCTCTTTGCGACCCCATGGACTGCAACACGCCAGGCTTCCCTGTCCTTCACCATCTCCCAAAGCTTGCTCAAACTCATGTCCATTGAGTCGGTGATGCCATCCAACCATCTCATCCTCTGCTGTCCCCTTCTTATCCCGCCTTCAATCTTTTCCAGCATCAGGGTCTTTTCTAATGAGTCAGTTCTTCACATCAGGTGGCCAAAGTATTGGAGCTTCTGCTTCAGCATCAGTCCTTCCAATGAACATTCAGGACTGATTTCCTTTAGTATGGACTGGTTGGATCTCCTTGCAGTCCAAGGGACTCTCAGGAGTCTTCTCCAACACCACAGTTCAAAAGCATCAATTCTTTGGTGCTCAGCTTTCTTTATGGTCCAACTCTCACATGAGAGTAGTACATGACTACTGGAAAAACCATAGCTTTGACTAGACGAACCTTTGTAGGCAAAGTAATGTCTCTACTTTTTAATATGCTGTCTAGGTTTGTCATAACTTTTCTTTCAAGGAGCAAGCATCTTTTCATCTCATGGCTGCAGTCACCATCTCCAGCGATTTTGGAGCCACCCAAAATAAAATCTGTCACTGTTTCTGCTGTTTCCCCATCTATTTGCCATGAAGTGATAAGACCAGATGCCATGATCTTCATTTTTTGAATGTTGAGTTTTAAGCCAGCTTTTCCCTTTTCATTCTCTTTCACTTTCATCAAGAGGCTCTTTAGTTCCTCTTTGCTTTCTGCTGTAAGGGTTGTGTCATCTGCATATCTGAGGTTATTGATATTTCTCCCTGCAATCTTGATTCCAGTTTGTGCTTCATCCTGCCCAGCATGTCACAAGATGCACTCTGCATATAAGTTAAATAAGCAGAGTGACAAAATGCAGCCTTGACATACTCCTTTCCCAATTTGGAACCAGTCTGTTGTTCCATGTCTGGTTCTAACTGTTGCTTCTTGACCTGCATATAGGTTTCTCAGGAGGCAGGTACGGTAATCCGGTATTCTCATCTCTTTAAGTCAAGAGAGAGCCCAGCTCATAATATGCATTTAATTGAATGAATTAATTAAATGAATGCATTAAATGAATAAATGAATGAATATACAATATTGCACACTTCTTGGATGAGAGGATTTGTGAATTTCCTCCACTACAGGATGAAATTCATGTCTCAATGTTGCACAACTCTGTAAATGAATCTGTTGGAGCATTTAAGCTATGGTATTTTTATTACATTCAGATCAGATCAGATCAGATCAGTCGCTCAGTCGTGTCCGACTATTTTCGACCCCATGAATCGCAGCACGCCAGGCCTCCCTGTCCATCACCAATTCCCGGAGGTCACTCAGACTCACGCAGCAATGTGTCCATTGCCTTGACTAAATGACTATTTGCATAGACATTTCTTTTTGTGTCTTGGGAATGTACAGAGAAACACAGGATCTGAGAGTTTGAGCTGTTTTTAGTTCAGATACTTTCGTGTCAACCAAAGGCAGTCTTAATAAGCATCAGTCTAGGACATGTTCTGATTTGTAGCTGGCAAACTTTTATAAAGATGCTAGTGGATGTGATTTATAAGAATGTTCCTAATTATGTGATATGTACTACTTGTTACAGATGAGCACTGTAGCCAACTATCATGAATTAGGAGACCAGTCTTAAGAAGTAAGCCCCCAAAGATTTGTTAATTACCAGTTGTTCTGGAACTGTGTTGTTCCATAAAATTTGTGCCATAATATTATTATCTGTGATGTCCAGTATGGGAGCAGCTAGTCACATGTGGCTATTGAGGAATGGCAAGACTACCTTTTCAACTTGAATTGATATTAATTTGTTTAAACTTGACTGTTGAGCAGCTGGAGAAGGGAATTTTAAATTGTCTTCAATGTTAATTAAAATTAGTGGCTACCATTTGGAAGAGCACATATCTAGAAGTTTTCCTCTAGCAGAGATTAAAATCCTTGTAATAGATTGACCTGAAAGAGGTCATAAAATTGAAAGCTGAACCCCAGAATTTGCTAATGAAAAATAAGACTACACAGGGCCACAACATTTAAGCTCCAAGAGAGATCTGATCTGCCCTTATAAATAACTGCCATGGCCTATTAGATTTATCTATGTTCTTAACTGTTTTCATATTCATTGTTTTTCATGAGGTATACCCGTTTTGATCTTGACTTTATTAGGCTTTTTCAATTTAATAACCACATTCTTTTAGTAGTTACTGATTCATTTATTCTGAATTTATTTTTAATAAGTTTTTTTCTGGTTTCTAGGTAGCCAGCCATTCATTGCAATTTTAAAAACCCTTTGACTTAATACTTGGTTGGTTTATTTTCTTTATTTTTTTTTAAAGGAAAGCATTTAGAATTTCAAATTTCTCTAAGTGCAGCATGAGAACATCTTGCAATTTTAAAGAATCTGCTCGTGGTTTCTTTGATCCACTTCTATTGATTTCCTGTTTTCTATTTTTATTGATTTATGCTCTAATTCTTATTATTTCTTTTCTTCTTCTTACATTGCATTTAATTCACTCTTCTTTTTCTAGTTTCCTGTACCAGAAACCTAAATTATTGACTTTAGAATTTCCTTCTTTTCTAATGTCTGCATTCAGTATCATAAATTACCCATTTAGCATTTCATTGCAACCCACAAATTTTGATAAGTTGGGTTTTCATTTCAATTTAGTCCAAAATATTTCAAAATTTCTCTTGAATTTCTTTGTGATCCATGTGTTATTCAGAAGTGTGTAGTCTAATTTCTACTTATTTAGGAATTTTCCTGTTACTTTTTTGTATTGATTTCTAGTGTAATTCTCTTGTGATTTGAGGGCAGACATTGTATAATTCCCATTCTTTTAAATATGTTGCAGTGTGTTTTAAGGCCCAAAATGCGGTCTATGTGGATGAATGTCTAAAATAAGCTTGAGAAGTAAGCGTGTTCTGACGTTGTCGGATGGAATCACGCATGTTGTTGTTTAGTTGGTGAGTTGCGTCTGACTCTTTGTCTTAAATGAGCTTGAGAAGTAAGCGTGTTCTGACATTGTCGGATGGAATCACGCATGTTGTTGTTTAGTTGGTGAGTTGCGTCCGACTCTTGGCAACCCTGTGGACTGCAGTCCCCCAGGCTCCTCCATCCATGGGGTTTCTCGGGTAAGAACACTGGGGTGGGTTGCCATTTCCTTCTCCAGGGGATCTTCTTGACCCAGGATCGATTAAACCCACATCTCTTGCATTGCAGGCGAATTCTTTGTCACTGTGCCACCAGGGAAGCCTGACAGCTTCCTATCTATAGATGTCGTTTATATCCCGTAGACTGACAGCATTGTTGACTTCATCTGTGTCCTTTGTGATTTCTGCCCACTGAATCTGTCCATTTCTGAAAGAGGAGCCATGATGTCTCCAGCTACCATGGCGCACTCATCTGTTTCTCCTTTCAGTTCTACCAGACTTGGCTTCATGTAGTTAAGTTGTCAAGTACATATGTATTAAGAATCGCTGCATCTTCTTAGAGTTCTGACTCCTTTAATTTCCCTCTTAGTTTCTAATAACTTTTCTTACCTTGAAGTTTGCTCTTTCTGAAATTAATATAGTTCTCTTGCTTTTTTTTATTAGTGTTATCAAGGTATGTTTTTGCATCCATTTACTGTTAATTTCGGGGAAGGCAATGGCACCCCACCCCAGTACTTTTGCCTGGAAAATTCCATGGACGGAGGAGCCTGGTAGGCTCCAGTCCGTCGGGTCGCTAAGAGTCAGACACGACTGAGCAACTTCACTTTCACTTTTCACTTTCATGCATTGGAGAAGGAAATGGCAACCCACTCCAATGTTCTTGCCTGGAGAATCCCAGGGACGGGGGAGCCTGATGGGCTGCCGTCTATGGGGTCGCACAGAGTCGGACACGACTGAAGCAACTTAGCAGCAGTAGCAGCAACTGTTAATTTATAAGTGTCTTTATATTTTAAATGGGTTTCTTGTCGACAGCATATAGTTGGATCATATTTTCTGCCCTGTGACAATCTCTGTATTTTAACTGGTACATTGAACCATTGACAGTCAAAGTGGATGTAACTGAATTAATATCTACTATATATGTTACAGTTTTCTACCATTGCCTTTGTTCATTATTCATACTTTGCCTTCAACTGTTTTTCTGCTATTTGTGAGTTTAATTTAGCATTTTTACAATCATACTTTATGTCCTTCTTTAGCATATCAGTTATACTTAAAAAAATTTTTTTAGGTCTAGTGTTTGCAATATACATTTACAACTAAGTCGAGTTCACTCTCAGTGATCACAACCATTGGTATTACTCTCCAGTGGACATGGTGGTAGAGAAGTAACATGGTGTGCTGACAGGGGCGTGTAAATCTGAGTTACTCAGACGCAGTTTCACTCTTAGCTACCCCACTTCCTAGCTTTTCCATCTTGGGCAAATGTCTGCATTTAGTGTCCCATTCCTTTAAACGGGAATTGTGATTCTCACTTCGTATGTTTGTTGTTGCTGCTGCTGCTGAGTTGCTTCAGTTGCGTCCCACTCTGTGTGACCCCAGAGACGGCAGCCCACCAGGCTCCCCCGTCCCTGGGATTCTCCAGGCAAGAACACGGGAGTGGGTTCCCATTTCCTTCTCCAATGCGTGAAAGTGAAAAGTGAAAGTGAAGTCGCTCAGTCGTGTCTGACCCTCAGCGACCCCATGGACTGCAGCCTACCAGGCTTCTCCATCCCTGGGATTCTCCAGGCAAGAGTACTTAGGATAAGATAATAAATAAAGCAGAACACCTGGGGCAGTAGCAGCCACATAGACGGTGCCCAAGACAAAGTAAGTGTGAAAGATCTATAAACGCTGTATTTGTCTTGTGCTTTAGACACGTCCCTAAGAAGACTAGAATGAGTAGAATAGTCCCCAGACAAACCACATTTTGGGAGAAATGATAAAGAAGTTGAGTAAAAAGTGAAATGAATTGGAACTGAAATGCGTATTTCTTCAAATGAGCTAGATCACCTTTTCCCTGTGTTGACTGATAGCTAGCCCTCGAGCAAAGGGTGCGTGGTGCCACCCAAGACAAGCTTGGCCCCAGTTCAATGGGAATTCCCTTACACGACGGCACCCTGTGAACGCCCCACCAGGCTCAGCACTTCCTAATTTACACTTTATTTTTTGACTCACACAACTTTTACAGACAACTTTTCTAAATAGATATACATTAATAAAAGTCTGTGTATGTGTGTGTGAGTGTTAGTCACTCAATGTCTGACTCTCTGCGACCCCGTGGACTGTAGCCCACCAGGCTCCTCTGTCCATGGAATTCTCCAGGCAGGAATACTGGAGTGGGTTGCCATTCCCTCTTCCAGGGGATCTTCCCAACCCAGGGATCGAACCTAAGTCTCTGCATTGCAGGTGTATTCTTTACCATTTGACCCACCTGGGAAGCACACTTAAATAAAGGTCTATCAACCTTTAAGGACGAATAGCAACAAATATAACACAGTAAACATCCTACTTTCAAGCTGCAATATTTTTTTCTTTACTCACATTGCTCAGAAGCAACTTTTTTCTTTTTTTAAAATGTTCTTTTTATTGAAATATAGTTGCTGTGCAATATAAGTGTTCAGTATAGTGATTCGCAGTTTGTAAGGTCATACTCTATCTATAGTTATTGTAGAGTATTGGATGGATTCCCCATGTTGTACAGTACATCCCTATAGCTCATTTCATAGTAGTTGTGCCTCTTAATCCTTCACCCTTATATCAACCCTCCCAGTCACTGGTTGTCTACTTTGTTGTAGACAAACCACGACTTTGTTGTTTGTGCCTGTGAGTCTGAGGAGCTGCCCGTTCTCATCACTGACAAGGCACTTCCTCTTCCTCTTCTTATAAATGCAATGCTAGTGTTGAGTTTCCCAGTGTCAAATGATTTACAGAGCTGGCGACAAGCGATGCAGGCATCTGGAGAGCTCCCCTGCGATGTCTGGGGGTTATTGGCCTTTTCTGAAGCCCAGTTAATAATCCACCCAGTTGACCTCCCAGTAGTGACTGTGGGCAGGTGTACACCAGACATTTTATGAGCCTCCAAGTAAATATTCTTGATTCAGTGAAGAAAAGCTTTGATAAGAAGAAAACATTAATCTTCCACAATTTACGTAATTATTTAAATAAGCTTGCAAACTAATAATGCAGCAACAGTGGGGTCACTTTCCTCTTGTATTTTTTGTTGTGTAGTGATTATCAAGGAATATCAAAATATCAGTGTTATCAGTTATTTTATTCTATGTATTTAGTGAACATGGGGATTAAACACAGAATACTGTACCTCAGACTGAATTATAAATGAAACAAGCATAAACACTTGACTGCTTGGTTAGTGAACATTCAGAAGGCCTTTGATGGGGGAGTGGAGGTCACTCTTGCCTGACAGTCTGGTCCTCTGGGCCACCCAGAATGAACCCGGGGAAAAAGGAGATGCGTTTGAATCTGGAACAGTGGTCACAGAACCCAAGTGTTTTAGGAGAGTAAGCCAGAAAGGCCGATGCAGCAAGCCAGGAGCCAAGGTGTGTTTGGGGTGATGATGTTGTTGGGGCACCCCCACACACGGGCTTCAGAGGGATCTTGTACTGTAGAGTGAACCATCCACCAGAAACCCCCTGCATTATCCAAAGGGAATCATAGATCTTCAGGCTGAAGCATGGTATCTGCAGTCTTTGTTTCATTTATGCAGCAAATCTTTTTTTTTTTTTTTTTTTTGCTTATTTACTGGAGGTCATGTATTTTAAATGGGTTTCTCTGTGACTCAGCTGGTGAAGACTCTGCCTGCAATGCAGGAGACCTGGGTTTGATCCCTGAGTTGGTAAGATCCCCTGGAGAAGGGAAAGTCTACCCACTCCAGTATTCTGGTCTGCAGAATTCCATGTACTATATAGTCCATGGGGTCACAAAGAGTTGGACACGACTGAGTGTTCATTTGATTTAGGTCATACCTGAATGGTCTAGTGGTTTTCCTTACTTTCTTCAATTTAAGTTTGAATTTGGCAATAAGGAGTTCATGGTCTGAGCCACAGTCAGCTCCTGGTCTTGTTTTTGCTGACTGTATAGAGCTTCTCTGTCTTTGGCTGCAAAGAATATAATCGATCTGATTTCAGTGTTGACCAGCTAGTGATGTCCATGTATAGAGTCTTCTCTTGTGTTGTTGGAAGAGGGTGTTTGTTATGACTAGTGCATTTTCTTGGCAAAACTCTATTAGTCTTTACCCTGCTTCATTCCATATTCCAAGGCCAAATTTGCCTGTTACTCCAGGTGTTTCTTGACTTCCTACTTTTGCATTCCAGTCTCCTATAATGAAAAGGACATCCTTTTTGGGTGTTAGTTCTAAAAGGTCTTATAGGTCTTCATAGAACCATTGAACTTCAGCTTCTTCAGCATTACTCGTTGGGGCATAGATTTGGACTACTGTGACATTGAATGGTTTGCCTTGGAAACGAACAGAGATCATTCTGTCATTTTTGAGATTGCATCCAAGTACTGCATTTCGGACTCTTTTGTTGACCATGATGGCCACTCCATTTTTCTGAGGGATTCCTGCCCACAGTAGTAGATATAGTGGTCATCTGAGTTAAATTCACCCATTCTAGTCCATTTGCGTTTGCTGATTCCTAGAATGTTGACATTCACTCTGGCCATCTCTTGTTTGACCACTTCCAATTTGCCTGACGTTCCAGGTTCCTGTGCAATATTGCTCTTTACAACATGGGACCTTGCTTCTATCACCAGACACATCCACAGCTGGGTATTCTTTTTGCTTTGGCTCCATCCCTTCATTCTTTCTGGAGTTATTGCTCCACTGATCTGACATTGTACAGGAGACAGGGATCAAGACCATCCCCATGGAAAAGAAATGCAAAAAAGCAAAATGGCTGTCTGGGGAGGCCTTACAAATAGCTGTAAAAAGAAGAGAAGCGAAAAGCAAAGGAGAAAAGGAAAGATATAAGCATCTGAATGCAGAGTTCCAAAGAATAGCAAGAAGAGATAAGAAAGCCTTCCTCGGTGATCAATGCAAAGAAATAGAGGAAAACAACAGAATGGGAAAGACTAGGGATCTCTTCAAGAAAATCAGAGATACCAAAGGAACATTTCATGCAAAGATGGGCACGATAAAGGACAGAAATGGTATGGACCTAACAGAAGCAGAAGATATTAAGAAGAGGTGGCAAGAATACACAGAAGAACTGTACAAAAAAGAGCTTCATGACCCAGATAATCACAATGGTGTGATCACTGACCTAGAGCCAGACATCCTGGAATGTGAAGTCCAGTGGGCCTTAGAATGCATCACTATGAACAAAGCTAGTGGAGGTGATGGAATTCCAGTGGAGCTATTCCAAATCCTGAAAGATGATGCTGTGAAAGTGCTGCACTCAATATGCCAGCAAATTTGGAAAACTCAGCAGTGGCCACAGGATTAGAAAAGGTCAGTTTTCATTCTAATCCCAAAGAAAGGCAATGCCAAAGAATGCTCAAACTACTGCACAATTGCACTCATCTCACACACTAGTAAAGTAATGCTCAAAATTCTCCAAGCCAGGCTTCAGCAATATGTGAACCATGAACTTCCTGATGTTCAAGCTGGTTTTAGAAAAGGCAGAGGAATCAGAGATCAAATTGCCAACATCCTCTGGATCATGGAAAAAGCAAGAGAGTTCCAGAAAAACATCTATTTCTGCTTTATTGACTATGCCAAAGCCTTTGACTGTGTGGATCACAATAAACTGTGGAAAATTCTGAAAGAGATGGGAATACCAGACCACCTGATCTGCCTCTTGAGAAATTTGTATGCAGATCAAGAAGCAACAGTTAGAACTGGTCATGGAACAACAGACTGATTCCAAATAGGAAAAGGAGTACGTCAAGGCTGTATACTGTCACCCTGTTTATTTAACTTCTATGCAGAGTACATCATGAGAAACGCTGGACTGGAAGAAACACAAGCTGGAATCAAGATTGCTGGGAGAAATATCAATAACCTCAGATATGCAGATGATACCACCCTTATGGCAGAAAGTGAAGAGGAACTAAAAAGCCTCTTGATGAAAGTGAAAGTGGAGAGTGAAAAAGTTGGCTTAAAGCTCAACATTCAGAAAATGAAGATCATGACATCTGGCCCCATCACTTCATGGGAAATAGATGGGGAAACAGTGGAAACAGTGTCAGGCTTTTTTTGGGGGGCTCCCAAATCACTGCAGATGGTGATTACAGCCATGAAATTGAAAAACACTTACTCCTTGGAAGGAAAATTATGACCAACCTAGATAGCATATTGAAAACCAGAGATATTACTTTGCCAACAAAAGTCTGTCTAGTCAAGGCTCTGTTTTTTTCCAGTGGTCATATATGGATGTGAGAGTTGGACTGTGAAGAAAGCTGAGCACCAAAGAATTGATGCTTTTGACTGTGGTGTTGTAGAAGATTCTTGAGAGTCCCTTGGACTGCAAGGAGATCCAACCAGTACATTCTAAAGGAGATCAGCCCTGGGTGTTCTTTGGAAGGAATGATGCTAAAGCTGAAACTCCAGTACTTTGGCCACCTCATGGGAAGTGTTGAGTCATTGGAAAAGACTCTGATGCTGGGAGGGATGGGGGGCAGGAGGAGAAGGGGATGACAGAGGATGAGATGGCTGGATGGCATCACTGACTCGATGGACGTGAGTTTGAGTGAACTCCAGGTGTTGGTGATGGACAGCGAGGCCTGGCTTGCTGCGATTCATGGGGTCTCCAAGAGTCGGACATGACTGAGCAACTGAACTGAACTGAACTGAATGCAACACTTCAACTAGTTTCAAGTGTCGAAACCCCTGGGTATGTTATCACACAAGGCTGAACACACCCATGACTGCTCCTGCTACTCCTGATTTAGTTTAATTGCCAACAGGATGAAACCCACCTGGCTCCAGCTTTTATTTAATCCCAGACTTGACTTTTCCTTGATAGCACTGCAGATGTTAAAGTATTGTCTGTTCTAGTTTAGTTGGTAGAGTACTTAGCCAAAAAGGTTTCCCGGGCATCCATGGATAGCACCAGTGACAGCCTCCCCAGCCCTCCTCCTCCACCTCCTGGATCTGCAGCATACATTCCAAGGATTTCACCTTTCCTTGCAGGCCGGCATTTCTGCCCTGGGAGGTCTACCCCCCAAGGTGCTGATGGCTTCACTGATTGTTTACTGCTGTTAACCTTCTCTTCCCCTGAGGAGGAAATGGCAGCCTGCTCCAGTACTCTTGCCTGGAGAATTCCTTGAACAGAGAAGCCTGGCAGGCTACAGTCCATGGGGTCACAAAGTCAGACAGGACTGAGTGACTAAGCACACACACACGATCCGCTCCTCCCCTTCCCCACCTGCAGGCACACTGTGGCCAGGGCTTCACCTCTGAAAGCACGATAAGCCTGGTCTCCCCTCTCTTTTGTGTCCACCCCCTCATCCTGTCCCTGAGAGCTGCATTCGACACTTTCCCGCGATCCGAGAAGGGCTTGTCCGTTTCTATCATCCCACCCTGTGCAAACACTCAGATCCGTGCAGGACAGCTCAGCACCCACAGAACTGAGTTTGGTGGGTGGTGATGGGCACTGGGCCCCCCCAGATGAGAGGTTCGCTGAGAACAAGCACCCAAGCACCAGTGTCTCTGAGTACCTAAGTACTAATCACGTGCTGAATTAAGAAAATAATTAGGAAAATATCAGCACTCTTAAAATACTATATTGGAGAATGCTAAGCAATACCTTAATAGTTCTGTAGGAATAGTTAACTATATTCTAAAATTATAAAGGTATTTTAAAACACTCATAAGGATTTTAAAAGCTCATCTGTCATCCCTCGATCCAGCAATGCCATTGATATTTTTAAGGTAAGAATGTACACAGATTTTACAAACTTGAGTAATGCCTAAAGATGTAAAAATGGATGTGGAATTCTCTTCTTACATCCCTCCTCCTTGATTTCCTCTCCCTGAACGTAACCAGCTTCGGCAATTTTTCATTAGCCCTTCTAGGAAAATACTTTAAGTGGAGATGCACACTTAAAAAAATGAACACATTTGGAATCACACTATATACTTTATTATACATTTTAAAGGAGAAGGCGATGGCAACCCACTCCAGTACTCTTGCTTGGAGCATCCCATGGACAGAGGAGCCTGGTGGGCTACAGTCCATGAGGTCGCAGAGAGTCGGACATGACTGGGCTACTTCACTTTCACTTTTCACTTTCATGCACTGGAGAAGGAAATGGCAACCCACTCCAGTATTCTTACCTGGAGAATCCCAGGGACGGGGGAGACTGATGGGCTGCTGCAGAGAGTCGGACATGGCTGATGCAACTTAGCAGCAGCAGCAGTAGCAGCATACACTTTAAAAAAATTTTAACAACTTCTGGGAACCCTACATTATAAGCCTAAACCTTACAGGTTTTGAACTTACTCTGATTTTGTTCAAATTCTTATACTTTCCCAGGTAACCTTGAATATGTTATTTAATCAGCCAGACTCTGTATTTCCTTGTCCATAGAAGGAAGAGCAGAGTGATACCAACCTTCCAGGATGTCTGTGATAAATAAGGTGTAAGATAGGAAATGTTGGCCATAATCTTAGGAGCTCACACAAAAGTGTTTACTTAAGATTATCATCAGGACATAATTAACTGGCCTTTTAAAATGGTTATATACTCTCCAAATTACAAAAAAAAAATGTACTTTAAAAATCACTCTGAACTAATTGATAAACATTATTTATTTTTGTTATTAATTTGTTTTGTCTGTACTTTTAAATTATTATAAACAGTGACTGAATTATACATTCACAAATATGTATCAATACTGGGGGAGTGCCTACTAGAAGCATTTGGCAATACAGGAGAGCTGTTTTTCTCTTTCTGACTTACTTCACTCTGTATAATAGCCTCTAGGGAAGAATAGAGAGAATAGCATTGAAACATATACAATACCATATGTAAAACAGATAGCTGGTGGGCATTTGCTGTATTACACAAGCTCAAACCCCGTGCTCTGCAATAACCTAAGAGGGTGGGCCGGAATGGGAGGTGGGAGGGAGGTTCTCGAGAGAGGGGCCATATGTATGCCTGTGGCTGATTCGTGTTGATGTATGGCAGAAACTACTGCAATATTGTAAACAATTATCCTTCAATTAAAAATAAAGTAAGCAAGCATTCCAGAGGGTTAAAATCCTGGAATCAAATGATACATTTTCAGAGTTGACAGATGGGCTGGGAGGGGCCCCAGTTCACCCTTTCTCGGGTCACACTGCCAGTCTGTTACCAACAGTTATCAACTCTGAAAGTCCTTGTCGCTCTAAACGTAAAAGGTGGTCTCCGTTTTCTCTCACTTAAGCTATTTTTGCCATTGTGCTTCATTGTCTGTTATACTGTACTTTATTTTTTTTACTTTTATAATCAATTCTTTTCTATTTCCCAAATACCTTGTTTAGAAAGAGCTCCCCAATTCCCTAAACTATTCCTTTTTGCTCCCTACTGGATTGATTTCATTGTTACGCTTTTATAGAAAGCGTCGCATCATATTCAGGTGTGAACAGCATTTTGCTACTGACTGTATCTGTTCGTTCCTTCAGTTGCCCAATTCCATCCGACTCTTTGCAACCCCATGGCCTGACTGCAGCACACCAGGCCTGCCTGTCCCTCACCATCTCCCAGAGTTTGTCCAAGTTCATGTCCACTGCATCAGTGATGCCATCCAGACATCTCATCCTCTGTTGCCCTCTTCTCCTTCTGCCCTCAGTCTTTCCCAGCATCAGGAACTTTTCCAGGGAGTCACCTGTTCTTATCAAATGACCAAAATACAGGAGCTTCAGTTTCAGCATCAGTCCTTCCAATGAATATTCAGGACTGATTTCCTTTAGGATTGACTGGTTTGATCTCCTTGCTGTCCAAGGGACTCTTAGGAGTCTACTCCAGCACCACAGTTCAAAGGCATCAATTCTTTGGCACTCTGCCTTTGCGGTCCAGCTCTCACAACTGTACATGATCATTGGGCAGACCACAGCCTTGACTATACGGACCTTTGTCTGCAGAGTAATGTCTCTGCTTTTCAACACACTGTCTAGGTTTGTCATCGCTTTCCTGCCAAGAAACAGTTGTCCTCTGATTTCATGGCTCCAGTCACCATCCTCAGTGATTTTGGAGCCCAAAAAGAGGAAATCTGTCACTACTTCCACATTTTCCCCTTCTGTGTGCCATCCAATAATAGGGCCGGATGTCATGATCTTAGTTTTTTAATATTTAGTTTTAAGCTGATTCGCTCCTCTATCATATAGAGGTTATTTAGTTCCTCTTCACTTTCTGCCTTTAGAGTGGTGTCATCTGTGTATCTGAGGTTGTTGATGTTTCTCCCACCTATTTTGATTCCAGCTTGTAACTCATCCAGCCCAGCATTTCTCATTATGTGCTCAGCATATCAGAGAAGGCAATGGCACCCCACTCCAGTACTCTTGCCTGGAAAATCCCATGGATGGAGGAGCCTGGTGGGCTGCAGTCCATGGGGTCGCTAAGAGTCGGACACGACTGAGCGACTTCACTTTCACTTTTTCGCTTTCATGCATTGGAGAAGCAAATGGCAACCCACTCCAGTTTTCTTGCCTGGAGAATCCCAGGGGCAGGAGAGCCTGGTGGGCTGACGTCTATGGGGTCACGCGGAGTCGACACGACTGAAGTGACTTAGCAGCAGCAGCAGCAGCTCAGCATATAGGTTAAACAAACAGGGTGGGAGCAGACAGCCCTGTCATACTCCTTTCTCAATCCTGAATCAATCAGTTGTTCATGGTTCATGGTTCTAACTGTTGCTTCTTGACCTGCATACAGGTTTCTCAGGAGACAGGTAAGATGGTTTGGTATTCCCATCTCTTTAAGAGCTTTCCGCAGTTTGTTATGATCCACACAGTTAAAGGCTTTAATGTAGTCAATGAAACAGAGATAGATATTTTTATGGAATTCGCTTGCTTTCTTTATGATTCAGTAAATATTGGCAATTTGATCTCTGGTTCCTCTGCCTTTTCTAAACCCAGCTTGGACATCTGGAAGTTCTTGGTTTGCATAATGCTGAAGCCTAGCATGTAAGATTTTAAGCACACTTTTACTAGCAAGGGAGATGGGTGCAATTGTCCAATGGCTAGAATATTCTTTAGTACTACCCTTCCTGGGGATTGTGATGAGGATTGGCCTTTTCCAGTCCTGTGGCCACTGTTGGGCTTTCCAGATTTGCTGACATATTGAATGCAACACCTTGATGGCATCATCCTTCAGGGTTTTGAATAGTTCTACTGGAATTCCATCACACCCACTAGCTTTATTAGCAGCAGTTTTTCCCAAGGCCCACTTGGCTTCACACTTCAGAATGCCTGGCTCTGGGTGACCGATCGAACCATCATAATAATCTGGTTCGTTGAGGTCTTTTTGGTACAGCTCTTGTGTGTGTTCTTTCCATCTTTTCCTGATCTCTTCAGCATCTACTAGGTCTCCGTTGTTTCTGTCCTTTATTGTGACCATCTGCGGGTGAAATGGTCCCTTGATATTTCCAGTTTTCCTGAAGACATCTCTAGTCTTTCCTCTTCTGTTGTTTTCTTCTAGAGAAGAGATGCAAAAAGCAAGGGAGAAAGGGAACGTTTCAGTCAACCAAATGAAGAGTTCCAAAGAATAGCAAGGCGAGACAAGCAGGCCTTCTTCAATGAACAGTGCATAAAACTAGAAGAAAACAGATGACTATATTGGGTTTATAAATTTATGTCTTTCTTTGAGAGCTCCCCCACCCACCCTGACCCGTATTACTATCTAGGGCTGTGTGTGTGCTTTCTCCTCCATTTTTTCCAGTAAAGGACCTGACCTTGGTATGTTGTGAGATCTCACTCTGCTCCAAGAGTCAAGTCCTTTAACCTCCACACCACTGTTTCTGAAAAGATGGGGTGGAAAGGGCTTAGGAGTGGACCCCTCGTCCCCTAATTCTCAGCCCCCTATGTGACCCTTTTCCACGTGGGTTCTCCCTGGAGGGAACCGTGTGTGTGTGTGTGTGTGTGTGTGTGTGTTTCTCTGACTCTTTGCGACCCCTTAAACTGTAGCCCTCCAGGCTCCTCTGCCCATGGAATTCTCTAACCAAGAATACTGGAGTGGTTGTCATTTCCCACTCCAGGTTTCTCCCTGGAGGGAACAGCATGTTTGTGAGCAGGTGATAAAGCAGTGATGCACCCTTCTTTCTCCCTCTCTCTTCTGCAGTCAGGCATGATAAGAACCCAGGAAGCGGACTACTTCCTGAAGCCCCTCCCTTCACACCTGGCAGGGAGCCCCAGTGACTCCACGGGGGGCAGGCCTCCCTCCCACATCCTGTACAAGAGATCCACCGAACCACCAGCCATGGAGCCGCACGGGGTCGCGATGATGGAGAAGAAGTGGGGGCTGGAAAACCACCATCTCTTCCACCATGAAGATCAGTCGCCACGCGGCTTCAGCTTCAGGCACCCACAGGAGCAGCATTTCTGCGGAAGGCGCAAGAAATGTATGTAAGGACGATTCTTTTTGTAATTTAACAATTAGGATGTTAAGTAAGACACTGGAGTATTTTTAATTTTCTTCAAAGTAGTCTGCCCTCGAGGTGAAATTTATTGACCACCTTTGCTAATCCTAAGTGATGATTCCAAAGAGAACCCATCGTCTGGATGTTCAGGATAAAACATCTTTCCATGGCATATGGATAAAGGTAGTTTTTTTTTTTTTTTTTTTTTTTAATTTTAAGAGCTGTTCCCTGGGCAGACTAAATGACATGATTCACAGAAATGTGGACTCCTCTACCAGACATCTTCAAAAGAATCCTGGTGTCTCTACCCAGTAACTTTATTTTTGAGGTCTAGATTTGTTACAGCTGACATGCTTTTCCCACTGAGGTGATTTATCCCTAGGCAGGCTTATATACTTCACTCATCACGTCAGAAGACACAGGATGCATGGTGTAGTTTACCTACAATTTTTCACCAAGGCTTTATTGAAGTCCTCTTTGTTTGAGTCATGAACATTTAGGAAGAGAAATGATACACTTTATGTAGGAAGCTCTCACAGACTCAGGAATAGAAGTGCAGTTTTTTCTGAACTTGTCTTCGTCTGCTTCAGCTTTCCCCTCAAGCAGGGCTTTATTTATTAATAGTAAACCTTCCCCAAGGCACTTCTGGAAGCCCACCTTTCTCTGCTGCTTAGCTTCACTGGCCGCTGGGCCAGCACACTCACATAAGTGTGGGCACATGCAGGGGCTCCATAACACACTGGGAGAAGAGAGAATGACCCAGAATCACTTGGCACCTACGACCGAAGAACAAGCGCGGCTGACCTGTTCACACCTGTGTGTCATCCGGACGCATGTCCTGTAAATCAGTCTCAGATACATTCAGAAGGTCTCAAAAATCTCATCCCAAACTGACCAAGAGTGGGCTGGGTCTTAGGGGAGGCAGCAGGAAGAACAGTATTGAGCACAAGGAGAGCGAACAGGAGGGTGAGGAGGTCAGAGAGGTCCAGCTGAGTGAGCATCAGAACAGGGCACATTGACCAGCAGTGGCTTCCTCAGTCTGTGCAGACAGGGAGGAGGTGGGGGCGTGGCCAGACAGACCAATGGCGGGGCCTGGTAGGCCGGGGGCGGGGCCAGGCAGGTCAGGGGTGGGGCCAAACAGGTTGGGGCGGGCCCAGACAAATCAGGGCGGGGTGAGACCAGTTGGAACAGACAAGAGAGGCGGGACTCAGGCACAGACGAGGTCAGAGCCAGGAAGATGCTGGCGGGGCTCCCAGTGAGGGTGTGGTCAGAGTAGGACAGACTCCATGTGTCAGAGACAGAAAGATGACCAAGCACCTGGATCCAGGCAGGAAGGATGGGCAGGGCTGTCCACACCTCTTTGACAGGCCGCTCCAGGGCCCAACGCAGATGTTTCAGTGTCTCTGAGCCATCCAGCAGTGCTGACCCTTCTGGAATGAATGTGACCCTTTCATTCTTATCTGGAGGTGATCGGAGTCATTCAGACCATAGCTCAAAGGCAGCGCACCTGGGCGTCAGCACAGTACGATTGTTCTGTTTGGTGTGCGGTCTGTGCGCGTGTGTTCGTGTGCACGTGTGTCCATGCCTTTGTCTCCAGAGGCATTTCAGAGTCTCAGTGGTGGAGTCTGGTTGGTCAGAGGGAGATATCTGAATAAGGCACTAAATTATACAATAAGACTTGCAGTTGGAAAATGGAAAAATGTAGCCATTTTTTTTTCTCTTTTTTAATCTTAATTTTTTAAATTAGGAAAGTATGATAACTCATTTACAGGAGTCTTGGAATATACAGAACAAGGTTACATATAGTTCCACTATATATTACAGGTTTTTTTAAGTAGATGAAGATTTTTAGTTGGAGTTTCAATATCAAACTCTCAAAAATCAATAGAACAAATATACAGAGAAGTAGAAGGCTATAGTAGACCTGAAAAGCACTGTTTTCATAATAAAACTAGAAAAAAGGTGGCGGAAAATGCCTCTCACTGGTGCGCGGCGTCAGTGGCTGATCTAGTGCTGTTGATTTGCCATCTCTGCCCACTCCTGCAGGGCACGTGGCAGTTCTGTGCCCTGGGCCCCCCGAGCAGCTGGGGCCATGCCTAGCAGAAGTGGCACAATCCCTGTGAGCTGAGCACTTAATCCTCAGGGCTCACTTATCTGACAGCGTGGGACACGATATTCCCACACTGTCCATGAGGCTTTGGGCTTCCCTGGAGGAATCTCCATCTTCTGTCTCAGCGGGGTTTACACCTACAAAGATTCTTCCCTAGAGTCTCTGTTCAGGAGATGAGGGATCTTCCTGTGTGTTTAGGCTTCCCTAGTGGGCTGCCGTCTATGGGGTCGCACAGAGTTGGACACGACTGAAGCAACAGCAGCAGCAGCGGCTCAGACAATCAAGACTCTGCCCGCCGTGCAGGAGGCCCAGGTCCAGTCCCTAGGTGGAGGAGATCCCTGGAGAAGGAGATGGCCACCCACTCCAGGATTCTTGCCTAGAGAATTCCATGGGCAGACCACGGGGTCACAAAGAGTCAGACACGACTGAGCTGCTAACCCTTTCACTTTCCTGTGGGTTTAAGCATCTCTCTCTGTTGAAAAGGGCAGAGAAAAGCAGGCTGGTTTGCTTAAAATCAATTGTGACTCTGCACCTCAGGCTCAAATAGTGGCTTGCTGCTTATAGCTAAGGCATCATGGGTGGGTTTTGAGCTGGGACTCACGTGTGGCGGGAGACACTGTGGGACCGTATTAAGCAAGTGACTTGTTTTGAGGGGCTTTTCAGACCCAAGGCCAGTGAGACCACCACCTCTGTGCTTCTGTCTCTTTCCAGTACTGAGGGCCTGGGGAACTGCTGTGTTCCCATCTCTGCTTGTACCCTGTACTTAGGGAAATTAAGACTAAGGGCCCTGGGACCACACTGCCAGATCTGAAATCCATTCCCAATGCCTTCTAGGGAGGGATTTTGAGAAAGTGATGTTCGTCTCCCACGTCTCGGTGGCCTCACTCCTACCCATGGCTGGTGTAGAGAGTGAGTGGGTTATACAGAGACATCTCTTACGGGGGAGACCACATCGGTGTAAACTGCATCAATGCAAATGGCGTGTGATGAGTGCTTATTAAACTGTAGCCAGTGTAACCGTTATCCTCCCAAGAGTTCTTTTAAGTTTGCAAGTATTTTAGCAAAGAAAGATAAAATGCAGTGGATGTGAGTATCAGTCAGTCAAAACAGTGTCTTCTAGCTGAGTATTCCATGAGCAGAGCTGGTATAGCTTTTGAATTAGTGCCACATTTATTTTTTCGGCTCCAAAATCACTGAAGATGGTGACTGCAGCCATGAAATTAAAAGACGCTTACTCCTTGGAAGGAAAGTTATGTCCAACCTAGATGGCATATTAAAAAGCAGAAATATTACTTTGCCAACAAAGGTCCATCTAGTCAAGGCTGTAGTTTTTCCAGTGGTCATGTATGGATGTGAGAGTTGGACTGTGAAGAAGGCTGAGTGCCGAAGAATTGATGCTTTTGAACTGTGGTGTTGGAGAAGACTCTTGAGAGTCCCTTGGACTGCAACAAGATCCAACTAGTCCATCCTAAAGGAGACCAGTTCTGGGTGTTCATTGGAAGGACTGATGCTGAGGCTGAAACTCCAATATTTTGGCCACCTCATGCAAAGAGTTGCCTCATTGGAGAAAACTCTGATGCTGGGAGGGATTGGGGGCAGGAGGAGAAGGGGACAACAGAGGATGAGATGGCTGGATGGCATCACTGACTCGATGCACATGAGTTTGGGTGAACTCCAGGAGTTGGTGATGGACAGGGAGGCCTGGCATGCTGCTATTCATGGGGTTGCAAAGAATCAGACACAACTGAGCGACTAAACTGAACTGACTGACTGAATTTAGTAATTCACCTAATTCAGTAAAGTACTGCCACCTAATACGTGGATACTTTCACACGGAGCAGTTCTAACCACATTTTCTGAGGCATCCACCAAACTTGACCATTTTTAGCGTAATGTCAACTTCCCGATTATCAAAGCCAAAACTATTTTTAAACAGCTTGCTCTAAGAGGACCAAGTCTATTTTGTCTTCCAGTTAAATTAGGTAAATATTTATAATACTTTTGAGGAAATTCAGCTCTACATTGGATCTGTCTGGAGCATTTATAACCCACTGGAAATACTACAGACAATCTGGCTGTGTGTTTATAACCCACTGGAAATACTACAGACTATCCAGCTGTGTGTCCAGACCCGGGAATCAACTTTAAAACCTCTCAGGTCATTAAAAGTCTTCAAATGAGAACACCGTGTAAGACAGCACTTCTTTTTGTAATTATTAGTTTTATTGATCTGTCAGTGACTCCATTTTGGAGCCCTGTTACACATACCCTTGTGTTCACAATCTTGGAACATCTTGCTTTTAGACACCAGCACTTCAGAGCCAGAGTGATCTTTTTGTTTTTGTTGTTGAGTTGCTCAGTCGTGTTGTCCTCTTTGTGACCCCACGGACTGCAGCACGCCAGGCTTCCCTGTCCATCACCAGCTCCCAGAGTGTGGTCAAAATCATGTCCATTGAATCAGTGATGCCACCCAACCATCTCGTCTTCTGCCGTCCCCTCTCCTCTTGTTGCCAGTCTTTCCCAGCATCAGGTTTTTTTTTCCAGTGAATCAGCTCTTCACACCAGACGGCCAAAGGATTAGAGCTTCAGCTCCAGCATCAGTCCTTTCCAATGAATATTCGGGGTTGATTTCCTTTAGGACTGACTGGTTTGATCTCCTTGCAGTCCAAGGGACTCTCAAGAGTCTTCTCCAGCACCACAGTTTGAAAGCATCAATTCTTTGGTGCTTAACCTTCTTTATGGTCCAACTCTCACATCCGTTCATGACTACTGGAAAAAGCACAGCTTTGAGTATACAGACCAATTTGTTTTAAATCAGGAGAAATTTATACAAAAGTCAGTATAATGATGAATTCTATGACATCTAGGCTATGCAAACTTTATTTAAATGTAGTGTCCCACCTTAACACAAGTTTTGCATCACAGTTTTAAGGGTTTTATGGTTCATTTAATGAATATTCATCTTTAAATCCATTTTCTTTAGCGCAAGCTTTGCCACTGGTTTTGTGTGATGACTTTGCTTTTACTTCCTCTCCAAACGCCCCCCTGTAGACATGCCCAAGCCTCCCAAAGAAGACCTTTTCATCTTGCCAGACGAGTATAAATCATGTGTAAGGCAAAAGCGGTCCCTTCTGAAGTCCCATAGGAATGAAGAGCTGAATGTGGAGACGCTGGTTGTGGTTGACAAAAAGATGATGCAAAACCACGGCCATGAAAACATCACCACCTACGTGCTGACAGTTCTCAACATGGTAGGCTCGTCCCGCTCTTTGGGTCACGTGTGTAATTCTGCCTTATGGTGTGTGTTCGTGTGTGTGTTTGCCTCCTTCTTTTACTTGTGGATTTATGTTTTGTACTCAATAAGTATTTTATCGATGATAGCTCCTTCACTTTTACTATACTCCAATCAGAAGAGCCATTTTCAGTCCTTGAGAGAATAAAATTTGAAAGATGAACAATTTGGCCCTCTCTGTAAGTCGATAACATATTTCAAGTTTATGATGTCTCCATTTATCAGAAATCTCCAAGAGGATACTGAGACATTTGAGTGCAGTAAGTCTGCCCGTTGGCATTATATATGTGTGATTTTAGACGGCCCTGTAGAAATGCCCATCTCCCCTGGTGGCTCAGATAATAAAGAATCCGCCTGCAATGAGGGAGACCTGGGTTTGATCCCTGAGTTGGGAAGATTCCTTGGAGAAGGGAATGGCAACCCACTCCAGTATTCTTGCCTGGAGAATTCTGTGGAGAGAGGAGCTCGGTGGGCTATAGTCCATGGGGTCACAAAGGGTTGGACATGACTGAAGTGACTTAAAACACAGCACATAGAAATGGTCATCTTTTTAGGAATATGCGTATAAAAGACGCATTATTTTATCTACAAGAACAAGAAGCAGTACACCGTTTAGAGTGTCACTGCAGTGGTGAACTAAGTGGAAATGAAATCCAAAAACAAAGGGATGTATGTATACATGGGGCTTCCCTGGTAGCTCAGTGGTAAAGAACCCACCTGCCAGTGCAGGAAATATGGGTTCAGTCTCTGAGTTGGGAAGATCCCTTGGAGAAGGAAATGGAAATCCACTCCAGTGTTCTTGCCTGGAAACTCCCACAGACAGAGGAGCCTGGCATGCTGTAGTCCATGGAATGACAGTGTTGGCCATGACTTTGTGACTAAACAACAACAGCTAATAATATAGACATATGATACCTATGACTGGCTCCCTCCGTTGCACAGCAGAGACTAATGCAACACTGTAAAGCAACTAGACTCCAGTAAATTTTCTTTAAATGTCACTGCAGATAAAAATGTGTCTGGCTTCATGTCTGCTTGGCAGCTCTGCTGCTGCTGCTGCTGCTAAGTCACTTCAGTCGTGTCCGACTCTGTGTGACCCCATAGACGGCAGCCCACCAGGCTCCCCCATCCCTGGGATTCTCCAGGCAAGAACACTGGAGTGTGTTGCCATTTCCTTCTCCAATGCATGAAAGTGAAAAGTGAAAGGGAAGCCGCTCAGTCGTGTCTAACTCTTCACGACCCCATGGACTGCAGCCTACCAGGCTCCTCCGTCCATGGGATTTTCCAGGCAAGAGTACTGGAGTGGGGTGCCATCGCTTGGCAGCTCTAGTCTTTACTAAAGTGTGGCAAGAGGTGTCTAAGCCCCATTCCACCTAAGTGGAATCTGCATAACAGAAGACATAATTTGGGGCCATCAAAGTGCATTTTTAAAATAGTTGTATTTGAAACATATGTTTCACATCCCAATAAACAGAATACCCCTAAATATGATTCAGTTTGCCGTGATTCGGCATGGCTTCTCTCACTGTGCTCGTTTTTTGGCGGCCAGACCCTCATGGTTTCCAGTCTCCCAGGGGACTGAGGGAGGTGGTCACCCAGAGGCACCCGCCACTGCAGGTCTCTGCCATTTGTAAACATTGCCTGTGTTCTGTTGAGCTTTTCCCGCATTTCCACATCTTGGTGCCAAATCAGTTCCCTGGAGCTTCCCATGACTGTTGACTCATCCTCACTCATCACCTCAAATGCCTGAGGCGAAGCCTAATCAAATGCTTGATCACTCTGATCACTCGTTTCTACTCCTGTGACCTTCACCTCTAATGACTGCATCTCCCCTTGATCACCGTCTTTCTGCATTGATTTCCTTCTCTTTCTTATATCCTCCTGGTCTTTTCCCAAGAAGTTCTCTCATGCTTCTGGAATCTTTCGCTAGGACAGCTTGGGGAGTGCTTACCTGTGGATCTCCACTGTCAGTTAAAAAAGAAACTTCCTTGTAGTCTAATGAGGACACTTAACCAACTAAGGGGTCTTGTAAGCCCTTCACTGGTGTTTGATAACACGTGGGACCTGCCTCCCCACACTTCATTGTTTTGCTTCCAAGCACCAACCATAAGGACCCACCAGTTGGTGTGATTAGATGTTCCCATACATGTGTGTCTTTGGCTTTCCTGGTGGCTCAGATGATAAAGAATCTGCCTGCCATGCAGGAGACCTGGGTTCCATCCCTGGGTTGGGAAGATCCCTTGGATAAGGGAAAGGCTACCCACTCCAGTATTCTTGCCTGGAGAATCCCATGGACAGAGGAGCCTGGCAGGCTACAGACCATGGGGTCTCAAAGAGTCAGACACAACTGAGCAACTAACACTTTCACTTTCACACTTTCACTTTCACACTTTGACTTCACATCCCTGTGTGCCTAGTAGTGTCAGAAACCGAACATTGCTCTGTCAGTGGAGAACACAGGATTGGCCTTCAGCTGTGAACTCCAGGCTAAGGGCTGGGGAAAGGGTGTCATGTGCAGGGACTGACATGAATTACCTGTCTTTCCCAGGTGTCTGCTTTATTCAAAGATGGGACAATAGGAGGGAACATCAACATTGCCATTGTCGCCCTGATTCTTCTGGAAGAGGAACAGGTATCCTGTCTTTGATACAAGCAGCTTCCCCCCACTCAGAAAAATAAATGCAAAATATTCATTTTCCTAAATTTAATTTTTCTATGGATTCTTTCCTTCTCTTTCCCTTGAGGACAGAAATGTTCTGATATTGTGTGTCTACTACAGTCAGTTTCTTGTCAGTTCCCATAATGCTTATGCGACTTTTGTTTGTGATTTTTGTGTGGAGAAGTAAAGCATACTCATTTGCTTGGCTAATAAGAAAATGGAAAGGAAAAGTAACTTTAAAATATCTTTATACATTTGGCCGCACTGTCTTAGTTGAGATGCTCAGGATCTCCGATCTTAATTGCGGTGTGCAGGGTTCTTTAGTTGTGGCCTGTGGGATTTAGATCCCTGACCAGAGATTGAACCTAGGTCCCTTGCATTGAGAGCGTGAAGTTTTAGCCACTGGACCACTGTGGAAGTCCCAAAAAGAACTACTGTAAACACCTGGGTGGGAAATACACTAGGAATACGAAGTGTGTTCCACTGTGAGCCTGAGGATGCAGGTGGAGTCTTTTGTTAGAAGGCGTTTAATAGTGCCCCGTAGCCCAGAGGTGACACCGCCCCATAGCCCGGAGGTGGCACTGCCCCATAGCCCGGAGGTGGCACTGCCCTGTAGCCTGGAGGTGGCACCACCCCGTAGCCCGGAGGTGGCACCGTACTGTGCGGTCCTGTGTGCTTGCACTCTGTAACCTCCCAACTGCTGACACTCACCTTCACCACCTTCAGTCTCAGCATTTTATTCTTACAGAGTCTAGAATGTCAGGCACATTGCTCTTATTGCATGCAAACCTCCAAATTATGCTGGATCTTGGGAGCAGTGGGGAAAAGATTCTCTGACACCTTCATTTCAGAAGCCCTGTGTGGACACACAGAGGTGCACCTCCGTTCACAATGCACCTTGGGTGGGCGTCTTTTGTGGCAGAAGTAAGGGGGCGTTTCTTAGCCATAAAGGGCTCTCAGTTCTATCTTTCCCTGAGCTGGTCATTGACTGGACGTCAAGGAGTGAACCCCAGGTCCTAGTCAGGCACCCAGCCTCCAGTTCCACCCTTGCTGGTGTTTCGGCAGTCTCCTGTTAGCCATGGTTGTCTTCTTTATGAAACAAATAATTTTTAGATGAACTCTGAGATCCTTGATAAGATCTCAGACGCCTTCAGATTGGCAGGTTCTGGGCTGCGGCTCTCTTTGCATGCAGGCGGGGTGTGCAGGGGCAGGTGTGTTTCTGGACTGAACAGTCAGTGAAGTATAACTCCATTGCCTCTCGTATGTGTCTGCAGAGGGGGCTGCTGAATGAGCAGGGATTCCCAGGTGACAGGTTAATTATTCTCTGCATTAAAATGTTTCACCTTGGAATTCATCCAAGCAGCAAAGAATAAGCGAGGTTATCGTTTGATCATACACCTGTGTTAACTTTAATTAATGCAGTTTTCCTGGAAATCACCGGCTGAAGAATGTAAGGCATGTCCCAGGGTTGATGTACAGCATTAAGTTTGGGTGCATTTGGCTCTCTGGAAAGACACAGTAAACACTGAAGGAAGAAACATGTTAGTGACTGAGAGACATGGTTCCAGCTCAACACTCTGGTCAGAAAAGCTTTAAACAAGTTGTCCTGAAATGGAGATGTTTAAGCTGGTTTTCTGTGACTATCCATAGGAAAATATATCAAACCTATAGATAAGTTTTAAATAACTCATCTGCCAGCTTTGAGAGCTCTTCTTACCAGCCCCTTACCGAGAGTTCACGTGACCTTCATTCTGATCTTTCACTGCTGATCTATTAGAACTTGGTGTCTATAGCATGGTAGCTCAGTGGTAAAGAATCTGCCGGCCAATGCGGGAGATGCGGGTTTGATCCCTGGGTTGGGAAGATACCCTGGAAGAGGAAATGGCAACCCACTCCAGTATTCTTTCCTGGGAATTCCCATGGACAGAGGAGCCTGGTGGGATATAGTCCTTGAGGTCACAAAAAAGTCAAACATGATTTAGCTACTGAACAACAGCAGCAATACATGGAGGAGGCTGAACGTCATCTGGAACTATCCTTCTAGTTCCAGCCTGTTTTCTAGAAATAAAGAAATTTATTTTTAGAAATAAATAAATAAAGCTTTGTCAGTTGAATAGCCCCTTCTTACAACATGATGTCTCTGTGGAAAGTTGACCTAATTTAACAGTGTAATAATAACTCTTTGAAGAGTTACAGACACAGAAGTAATGTTTTTTGGGTCATGGAAGTGTGATCAGTGATTGAATGCATCCCCATTGTCTTTGTACAGAACTAGAGAAAGGAACGTGAGCATCTACACTGAATCTACAAGTTTTATATGCAACACCCTCCTTTGGATTTTAATACATGAGATGGATAAATTAGTTCGTCTGCCATTCAGATTCACCCACGTCATTGAAATCCAAATCAATGCTAGTTTGCGGTGATGACAGTGCCCGTGCAATTGCCTGACGTGCTTTCTTCCTTTTTCTCGGGCTCTCGGGTGCCCTCCCACGCAGCCAGGGTTGGTGATAAGCCATCACGCGGACCACAGCTTGAGCAGCTTCTGCCAGTGGCAGTCTGGACTGACGGGGAAAGATGGGGCTCGCCACGACCACGCCATCTTACTCACCGGCCTGGACATATGCTCCTGGAAGAACGAGCCCTGTGACACCCTGGGTAAGAGCCTCCGCTGGGATTTTGACAGATTCGTGTGTGCCGTGCACCGTCAGCAGCCCGGGATATGGAGGGTTCTCGCCTCCCTCCCAGATCCGTAAGTGGCAGCTGCTGCTGAGTGCCTTTGTGAGAAACAGACGCCTTCCCTGCATAAACGTTGGCCAAACTTAAGAGTGCTCTTGTCGTCAACAAAATCACTTCTTTCCCATGGAAAAGTGAAAGTGAAAGTGAAGTCTCTCAGTCTTCCTCTTTCCCATGGAAAGGTCTCACCGATTCAAGAACTCCTGTCTCTTCTAATTTAAGAGATAATGTCTTCCATTTCTTCCTCTAATTGTGAGGATCAAGAGCTCCAAGTGGGTCTCTCATGATAGGAAAGAAATATGTTTGTGAATATTTATAGAGATAGCAACAACATTGTGTTCCTCATCTTTTTGTTTCTCTATAAATATCTCAAGCTTAGCCACTTTTAGCATGTTTAAAGGGCTGGCTGTATCTTAGTGGTACCTTATGATGCAAATTTTTTTTATACTTTTCCAAACAGTGTAAACAGTGAAATGTGAAACAGGAAACCCTTGGACAATCACACAAAAGGCCTGAACAAGGTGGGAGAAGGCGTTTGTTCTCTCTTTGTGGAACAACAGTCCACAGTTCTGTGTAATGTTCAAGTTACAGGTTACAATGGGGGCAACGTCCATGAGGAGGTTCTTTTGCAAATGGTGTAAAATAGTGTAAACAGTGAGCTACTAACAGAGGTGCTCCTGGACTTTTTTTTTTTTTCTGTTTCTCCATTTCTTTCCAAGGTCTTGGGGAAGAAGTCTCTTTGTTACAAAAACATTCAAACAAGGCTGGGTTTGATAGAAGTCAGTCCTGACTCCTTGTTCCCAGAAAGGCCTGCATACAAAGTGGGCCCTCAGCCACCTGCGTCGCTGTGGGATCCAGCAGGGTTCCCGGCCGCCAGCTGGTGAGCCTGACCTACTGGGCCTACACCGTGGATACAGTGAGGCTGACCCGGAACGCCTGCTTTCCTTCTGGGGCCTGGAACCGGGGCCCACACCAGGCAGAGGTGCCCTGTGGGCAGCCCCCAGCCGCCTGGACCTGAGTCTCTGCTGAGCAACCTGGTCGGTGTTGTTCCTCCTGCGGGGGGTTAAGTCCTTTTGTGCAAGGCCACCGTGGAGAAGGCCCTGAGCCCTTTGCCTGGTTTCCCCTGGGCCTTTCCCCAGGTGCTCGCTCCCTCTGCTGATTCTACGCTTTATCATTTTATCCATGTTAAATTACACCCATGAGCAGGACAGATGCTGAGTCCTGTGAACAGCCCCCCGCCGGCAGGTCGTCCACCTGGCGTGGCCTTGAGGGCCACCGACACCCACTCTCTACAGCACTTTGTGTCTGGCCTCTGAGGACACAGACATTTGTAGGAAAAAAGCTGAAATTCTCCTCCTTCAGCACAGAACCCCCCTTGTAACCTGTAACTTGAACATGATGTAGAACTGTGGACTGTTTTCCATGAAGAGAGAACAAAGGCCCCTCTCCCACGTTATTCGGGGCCCTTGACAGGGGTTTCCTGTTTCACATTTCACCTGACAAAGAACCAGGCGTCTCTGAAGGACAGAGGTGAACACACGCGTGTGCTATGCCCCCATCTCTATGTTCCTACAGCGCGGGGCCTGTATGTTCTTTCTGTCCGTTTGTCTCGTAGGATTCGCGCCCATCAGTGGCATGTGCAGCAAATACCGCAGCTGTACCATTAACGAGGACACAGGTCTTGGACTGGCCTTCACCATCGCCCACGAGTCTGGACACAAGTGAGTGCATCTCCCTGGGAGGGCGGAGCCTGGGGCCCTCTCTGGACTGGATGTTTGTCTTGAGATGGTGATGGGTAGGTGACGTCTGTAAGGGGACACTCCAGCAGGAATGCCGTGGACCATGGGAGATGATCCTGTAGGTGCATCTATTCCATTTGAATGCCTCACTGTGCACGGTCTTGAGTGGTGGTGGTCCACGCTTTTGCTCTTTGCTCCCTCTCTTCATCCGTTCCTGCTCACACATGTGCAAACAACCACACACTGCAGACTTGTCTGTCTGTCCCTGCTCCTCTGCCTGTGTCTTGAGCTTGGTCTTGTGGGCTGACTGCATTCCCTGGTTAGCTCCTGCAGAAGGACCCCACATAACTGAGGATGGTGAACGTTGGTAACTTACTGTTGGAAAGTTTGCGTTCTGATGTCACTCTGATCGTTGGTAGAGATGGGCTATGGTCGGTGTGCAGGGTTTGGGGAACGCGGACAAGACAAGAGACACAGTCTGGTAGGAGCTGGTTGGCTCCCCACATCCCCACCTGCCCACCGTTGTAGGTTGTGAATTGAAGCAGCAACAGGGTGAGTGGGGAGCCCGGGGCCTTGGCAGATGGATGGACCAATGCGGACCAAACGATTCTCAGTGGTGGGTGGCTTGTCATCAGCAATATCCTTTAAAGTGAGAAGCTTACCTTTATTTCTGTAAAAATGAAACACTTCCGTCAATTATTTCTAGCAGCTATTATTCTTAAACAAGCTTTCTTAGTCTATCAATCTATAGGTTGCCTCACTTTGAGGCACCATCTACTTAAATTTTTTTTTTTTTACTCAATGGGGCTCACTTGCTGACTTTCTGCAATTGCCTTGTTTATATGAGCATCAGCAATAATAACACAAATATTTTTCTTCTGGATTGAAATTGTACTTGAAGCTTCTAGAAAGCGCACAACCAGGAGTTATAATTTTTTTCTAATTTTACTTTCATCCTCACTGATCTTGCTAATCACAAACTTTGCAAAAGGCGTTGATTGTCATTTGGTTTTTACAAAGCTGACTTCTCCATCTGGTTAGAAATTGGACTGAGGCCACTTGTATCATCCTGACCTGTTCAAAGCATCTATGTATGTGTGTGTATGAGTGTGTGTGTGTGTGGACACATGTGTGCCTGCCTTTAATAGGATCTCACAGAGGCCGTGCAGACTTAGGCTCTGTGTGAACTGATGACCTGAAAGTGAAGCTTTATATCTTATTACTGATCCCTTCATCATTACAGGTAATGATTGACTTTTTCAGTGCCTAGAAAATTGCACCTACACTTTACAAAGCTTTCAATTAAATCATAATTGTAAATGGGCTGCTGGAGTTAAAACTTCAAAAACTCTCATTATTTTTATGACATGGGGCTCTTGCTGTCCTCTGAACCATACCTAAATTTAATTAAACAATCAAGGTAAGAAATATTTGAGTCATCAGGGCTGAACAAACCAGCATTAGATAAGCAGTTGTGATCTGGGCCCTGGCAGTCCCGGCAGCCACAGCTGGTGAATTTAACTAAATTCAACTCTGTGCATCCAAGTCAAGACTCCCCATCTTCCATGTCAACAAGCATCAGCTTTTGCTTTTATTTTTTTCCTAGAGTGGGTGCATCTGTGCTAAGTTGCTTCAGTCGTGTCCAGCTCTCTGTGACCCCATGAGCTGTAACCCACCATGCTCCTCTGTCCATAGGATTCTCCAGGCAAGAATACTGGAGTGGGTTGCCATTTCCTTCTCCAGGGGATCTTTCTGACCCAGGGATTGAACCCGGGTCTCCTGCATTGGCAGACGGGTTCTTTACCACTAATGCCACCTGGGAAGCCTCTTTTTCTTAGAAGCCAGCTATTATTCCTTTTTTCACTAGGGCTCAGTGTAGGTGGAAAAAGAATTTCTTCCAAACAAGAGAAAAGTGTTTTTGTTTGCAAATGGGGATATAGATGGGAGGAAGGAAAGGGACTCTAGAGGTGTGGGTGCGGAGAAGTCCCACTCCTAACAGAACTGACCCCAGGAAATGAGCAGCTCCTTCTCCAGCACCTGCTGCTTGAGACCACTGTGCAAGAGTCAGAGGCTGGGAGCCCTGAGTGTTTCGTGTCACCAGTGAAATAGCTTCTGATCGTATTAAGGAAATAAGAAGTACAGTGGGAGGTGTGCACGGAAGAGGCATGTGCCAGCTGCCATAGCAAACAGCCTGGAATGGTAGCCCTGTCTGTGGCTATTCTGAATAGGGTCGTGCATGTAATGAGTGGAAATTTGCATCTGTGTCTGCGACCTGATGGTTCAAATGGTAAAGAATCTGCCTGCAATGAAGGAGACCTGGGTTTAATCTCTGAGTTGGGATGATGCCCTGGAATAGGAAACGGCAACCCACTCCAGGATTCTTGCCTGGAGAATCCCATGGACAGAGAGGAGCCTGATGGGCTACAGTCCATGGGGTCACAAAGATTCAGACACAACTTAGAAACTGAACAACAGCAACGATCAATAGTGTATCCGTGTCAATCCCGATTCCCCAGTCCATCTCGCCTCTCTTTCCCTCTCACTGTCCGTACATAAGGGCCCGTGTTACTAACACATCATTCACTGTGGCACCTGCATCCAATGAGGAGGCCGTGGCAGGGAAGGCTCAGAAACGCAGCTCCATGCCTTTCAGGTGAATCAAAGACAAACCCAGTTATTCAGTTTATTCACTTAATAACTATTACTACTCGGAGAAGTAGTCATAGGTTTAGTGCAGGGATCCATCAGCATGCCTTCACCTTATCCTTAGCAGGGAGCTCTAAGCAGAGGCAGTTTCTGATTTCTATACCATAAGAATTAAGAAGTAATTTTACATTTATACTGTAATTACATTTCAGTTCAGTTTAGTCACTCAGTCGTGTCCAACTCTTTGCGGCCTTATGGACCACAGCACGCCAGGCCTCCCTGTCCATCACCAACTCCTGGAGTTTACCCAAACTCATGTCCATTGAGGCAGTTATGCCAAACTTCACCTGTGAAACAGGATGTTTTATAACTCAATAAATGTAATTACTTCTCCACTGACCTCCAGTAGCATATTGGGCACCACTGGAGATCAGTGGAGAAGTGATTACATTTATTGAGTTATAAAGCATCCTGTTTCACAGGTGACGCTTGGTTTATGTTCAGAGGATCTGATCATCAGGTTTATCATTACAGTGGATAATGTAATTGTCATGCATTTATATTACCACAGCAATATACATGTAAGGCTCAGAGCCTTTCACCATAGATTGTTAACCTTCAGCTCAAAAAAGATTCAGTTCACGTCCAGCCTGTTTCTTGTGCCAGGCTCAGTTATTCTTTAATCTCAAGGCATCTTGTGGTTTCCACTGGGGAATCTGATCTAGAAACGGGAATTGCCAAGAACCACGGCTTGGATCTGTGTTGGGAAGGGGAGGAGAGAGACCGGAGCGGGAAACGAGCACGTGTCTGCTCCTTTCCAGTGTGCGGTTGAGCCAGGTCTGGTGCAGGGTGGGCTTCCTGGTTGTACCGAGTCACTTGTCACACACAGCGTGTGCGGTTTGCTCCATGGAGGTGTTGAAGAATTGGCGCAGAGGCACGAGGGCTCAACTACACATTTTGGAGAATGTGTCATCTGGGCATGAATCCATTTGAAAAATTCTCATTTGCCAAAGGAAGTCATGCCATTCGATGGGCAGGGCCCTGGAACTCAGATCCCAGATACCCCGTGGTTCTCTGGCAGCCTGACCATGACCAGGGTGCATGGCCTGGTCTCCTCTATCATAGGTTTCTGTGTATAAAACCCCTAGAGTCTGTGAGACCTCAGCAGGTGCAGTTTGAGTTGTCTTACTTGAGCTGAGCATTGCTTGTATATGAAGTTGGCTTAAATCCATAATTTTCATGGTCATAGCAGATGATCAAGACAATACTAAACATCCTGTGCTCAAGAGTATGCATGAGCCATCATCCTTCCCCCCTCTTTTTTCCACTATTTACCGATCCATTTGGGGGCTTCCTGGTTGGTAAAGAACTCACCTGCCAACACAGGAAACATAGGTTCGATCCTTGGTTGGAAAGATCCCTGGGAGAAGGGCATGGCAACCCACTCCAGTATTCTTGCCTGGAGAATCCCATGGACAGAGGAGCCTGGTGGGTTACAGTCCATGGGGCCACAGAGAGTCAGACATGACTGCGCACACACACATGCACGCTCTGATCCATTCACCAGGCACACTTTGCCTTCTGCCAGCAGACCATTGTGTAGGATTCTACAAACCGACTAGTGATCTATGCCCTCCAAAAGCCTAAAGCCAGGTAAGATAGACATGACATGTGAGAGGTCAAGCAGTGAGGGCTGTGGGCATGGCAAGATGTGCAAGGAAGATCAGGGAAGTCTTTCGGAAAGAAACAGAATTGGTGTGCGGATACCATTCTGCCTAGCCATCCTTGCTGCTGCTGCTGCTGCTGCTGCTAAGCTGCTTCAGTCGTGTCTGACTCTGTGCGACCCCATAGACGACAGCCCCCTATGCTCCTCTGTCCCTGGGATTCTCCAGGCAAGAACACTGGAGTGGGTTGCCATTTCCTTCTCCAATGCATGAAAGTGAAAGTGAAGTCGCTCAGTCGTGCCCGACTGTTAGCGACCCCATGGACTGGAGCCCATCAGGCTCCTCTGTCTATGGGATTTTCCAGGCAAGAGTACTGGAGTGAGGTGCCATTGCCATCCTTAGCTGGTGATATTAGATGCCCTTCCAAGCACTGGATGGTGACGTGTGCACCTCACTGATTTGTGGTTGTTCTCTGCCATCAGCCTGAGCCCCTAGCTGGATCAGGTAGGCACTGGGTGATTTTAAGGGTTTAAAGAATATCAAAGCAATAGTTGCTTAAAGATCATCTGATGTGGTGATTGTCAGACTGTCCCCCAGGAGCCCAAGCAGGTTGGAGCATCATTTCTTACCAATTTTATTTACTGTCATTCCTCTTAAGATTTTTGTTTCTGTGACCAAAAGTATTCGAAACCCACTGACCTTCAGCTGAACTGCCTCCTCATTACCACCCTTACACACACACACACATACACACACACACACATACACCAAAGTTATGTATGCAAGGGATAGCTGGCATCTAGGTGTCTTGAGATTTGACCAAGACCACATGTGAATCAGGGAGAGACATATTTTGAATTTTCCTTTTTTGACATGCACGGTGCCAGATATGCTGAACAGTTTAAGAGGAAAGTTTTATTATCCCATTTTATAGGTGAGAAAACTGAGACTCAGGAACTTGAAAAATTTGCTCCACATCAAACCACTTGTGAATGACAGGGCCAGGACCCTGACTGGAGGTTCCCCCACCGCTGCAACTCACATTCTCCCAGGTTATCTGACCTGCCCATGGCTTCAAGAGTCCCACCTGACTGCTGTCCCCATGTTGGCTTCCTGTCTGTCAGGGAAGATGGGTTTGCTTCTTGAAAAGCCTGCATCTGAGTCTGGACAAGTCCTACCTGTGGCGCCATCATCACAGCCAGCGTGTGGTTTACCTTCCAGATGACTCTGATCCGTCGTTCCTTCTAAAGGGTCTTCCCTTTGTCTTAACCACTGCTGTCTGATCAGCCTGAAATATTGATGCAACCTCTAAAAACGCTTGGCTGTTCATCCTGGGTATATCATTGCGTGCGTGCATGCCAAAGTCACTTCAGTCGTGTCCGACTCTGCGATCCAATGGACCGTAGCACACCAGGCTTCGGTCCATGGGATTCTCCCGGCAAGAATACTGGAGTGAGTTGCCACACCCTTCTCCAGAGGGTCTTCCTGACCCAGGGATCAAGCCCGTGTCTCTGAAGTCTGCGTTGGCAGGTTCTTTACCACTAGCGCCACCTGAGAAGCCTGGGTGTGTCCTTCAGATCAGATCAGATCAGTCACTCAGTCGTGTCCTTAGTAATAAGGAAATACTGGCTGATGTCACTGAATAACTCAAGAAAATTCTGTAAAAGACATTAAAAGCATGTGACACTGAACATAATTCTCAAGTCCAGTTTGATGTGAAATGATGTTTACACTTGGGTATTTGAGTTGGTGTTATAGCTGGAACGTTGTTTCTTATTCATTTAACAAACATCATTGGAGCGCCTGTTGCGAGCTAGAAAGTCCACTAGTGCCAGGTCTCTGAGCACCGTTAAGAAGACCTTCAGTTCTCTAGAAACTTAAAAGCTAGTACACAAAGAAAGAGGGAATATGTATTGTTTTAAAATATAGAATAGTAACCATTTGGAATAAAGTACTCTGAGTCGTGGAAGCTAAAAAAAAATGTCTGGCATGTACAACTTGAATAGTAATTTTTCTTAGCTGCCAAATACCAACCTTATCTTCAAAATGTGCCCTGGTCATTCTTTCATGACTTTATTAATGTTAGTATCAATTGTGATTATTGTGTGCCACGTTCATGCTACTATGCTGATCCCCCACACTCCTTGAGTGCAGTTTTGGGCTTGTATTGCTTCGAAGAACAACTTGAAATATAGTAGTGCTGAAGTTTGTGTGAGTATCAGAATCATTTTGTTAGTATTCACCCAAACACCAGAACCTAACCCCGAACTTGGGCTTCCCTGATGGCTCAGATGGTAAAGAATAAACCTATGACAAACCTAGACAGCATATTAAAAAAGCAGAGACATCACTTTGCTGACAAAGGTCCATATAGTCAAAGCTATGGTTTTTACAGTAGTTATGGATGGATGTGAGAGTTGGACCATAAAGAAGACTAAGCGCTGAAGAATTGATGCTTTCAACTTGTTGTACTGGAGAAGACTCTTGAGAGTCCCTTAGACTGCAAAGAGATCAAACCAGTCAATCCTCAAGGAAGTCAACCCTGAATATTCATTGGAAGGACTGATGCTGAAGCTGAAATTTAATACTTTGGCCACCTGATGCAAAGAGGCAACTCACTGGAAAAGACCCTGATGCTGAGAAAGATTGAGGGCAGGAGGAAAAGAGGGCAACAGAGGATGAGATGGTTGCATGGCATTATCGACTCAATGCACAAGAGTTTGGGCAAACTCCAGGAGATGGTGATGGACAGGGAAGCCAGGCTAACTGCAGTCCATGGGGTCACAGAGAATCAGACAGGACTGAGCGACTCAACAACAACCCCTAACATTACTAAATCAGAACTCTACCAGGAGGGCTTTGGGGAGCCAGTGCGTGGTACATTTCTCAGATATTCTGATGCTCAGACAAGTCTGAGAATCATTGAAAATGTCTTTGATGAAGATGTTTAATCCCCAGACGTGGGATACTGTGGCTTTGAACTCCTTAGAAATGAAGGCAGAATTGGTAGCAGATTCATCTAGAGCACTTGCTGGACTCTAATGTGTTTTCTTCATATTCGAGTCAAGGGCCATCCAGGGGAAGGTACTTTGCTATTTCATCTTCATCACTTTCTCCCCCAGGCAGCCTCCACATGGATGACTCCTGAATCCCCCATTTCTGGGGCACATCCCCTCTGCCGTACGGTTACCCTTGCCTTGACTGAGTGCTGTCAATGGAATTTCAGGTGGAGGCCGGAATGGCTGCATCTGCATCCCCGTTGGTACTGAGCGGGGATTGTGCAGAAGTTGGACAGTGTTTGTGCAGCAGGTTTCCTTGGACCCACCCTTCAACCACGCTCAGCTTACACTATTGCACGGGTCCTGCCCGAGCTCTGACATCAAGAGTATTGGGTTCCACTCCCAGCTCTGAGATGCTGGACTAGCCTGTCTCCGGCCTCCCATCTTGCTATCATTGCAAATATAATGTCTACCTTGTAGACCTATAGTGAGAAAATAATACTTAATGTGCTTAATGTCCATGGAATTTTCCAGGCAAGAGTACTGGAGTGGGTTGCCATTGCCTTCTCCATACCTGAAAAATAGTGCTTACAAATGGGAGTTGTTCTTCTTCCTGATACTATTAAACAGCTCTAAGGAAAACAGTTGAGTCTTCAGCCTCTGCCACAAGTGCAGATTCCCCGGCCCCCTGGGAGCTACCTCCCATGTGTCACTGTCTCCCAGCTCTGTGCCCCTCCCTCCATTCATCATGGGGTTCTTGGCAGAGGAAAGCCCACATGGGTCCAGGAACCATCCACCCCCTTTGCTTCCTCACTCTCTTCCCTTCCCCTTCCTTCTGTATCCTGGTCATTCAGAACTGCTTTCTGGGACTCCATACAGTGACTGGGTGGGCTCTATGCTAAGTCGCTCAGTTGCATCCGACTCTTTGTGACACCGTGGACTGTAGCCCCCCAGGCTCCTCTGTCTATGGGATTCTCTAGGCAAGAATACTGGAGTGGGTTGCCATGCCCTCCTCCAGAGCATCTTCCCGACCCAGGAATCGAACTGGGGTCTCCTGTACTGCAGGCAGATTCCTTACCAGCTGAGATGCCAGGGAAGCCTGAGCGGGCAGGTACCAGACACTAAAGGCCAAAAATGGTTTGACTCTCCAAGAATGTGTCCACCCCGATGGGCAGTCTTCAAGGTCATGGAGCTCCCAAGTCCCCCAGGCTTCCTTCCCAGTGCAGCAAGTCGTGGTCTTCTAAGGTGGGTGAAGATGACAACCTGAGGCAATCCTACAGGACTAGCTTTAGGAAGTTAAGTAGCAGCTTATTTAATGGGCATAGGTAGAAGCTGTCGGTGGAGAAGGCAATGGCACCCCACTCCAGTACTCTTGCCTGGAAAATCCCATGGATGGAGGAGCCTGGTAGGCTGCAGTCCATGGGGTTACTATGAGTCGGATGTGACTGAGCGACTTCACTTTCACTTTTCACTTTCATGCAATGGAGAAGGCAATGGCAACCCACTCCAGTGTTCTTGCCTGGAGAATCCCAGGGACGGGGAGCCTGGTGGGCTGCCGTCTATGGGGTCGCACAGAGTCGGACACGACTGAAGCGACTTAGCAGCAGCTGTCAGTGGGATTCTTATAAGCTCGAGGCTGCAGTTTTCTCAAGAGACAGTAAGGATGCACTGTTGGCATTTTGGGTTTTGACCATCTGCAAAACACCTACCTGCAATGCAGGGGGCCTGGGTTCAATCCCTGGGTTGGAAAGATCCCCCAGAGAAGGGGATGGCAATCCACTCCAGTACTCTTGCCCAGGAAATCCCATGCACAGAGGAGCTTGGCGGATTACTGTCCATGGAGTCTGAAAGAGTCGGACATGACTGAGTGACCGAGCACACACGCACACCCCTGCTGGAAACGCTTTTTTATAACTGGAATGTCTGCCCTTCACAGATACCTGGCCATGGGCTCTGTTTTGAAGGTGGGCACTTTCAATCGCTGCAGAAATGGTAGTTTCTCCCAGAAGGGCCCATGACCACCTGGATATTTCCCCCGGTTTGGTTTCCCTTTGCCAGCCTGCCTAGCACACAGGAGGAGCGGTCTTCACAGGGCTGACCTGTGTTGGTTTGAGCAAGTGCGATCGCTGACCCTGTTCTTTGCTCTGACAGACCTGTTTCTCTCCTGCAGCTTCGGCATGGTCCACGACGGAGAGGGGAACGTGTGCAAGAAGTCGGAAGGCAACATAATGTCCCCCACGTTGGCAGGACGCAACGGGGTCTTCTCCTGGTCCCCCTGCAGCCGCCAGTACCTGCACAGGTTTTTAAGGTACAAGCCCTGTGGCTGGCTGTGTGTCTCTCCATGCCTATGGCGTTCACGGCTGGGCCCACCAAGTCCCGTCGGAGCGGTCTCCAGACTCAGGTGTACCCACTGCTCCTCTCCTGCTGTGCGGCCAGGTTCCTAAGGGGCCTCGGAACACAAGCGATCTGTGGCCGGGGTTGGGGACCCCCATTGTAAAGGAGATGCAAAGAGCATACTTCCTTATTTTCAAAATACTTGCATGCTTGTCAGGAAACAGGAGGGAAGTGTCTACTTAGGTCTCTATAAACACATTCACATGTCTGAGCTTCATTAAGGAGAGCGTGAGCATTATCACTCGTACTTCAATTATATGTTCTTGGGGAAAAGACTTAACACATGAAACCACCTTACCTTAAGAATTTGTAGCAGATTATCACAAGAAAAAAATTAGTAGACTTAAATGTCAGAGAGAGAAAACACATGAAAGAAGACCAGGGGGAAACATACAAATAGATAGATCCTAGGACTTCCCAGGTGGCGCTAGTGGTGAGGAATCTGCCCGCCAGTGAAGGACATATAAGAGATGCAGGTTCCATCCCTGGGTGGGGAAGACCCCCTGGAGGAGGACATGGCCGCCCACTCTGGTATTCCTGCCTGGAGAATCCCATGGACAGAGGAGCCTGGCGGACTACGGTCCAGAGGGTCGCAAAGAGTGGGACACAACTGAAGCAATTTATCTCATATAGATTGTAAAGGAAAGCCTTTGGCTGTGATGTTGAAGCTTAAAATTGGGCTAAGGTGTTTCTAGAAACCAACACAAGTATTTCAAGGTAAGCAAAGTTCTACTAGCCCAGAATTCTTTAAAAATATAAAAACTGTATATGTGTGTATATACATATAATTGTAGATTTATCTAGCTACATACATTTATGAGGGCCTCCCGGGTAACTCAGCTGGTGAAGAATTGCCTGCAATGCAGATCTGGTTTGATTTTCTTTTTTTCTGTTGCACAAATTAATTCGTCTTGTTCCCCAACCACCATTTGGGCAGGGTCGCAGGTGTTTTTCTCTTTGCTGTGCTCCCAGTGTGTTATCATCCGATGGGCAGCTTCCCATGCCCGCCTGTAACAGCAAGCCAGTGGCCGGTTTCCCTTTCCTTCTGCCTTTTCCATTGCTTCTCCAGACCTCATAGCACGCCTTCTGAGTTGCATCCTGACTGCCAGCCTGCAGCTGTGGTCCTTCCTCACAGCCTTTCCCCGAGACCTCAGCCTGGCCGGTACATTTTACCACCTGAAGGAATGGTGGCTGTGGTCCTTCCTCACAGCCTTACCCCGAGACCTCAGCCTGGCCGGTACATTTCACCACCTGAAGGGATGGTGGCTGTGGTCCTTCCTCACAGCCTTTCCCCGAGACCTCAGCCTGGCCGGTACATTTCACCACCTGAAGGGATGGTGGCTGCTTTCCATATCCTGTGCCACCCTGGAAGGGTGAGAATTTTGTGAACGATATCTGTATCCTGGGCTTCCCTGGTGGCTCAGTGGTAGAGAACCCGCCTGCCAGTGCAGGAGACATGGGTTCGATCCCTGGGTTAGGAAGATCCCCTGGAAGCAGACGTGGCAACCTGCTCCAGTACTCTTGCCTGGAGAATCCCATGGACAGAGGAGTCTAGTGGGCTTCAGTCCATAGGGTTCTAAAAGGGTCGTACAGGACTAAGTGACTAAACAACAATAACAAATCTGTATCCTGTAATATAAACCTGTACTCTAGGGATACACACTTGGTCGCTTTTTAAAACTTCTGTTACCAAAATGGCAGCATTCACGCTCTTCTTCAACTGACAGGACACAATGAGTCCTTTCAACATTTGCTTTTCCCTGCACGGTGTTCTCTTGGAGTCAAGTTGGGGATTGTTAGCATTGTTTTTAGCTGCTTCATGCAGCTGCTCAAATTTTTAGGGGGTGTGTGTGTGTGTGTGTGTGTGTGTGTGTGTGTGTGTGAAGGATTCTGCTTTCTCTAACAAGTGTATTGACAAGGAAATTTTTACATGTTTTTATATCTCAAATCCTTTGTACAAATTTTATATTCTTAAAAATTTACTTCTTTTTCATCTTACTGGTCTTGATGAAGACATATAAACATTACAAATGTTTTGAAACGTGCTCTGAAAACCTGAAAAGTGCAGGCATCAGGGATACAAAGTGTGGGCTTGCAGTGAAAATCAGCTTCATGAAAGAGTTTGGGTTTTAAACTGCCAAGAAATAAGAGCAGTCCTAGTCTGAGAGAATAATTCTCTCCATGACATTAATCATGGATGTAATTGTCAAATCAAAATGTGGCCCTGGGAATGACTGATAAGAGTCTGGAGCCCATAGCCATTTTATTCCGTGATGCTGGAAGGTTAAATGCATGCTGAAGTACGCTTATTGATTTTTGTGCCGATTAGTAAAACTCTTCTCTAGCCATGCAGTAATAAACAGTTGCTTTCAGGGAGTTTACTAATTTCTTTGGACCACGTAATAATAAAAATGCAAGATTTTTTTCATGCTCAGAAATGTGTTTTCTTGGAAGGTCAAGTTTTCCAAGAAAGCCTCTCATTGTCAAATTCACTCTTCAGATTCTTAGTACTTGAGATGTCTGGTTGTGGACTGAATGTGCCCACAGTGTTTCAACCCTGACTTTTCGTTGGCTTAGTGACCCTGAATCCATCTTCTTTTACATGTTTTCTGACTCCCTAACTTTTAAGTAATCAAAACACTGTTATATTCTCCACCAGTTAGTCAGCAATTTGGATGTGATCCCAACAGTGAGTAAGGATAAGTGACCAACTTTTCAAAGATGAATCTGCTTTCCTTTATTAGCAGTTTAGCATTGGGTATACAGAAAAATTATATATAATAAGGGAACTCAATTGGCCTGAAGCGGGCAGCACAACTTTTTTATATACTTAGTAGAAAAGTGTTTACAGTAAATTCCTCAGACCCATCAGTAAAGACGTATGTCACTTCCTGCAGACAGACAGACCTCATCACATTTACTCATGTCTGTATCTGGGAGGCCTAGGACTTAGGGAAATTTTAGCTCATTATTTTAAACTTAATGGCAACATGGGCTCATCTTCAATTTGCTGCTTGAAAGTTTGAATCATGAACTGCTGATCAGAGAACATCGCCTCCCCTCTCATCACAGAACTGAACTGAACTGAAACATTTGTTCAGATGTATCCAACTCTTTGTGACCCCAAGGACTGTAGCTCTGCAGGCTCCTCTGTCCATGGGATTCTCCAGGCAAGAATACTGGAGTGGGGTGCCATTCCCTTCTCCAGGGGACCTTCCCGACCCAGGGATCAAACCCAGGTCTCCCGCATTGCAGGCAGATTCTTTACTGTCTGAGCCACAAGGGAAGCCCTCTCATCACATAATCCACATCCATACATGAGAAAGGTCATTGCAGGAAAGCAGGAGTTTAAAGGGACACGGATGCCCTGGCGTGCCCCAGACCACCCTGTGGATGAGAAAATTTGATTTGGGCTGAAAGAGTCTGTTTGTGGGCATAAGAGAAATAAGACATTTCAGTTTACATCTTGCCCTGCGTTTAATATTGATCTTAAGAAAAACAAGCCCTTGAGTCATGGCTAAGTGTAGTTTTTGTGAGACGGAAGGACGGGCATTTTCCTGTAGATCAGCCAGGGAATCAGCTCATGTGCCAACCTGGACTTTCCCGCATAAGCTTGGGAGACCTTGACCGTGGCAAGTAGGTAGCCTTTGCTGAGGGCCTGTGTCCTCTCTTGGAAGAAGAGGTGGTAAAGGTAAAAAAAAAAAAATCTCTGGAGGTCTTTAACCTGTTATGGTTCATGAGTCATGGTGGGGAAAAGGACTTTGAAATTTTCTTATAGAACCTCTGGCTTGGCCTAATATTCTTCATTTATGTTATTTTTTGCTGTGCTTGACCACATATATAATATGTACCAAATTATAAGCTCAATAACATTTTACAGCCTGGGGGCAACAGTCCACAGGGTCACAGAGTTGGACGTGACTGAAGCGACTTAGCACGCATGCACACACACTTGGGTGTAACTTCCACCAAGGTCATGACCTGGAGCACATAACAATGGCCAAGTCATGGAAACAGCCTGAGTGTCCTTCAGTGGATGAAAGAGTAAAGAGAACTTGATACAGATGATGTATATGTGACGTTTATATGTACATATGCACTGGTGTGTGTGTGTGTGTGCGTGCGTTTAGTTGCTAAGTGACTCTTTGGGACCTCATGGACTTTAGCCTGCCAGGCTCCTCTGTCCATGGGATTTTCCAGGCAAAAATACTGGGCTGGGTCATCATTTCCTTCTCCAGGGGATCTTCCCAACCCAGGGATCGAACACAAGTCTCCTGTGTCTCCAGCACTGACAGGCGGATTCTTTACCAATGGCGCCAGCTGGGAAGCTCATATGTGCACTGTGTCTATATGCACACGTGCACACGGTGTCATATCATTCAGCCACGAGAAGGAAGGAAGTTCAATCACGTGTGACAACGTAGATGAATCTTGAGGGCATTATGAAATGAGTGAAATGAGTCAGAGAAAGACAGACGTTGTATGATTTCACGAACGTGTGGGATGTTGAAAAGAAAAACAGAACAGAGAACAGATTGTTACTTTGGGGTGAGTAGGGTGAGGTAAAGATTCCCCTCAAGATGAACAACCCCACAAAGAAAAATTGGGAGATGCCTAAGGTGACCTACTGCTGTGGAATTTGTTGTGATTACAGAAGTGTTTTATTTTTGTTTGTTTGCTGTTCACTTTTGCTTATGGAAATTTATAAGCAGAATTTAGTTGCTATTTGTAAACACTTGTTTCTCCTCCTCCCTCCCAATGCAAAATTATACTGAAGCGTGTCTCTGTAGGGAAGAGAATGCCCTGTTTGTGGAGGAAGAAACCACTAATTGGTAGTTAACCATCTGCTAGTGAACTGAAGGAGAGAATGAACGTCTTCCACGCCTGGGAATCTAGTCAGAAATCAGCCTTCGTATAGAGCATTTCTGATGGAAATCACGGCACATGTTCCATGTGGAAGCTGGAAGCTATTGTGCAGGAAAGGAAGGAAGAAAAAAATCACAGCCTTTGAAATGGGTTGATCATGTTTCTACTATTAACAACGCTCATTTCATCTTTTTATTGTTCCTGGCAAGGAGTGTACTTTAGACAGTGTCTGTTACAGGAGCTTCTCGCATTGAACATCTGATTGTACCACTTCTTGCCACTCTCCCCATGCTAAGTGAGAGATCCCAGGAAGAGCAAATGGCCTCCCCAGAAAAGGTGCCATAGATTATGAACAGTTTTAGAAAGTGTGGCCCATATATTGAAATACGATTAAGATAAATGTTTTATTTTGAGCTCAGGGGAAAAAAAAATGTCCCCTCTTCTTTGCACAAGACATGTTGTAGATTTTCATGAGGGGAAACAAAGGCCTAATGGTGTGTACACTTTTGGTAACTCCTGGCCTCACCAGCAGCTCCTCTGTGTTCTAGCACCGCCCAGGCTACCTGCCTTGCCGACCGGCCAAAGCCTGTGAAAGAGTACAAGTATCCGGAGAAGCTGCCCGGAGAGTTATACGACGCGAACACCCAGTGCAAGTGGCAATTTGGAGAGAAAGCCAAGCTCTGCATGCTGGATTTCAAAAAGGCAAGCGATTGTTGGCAAGTGTTCAATGTGAAATGCTTCATAAAACCGTTTTATTCGGTGAAGCTGACGTTGATGTATGCTGCGTTTATTGGGTACCTACCAAATGTCAAATCCTGTGTGTTAAGGCTGGCCCTGAATAACAGGAAACACATGTTTTACTGGCAAAGAAGATCGCTGTGGATGCTGCGGTAGGTATCAGCTTTCTCTCGAGTACTGACTTGGCCTCTTGGGTCAGCTCCTTCCGATTTATCATGTGGGAGTTCAGTGAGAACTCTTGGTTGGTGGAAGGTGGCAAATTAATACACTGCATTCTTTTCAAATGGTGTTTAAGGAACAGTGCACACTGCCCCTGCTCCCCCACCTTCCTCGGATAGAGACAGAATTTACCATAAGGCAGTAGCCTATCTGAGACTTCTGATTATTAAATTCCTCAAATGAAGTATTTCTAGAGAAGCCTTTCATAGTAGTCTGCTGACCCCAGGGACACCAGCAGAGTGGTTTTCTCACATAGAGTCCCCATGTAACACAGAGACACGTGGTCTTGCTAGACAAGGGAACATGAAGATTTCATAACTCGCTCTACTAAACTGCTATCAAAGCCACCCATAAATGGAATGAAAGTAGTTATTTTGGGGGCTTCTCTGGTGGCTCAGTCCACAAAGAATCCACCTGCCAATGCAGGAGACCCGAGGTCGATTCCTGGGTCAGGAAGATCCCCTGGAGAAGGAGATAGCAACCCACTCCATTATTCTTGACTGGGAAATCCCACGGACAGAGGAACTTGACAGGCTACAGTCCATAGGGTCACAAGAGTTTTCTTTTATCCTGCTGCTGCTGCTGCTAAGTCGCTTCAGTCGTGTCCGACTCTGTGTGACCCCATAGACAGAAACTCATCAGGCTCCCCTGTCCCTGGGATTCTCCAGGCAAGAACACTGGAGTGGGTTCTTTTATCCTAGTTTATAATAAAATCAAAAGGAAAGTGGACAAAAATATATAGTCCTCCAGAAATCTCCAACATTTCAGAACACGCTGGGAATATGCCCAATTTAAATCCAACATGATCATCTTCTTTCTTCTAAACTCAAGTAGGTCTCCCCGCAGAGTCAGTTACAGCTGTCTGCCAGAACTGGATGTTTATCTCCTCAGCTGGGTAATCTCAGCTTGGAACCAGAAGAGTAAATCAGCTAGCATCAACACAGTATTCCCAGTGTTGCTTTTTCCGTTGGAGGGATATGTAAGATCCCTGAGAATTTTTTGTGTTGCTCTTCTGTTTGCTCAGGAAAAGGAGCCCATATCTAACATTTTCAAAGGTGGAGTGTTCACCAGCATACTCCTGGTTTCCACACTGTTTTGCTGAGACTGTAGGCTATCATCTGTGGTAAGCTAGTAGTGTTTGGAAAACACAGGGAATACGTGAAATGCAGCATGTCTTTCTATTGTCATTATCCTTTAGTCACTAAGTCATGTCCGACCCTTTTGTGACCCCATGGACTGTAGCCCGCCAGGCTCCTCTGTCCATGGGATTTCCCAGGCAAGAATACTGGAGTGGGTTGCCATTTCCTTTTCCAGACATCTTTCTATTACTGAGGAAATATTTACACTCAGGGAAATGCGTTTGTTTTAGGTTCACAATTAAATTTTTACCTGGTAACCTTTTATCAAACTGAGGTCCCCTCTTGGTTCTTGCTTGGTAAGAGATTCTGTTGGTGTGTTTGCCAATATTATTTACAGCTTCTGTAGCCTCCACAATATTTGTTACTTGTTATGTAATGATTTCAGAGATGAGTGTTAAAATCTTTAACAAAGATTATGTTTTTCTGTTTTTCCCATTGGTTCTATTAGTTTTTGCTTTGTGTATTTTGAAACTAGGTTTTTAGGTGCATACAAGTTTTGGATTTGTGTCTTCCTGATTCTTTCATTCGGAGAAGGCAATGGCACCCTACTCCAGTACTTTTGCCTAGAAAATCCCATGGACAGAGGAGCCTGCTAGGCTGCAGTCCATGGGGTCGCTAGAGTTGGACACGACTGACCGACTTCACTTTTACTCTTCACTTTCATGCATTGGAGAAGGAAATGGCAACCCACTCCAGTGTTCTTGCCTGGAGAATCTCAGGGACGGGGGAGCCTGGTGGGCTGCCGTCTATGGGGTCGCACAGAGTCAGACATGACTGAAGCGACTTAGCAGCAGAAGCAGCAGATCCTTTCATTAATATACAATAACTTTATTTTACTTTTGATAATGTCACTTTTCTTGAATTCTACTTTATCTTATGCTAATACAGCCACATCAGCTTATTTAAGAATACTCTTTGCATATTTTCCCCATTCTTTAACTGCCCATTTCTTTGTGTTTTTATGTAACGTGTGTCTGTTGTAGCATCCTTTAGTTTGATATTGCTTTTGTATCCAGTTGAACAGTTTCTAGCCTTTCACTGGAATGTTTAATCCATTATGTTTAATGTAATTATTGACATGGGCCTTCCCTGGTGGCTGAGATGGTAAAGAATCCACCTGCAATGCAGGAGACCTGAGTTTGATCTCTGAGTTGGGAAGATCCCCTGGAAGAGAGCATGGCAACCCACTCCAGTATTCTTGTCTGAAAAATTCCCATGGACAGAGGAGCCTGGCAGGTTATAATCCACGGGGTCACAATGAGTGGAACACGACTGAGAGACTAAGCACAACAGTTATTGACATAGCAGATTTAAATCTCCCATTTTGCTATTTGTTTCCCGATCTCATTCCTTTTTTATTTCTGTTTTATTTTGGGGTCACAAAGAGCCAGACACGACTGAGCGACTAAGCACAGCAGTTACTGACATAGTGGATTTAAATCACCCATTATGCTATTTGTTTCCTGTTCTCATTCCTTTTTTGTTTCTGTTTTCTTTTGGATTAAATGTCTTTTCAAAAATTCTATTTTTTGAACCAATTTGCTTTTTAGCTATCTTTTTCTTGTACTTTTAGTGGTTGCTCTAAAGCTGCATCTTTAACGTGCAACCTGTGTAGAATTAGCATGACGTCACTTTATGCAAAATGCAGAATCCTCACAACAAATGGGTCCATGTAGCCTTATTTCACACTTTGTACTATTGTCATGATGTATTTTATTTCTTTTGCAAGCTATGAGCCACATGGCACACTGTTAAAATTTTTGTTTTAAAATAATGGATTATTTTTAAATAAAATAGAGTCGTCTTTTATGTTAACCCACACATTTGCCATTTATTATTCATCAGTTTCAAACTGTGTCATTTCCTTATGGCCTGAAGAACTTCCTTTAGCATTTCTGTAGCACACATCTGTGGCAATAAAGTATCTCAGGTTTTCTCTATCTGAAAAATGTCATTAATTTACCCTCAGTTTTGAAGAACATTTTTTTTCTGAATATGAAATTCTAAACAGTCCGTCCTTTGTTCCTTTTTTTCCCTTTAGACCCTTTAAAGACATAATTTCATTTTCATCTGACTCAGCTGTTTCTAATAAAAGTTTGTCATCATTTGTCTCTTTCTTCTAACATTCCTAGTCATTTATTTAGACAATTCATCAAACTATGCATTTGGTTTATTTTAAGTTTCATACTAGAATCACCATTTGGTTCTTTGTTATAGTCTGTATTTCTCTAGAGAATAAACCATTTATTCACTTATGTCCATTTTTTGAATATATTATAACATCTCACCTGTGTTACAATTATATATCATGATATATTGTTATTTTATGTTATGTATATTAACATTACGTTGTTATAGTAGGTGAATTCTTTTGATCCCCTGAGCCTTTGTTTTATTATTCCTTTTTTTTTTTAGTCACTCAGTCATACCTGATTCTTTGTGACCCCATAGACTGTAGCCCTCCAGGCTCCTCTGTCCATGGGATTCTCCAGGCAAGAATACTGGAGTAGGTAGCAATTTCCTTCTCCAGGGGATTTTCCAGACCCAGGAATTGAACCTGAGTCTCCCATATTGCAGGCAGATTCTTTACCATCTGAGCCACCATTATTCTTCCTTCAGTTCAGTTCAGTTCAGTCGTGTCCGACTCTTTGCGACCCCATGAATCGCAGCACACCAGGCCTCCCTGTCCATCACCAACTCCCGGAGTTCACTCAGACTCACATCCATTGAGTCAGTGATGCCATCCAGCCAGCTCATCCTCTGTCGTCCCCTTCTCCTCCTGCCCTCAATCCCTCCCAGCATCAGAGTCTTTTCCAATGAGTCAACTCTTCACATGAAGTGGCCAAAGTACTGGAGTTTCAGCTTTAGCATCATTCCTTCCAAAGAAATCCCAGGGCTGATCTCCTTCAGAACGGACTGGTTGTATCTCCTTGCAGTCCAAGGGACTCTCAAGAGTCTTCTCCAACACCACAGTTCAAAAGCATCAATTCTTCGGTGCTCAGCCTTCTTCACAGTCCAACTCTCACGTCCATACATGACCACTGGAAAAACTATAACCTTGACTAGACCGACTTTTGTTGGCAAAGTTACGTCTCTGCTTTTGAATATGCTTTATGAATAGGTTGGTCATAACTTTCCTTCCAAGGAGTAAGCATCTTTTAATTTCATGGCTACAGTCACCATCTGCAGTGATTTTAGAGCCCAGGAAAATAAAGTCTGACATTGTTTCCATTGTTTCCCCATCTATTTTCCATGAAGTGATGGGACCGGATGCCATGATCTTCGTTTTCTGAATATTGAGTTTTAAGCCAACTTTTTCACTCTCCACTTTCACTTTCATCAAGAGGCTTTTTATTTCCTCTTCACTTTCTGCCATAAGGTTTTCCTTAGCTCTAAGGCACAGCCTGTACTCTACCTATTAGACAGCTTGTGGTTCTTACTCATGAGACGTGGACTTTGGGCTTTCCACTGAATGCCCAGATGCTCACTGTTCTGCACACTTTGTGTGGGCCAGAACACTGCTTTTTCCCAGCACTGTGTATGCGCAGTCTTCCAATCCTTATCAGCTATCAGCTCAAAGATGCTGCACTCTGCCAGGCCACTTGGAGTCTCATCCTGTGTATCAACCATTCACCCCTTAGATAAGGACCTGAAGAGAATCAATTCAATTTAGCTTTTTCCTTTCTGGTCATCGTCCCACAAATTCTGGCTACTTCTGCAGCCCCAACTTGGATCTCTGCACTCTCAGTTCGGCGAGACTGCTGTTGTCTGCATAGAATCCACATTTCTGTACCATGGTCAGCAAAATGTACCCAGGCAGGGAGCTGGGCAGAGGTGGCACTCACTTGATGAATTTCTCTTCTCTTGAGAACTATGTACTGCGTTGCTTGTTGCAAAAGTCTGAAACAATTAGCCAGTTTTATAATTTCTAAATGTAGAAAAGTAAGCCTAGTACCAGTTACTTCACCATAAACAATAGAGAAGATACCTTTTGAAAAAAAATCCATCAAAGTCAGTATTGTAACATAATTCCCTATGATGTGAAATTGTTTTTTAATACAAATAAAATTGACATAGTTTTCTTTTTAGAAGTTAAATTCTACTCATGTGGCCAAACCTTCTAATATAAAGAATCTCTACTTTAGATATAGAGTGACAATTAGATTCTATATATTCCACAGGAATTGAAGCATCTCAGGAAATTCTCAATTATAAAATTTAATTTTTCAAATGACCTCCTACTGAAATCTTATAAGAACGAGTCTATTTTATTAAGTTGAAATGTAAAGATCTTGAACTTTTCTGATGGGAGAATATAAAATAATAAATAACAGAAAAACTACCCAGCGCCTAAGCCAACCCTTGGCACTTAAGACCCACTCAGTACAAATTTGGTGGGAAGGATTACAGATGGATGGCTGATATTTTAGACAGGGCTTTGGTTTTGAACTGTGGTGTTGGAGAAGACTCTTGAGAGTCCCTTGGACTGCAAGGAGATCCAACCGGTCCATTCTGAAGGAGATCAGACCTGGGATTTCTTTGGAGGGAATGATGCTCAAGCTGAAACTCCAGTATTTTGGCCACCTCATGCGAAGAGTTGACTCATTGGAGAAGACTCTGATGCTGGAAGGGATTGAGGGCAGGAGGAGAAGGGGACGACAGAGGATGAGATGGCTGGATGGCATCACTGACTCGATGAATGTGAGTCTGAGTGACCTCCGAGAGCTGGTGATGGATAGGGAGGCCTGGCGTGCTGCAGTTCATGGGGTCGCAAAGAGTCGGACACAACTGAGCGACTGATCTGATCTGATCTGAAACAGGGCTTCAGAGGATGAGATGGCTGGATGGCATCACTGATGCTATGAACTTGGGCAAACTTCGGGAGATGTTGAGGGACAGAGAGGCCTGGCATGCTGCAGTCCATGGGGTCACAAAGAGTCAGACAGGACTGGGCAACTGAACAACAATAGGTGCTTTATAGTGTTGTGTACTTTTGTGTACAGCAAAGTGAATCAGCTATATGTTTACATGTATCCTCTTTTTTAAATTTCCCTCCCATTTAAGCCAACACAGAGCATTGAGTAGAGTTCTCCGTGCTATACAGTAGGTTCTCATTAGTTACCTATTTTATGAAAGTGAAAGTATACTCGCTCAGTATCAGTAATGTGTATGTGTCAGTCCCAATCTCCCAGTTCATCCAGCTCCCCTTCCTCCTTTGGTGCCCATTCATTTGTTCTTTCTATCTGTTCTTTGCTAATAGGATCATCTGTAGCATTTTTAGTTATTTTGAACACTCTGTCTTTGTTAGGTTCCTATTCTGCTTCATCAACATCGCTTGGTGTCCTGAACTGACAATCTGAGGTGCAGCATGTGAGAATTGGAAATTTGATCACCTTAGTGTCCTGGGTACTGTTGGTAAATTGGGAAGCCCCCCGCCCTGTGCCCACCCCACCCCATCCAGCATTTATTGCATTCCACATTCCTATCCCTGGAACCATTATTTAATAGTATCTTTGTTCCAAGAGGACCCTAAAATTTTATTAAGAATGTAATGATCATAATGTTAGTTTAATACCACCCTTGTACTTAATCCAGAAGTTAGCAGTAAAGTCAAAATATGATAAAACCAAGAGGGAATAATTGGATTTGAGTTGTTTAGATAACAAAATAAACATCATTTGAAATACTAGGGTTTCTATTTGTTTTCCAGGATAGAATGTCACATTGTTATTAAGTGGCCAGCATTTACATAAAGACACCAAAGCCTCAAATACTTTCTGACATGTTAGAACACAATAACATGAATTATATATTTCAAGGCTCTTGTGACTCTTGATTTATTTCTACCTGGGGGCCTAGAATTGGGGACTGAGCAGTTTGAAGTATGGGGCTGAAATACACAGATGGCATAAACTGGGCACAGGCTGAAGAAGAGACACATCATATGATTTAGTGGTGCGCTGACAGCCACCAGCCTCCTCTCCATGGGAGCTTCTTACTTAAAAACTTAAAACCTGCCACTTTCGTTAGTATCTTCCATCTGTATGTCTATATTCTGCAGAATGTTACCCAAAACTATCATGTGAGAAGACTATGAAAATACTTCTAGCAGTAGTCTCGGTGTAGCATTTTCATATCATAAGGTTACCCTCCTAAATCATCTTAGATGTTTTCATGATCACAATCCACTGATCACTATTATGATCATTTTACACTAAAGAAGTTTCTGCTCACTCTGTCCAACGTTTCCACAGAAACAAACTAACAGATGTTTGACTCACTCAGAAAGTATTTATTGAAAGCCAGCCAGGTGCTAAGCACTGTTCCAGGTATCGATGACAAAAACATAAAAATAATTTAACATTTTAAAGCCCCATTTATTTTACCCTCTTCCATCATCTCTGAAACCGCCCCAGGAATTAGCAGCATTGGCTTCCTCCAGCCACAGCCATGAACCAGGCTGGGAACTGGAAGTGAGCTCACAACTCCTCAGGATCGGAATCAAGAAAGGACACTGGCAGGAGTGTGGTGCCTGTCGGGTGCCAACCCCTGAGGCAGGCACAGGACCTCCGACACTTCACGTGGCCCCCGGGACAAGTTGATGGGCAGCTACATACAAGGAGGATACCCGGGTTCTGCCTGCCCAATCGATCCTGCCCAATTCACACCAGATGCCTTCTCAGAAGCCCAAAGCCTCCCCTGGGCCTCTATGTCCATCTCCTGCTAACCCAGCCATAGGAGCTAATCATTCCCTTATCACGCACTTATCCATCTGTGGGTCCTTCCCTTTGCTTGTGCCTGCCCAGCCGCCTGAATCAGTGGGTCACGCCAGGGCAGGTGCCCCTCCCCTGCACCACTGTCTGAAATCTGTGTGTCATCCGTGCAAACAGAGCTTCCTAGTGTCTCTTTGGAGACTTATAGACACCCAGCCCCCTGATGTTATGGTGCCTTTAGGTCTTCTTATGGCTCTGATCTCTAAACACCATTCCAGCCAAGAACAGAGACCCCTGGTACAGCATGCTAATTAGTGTCATGAGAACCAGGCACAACACTGACCACCAGGAACGACATGTTTGCCCCAGTAGCACTCCATGATTCTGTCAGGCTCCAGAGAAAAGACAATTTAACAGTACCATGATTGTAACCATAGGAGGTTACTATGAACACCTCAAAATAAAAGCAATGATCAGATCAGATCAGTCGCTCAGTCGTGTCCGACTCTTTGTGACCCCATGAACTGCAGCACGCCAGGCCTCCCTGTCCATTACCAACTCCCAGAGGTCACTCAGACTCATATTCATCGAGTCAGTGATGCCATCCAGCCATCTCATCCTCTGTCGTCCCCTTCTCCTCCTGCCCTCAATCCCTCCCAGCATCAGAGTTTTCTCCAATGAGTCTACTCTTCGCATGAGGTGGCCAAAATACTGGAGTTTCAACTTCAGCATCATTCCTTCCAAAGAAATCCCAGGGTTGATCTCCTTGCAGTCCAAGGGACTCTCAAGAGTCTTCTCCAACACCACAGTTTAAAAGCATCAATTCTTCGGCGCTCAGCCTTCTTCACAGTCCAGCTCTCACATCCATACATGACCACAGGAAAGACCATAGCCTTGACTAGACGAACCTTTGTTGGCAAAGTGATGAATTGATATCCAAATTAAAACATCAAAAGCTTCTTAAAATTCCATGTTCTGAAAATCTGTCTTTTCAGTGAGAGAGATACAAGCGGGGTGGGGGTAGGGGGTCTTTAACAACTACTTTGTTAAATATATAATGAATAAATTTATGGAGATTTCAGAATTAAGTTTTGTGAAGGTAAAATCCATATGGATTGCTAAAAGGGAAATCTTTCAGTCAGTCAGTCACTCATACAATGCAGAAAGCCTTGTGTGAGCTCATCTCTAGCATCGTTGAAACAGAAAGTAGAAGCACAAATGCCGTGAAACGCCATCTGAAACAGGAAATAAAGGCACAGACACCCTGAAGCGCCACCTGAAACAGGAAGTAGAGGCACAGACGCAGTGAAACGGCACCTGAAACCGGAAGTAGAGGCACAGACGCCCTCAAGCGCCATCTGAAACAGGAAGTAGAGAAACAGGAAGTAGAGGCACAGACGCAGCGAAACGCCACCTGAAACAGGAAGTAGAGGCACTGAAGCGCCATCTGAAACAGGAAGTAGAGGCACAGACGCCCTCAAGTGCCATCTGAAACAAGAAGTAGAGGCACAAACGCCCTGAGGCGCCATCTGAAACAGGAAGTAGAGGCACAGGCAGAGTGAAAGGCCACCTGAAACAGGAAGAAGAGGCACAGACTCCCTGAAACGCCACCTGAAACAGGAAGTAGAGGCACAGACGCCCTGAATCGCTACCTGAAACAGGAAGTAGAGGCACTGAATCACCATCTGAAACAGGAAGTAGAGGCACAGGCAGAGTGAAAGGCCACCTGAAACAGGAAGTAGAGGCACAGACGCCCTGGATCGCCACCTGAAACAGGAAGTAGAGGCACAGACGCCCTGAATCCCCACCTGAAACAGGAAGTAGAGGCACAGGCAGAGTGAAAGGCCACCTGAAACAGGAAGTAGAGGCACAGACTCCCTGAAACGCCACCTGAAACAGGAAGTAGAGGCACAGACGCCCTGAATCGCCACCTGAAACAGGAAGTAGAGGCACAGACGCCCTGAATCGCCACCTGAAACAGGAAGTAGAGGCACAGACGCCCTGAATCGCCACCTGAAACAGGAAGTAGAGGCACAGACGCCCTGAATCGCCACCTGAAACAGGAAGTAGAGGCACAGACGCCCTGAATCGCCACCTGAAACAGGAAGTAGAGGCACAGGCAGAGTGAAAGGCCACCTGAAACAGGAAATAGAGGCACAGACGCCGTGAAATGCCATCTTTCAGACAGAACCATGTGGAAGTTTTGCTGTGTTGTATTTTCTTTATAACAGGAAGCACCCTGTAGATGCAGATAGTAAATGTCTTGGGAAATAGTGCAGCACTGGTTCAAGTATTCAGAATAGTTGTACTGGTGATTTAAGAAGTGTTTCCGTCATGTGCACTGCAGCCCCCACCAGCTTTCCTGAAGGTCCCATCATTTCATGACCCCCACAGTCTACCCTTCAGTAAGATGTTCCTTTGGATCTAAAAGCATAAATAATTTCTTACAGTTGGAGAGGCTTTTTATTATGATTGAAGCTCAGATCTTGTTTTATTTTGCTCACGTATCAGCCATGTGGGGCTTCCTTCCTCTGTACATGCCATTGTTCTATCTCATCTTTCTTTGCATGAACCCTTCATTCCTTCTCTTCGGAAAGAGCCAGACTTGATCTGAAGAGTTGACTCATCTGTCTATCTTCTCCCACTCCTTTCCTGGGTCCTTCAGGCGAAGAAGCTTTTTTCTAATGGCAAGCCCACCCTGCACCATGTTCTTTCCCTTGTAGCAGGGGAACCTCTTCCTATGTGCACCAATGGTGATTTACACCTGATCTACTCCCTCTAAGACCATTCTTGACAGAGTAGGTCTGGTCATATTGCTTATGGAACCCCATGCCTAGCTAGATACCTGGCACATTCTAGACCTTCATCAAAGATTTGGGGTTGGTGGATAGGTGGGTAAATGAATGGATGGATGACTGGCTAGAGAAATGGACACATCAGCAAGTTTCATAGTCATCTTTGACATGGAAATGAGGATTCAGAGTTGCAGAGGTTAGTGAAAGGTAGGAGCAAGAGTGAATTATAAAATGTTATGTGTTGTTGGTTTTTAATTTCTTAATTTTTAATTACTTGTACTTTCCTTCAATGTCTGGATTAAGCATATTTTTAATTTAGAAGTATAATTTTGTTAAATGCATGATGAATAAATATAAATAAATAGAGCTTCGGGGATCGAATGAAGTTGGACCGTGTCTAGAACATGAGACTTCTGGGTCATTAGTCTACCATGTGTACCTACTCCTGAGTAGACATTAGCTTTTAATTTATATCAGTTGTTTTTCTCTTAAACTTTTCAGTGACACTGGGCTTTCCAGGTATCTCAGTGGTGAAGAACCCACTTGCCAAAGCAAGAGATGCAGATTTTATCCGTGGGTTAGGAAGATACCCTGAAGGAGGAAATGGCAACTCACTCTAGTGTTCTTGCCTGGAAGATTCCATGGACTCAGGAGCTTGGCAGGCTACAGTCCATAGGATGGCAAAAGAGTCACACATGACTTAACAACTAAACAATGACAACATTTTATCACAGCTGTGTGGATCATTTGTAATACTAATGACCTTCTTTCCATTTTAGGATATCTGTAAAGCCCTGTGGTGCCACCGGATAGGAAGGAAATGTGAGACTAAATTCATGCCAGCTGCAGAAGGCACTACTTGTGGGCATGACATGGTAAGAAGCTCACCTTAGGTACAGACATCATATTCAGATGTCAGCCTTTCAGCCATGCATCCTTCCTCCTTTTGTCTTTGTATTTCTCAGCCTGTCTTCCTGATCTTTATGTTGCTATCTGATATGACTGAGCGGCTAAACTGAACTGATACTATGTCAAAAGATTGCTTAATTTATATTAATTCTATGAGGAGGATTGACTCCCCTTCTCACTTTTCTAGTGATGCATTGATGAGATACCTGCAATTACTAGACACTGATGTCAGGCAACAAGTGATGGCTGATTCTGTTTAATGAGGGGTAATGTTAAACTCTCGACTACCTTATAATCATACAAAGAACTAGTGTTCAGTAGTTCTGATAAAGCCTCAGAGTGTCCATTGAAAACTATGGAACAGAGCCTTTTGACTATTGCTTCTGGGAAAATAAGATGCTGTCCTGGGGAAAAGAGAAAATTCATAAGATGGCAAGTTTATTACTAACTGGGAGACAATGACAATTCTGTCATTAAAACTGAAAATTAAATTCTCTTAATGCTCAAGAGTAATATTTTAATTCTTTTTATTTAAGCTGCACACTTGTATTTTTCAGACTATAAAAGGCTACTGAAAAAGATAGAAATATGTCAGAACCAAATTGTCACCATAACCATTTTTTCTTCTATGTATCTGAATTTTTAGTGATGCTAACAAGTACAAAAGAGAAATATTATTGATCTAGTACATTTAAAGTCTGTATTAAACTTTGTTACACTAAAAACATATTTAAATATGAGTACAGAAAGAAAGGATTTACAGTATTAATAAACAATGTTAACATGCTTTCAGGTTAAATTATTACAATGCTGACTGAGAAAATGAAGAGAAATGAGGTAAATTTGCCTAGGAATAGCACCTAGCAACCATTCATCCTACCCGTGTTAATATGCTTTATTTTCAGACTTTCCAAGGGTGAGATTGATATTTAAATCTGTCTAGTGATATAGACAGCAGTAAATTAATCCGTAACAAAAGAGTCTAATAAGAATGCTTTTAGTTTCTCAAAAGGCAGAAGGAGAAGAGAGTGACAGAGGATAAAATGGCTGGATGGCATTCTGTGGACATGAACTTGACCAAACTGAGGGAGATGGTGAGAGACAGGGTAGCCTGGAATGCTGCAGTCCATGGAGTCGCAAAGAGTCAGACATGACTTGATGACTGAACAACAGTTTCTCAAAAGAGGAAATGCATTTGCTGAGGTACTGCAATGTAGAAATACCAGTTGTCACAGGATACCAGGGAATTTGGGCTTCCCAGGTGGCTTAGATGTTAAAGAATCTGCCCATGATGCAGGAGATCCAGGTTTTAGCCCTGAGTCAGGAAGATCCCCTGGAGAAGGAAATGGCTACCCACTCCAGTGTTCTTGCCTGGAGAATTCCATGAACGGAGGAGCTTGGTGGGCTACAGTCCATGGGGTCCCAAAGAGTTGGACACAACTGAGTGACTGACACTTTAACCAGGGAGTTTACCTGAGCTTTAAGCTGCAGGTGATCATGACTCCCTGCACATATTTGATTGCAAAGTTTTCAAAATTATGCTGATTTTATTGAAAGATTGATAGCCCTCCCATTGTTGCCCTGGTGATGGTGTACACCAGTATGGCTTGGCTCTCCAGGCAGCCTGCTTTCTTTAAAATCTACTATTTTTCTGGGATGATGTAATAACTCTGGTGCTACAGGTATATTATCATTACATTCTGTTTACCTTGAAAGCACAGTTGTTGTTGTTCAGTTTCTAAGTTGTGTCTGACTCTTTGGGACCCCAGGGACTGCAGTATGCAACAGGCTCCCCTATCCTTCACTATCTCCTGGAGTTTGCTTAAACTGATATCCATTGAGTCAGTGATGGCATCCAACCATCTCATCCTCTGTTGCTGATTTTCATTGGTATTTTTTTTCATTATGTTTCCAAATAGAGCGTTTTCCTTCAAATTGAAAAGAATTAGCACATATTAAACCAGAATGGATCCTTACAAATTGCACAGCATTAAGTGTTCTGCCTAGAATCTGATGGGTGCCCAGTGGCCAGGATGGGACAAGCATCAGAGGCCCCTGTAAAAGCTTCTTTGGTGTTAGTTGTGTGTCTCTGTGTCCATGAGGTGTACTGACTGAGAAGTGAGCATTACCAAAAGTCAGTGTCCCAGTACTTTGGGGTATTCCAGAGCAGTGGGTATGTTCTAGATAACTGGCAGTAGCTCTTCAGCTTCTGTACATCTGTCTTCTGAATGGGAGCCTATTCCCTTCCACCGGCTACAACAATGAGGCTCTGGGTGGACCTGCATGCTGGTACACCTGGCCAGTGGTCAGTGCATCTTTTAGTGATAAGAGCTATCCTTAGAGCATTATATACATTGAATCCCCACAAGCATCCAGAGGGTAAACCTACGGTAGCCCCCACTATAGACCCAAAAACTCTTCCAAGAAAAAGACACTGGGTTCCCTGTGCTCACGCCATGAGAAATCCACAGCAAGAGGATGAGGACCACAGCCTGGATGCATGCCAAAGCAGATTCCGGTTCTTCAGTGATCCCTAATGTAAAATTAAACCAGCTCTCACTTTGTGATTATGTTTGGTACAAGGACTGGGTCATTACCTTCGGTCCGTGGAACAACTCAGTCTGGTGGTTTCCATCCTGCCTGATGCTTGGAGGAGGACAGGCTCAGGGCACTTGAGTCAGTGCCCAGGTCACACAGCTGGCTGAGCTGATATATGGGGCTCATTTTCTCCACAGCATCAGTGTTCCTGACTCATTATGCTGCTTCCCTGTCTGTACTGGGTTTCAGAGTGACAGTGGATTCCATGGTCAGCATCACAACAGGATGTGTGCTTCACGGTGACATCACACTGCCCAAGAGAAAGCCTTCTTTCAAGTCATTGATAAAATATAAAACTGTGACCAAATGGGATGGTTCTTAGAAATATAACCAGTGCTTCTTCAGACATTTTGTGTGTCTAATTAACATAAGGATCTTATGCTGACCACCTCACTCACCAGCTGCATGGGTCTACAACCTGTGAGAAATTATGCTTAAAATTGTGTGTGTATATGTTTATGTTTGTGTGTCTACATGCAACTTTCTTGGGAGAAGATGTAGTGGCTTCTCCTCAAATTCACAAAAAAAATAACTTTTTAAAAATAATTTTTAAGAATATTCACTTAAGGATAATCTTGGTCGTATATCCAGAGAGAATGATAATTTGAAAAGGTACATGCACCCATATGTTCGTAACAGCACTATTTACAGTAGGCAAGATATGAGAGCCTTAATGTAGTCCTTTCCCAATTCGGAACCAGTCTGTAGTTCCTTGTCTGTTTCTAACTGTTGCTTCCTGACCTGCATACAGCTTTCTCAGGAGGCAGGTAAGGTGGTCTGGTATTCCCATCTCTTGAAGAACTGTCCACAGTTTGTTGTGACCCACACAGTCAAAGGCTTTAGCATAGTCAATTAAGCAGAAGTAGATGTTTTTCCTGAAATTCTCTTGCTTTTTATATGATCCAATGGATGTTGGCAATTTGATCTCTGATTCTTTATGTCATTTTAAAACAAATCTTTACATCATGTAAACCCTTTATGTCATTTAAAAATAAAACTAGACCAAATTTTATTAAAGTAATTTATAAGCATCCCCAAAAAAATGAAATAATTTAACCTAAATAAGTCCCATTTAGGCTTTAAGTCAAGGTATTGGCTTAACCATGACTTGACAGAGGAAGTATCCAAGTGACTTTAAAACCCAGCGCTTTCTGCATCTCAGGTCAAATGTATCCAGTAGACACCAAGTACTACAAGGAATCATAAGCTGTTTTCAGCGACCATATAAATATTGATAAATGGTTTTTACTTTCCTAAAACTATTATTTTCTAGTTTACACAGTGTTTGCCATCAGAATGCTGACTGTGCCCAGTGCATGAGCCCATCAGTGAGAAAACCACGGCCACTGAAGGCAACGCTGTATCTTGTGCAGCTTTTGCACATGGTGCAAGTGAAGAAACCATGGGGACTTTAGCAGAATAACATCAATGGGTACTTCTCTGGAGGAAGGGGAGCTGATAGCATCCCCGGCCTCCCCGGGACAGGTGGAGGCCTGTGTGGGTTGTTTCATGTCCTCGGAAGGCTGTGTGACCTCTGACAGGCGTCACTTAAAGCCTCCAGTCTCCCAGCCCAGGTGCTTCGGAGTAAAAGCACGAAGCGCCGGACGGAAATGACAAGGTATTGAGACACACAGACCCTCCAGCTGGACTTTTCTGCCTATCAGTCAGTCTGTTCTGACAGCAAAAGATGAAGAGCATGTTCATGATGCCAGAGAAGGTTAGAGTTCACACACCTGAGAAGTGAACAATCAGACTATGTGTTCCTACAACAAAACTTGACTACATGTACGAGATTCCAGCAGCTCAGACAGACGCCTGAAAACTAGCCTTCTCTGTATCTTCCCTCCATGTGGATTTACAGAACAAGGCTAACTTTGGAAAGAATAAAAGAAAAGTAGCATTGGTATATATGTGCACTACCGTGTGTGAAATAGACAGGTCGAGGGGAGCTGCTGTGTAGCACAGGAGCTCAGCTTGGTCTCCGTGAGGACCAGAGGGGTGGGACGGGCGCCTCTGGGAAGGAGGCTCCACAAGGAGGGTACCAGCTCGGTCTCTGTGAGGACCAGAGGGGTGGGACGGGCGCGTCTGGGAAGGAGGCTCCACAAGGAGGGGACATACGTATGCATGTGGCTGATTCACACTGTGTACAGCAGAAACTAACACGTTGTAAAGCAGTTATACTTCAATTAAAAAAAAAAAAAAAAGAAGCATTAAATGTGTTTTCATTATGTGCTCCTGAGGGCAGGGAGACTGATGTCTGCTTATACTACCAAGTTTCCAGGGCTGAGCATTGCTGTAGTGATGAAGTCAGTCTCCACCCACAGTCAGATCACTGTTCTTGTTTTTGTTTTAATTTTCAGTGGTGCCGCGGAGGGCAGTGTGTGAAATACGGGGATGAAGGCCCCAAGCCCACTCACGGTCACTGGTCAGACTGGTCTCCCTGGTCCCCTTGCTCCAGGACCTGCGGAGGAGGGGTGTCGCACAGGGACAGACTCTGCACAAACCCCAGGTGAGTGCTCAGACCTCCCTCCTCCCCAGCGAGCCATCTCTCTGTGACAGACTTCCCAAAGAGTATGTGGAAGGAAGCTCGGGGAAAATAATTCTGTACTTCCCATATTACTGCAAAGTGCTTTCCAAGGCAGAAAGCACTTTCACTCTCTGTGATATGATTTAAGGCGCTTGTAACTATTTGACCACAACAAAAGTAACCGTGCATGGATGCTCAGCTTCTCAGTCGTGTATAACCCTCTGCGGCCCCGTGGCTCCTCTGCCTCCTCTACCAGGCTCCTCTCTCCATGGAACTTCCCAGGCAAAAATACCGGAGTGGGTTGCCATTTCCTTCTTAAGGGGATCTTCCCAACCCAGGAGTTGAACCCAACTCTCCTGCATTAACAGGCAGATTCTTTACCGCTGAGCCACCAGGGAAGCCCCAAAAGTAACAGACCCGAAAACAATATTCAGGAACTCGATTGTAATCACGTTTACACGAAATACCAAGGTTCTGCCTAAAATATGGAAATAAGTCATAAGAAAAGTGAAGAGAACACAAATGAGTGAGAATCAGTAAGAACAATTTTTTCAAGTGAGAAAAACAAAGTCTTGGTTTTTCATCAAAAATATTTACCTGCACAGTGTGTGGTTTCATTGTGTCTTCTGTAGGATGTTAGAAGCAGACCTCAGTGCAGTGGAGCGAAAGGGGTGTTCAGTCCTCATGGTACACCTTTATTTGTTTAACTTATGTTGACACTAAGTAAAATGATTTATGTTAGTCCTGTCTTTAGTGCATGAGACCCAGCTGGTCTCCTGCTTCAGCAGGCTGCTCCCCTTCTGGGGTGCCTGTGTAAATTCTAGGGGTGAAGGGGCGGTTTACTGTCCCTTGCAGCCAGTGGAGGATGACTGCTCCTTCTATCCCCATCTGATGTCCTGGCCTTGTCACAAAGAAGCTGGGAGTGGAAAGAAGCTGCCATCTGGAGAGCGAAGCAGTTGAATTTCAGGCTCATTTCTGCTTTTCACCACTGCCCTTCCTTAGTCATGCTCTGCTTTTTAGATCAGGGAACAGAGGTGCCCACCTGCCTCCTACAGTTCAGTTCAGTTCAGTCGCTCAGTCGTGTCCGACTCTGCGACCCCGTGAATCGCAGCACGCCAGGCCTTCCTGTCCATCACCATCTCCCGGAGTTCACCCAACTCATGTCCATCGAGTCGGTGGGGAGATGAGCAAATACATCCCATTTGCTTTCAAAGTTCTAACCTGTTGTATGAATATTGCAAACAATACAACCAATACAAAAGGAAAACACTACCCATATTGTAAGTATGTAACAAGTGCAAGGGGCTTCTTAGAAAGGCACTTTGCTTGACTAGTGACAGTAAATACCTTAACATTACCTGCTCCCTCTCCCTAACAAGCCCGATTCAAGGAAGGGGTGAGTAGCTATTCTAAGGCAAGTTTCTAATCATGAACTACACATTTCAGACCATCGCATGGAGGCAAGTTTTGTGTGGGGTCCACGCGAACTCTGAAGCTTTGCAACAGTCACACATGTCCCCACAACAGCGTCGACTTTCGCACCCAGCAGTGCGCGGAGTTCAATGGCAAACGGTTCCGAGGATGGTTCTACAAGTGGAAGCCGTACACCCACGTGGAAGGTAAATCTCAAGTCATGCTTTCTGGTAGCAGCCTCGGCTTCTTCACTCTTTAAAGAACTGCAGAGTCTGTAGAGTGGGTCCAGGTAGACCGAATATTGTGAGGCTGGTCACAGGTCCTGCTCTGGTTGTTAGGTCTGTTCTACCTGCCCCGAGGCATCTTATTTAAACCTGACGAGCTGTGTGCCAGAAAAACAGCAAGCTAGATGGTGAGTCTGTGCAAAATACCATGGAATCTTTAAAGAATTGATGAAACACTCAAAGTAGATGATTTATCGATAATGAATCAATTCTTTTACAATTACAAATCGCAGTAGTTGATGGTGATATGGTGATGAGCGTATCACCCATTGAATGATTAGCATTGCTGAAAAATGAAAGAAAAATATCCATATCTTTTAGAAAATCGGATACTATACTGTATTTGGAAAGGTTTGATCTATAACTTAGAAACCAAGAAGCTTATTTGCACTGTATGTAAGATTTTTCTCTCCAGGTGGAGAGTAATATGCATTAATATGCATTATTCTTATCATTATAATAACTTGAATTCAGTAGCTCAAGTAGTATAATTTGAGAATAAATTCAAAGAACACCTAATCATCGTGTTCTTTGGAATTGAGAATATTATCAGGAAATACTTGGGGAATACATTTGGGTTATTACTTCCATACTCAGTAAAAATTAAGCCAATGAGAAACAAGTAAGCAGGAGAATAAAGGAGAAAGAACTTTGAGATCAGGGTCAAAAAATCTGTGTGTTGTTTCTGGTTTTTCTAGTCTTCAGTAAATATGTTCATTGATCATGAAAACACATATTAAATTTGATTCTTAGCATTATTCAGTCGGTTCTCTTATCCTGCACAATAAAGAACATATTTGTATATGAGCATTGGGCCAATGAAAATTCCTAAGGCAGATAAATATTTATTATCAACTGTTCCCTTCTTTACTGAGAAGAGAACAAAGGAAAAAAAAAATTCTACAAAAGTTCATATTAGCCATCTGAGAGAGGGTGTGAACTTGATCTTCCAATCTTAAGTATATAATGAGATCTATATTCTCCATGTGACAATATTTTTGGAAATTCACTATATTTTTTAAGAAAAACCAATATTCTTTGGAGATTTCATCCGAAAGTTATTCCCTTTATCAGTTTAAAAATATTATGTGTTTTAGTAATTGTAGTAGCTAAGAAATTTGGTGATTATTTCAATTATTTTATTGTACTTTATTTGTAAGAATTTTGTATATTGCTGCAAAATGGTAGTGATTTTTTGCATTTCTACACAGATCAGTTAATTATACTAGTAAAATAGTTGAGCAGTAATGTAGTTCAAGTCAACAAATGTTTATTGAATGCCTGTTATGTGCCAACCACTGTGTATAGAATGAGGATCAATAAAGGACACAGTAGAGTAAAATAAAAAGTAATAGTGAAGCTTTAAAAAATAATTTAAAAATGAAAGGGAAAACGAAGCCAAAAGAGGCAATTTTAAAAATGTCTTTGCTATGTATTATTGTGTGGGAGTTTTTATGGGCAAAAAAAAAGAAAAAAAAATAGTCTATAACATTTAGAGCAAAAAGTGATCAGAGCTTAAGTATCTTTCTTATTTGTGTTTGTGTGTGTATTTCTTTTTAAGATCAGGACTTCTGCAAACTCTACTGTATCGCAGAAGGATTTGATTTCTTCTTTTCTTTGTCAAATAAAGTCACAGATGGGACTCCATGCTCGGAGGATAGCCGTAATGTTTGTATAGATGGGATATGTGAGGTAATAATGATCATTCATTCATTCAACAAACATCTCCCAACAGTCTGCTTTGTGCCAGGCATCCTGTAAGGGGCCAGGGAGACCAGACACCGAAAACCACACCCTTTCCCTCCCTGTCGCAGCCCAGAGGGAGGCAGAGAAAGAGCACAGAAAGAGGCAGTTTGGCAGTGGTGTGTGCAGAGCTCCGCAGGAGGGAATTAGACGTGGACCCCCAGGAAACTCGCAGGACTGTTGGGGTGGGGAGCTAGATCTGAAAAGATGAGATGGAAGAGGGGCATGGGGGAAGCAGGGAGGGGGACCTGGTGCTACAGGAATCATGGGCTGCCGGAATGGGTTCGGGGGTCAGAGAACGAGGAGGCAGGCAGGAGCTGGGGGACACTGAGAGTGGTGAGTGGAGGAGGAAGTGCTCGCAAAGGGCTGTTTGCTGCTGGAAGACTTGGGTGGTTTTACCCTCACATTTCGGTAGAAGACACAGCAACTGGGGACCGGCAGAGTCACAGCATCAGACGGCAGTCACCTGGCGGTGACATCAGAGTGAATGAAGCCAGGGACAGCTTAGAGCCAGGGGCCACTGCATCGCTGTGGCGGGGTCTCGGGGAGATCACAGCCTCACTCCTGCTGGAGAGGGACTCAGGGCATGGGCTGGGAAGCAGGCTGCTGTGTGGACCCAAAGCTCTGAGCTTATCACCATGTGCAGAAGTGAGATGTGGGGAGCATTTCGTTACATTAATAAACAAAGGGAGGGGGCTATGTCCAATGGCAAATACCGGGCTTTTCAGGGAAGTGACTCAATATCTGTATTCAGTGGAGTCCAAAGACCTTGGTCCCAGATCTGATTTTCTTTACAAGTCTAAACCGTGATTGCGGTAAAGTTGGACGGTCACTATAAGGTTAGACCAGAGCGGCACACACGGGGCTCCCCTGGGGGCTCAGACAGTAAAGGACCCGCCTGCAGTGCAGGAGCCCCGGGTCCATCCCTGGGCGGGGAAGGTCCCTGGGAGAAGGGATCAGACCCAGTGCAGTGGGCTGCCTGGAGAACCCCAAGGACCTAAGAGCCTGGCGGGCTGCAGTCCATGGGGTTGCAAAGAGTCAGACACCAGACACAACTGAGCAACTAAAACACACACACACACACACACACACACACTGTTCAGATCTCTTTCAGCTTTAAAACGCTCAGCTCTCCACCCACTGTGTCTGTTTATCAGTCAATTTGTTAAATACCTCATTGTTTTTATGTATTCTTGGTGATAGAGTGTCACAATTCCTTATTTTTAATTCTAAAGTCCAAAGAGCTGCAAAATGGAAAGTTTATTTGGCTGTAAAATATAAGGCAACTTGAATTTATTTGTTTCCAAAGCTGCCTTGAATTGATGAGACTGTCTTCAGTTATGTTTATCCCACTCAGTGTGTGAGTTTTACAAACATCATCAATGTCCCCACATCTTATGTATATGTTAGTTACCTTCCTGCAGTCCCAAAACCCTGAGTTCTGCACTGTATCTGGTCCTGGTATTTCAAACAAGGAATTGTGGACCCTGGTTACTTCATTTCTGAATGGATATATATATATATATATATATATTTTTTACCTAGGTAGCCTATATCTTTTGCTAGAAAATGTAAGACTAGCAAGCATCATAGAATTTATAAAGAGCTGCTAAAATTCTAAGACCATAGCGAAATGTGCTGTAATTTGGGAATAATCGTCCCATGGCCTATGTTCCTTCTTTGTCTCTACGCAAGACAATTCACAAGCACGAGGTGAATTCCAGTGGACCCCCATGAGGCCACATCGCTTGCCATTTGTGCTTGGCTCTTCACGTCGGGCTGAAATTCACCCACGTCTCCCACAAGACAATCCGATAGGTGTAATCCAGGGCTCCGGACAGGACAGTCGTGTAGCAATGCCAAAGAGGACAGGCTGTGTTTGCCACGAGAAGGTCTCCTTTGGACAGAAGCATAGCTTGACAGTCTCACAGTGCACATACTGGGTATCCAATAAATATTTGTTAACTCTCCCGTGTTGGTGAAACTTTTCAACTCTTCTGGGAAAGGTTTGTGACTTCGCTCCTGTTGTCTTGTCTTTCATGAATGGCCCGTGGCCTCGTGGGTCACACAGAGAGTGGGGTGTGACAACATCCTGGGATCCGATGCTACGGAAGATGCCTGTGGCGTGTGCCGGGGCAACAATTCCAGCTGCACGATGCACAAGGGCCTCTACGCCAAGCAGCACCGCGCCAACCGTGAGTCCGCCCGTGGGACCCGCCCACCAGCTGAGCAGAGACGGAAAGGGACCCTCGGTGGGAAGGAGCGAGGTGTAGTGAAAATAGCCAGTAGGCAGGGTCCTGAGAGCCCCATGCGACTCCTGGCCTGCTTTGCTTCTCAGACCCTCTGTTTTGATTAGAAGTGGTTGCTGCTGCTGCTGCTAAGTCGCTTCAATCATGTCCGACTCTGTGCGACCCCAGAGATGGCAGCCCACCAGGCTTCCCCGTCCCTGGGATTCTCCAGGCAAGAACACTGGAGAGGGTTGCCATTTCCTTCTCCAATGCATGAAAGTGAAAAGTGAAAGTGAAGTTGCTCAGTCGTGTCCGACTCTTAGCGACCCCATGGACTGCAGCCTACCAGGCTCCTCTGTCCATGGATTTTCCAGGCAAGAGTACTGGAGTGGGGTGCCATTGCCTTCTCCGAGAAGTGGTTGCTAGGTTATTTCAATTAAAGTGGTTCTTAGAAACCATGAATATTACAATAGCTCTGTTCCAATTTAAAAAAAAAAAAAAAAAACTCCTTTATAGGATTCACGGAACTGGATGGCCAAACAAGACCTCCACGTTCCAAACTGATCCCCAAGGGCTGGTCACAGAGAGCCGCAGGCACTGGGGTTGGCCCTGCGCTGCTGAAACACCACCTTCTCCCCTTCTGTTTCCTCTGCCCAGAGTATTACCAGATGGTCACCATCCCCTCCGGAGCCCGGAGCATCCGCATCTATGAAACAAACGTATCTACCTCCTACATTTCCGTGCGAAATGCACTCAAAAAGTACTACCTGAACGGACACTGGACGGTGGACTGGCCCGGCCAGTACAAGTTTTCAGGAACCACCTTTGACTACAGACGTTCCTACGAGGAGCCTGAGAGCTTAGCCTCTCCTGGGCCAACCAACGAAACGCTGATCGTGGAGGTGAACCGCAGCCTCCTGCTGTCAGGGCTTGGACGGGGGAGTCTTGGGGCACTTCTGTAGGTTCAAGGCTATATTGGTGAACTATCACGTGCCCAGAAAGTTGTTTGCAGTTAATGTCTCGGAAACAAGACTAATCAATGCAGAGACTGAGTGGGCCAGTGGACCGCTCGTCTTTCGTCTCCAGACGCGTGATGAGATTTGTGAGGACACACACCATGCGTCCTGGGTTTTCCATCTTTATTAGTGGATTGTGACCTCAGTCTGCTTCTCTCCTGTAAGCTCCGCAGCCGTGAGAAGCGGCCACTGTGGGGGGCTCTCTCTGTGCCTGTGTTTTGGGTGGGATCAGGATTCTCCTGAGTCCAGTGGAAACGGGAGTGAGATGAGAACCCACCGCCTGGGCCCAGTGCCAGGCAGGGGTCCGCACGCTCGCCTCCTACACAAGCCCCTCTGTGTTCTGCCCAAGATGGCACAGGCCCATGAGATACGCTTGCGCAACTTCTAGCAACGTAATGTGTCCCCTTGGGACCAGGCAGATGGTAGCAACACGCAGCGGACACACTAATTTCATATGTTTTTATGTTTCTGTGCACATTTAAAGGAAAAACTTGGCTCAAAAGTTGCCCCCTCAGCCTGCACCTGTGCGTGCGGTTGTGAACCCCTCCAGGTGCCCTCCACCTGCAACATGGGCCTCACAGCTCCACCCCGCCATCCTTGCGTCATCCTGAGAGATGCCTCATCTCCGCACGTCCCACCTCCATCTCCCTCTCGACCTGGGACTGCTCCCGCCTCCCCTTTATAGACATGTTCACCCTGGATTCCTGCCTTGGTTATTTCTCTCCCACCATCTGAGGCTTTTAGCTTTAACGTGCATGTGTGCTCAGTCCTATCTGACTCATTGGGACCCCTTGGACTATAGCCCACCAGGAGCTCTGTCCATGGGATTTCCCAGGCAAGAATACTGGAGTGGGTTGCTGTTTCCTCCTCCAGGGGATCTTCGTAGCCCAGGGGTCGAACCCAGGTCTCCCACATTGCAGGCAGATTCTTTACCAACTGAGTCACCAGGGAATCCCAAGTTACCTACTGTATATTGGTTCTACTTTAACTCACTTTCTCTTTCCCTTTTTTATTTTGTAGCTTCTGTCTCAGGGAAGGAACCCAGGCATTGCCTGGGAATACTCCATGCCGAGGCTGGGGGTTGAGAAGAAGCTTGGAGCCCAGCCCAGCTACACGTGGGTGACCATCCGCTCCGAGTGCTCCGTCTCCTGTGGAGGAGGTAAGTCTCATCCCACGGTTACCTGGCGATGGGCACAGAAGTGCCAGGTATCTTTGAGCCATGGGACGCATTGCCATGGTCTTCAATACCTAGCCCTCGTCCCCATCACGTACCCTGGTCCCCATCACACGCCCTGGTCCTCATCACATGCCCTGGTCCCCATTACACACCCTGGTCCCCATCACACACCCTGGTCCTCATCACATGCCCTGGTCCCCATTACACACCCTGGTCCCCATCACACGCCCTGGTCCTCATCACACACGCTGGTCCCCATCACACACACTGGTCCTCATCACATGCCCTGGTCCCCATTACACACCCTGGTCCCCATCACACGCCCTGGTCCCCATCACATACCCTGGTCCCCATTACACACCCTGGTCCCCATCACACGCCCTGGTCCTCATCACACACCCTGGTCCCCATCACACACACTGGTCCTCATCACGTGCCCTGGTCCCCATTACACACCCTGGTCCCCATCACACGCCCTGGTCCTCATCACATACCCTGGTCCCCATTACACACCCTGCTCCCCATCACACGCCCTGGTCCTCATCACGATGTACCATCCCTCATCCTTGTCCTGATGAGGAGCCCAGGGCTCCTTAACTCTTCCAGAGGCAGAGTGTCTGAGCAGTGGTCCCGAGTGTCCCTTGAGAACTTGGGCTCCCTTTTCTAATTCAGCTGTGTCCATGTGTGCCCTTAAAGTTTAGTGAATTGGATTCTGCTTTTTGTCTAGTATATGATTTTTTAAAAGGTAATTTTGTTATTTGAGATCATTCAGATGAAAGCCACTCAAATTATTATATATTTCTTGTTGATGATGAGAAATAGAAACCTTTGTGGAAATGAGTGATACAGAGTGATGATTTTTTTATCAAATGGTGGTGGTTTCGTTGCTAAGTCGTATCCAGCTCTTGCAACCCCACAGACAGTAGCCTGTCAGGCTTCCCTGAGCATGGAATTCTCTAGGCAGTAATACTGGAGTGGGTTGCCATTTCCTTCCCCCGGAGATCTTCCCAACCCAGAGATCGAGCTTGGGTCTCCTGCATTGCAGACAGATTCTTTACTGACTGAGCTTTGAGGGAAGCCCTTATCAAATGGTCTTCTTCAAACATTTTATTGGAAAGAAATTTGCTATAAAGACATATGCTTAAATTCACTAAGAAATTATAAGAATTTCGTGAAAGAGTCAGTAAAAATGACAAGAAACAACATGTCAAAAAGAATTTCATTTGACAGTAGATGAATTTGTCATCTTAATACCTTAAGAATTTTCAGCCCATGATTGAGTTGAGGAAGCTAGTTCACTGGAGAGATATTTTTAGCTAGAGCCACTTTGTGCTGTCTGGGAAAGGATGGAGAATAAATACTTACAAATTTTAGAAACAAAATATTAAGTTCTACCTGATATTGAAAAACAGGCATGTTTCCATATGGAAGGAATGATGCTAAAGCTGAAACTCCAGTATTTTGGCCACTTCATGTGAAGAGTTGACTCATTGGAGAAGACTCTGATGCTGGGAGGGATTGGGGGCAGGAGGAGAAGGGGACGACAGAGGATGAGATGGCTGGATGGCATCACTGACTCGATGGATGTGAGTCTGAGTGACCTCGGGGAGTTGGTGATGGACAGGGAGGCCTGGCGTGCTGCGGTTCATGGGGTCGCAAAGAGTCGGACACGACTGAGCGACTGACCTGATCTGATCTTCCATATGGACAAAGGGCTTTCAGCTTTGTACGTTCCAGGTTTTAATTATTAGGAAATTAGCCTAAACCGTGCTGTAAATTTAAGTATGTGCTGTGTGCTGTGCTTAGTCGCTCAGTCATGTCTGGCTCTTTACAACTCCATGGACTGTAGCCCTCTAGGTCCCTCTGTCCATGGACTTTTCAAGGCAAGAATACTGGAGTGGGTTGCCATGCCCTCTTGCAGGGAATCTTCCCCACCCAGGGATCAAACCTGAGTCTCCTGCATTGCAGGCAGATTCTTGACTGTTTGAGCCACCATGGAAGCCCAGGAATACTGGAGTGGGCAGCCTATCCCTTCTCCTGCGGATCTTCCCCACCCAGGAATCAAACCAGAGTCTCCTGCATTGCAGGCAGATTCTTTATCAGCTGAGCTACAAGGGAAGCCCATATATTTAAGTATAATAGGACACAAATGAACATTTTATGAAGTAAGAATAAAATGAGTTGATAAGGAAAAAAGTGAACTCATGTCTTCTTAATAATTGCTTTAAATCAATGAACGGAAGGAAACACCAGAAAATTGAACAATTAAAAAATAACAGTCTGAAAAGTTAATACCATGTACTCGATATGTATTTATTCTTCTCATTAAAAATAAAATGCTTAAATCCTATTTAAATTCTGGCGTTAGGACCTTTCTAAGGTAAAATAGAATCCCTTTCTGCAATGCAGGCTAGAAGCAAATGACCCTAAAGGCAGCCAGAGAAAATGTGGGGTATTCTACTCTGGCGAGGGACCCACATCAGCCATCATTTTACTCCATTCGGGAAATAAAGCAAAACAGGCCGTACTCGTGGGCATCCCATACTCTCTAACCCCATTTATTCCCCTTCCTTTTCTCTTCTGATCTCACAGCCATCCCCTACAACTCTCTGCTCCCTACTGGATGCATCTGATTTTATCTGTCCCTATTTAGGATTATCTAACAGTGTTTGATTAAAATAATAAACCACAAAGCCTTCTATTTGTGTAAGGATCATTTTCAGATGCGTCCTTGTAGATTTTCATGTGGCTACAAGAGTGCAGCGAGTCACAAGGCAGCATGTGTAAGGATGGCTGGTCCACGAGTGCGTTTCATTAGGGCTTCTCTCCGTGTCCTCCCTGGGAGAGCCAGGCATGCAGAGGACGCTGGGTTTCCTCAGCTCCGACCACGTGGCCGCCTTAGTAGCCTGAAGCACTCTAGCGGATGCTGAGCACACTTGCAAACCTCTAAGGTACACCTAAGGAGTACTTGTCACATTGAGGTTTCTAGAGGAAATCAGCCCAAAACCCATCCCCTAATCATTTGCCTGAAGAATTGTGTTATAGAGTCAGTGAGTGGGTGGTGTTTTTTAAGTTTGATGGAAAATTCATGGAAAATCAAGGTTTCTCAATTAAACAGCTAGAAGGGATGTCTAACCCCATCCTTTATCATCACCTGTGTAGGAGGTGGCTCTTTTATACAGTCTTCTGGTGGAAATGCCAAGGCGGTGCAGCTCCCAGGACTCAGCGCCTAACCAAGAGCATCTTCAGTTTTTTTTAATTGAAGTATAGCTAATTTACAATTTTGCATTAGTTTCAGGGGTAAAGCAAAGTGATTCCGTGTTATATATATATATATCAGATCAGATCAGTCGCTCAGTCGTGTCCGACTCTTTGCGACCCCATGAATCGCAGCACACCAGGCCTCCCTGTCCATCACCAACTCCCAGAGGTCACTCAGACTCACGTCCATCGAGTCAGTGATGCCATCCAGCCATCTCATCCTCTGTCGTCCCCTTCTCCTCCTGCCCCCAATCCCTCCCAGCATCAGAGTCTTCTCCTATGAGTCAACTCTTCGCATGAGGTGGCCAAAATACTGGAGCTTCAGCTTTAGCATCATTCCTTCCAAAGAAATCCCAGGGCTGATCTCCTTCAGAATGGACTGCTTGGATCTCCCTGCAGTCCAAAGGACTCTCAAGAGTCTTCTCCAACACCACAGTTCAAAAGCATCAATTCTTCGGTGCTCAGCCTTCTTCACAGTCCAGCTCTCACATCCATACATGACCACAGGAAAGACCATAGCCTTGACTAGGCGAACCTTTGTTGGCAAAGTAATGTCTCTGCTTTTGAATATGCTATCTAGGTTGATCCTAACTTTCCTTCCAAGGAGTAAGCTTCTTTTAATTTCATGGCTGCAGTCACCATCTGCAGTGATTTTGGAGCCCAGAAAAATAAAGTCTGACACTGTTTCCACTGTTTCCCCATCTATTTCCCATGAAGTGATGGGACCAGATGCCATGATCTTCATTTTCTGAATGTTGAGCTTTAAGCCAACCTTTTCACTCTCCACTTTCACTTTCATCAAGAGGCTTTTTAGTTCCTCTTCGCTTTCTGCCATAAGGGTGGTGTCATCTGCATATCTGAGGTTATTGATATTTCTCCCAGAAATCTTGATTCCAACTTCTGTTTCTTCCAGTCCAGCGTTTCTCATGGTATACTCTGCATATAAGTTAAATAAACAGGGTGACAATATACAGCCTTGACGAACTCCTTTTCCTATTTGGAACCAGTCTGTTGTTCCATGTCCAGTTCTAACTGTTGCTTCCTGACCTGCATACACATTTCTCAAGAGGCAGATCAGGTGGTCTGCTATTCCCATATCTTTCAGAATTGTCCACAGTTTATTGAGAGCCACACAATCAAAGGCTTTGGCATAGTCAATAAAGCAGAAATAGATGTTTTTCTGGAACTCTCTTGCTTTTTCCATGATCCAGCAGATGTTGGCAATTTGATCTCTGATTCCTTTGCCTTTTCTAAAACCAGCTTGAACATCAGGAAGTTCACGGTTCACATATTGCTGAAGCCTGACTTGGAGAATTTTGAGCATTACTTTACTAGCGTGTGAGGTGAGTGCAATTGTGCGGTAGTTTGAGCATTCTTTGGCATTGCCTTTCTTTGGGATTGGGACATATACATATCTAAGTAACATATATGTATAACTGAATATCCTGTGCTATATTGAACATATTTGTTGATTACCTGGCTTTTGTGTGGTACTGTGTCTCTGTTGATCCCTAACTCCTGACTTGCCTCCTCCCTCCCTCTTAGGTAGCCGTAAGTTTGTTTTCTATGTCTGTGAGTCTCTTTCTGTTTTGTAAATAAGTTTGTTTGTAACATTCGTTTTTTTAGATTCCACATGTAACTGATACCATATGATATTGGACTTTCTCTTTCTGACTTACTAAGTATATCACCTCTAGGTTCATCCATGTCGCTGCAAATGCCATTATTTCATTCTTTTTATGGCTGAGTAGTATTCCATTGTGTCAAGACCCCGTGTCTTTGCCCATCCATCTTCAGCTGCCTTGCTGTCTCGACTGCTGTGAATGGAGCTGCTATGGACAATGGGGTGTGTGTATCTTCTTAAGTCAGTTTTGTCTGGATATGCCCGGGGGCAGGGTCCTCTGTAGCTCTACTTTTAGTTTGTTTAAGGAACCTCCACAGTGTTCTCCATGGTAGCTGCACCAATTTATATTCCCCACACCCTCTCCAGCATTACTCTTTGTAGGCTCTCTGATGGCCGTTTTGAGCAATGCGAGGTGACACCTCATTGTAGTTCTGATTTGCGTCTCTCTAGTAATTAGCAGAACTGAGCATCTTGTCATGTCCCTTTGCGCCATCTGTATATCTTCTTTGGAGAAATGTCTGTTTAAGTCCCCTTCCCACCTTTTTAATGGGTTGTTTGTTTCTTTGACATTGTTCTATGGCACCCCACTCCAGTACTCTTGCCTGGAAAATCCCATGGATGGAGGAGCCTGGTGGGCTGCAGTCCATGGGGTCGCTAAGAGTCGGACACGACTGAGCGACTTCACTTTCACTTTTCACTTTCACGCATTGGAGGAGGAAATGGCAACCCACTCCAGTGTTCTTGCCTGGAGAATCCCAGGGACGGTGGGGCCTGGTGGGCTGCTGTCTTTGGGGTCGCACAGAGTTGGACACGACTGAAGCGACTTAGCAGCAGCAGCAGCAGTATTTTGAAAATTAATCCCTTGTTGGTCGCTTCACTTCCAAATATTTTCTCCCATTCTATAGGCTGCCTTTGCACTTTAGTTAGGGTTTCCTTTGCTGTGCAGAAGCTTTTAAGTTTAATTATGTCCAATTTGTTAATTTTTATTTGCATTACTCTGGGAGACAGATCCAGAAAATATTGCTGCAATTTATGTCAATGGCTGTTCTGCCTATGTTTTATTCTAGGAGTTTTATGGTATCTGATCTTACATTTGGGTCTTTAGTCCATTTTGAGTTTATATTTGTATACGTGTTAGAGAGTGTTCTAATTTCACTCTTTTACCTGGGAAAACTGTAGCTGTCCAGTTTTCCCAGAACCACTTATTGAAGAAATCATTTTCTTCTCCATGTACACTCTTGCCTATTTTGTCATATATTAATAAACCGTAAGTAGGTGGGCTTAAGGAAAGGGTGCTGTTTAAATGCTATTGGCTTGAAGTGGACCCTGCCGTATTTTCCTAAAAGGACAAGACCACACCTTCCCTTCTCCCACTCTTTCCTCTTGCATCCCCCAGGATTACCCTATTTTCTGTACAAACAAGATAAAAATAAGAAACACAACATTGCAGTTACCTGGGCACCTACCGTGTCGTCACTCGCCTGGTCTTGTGGAAACCCTCAGTTCAGTTCAGTGCAGTGCAGTCGCTCAGTCGTGTCCGACTGTTTGCAACCCCATGAATTGCACCCCACCAGGCCTCCCTGTCCATCACCAATGCCCGGAGTTTACTCAAACCTATGTCCATTGAGTCGGTGATGCCATCCAACTATCTCATCCTCTGTCGTCCCCTTCTCCCACCTTCAATCTTTCCCAGCATCAGGGCCTTTTCCAATGAGTCAGCTCTTCGCAGCAGGTGGCCAAAGTATTGGAGCTTCAGCATCAGCATCAGTCCTTCCAATGAATATTCAGAACTGATATCCTTCCTCAACAGGGCTTAAAAACAGAAAGGTCCCACCTGCAGGCAGCCAGATCAGGTTCAGGTCTAGGTTTTGTTTCATCTGCCTCATATTTTATGTTTTGAAGATTTCCACTTGCCTAGGCCTCTTCATAACCTAGATTGGAACTCTTGAAGCATGCTTTGCTTAGCTTCCTTCTTGTGACTTTAACATGTACAAGCTGGAGAAACAGCAAGGGAACGAGTAAACCAGGAGGAGACCCCTGGGAAATTCCCCAGCCCTGTTTTTATTCTGGAAACATCGCCTGGCCTCTGTAAAGAAAGGATAGCCCCATCCCTTATCAGTTCTAATGGGCCATTTCTCTTTAGACAGCAAGGTTTCCTGACAGGCACAAGGCAGACAGTGCCTCTCATCTTTTCTGGCAGTGTCCTCTGCTCATTTTTTTTTTCATTTCCACTCACTCTTGTGACATAACCATGGGATTTTATTTCAGTAATCCTGCTTAGTTGTGCCTTTGCCGGACTCTCACTGGGGCACTGATGATGGGGTGGTGGAGGAAGGATTCACACAGGGAGATGCTAAGCCAAGAGTATTTGAGGGGAGGATCCAGCTTAGCCAATTACGTGTGACTCTAAGATAGGGACTTTCAGACACAGGAATGGCTTCAGCAGACTCTTGTTTCCAGTGTAAGGGCATCAGCTATTTCTCAAGGTCACGTATGCTGAGCTTTTTAAAAATCAACCCCGTTGGCTCAGTGTATTTCAAACAGTAATGAATTTCAAACCATTGCTTTACTTTCACATGAAAAGGCTTATTCAGATTTGGCGTATCAGTTCAGCCACTGAGTCGTGTCCGACTCTTTGCGACCCCATGGACTGCAGCACGGCTTATAGTTACATTTAATCTCTCTGATACATATAATGCAGTATCTGGGGATGACCTTTTTTTTCAAATGGGAATAATTCCTCTGATTTACAGTTAGCGTTCCTCAGACAAACCCTAAGACTGACTTGTAAATCAAACTCTCTTACGCTTTTCCAGCAATGTTCTCATCATCATCTGCAGATATTTCTAGGCCTTAAACTTTAATTTTAGTGATGAGGTTTAGAAAATAGAATAAAATTACATATTAGAAACCTTGCCTTTGTTTTGTTGATAGGAAACCATTCATCCATTTATTCATTTACTGTCCAGTCAGCAAATGTTTCTGAGTATCAGTCTGAACCTCAATTCAGTTCAGTCTCTTAGTTGTGTCTGACTCTTTGCAACCCCATGAACTGCAGCACACCAGGCCTCCCTGTCCATCACCAACTCCCAGAGTCCACCCAAACCCATGTCCATTGTGTCGGTGAGGCCATCCAACCATCTCATCCTCTGTCGTCCCCTTCTCCTCCTGCCCTCAATCTTTACCATCATCAGGGTCTTTTCAAATGAGTCAGGTGGCCAAAGTATTGGAGTTTTAGCTTCAACATCAGTCCCTCCAATGAACATCTAGGACTCTCAAGCGTCTTCTCCAACACCACAGTTCAAAAGTTCTGAACCTCAAACTTTTTTAAATCAAGTGGGGAAAATGTCGAGACTTTTGCTTAATCCTCTCTGTCTCTGAACTGGATGATGATACACCAGTGTAATTTTTCTTGTTCAGTTGCTAAATAGTGTCTGACTCTTTTGTGACCCCGTGGACTGTATGTAGCCTACTGGGCTCCTTTGTCCATGGGGATTTCCCAGGCAAAAGTCCTGGAGTGGGTTGCCATTTCTTTCTCCAGGTGATCTTCCCAGACAAGGGACCAAACTGATGTCTCCTGATTTGGCAGGCAGATTCTTTACATCTGAGTCACCAGGGAAGCCCCATAATGTAATTATTACTTTACTTTACTTTAAAAGTATTGAGTGAATTACTAGCAATATGGCTAACTGAAACATGGCACCTCTATAAGGTACCTGATGCAAAGAGCTGACTCATTGGAAAAACCCTGATGCTGGGAAAGACTGAAGGCAGGAGGAGAAGGGGATGACAGAGGACAAGATGCTTGGATGACTCTATGGACATGAGTTTGAGCAAGCTCCAGGAGTTGGTGATGGACAGAGAAGACTGGCGTGCTGCAAGTCCACGGGGTCACAAAGAGTCGGACACGACTGAGTGACCGAACTGAACTGAACCTCTATGGCATGGGGCATTTTTGTTCTTCCTTAAATGTTGGGGCCAAGAGGAGAAGGGGACGACAGAGGATGAGGTGGCTGGATGGCATCACCGACTCAATGGACGTGAGTCTCAGTGAACTCCGGGAGCTGGTGATGGACAGGGAGGCCTGGCGTGCTGCGATTCATGGGGTCGCAAAGAGTCGGACACGACTGAGCTACTGATCTGATCTAAATGTGTAAGGCACCACACCGAGTTTTGAGTCTATGAAGAGGAATCATGTAGACTGGCCCTGTTCCCAAAACATGCAGTTGGCAAACCCACATATGCAACATGCGAGGCTACAAGCTGTTGTGTGCAAGGGTCCGTGAGAGCCCAGAGCCCCAGGAGCCAGGCACAGAGAGCACTGTGGAGCTGCATCTGGAGCATCTGGAGAGTCACAGGTGGGGGCCTGGGGCCGCTTCTGAACATCAGCTGTTCATAGTTTTCCTCTAGTTGGCTAAAAATCATATCTTTTTCATAGGAACTACTTCAAATTAGATCTCCCCCATCCATACATTTAGAACATCCTTACATGCTTTGAGTCTTAAGGTAAATGTGCGTTTTACTTTTTTAAACTTTAAAGGCTTGAGCTTGTCTTTCTAGGTCCCACTGACCTAGATGAAATGATTCTGGCTTTTTCCTCCCTGTGTTGGTCACCTTTGAGCCAAATTCATGAGACTACTTCTGTGTCTTTATCCAAGACCCTGAGAAGTCACAAAGCACATCCTCCCTGTAGCCCTCTTACCCATCAGGAAAGCAGAGAAGAGGAACACAAAGCCCATCCCTGGACGAGGACCACTGTCCTCGGGGGCCATGTGTGATGTCCACCCCATCCATCTCCTGGAGCACCCTCAGAGGTGCAGGGTAAGATGCAGAAGCCCAGCTCATCTCAACGAGCAGGAATTCTTCCCTTTCTCAGAGTCTCCCAGTCCTGCAAAGCCCTCCTCCTCTCGGGCACTGGGACCTGTCCGAGGTCTAGTTCCCTCACACATGCCCATGGTGGTCATGTGGTCTTGACTGGCTCCCTCCCCCTCCTGCATGGGTGTGTGTGTGTGTCTGTGTGTGTGCCTGTGTGGGTTTCAAGTTCTGCTGCCCACATCTCAGTTACCCGAACTTGGGTCCTTAAAGACAGGGAATGCCCACCCAAAGAGAGACGAGCGGCATGTCCTGCTGTCACCTGGGGCCAGTCCGTGCTGTCGGGGAACTCAGATATCGGGCCAGATTCTCGTCAATCGGACAGACACAGGATGCCACTGGCCATCCATAAATGATAGTCATCGCCGCCCTCCAAGCTCAGGTGCCCATTCGGGTTCCGTGAGCCTGGCGTGATCATGCCCGCAAAGCTGCCACCCAGGCACACATGGGAACAACTTAGACTCTGAGCATCAGCTGCAAGAGTTCACCCACCCTGTGTTCCTGGAGCTACCAACCCTCTCCGCCTTAAGGTCCTCAACACACAGACACCGCGTGTCCGCACAACATCTGGCGCTTGCCCTAGACTTGATGCATGCTTCTCGTGAAAGCACGTGCTTTGTTTGTGGAATATCTTCCAGTTTCCTGGGCAGTTTTGCTTACAGGATTGGCTTCCTTGCCTTTGTAAAAGAAGGCTAAGGCTTTTGGCAACAGCTGGAAATCATTCTGCCATTAGAATGACTGAAAACTTAGAGATTCTTTGATATAATCACCCTCTTTAAGACTGAACACTCTTCTTCCAGATACTTTGGCAAAGTATGAAGATTCTAAAATGATTTCCAAAGAGCTGGCCAGAGCTGGTTTCTGTAAAAAGATTAAGATAGAGCTTCATCACTTTGCTCATTAAACTCACCACCTTCCATGGCCAGGGTTCAGCTTTGGGTTTTTCCCATTTAAAGGATTATTCTGTCTTTTTTTATTTATTCTTTGAATTTTAACTCTGCTTCTCTCTTATCTATTAATATGGATCATTTTAGAAGGTTGGCCAGCTTGATTCTAACATTCCTGTGGACTCGCAGATTTTTCTTTCTGACAAATAGTTGAGAGATTGTAAGTACAGTTGAGAAATTGCTTTATAGCTGTGCCCTTGGTCAGAAAAATGATACCTGAGTCTCTGCAAACATTCAGCCAGGTGGCTGATGAGACCTCATCTGACGTGAAACTCATCTGAAAACGTAATTATCTAAAACCTAGTGCAGAAATAGAACCCAGAAACCCTAAATGCCATTGGGCATATGGCATATTTTTATTTTCCCAGGATATTTAGATATTTGAAAACAAGAGAAACATTTAAATTCACCTTTACATCTATTTTGTTTATATGGAAAATTAATTTTACATTAAAACCTTGAGCATCCCTACCACACACAAGCAGATTTGACCTCCAGAATTCATCATCCCTTGGTGCATTGCTGGACTTTTAGATTCCTGAGCATTTCCAAGTGGAATAAAGCAGAGCGTTCCCAGGCTGAATCCCTATGAAAATCTCTGCTGCTGCTGCTGCTACTAAGTCGCTTCAATAGTGTCCGACTCTGTGTGACCCCATAGACGGCAGCCCACCAGGCTCTGCCGTCCCTGGGATTCTCCAGGCAAGAACACTGGAGTGGGTTGCCGTTTCCTTCTCCAATGCATGAAAGTGAAAAGTGAAAGTGAAGTCGCTCAGTCATGTTCGACCCTTAGCGACCCCATGGACTGCAGCCTACCAGGCTCCTCCGTCCATGGGATTTTCCAGGCAAGAGTACCGGAGTGGGGTGCCATTGCCTTCTCCAATGAAAATCTCAGATCAACTCAAATGCTCTGACTTAATCAGAGATCCCGAGTCAGGAGTGTTTTCCCATCCTCGTATCCAGGGCTTCCCAGGGGGCTCAGGGGTAAAGAATCTGCCTGGCAACAGGAGACACAGGAGATGAGGGTTTGATCCCTGGATCGGGAAGATCCCCTGGAGGAGGAAATGGCAAAACACTCCAGGATTCTTGCTGGAGAAATCCCGTGGGCAGAAGAACCTGGTGGGCTGTGCTCCATGGGGCCACCGAGAGCTGGACACGACTGAAGCAACTGAGCACGCATAGCCATAGGCAACTGCCGCCTGTCTGGCAGGACCTCTGGTGATGCTCCTCACCCTGGGGTGTGGGTGCTGACACCTGAGTGTCCCTAAGGACATGAGTTCAATGAAGAGAATGCTGAAGGTAGCTGAGCCTTGCCATTTCCATTTTAATAGTCTAGGATTTGGGCCTCACTGGTTCATCCCATAGGCACCTGGCTGGTAGTGTTTCATCCATTCACTGGTGTGTGTCCGCACGAAGCAGGAGTGCGTGCAGCCTGAGAAGCCTGGTGTGCAGGCGCCCAGCCCATGGGTGGTAAGAATGCTGACTGACAGTCTGCCTGAGTTTTTCCATCTGAGAGCTGACCAACAGCCTGTCTTATTCTCCACCTGACTTAATCTTGGTGAAAATGCACAGAGACATTGGGTGTGGTTCCCTTGAAAATGCAGGAATGGAGGGGAATGACTGTAGTGGGCTTGAAAGGATATTTTTCCTGTAGGCTCTCAGGCCAGCCTCTGCCTGGACGTGGACAGTGTCCCAGCGAGGGGAGGCTTTGTATGATGCGTCCTCACATCTCATCATTCCAGCACGCTCTTGTGTTGACCGATGACAGGACGTTTTCTTCCTTTCTTTGGTTTTGGTTTCTTCTGTTGCACTGGCTTCAAGTTTGTAAGCTTTCTTGATGCTTTGCACGTCCCTTGGGTTTGAGGAAGGGCTTTTGTAGCTTCTCTGCAGCTCTGCTGGGCTTTGCTCTGCTCACCAGTGATCAGCCCTAGGAGGCGCTCAGGCAGCAGGCCACGGTCCCTGCCACCCCAGAGCAGTGCCGCCCGCAGCTTCCACGCCCAGGTGCTGGTCTTCACGGCTCGATTACACCTGACGTGTGCACTTGTTGCTTCGTTGTCTCTGTGGTTGAGATTCGCTGACGGTGACGGAGTGGTCTGAGGTGGGGGTCGGTTGGTGGTGTTTCCTGTGTGTTACCAGCCGCTGTGTGCTCAGAGTCCACACAGCCTAGGCACCGGGCATTGCTTTGTTGAAGGATGAATGCAAGACCTCGACCACGTTCTGATTTATAAACACGCGGAGCATGATGGAAATGATGACGGGGCCAGCTGGCCGCCTCCCTCCACGACAGCGTCCCCAGGGCCTCCTTATGCTTCTCATCCTCCTGCTGCTGTGAAAAAAGGGAGCGTGCCTGAAAGTGGATGGCTTACAATTCAGATTTCATTACTTCCAGCCTTAAACTCCACTCCCGGTGAAACAGAGTGTAAGAAATTGCCCTCCAGTGTGTGACGCGTTCTGAAGTAGAAAATGTTATGAATCTCCTTCCTTCTCAAGTAAAAATCAAACAAGAGGTTACGATTGCCAAATGTGCCCATCACGTTGGACAGAAGGACCAGGCCAGCCGGTGACCCATCACACCGAGGCTGGAAGGTGCAGCGGGGGGTTTGGCCAGACTGCCAGAGATTGAGTCCTGATCCTTTAAAACACATGACCTTGTGAGCTCCTTAAGCCTTTTACACACTAGTGAGCCCATCTGTAAAGTAGAATAATCATGTAATCAACCGGATAGGGTTCCTTTAAGGATTAGAGGAGAGAAAAACCTGTAAAGCTCTCAGACTCCGTCTAGCCAAGTAAATGTCAGCTTCTATTCTCTTCCGTTAGTGTTATAGCTTTGCTTAAGAAATCGCACTGTTTGGGTTACTAAACTCTTAAAGCCAGAGGAAATTCCACAATGACACTTGTCACGTGGCCCCGGGCAAGGGTGATGAATGTGTTCCTCCGTGTTTTGAACTGTGTTGCCGACTTCTGCACACTCATGTGGGCAGGCATGTGCGGGACACACACACTTGTGTGAGAGGTGCCCACAGTGTATCTCTGTGCGTAGAGGGTGTGTAGGCTGATAGCCACCACGGTGAGTGGACAAAGTGTTCAGATCAGATCAGATCAGTCGCTCAGTCGTGTCCGACTCTTTGAGACCTCATGAACCGCAGCACGCCAGGCCTCCCTGTCCATCACCAGTTCCCGGAGGTCACTCAGACTCACACTCATCAAGTCAGTGTGGACAAAGTGTGGTCTGGCCCTTTTCCTGCCTGGAAGGGGTAGTGGCCTGGGGGCAGGACTTGGGGGCCACTCAGGCTGATTCCCCAGCCTCCTGGGTGGAGTGTGCCTTTCCCTGGCGGGCTTGGCTCACCACGTGGACTCAGCCCCGGCACATGGTGTGATAAGGCAGTACGTGGTCCTGTCCACACTGATGGTCCTGAGCTTGCAGAGCACGTGGCCCTGTGCTGAGTGCCTCAGTTATTCCCCTGGTCCTGAAACCTGTCATGTGGGGCTCCTGGTTTCCCTTTCTCTGCCCAGGCTTACCATCTGACCCTGACAGTTTGCAGTCTGTCGCCTGCCCCGCTGCTTGCCTGACTTCAGGTCCAGGTAAACGCTCAACCCAACCACCTGAGTGTTCAGACTACATGCACATTGTCATCAAAAGCTTGGCCCAAGGGCCCGAGAAAAACCCTTGGGAAAAAAGGTCTAGGTGCTGCACACAAACATGCGGGCCATTTCTTTCACTTAATATTTAGCTCACCGTTTTTCCTTCAGGCAAGGTTACTGGATGGTTGAAATACAGGTAAGCCCAATGTAATGAGCGCACAACAGGAAAGCAGGCATTTGAGAGAGAATTCATTCAGAGCAAACCAGTAATAGAGAAGTGATCTGACAGGAACAATACGGAAATTAGGTGCAAAATCAGAAATATGAAAAAAGAAACACGGATATTCTTGGCCGGGCCTGCAGACTCAGATTTTCAGGTTCTCAAACAAAGCACAGACTTACTGATCTCATGGCATTTTAGGTGGCCCTGAATTAACTGTGAAAAATGGCTTCAGATCAGATCAGATCAGATCAGTCGCTCAGTCGTGTCCGACTCTTTGCGACCCCATGAACTGCAGCACACCAGGCCTCCCTGTCCATCACCAACTCCCTGAGTTCATTGAGACTCACATCCATCGAGTCAGTGATGCCATCCAGCCATCTCATCCTATGTCGTCCCCTTCTCCTCCTGCCCCCAATCCCTCCCAGCATCAGAGTCTTCTCCAATGAGTCAACTCTTCGCATGAGGTGGCCAAAGTACTGGAGTTTCAGCTTTAGCATCATTCCTTCCAAAGAAATCCCAGGGCTGATCTCCTTCAGAATGGACTGGTTGGATCTCCTTGCAGTCCAAGGGACTCTCAAGAGTCTTCTCCAACACCACAGTTCAAAAGCATCAATTCTTCGGCGCTCAGCCTTCTTCACAGTCCAACTCTCACATCAAAACATGACCACAGGAAAAACCATAGCCTTGACTAGACGAACCTTTGTTGGCAAAGTAATGTCTCTGCTTTTGAATATGCTATCTAGGTTGGTCATAACTTTCCTTCCAAGGAGTAAGCCTCTTTTAATTTCATGGCTGCAGTCACCATCTGCAGTGATTTTGGAGCCCAGAAAAATAAAGTCTGACACTGTTTCCACTGTTTCCCCATCTATTTCCCATGAAGTGATGGGACCGGATTTCATGATCTTCGTTTTCTGAATGTTGAGCTTTAAGCCAACTTTTGCACTCTCCACTTTCAATTCCATCAAGAGGCTTTTGAGTTCCTCTTCACTTTCTGCCATAAGGGTGGTATCATCTGCATATCTGAGGTTATTGATATTTCTCCCAGCAATCTTGATTCCAACTTCTGTTTCTTCTAGTCCAGGGTTTCTCATGATGTACTCTGCATATAAGTTAAATAAACAGGGTGACAATATACAGCCTTGACGTACTCCTTTTCCTATTTGGAACCAGTCTGTTGTTCCATGTCCAGTTCTAACTGTTGCTTCCTGACCTGCATACAGATTTCTCAAGAGGCAGATCAGGTGGTCTGGTATTCCCATCTCTTTCAGAATTATCCAGTTTATTGTGATCCACACAGTCCAAGGCTTTGGCATAGTCAATAAATAGATGTTTTCCTGGAAATCTCTTGCTTTTTCCATGATCCAGCAGATGTTGGCAATTTGATCTCTGGTTCCTCTGCATTTTCTAAAACCAGCTTGAACATCAGGAAGTTCACGGTTCACATATTGCTGAAGCCTGGCTTGGAGAATTTTGAGCATTACTTTACTAGTGTGTGAGATGAGTGCAATTGTGCGGTCATTTGAGCATTCTTTGGCATTGCCTTTCTTTGGGATTGGAATGAAAACTGACCTTTTCCAGTCCTGTGGCCACTGCTGAGTTTTCCAAATTTGCTGGCATATTGAGTGCAGCACTTTCACAGCATCATCTTTCAGGATTTGGAATAGCTCAACTGGAATTCCATCACCTCCAATAGCTTTGTTCGTAGTGATGCTTTCTAAGGCCCACTTGACTTCACATTCCAGGATGTCTGGCTCTAGGTCAGTGATCACACCATCATGATTATCTGGGTTTTGAAGCTCTTTTTTGTACAGTTCTTCTGTGTATTCTTGCCACCTCTTGTTAATATCTTCTGCTCCTATTAGGTCCATACCATTTCTGTCCTTTATGGAGCCCATCTTTGCATGAAATGTTCCTTTGGTATCTCTGATTTTCTTGAAGAGATCCCCAGTCTTTCCCATTCTGTTGTTTTCCTCTATTTCTTTGCATTGATCGCTGAAGAAGGCTTTCTTATCTCTTCTTGCTATTCTTTGGAACTCTGCATTCAGATGCTTATATCTTTCCTTTTCTCCTTTGCTTTTCGCTTCTCTTCTTTTCACAGCTATTTGTAAGGCCTGCCCAGACAGCCATTTTGCTTTTTTGTGTTTCTTTTCCATGGGGATGGTCTTGGTCCCTGTCTCCTGTACAGTGTCATGAACCTCATTCCAAAGTTCATCAGGCACTCAAAAATGGCTTATCAAACCTTAACCCAAAGCCATTTTTAAGCAGCCTGACCATGTGACCCCTGGGATGCTCCCTAAGGGTTCAGGTGTCAGCTGTGAGTATCAGGGCACGGTCAGAGCCCGTCTTCCACTCCACACTCTGCTGAGGAGGGACTCTGAACAGGCCCAGAACCCTGTCTGCTTCTTCAGTGCCCGTGTAAGGGTGTGCTTTAGGGGCCCTGACAAGCCTTCTAGTTTGATTTTCTGTGTCCTTGAACAGTTACCACATGGATCAAAAGAGAAACCCGAACGTCAGCTGCCCTCGCTTCCCCCTTCCCTGGTGCATCTCTTGGACTTCCAAAACTGAGTCTCCTGGGGGTTAAAGAGCAGGAGGGAGGAGGAGAGGCCAGAGCAGGTGGGTGGGCAGACGGGCTGCAGGCTCATAGGCAGGCAGGTGCGTATCACCTGGGAGGCCCAGCACCCCCTCCACCGGGCCATCCCTCACTGCCCACTGCTCTTGAGAAAAGACTGCCCAGGATGTCAGCAGGAGAGGAGGTGAATTTTCATGGAGGCTCCAATCTGTAGATGTTGGAATTATTTTTTAACCACAAGTGTCCTAACCATAGAAAATGCAGAAGACAAACCTCCCCCTGACCCAAGGTCATTGCAGACACTTCAGTAAACCCTGTCCCATCTCATCCCTTCCTCCCACATTCAGGTTTCCGTGTGTGTGCCCTCTTTTAGAAGATCCTGACTGATAAGTGTTCCCTGTTATCACCTCATCTGTATCCTTCATTTGCAAAGAGTTCCTCTTTATGTATTAAGCCAGTGGCTCCTTTTTAACAGGGGAGTTCACATTCTTGAGCAAATATGTTGAAGCATTATTGATACTTTCGTTGACCTAAAACAATAAAACAGCTAGTTATTTTACCAGCAAAATGGGTTTATCAGGGAACAGCAAAGAACTGTAATTCTAGACACAATCGCAGGCAAGCCCCGTGAACAAAGAAGAGTCTTCATTTATGGAGGAGAAAGGGGAGTTGACAGCGGCTGTTATTAAAAATCATAACAATACATCCATTGGAGGAAACTGGGAGTTTGAAATATAGTGATTTTTTTCATTGGCTGAGTTGTGAGGTTTCTCATTGGCTGGGCTGTTGCTAGGCAAAGAGAGATTCTTCCTTTCTCCTGCTGGTAGTAAAGTAATCACCTTCTTCCTCTATTGGACACACCGCAAGGTTCTGTTCTTGTTGGCAATGCAGTTGACATCCAGTGCTGGGGCCCTTCTGGCCTCCTGAGTCCTTTTATTTTATTTTTGGAGATAAGAGACCTGAATGATTCTTATTTCTTTGGACATAAACGGCATTATTCCTATATAAATTTTTTAAAATGGTCTCTGTGTGCAGTTCTATACTAGTTTTAAGTAAGATGTCAGCATTTAAATTCTTCTGGTAGCCAGTAGTTTATGTTAACTAATTCAACCAGTGTGTATTGCTATTCTTCACTTTGTGCGTCAAGTACTTTTAAGTAATGAAGTGCTTACAATAAAGATTCATGAATTTCACATTATGTCCTTTAAAACCTTAGTAATTATCAGAATATTTAGTCATATTTTCATATTAAGTTTTCTGAAGAATATAGATTAATTTTTGAAAGTAAGCGTTTTTGCACATAAAGAACTGAAAAGTTGTCAGCACCAAAATCAACTCCATTTTAAATGAGGCTTCTGTTTATGAATTTTCACACTTAAAATGAACTGTAAATAGTGAATCCTTCCCAAGCCCAAAACATTGCCTCAGAAATGACACATTTTGGCTCCACTTTTAGGGAGAGTATTTGAAAATTGTGCTTGTTGCTTAGTCGCTTCAGTTGTGTCTGACTCTTTGCCACCCCATGGATGGTAGCCCACCAGTCTCCTCTGTCCATGAAATTCTCCAGGCAAGAATACTGGAGTACTTCCTCCTCCAAGGATCTTCCCAACCCAGAGATCAGACTCAGTTCTTTCACGTCTCCTGCGCTGGCAGGCAGCTTCTTTACAGGGGTCTGGTTCCCCGGTGACTCAGATGGTACGGAAGCTGTCTGCAATGAGGTAGACGCAGGTCTGAGCCCTGGGCCAGGAAGATCTCCTGGAGAAAGGAATGGCAGCCCACTCCAGTATTCTTGTCTGGAGAATCCCATGGACAGAGGAGCCTGATGGGCTCCAGTCCATGGGGTCACAAACAGTCAGACATGACTGCACGACTTACACACACAATCGGAAGGGTTCACTCCTAGAAGTCTAAGATGACTTTTCTTGGGATGACCTTGCCTCAAATATGTGTGGAAACCCGCAGGCACAGATTTGTTCACTTGTGGATGCAGAGTTTGAATGGTAGCATGGGATCTGACATAAAAAAAAATTATAAAAGATTCTGATTTCACATTCACAAAACTGGGGTGCCTCCCAGTTTAAGGTCACTTTCTACAGAATCATATGCAAAAGTCACTGAGCTGCTGTGGAAATTGTAGGCCCCAGGCCAGCATCGTCAGCATCACTTGAGAATGTGTTAGAAATGCAAACTGCTGGGCCCACCCCGGACCTGCTGAGTCTGAAGTTGTAGCAATAAGGATGGGCCAGCAGACTGCACTGTACTAAGAGCTCCTGGTGATGAAGCACATTGAGGACCCCTGGTTCAGGGAGTCACTTTAAATTGTGCTTCTGCCGAGAGGACTTTTCTACAAACATACTGTAGGCGGAACCCACTGGCTAGGGCTTCTCCCTTGCTCAGTGCCGCAGCAGCCCTTGGAGGCATCTGTGGAGTCCCCGGCATTCAGGAATACCAAGGGATGACCACTTCTCCAAGAGGAACTGGCTTTAAAAGAAGAGCAACAACTTCACTGAACCCTACAGTTAATTTTTAAATGTCATTCAGAAGATTTCCCACCAGGGACTGTGATGGTCAAAGGTCCATGCTTTAATGCTCCTTGAGAGGTGAGTTAAGACAGGTTTAGTGGGATGAAAAAGCTGACTTGAAGCTCAACATTCCAAAAACTAAGATCATGGCATCTGGTCCCATCACTTCCTGGGAAATAGAGAGAGAAAAAAATAGAGGGAGAAAAAATGCTTCTGTCAGAAGCAGTGACAGATTTTCTTGGGCTCCAAAATCACTGAGGACTGTGACCGCAGACACAAAAATAAAAGATGCTTGTTCTTTGGAAGGAAAGCTATGACAAACTAGACAGTGTATTAAAAAGCAAAGCCATCACTTTGCCAACAAAGGTCGATCTAGTCAAAGCCTTGGTTTATCCAGTAGTCACATATGGATGTGAGACTTGGACCATAAAGAAAGCTGAGCGCCAAAGCATTAATGCTTTTGAATTGTAGTGCTGGAGAAGACTCTCGAGAGTCCTTTGGACAGCGAGGAAATCAAATCAGTCAATCCTGAAGGAAATAAACCCTGAATATTCATTGGAAGGACTGATGGTGAAGCTGAAACTCCAATACTTTGGCCACCTGATGGAAGAGCCGATTCATTGGAAAAGATCCTGATGCTGGGAAAGATGGAAGGGAAAAGGAGAAGGGGACAACAGAATATGAACAGTTAGATAGCATCACTGACTCAGGGGACAATAATTTGAGCAAACTCTGGGAGAAGTGGAGGACAGAAGAGCCTGGCATGCTGCAGTCCATGGGGTTGCAAAGAGTCAGACGCGACTTAGCGACTGAACAACAACAATAACAACAGTGGATGGGTGGGAGAACTGAAGACAAGACATTTCCTGGAACACACCCAGGAAGCAAGTCTGGGGACCATTAGCAGCCCCCTCTCCATATGCTTTTAATCATGGTAATTTTGTAAGAGGAGGGAAGCAGTGCCTGCTAACAGACCTCAAGCCCTACTGAGCCTTATAGATTATAGATTAAAGGTAGCACTTGAACTGCCCTAGTAGATTGGAAGCCAGACCCGTTGTGGAGTCCTGCTGTAATAGGTTCCATATGTTTCTACGCCAGCTTGCTTCTGCACATACTCGTGGGCGATTTCCATCCCCCGTGTGGGGAGGGTTAAGCCCAGTGTAAACGTCAGCTGGTTCCCACCAACCACAACAGAATTTTCTGCAGCTCATTCCTTCTGCATCTTCTGCCCCAGGGAGATGTTCCCCCTTTCCCAACCTTAATACTCTGCTCTCACCCGTGACCTCATCACACAAAGTTCTCACCACCAAAATGCAACCTTCCTCCCTTTCAAGTCCTTCTTCCTTGCCCCACTGTCTTCCGCCTCTCAGATTTCCTCAGCCTTCCCATCAGTCTCCCATTCTTTTCCTTTTTCTCTCTCTTGCCTTGAGAATAACCTCCACTTCCTGCCCCGCTGCCAGCCAGGAGCCCCTGCTGCTCATCCTTACAGCTTCTTGGTTTCATATCTGAGACGCTTCTACTGGTGACCACCACCCCGTGATGACATCAGAAGCCCTTCCTCAGCCCCCTCCTGCTGGCCTCCCTGAAGCCCTTAACTCAGCTCACCCGATTCCTTCCAGCTTTCTCTGCTCTTGACTTCCGACATCCGTCTTGCGCATTTGCCTCCTTTCTCTATCAGCGTGGTCTTGTCACCGGCCCTGTCCCATAGCTCCCTTACTGCGGGTGCACCCCAAGCCCAGCACCCGTGTCTCCACCTCCTCCCCCGGGGGGCTGGTTTGCCCTTGATTCCCCATCATCACTTACCCATGAGGGTCTTTTGATACAAGTCTCTGTGCTCTTCGGCCTCACCCTGGTGATACTGGCTCTCACATCATAGCAACTTCTTACCGTCTCAGCAACAGGCGTTGTTTTCTCTTTGCTTCTGAGCTCAGTCTGTGTTCACGCTTTGTCTTTTCTCTGTACCCAAGAGTCTGCTCTTTCTCCCCCTCCTCCAACATCTTCACACCTACTGCCCCTTGAGTTTTCTAGATATATAGTGATACCACCTGAAGTTTCTCCCCACTACAATGTTCATAACCCTTATTTTATCTTATCTAATTGTGTGAGCCAGTATCTCCTTATGGTCTTAACTGAAATGATATGATCAATGATAATGATCAAAGTCGTTCAGTCGTGTCCGACTCTTTGTGACCCCATGGAATAGTCCATGGAATTCTCCAGGCCAGAATACTGGAGTGGGTAGCCTTTCCCTTCTCCAGGGGATCTTCCCTGGAGATCCAGCCCAGGTTTTCTGCATGATGATATGTGTTTTTCTTATTCCTAACGTTAATGGTCCTAACCTATAGTCTGCACTTCCCTGGTGGCTCAGACAGTAAAGTGCCTGCCTACAATGCAGGAAACCCGGGTTCAGTCCCTGGGTTGGGAAGATCTCCTGGGGAAGTAAATGGCAACCCACTCCAGTACTCTTGCCTGGAAAATCCCATAGATGGAGGGGCCTGGTAGGCTACCATCCATGGGGTTGGAAAGAGTCGGACACAACTGAGCGACTTCACTTCTCTTCAACCTTAATGGGAATGTTTATAATGTTTACCATTATGCTGGTTTCTAGTTTTAAATAAACATGTAAACACCTACATCTGTCTATCTAGATACATAGATATAGATATGCACACATGTATCAGATCAGATCAGATCAGTCGCTCAGTGGTGTCCGACTCTTTGCGACCCCATGAACTGCAGCACGCCAGGCCTCCCTGTCCATCACCAGCTCCCGGAGGTCACTCAGACTCGCATCCATCAAGTCAGTGATGCCATCCAGCCATCTCATCCTCTGTCGTCCCCTTCTCCTCCTGCCCTCAATCCCTCCCAGCATCAGAGTCTTCTCCAATGAGTCAACTCTTCGCATGAGGTGGCCAAAATACTGGAGTTTCAGCTTTAGCATCATTCCTTCCAGAGAAATCCCAGGGCTGATCTCCTTCAGAATGGACTGCTTGGATCTTCTTGCAGTCCAAGGGACTCTCAAGAGTCTTCTCCAACACCACAGTTCAAAAGCATCAATTCTTCGGCGCTCAGCCTTCTTCACAGTCCAGCTCTCACATCCATACATGACCACAGGAAAGACCATAGCCTTGACTAGGCGAACCTTTGTTGGTAAAGTAATGTCTCTGCTTTTGAATATGCTATCTAGGTTGGTCATAACTTTCCTTCCAAGGAGTAAGGGTCTTTTAATTTCATGGCTGCAGTCACCATCTGCAGTGATTTTGGAGCCCAGAAAAACAAAGTCTGACACTGTTTCCACTGTTTCCCCATCTATTTCCCATGCAGTGATGGGACCAGATGCCATGATCTTCGTTTTCTGAATGTTGAGCTTTAAGCCAACCTTTTCACTCTCCACTTTCACACATGTATACTCATGCAAATATACAGATATATCGATTAAGTATTCATCAATTGTCAATTTTGTAAACAATTTTGTCAAAATTGAGGCAGAATTTATCGCATGCTGAAATGTGTTACATTTGTGATAAACTTTATGTTCACTCTTTAATCCATTACAATGGTGAAATATATTAGCCAATTTTCCTGCTGCTGCTGCTGCTTCTAAGTTGCTTCAGTCATGTCCGATTCTGTGCAACCCCATAGACGGCAGCCCACCAGGCTCTCCTGTCCCTGGGATTCTCCAGGCAAGAACACTGGAGTGGGTTGCCATTTCCTTCTCCAATGCATGAAAGTGAAAAGTCAAAGTGAAGTCGCTCAGTCATGTCCGACTCTTAGTGACCCCATGGACTGTAGCCTACCAGGCTCCTCCGTCCATGGGATTTTCCAGGCAAAAGTACTGGAGTGGGGTGCCATTGCCGTATCCGAGCCAATTTTCCTAACATTAAACTATTAGGAATGATTTTCCTAACACTAAATCATTCTTATATTCCTACTGAGAATTATTATCTGGTGTCTTTTTCCCCCCAAGGTACTATTAGATTCTGTCCTGTTTTATTTTGTATTTTTTCCATTAGTATTTCTAAGGGTTGTTGTTGTTCAGGTGCTCAATCATGTCTGAATCTTTGCAGCCCCATGGACTGCAGCATGCTAAGCTCCTCTGTCTTCAGTGATCTCCCCGAGTTTTCTCAGATTCATGTCTATTGTGTCAATGATGCCATCTAACCATTTCATCCTCTACCACCCTCTTCTCCTCCTGCCCTCAGTCTTTCCCACAATCAGGGTCTTTTCCAATGAGTTGGCTCTTCGAATCACATGGCCAAAGTACTAGAGCTTCAGCTTCAGCATTAGTCCTTCCAATGAATATCCAAGAGTTGATTTCCTTTAGGATTGACTGGTTTGATCTCCTTGCTGTCCAAAGGACTCTCAAGAGTCATCTCCAGAGCCACAGTTTGAAAGCATCAATTCTTCAGTGCTCAGCCTCCTTTTATGGTCCAACTTTCACATCTGTACATGACTGCTGGAAAAACCATAACTTTGACTATATAGACCTTTATCAACAAAATGATGTCTTTCGTTTTTAATATACTGTTAAGGTTTGTCATAGCTTTACTTCCAAGGAACAAGCATCTTTTAGTTTCAGGGCTGCAGTGATTTTGGAACCCAAGAAAATAAAATCTGCTACTGCTTACACTTTTTCTCCTTCTATTTGCCATGAAGTGATGGGACTGGATGCTATGATCTTAGGTTTTTGAATGTTGAGTTTTAAGCCAGCTTTTTCCACTCTCCTCTTTCACATTCATCAAGAGGCTCTTTAGTTCCTCTTCACTTTCTGCCATTAGAGTGGTATCACCTGCATATCTTAAGTTGATATTTTTCCCAGCAATCTTGATTCCAGCTTGTGATTCATCCAGCCCTGCATTTAGCATAATTGTACTCTGCTGTAAGTTAAATGAACAGGGTGAAAATATATCAATATTGAGTTATTAATATAATTTTCCTTTGCATCCTAAAATATACGAAATTTTTTAAATGTTGGAAATCTTTCCTATTTTGTCTGCTCTATAATGATTTAAACAGCACTAGAGAAGGCAATGGCACGCCACTCCAGTACTCTTGCCTGGAAAATCCCATGGACAGAGGAGCCTGGAAGGCTGCAGTCCACTGGGTTCACGAAGAGTTGGACACGATTGAGCGACTTCACTTTCACTTTTCACTTTCATGCATTGGAGAAGGAAATGACAACCCACTCCAGTGTTCTTGCCTGGAGAATCCCAGGGACGGGGGAGGCTGGTGGGCTGCCGTCTATGGGTTCGAACAGAGTCGGACACGACTGAAGCGACTTAGCAGCAGCAGCAGCAGCAACAGCAGCAGCATCTACTAACAAAGAAGGCATGGCACCCAACTCCACTACTCTTGCCTGGAAACTCCCATGGATGGAGGAGCCTGGTAGGCTGAAGTCCATGGGGTCGCTAAGAGTCAGGCATGACTGAGTGACTTCACTTCCATTTTTCACTTTCATGCATTGGAGAAGGAAATGGCAACCCACTCCAGCGTTCTTGACTGGAGAATCCCTGGAACAGAGGACCCTGCCATCTATGGGGTTGCACAGAGTCGGACATGACTGAAGCGGCTTAGCAGCAGCAGTAGCATCTACTACATTTGGTAGAATTTCTTTGAAGCACTTGAATCTGATACCTTTTCAGGCATTAGATCTTTGATTTTTTTTATATAATATGTATGGTAATTAGACTAATTAGATTATCTCTTTTGAGATTAGTCTTACTAATTAAAACCATTTTTTTTCCTTTAGGATTTTAAATAAAATTTTAATATATTTGAACAAAATACTCTGATTAAATCATTTTTGTTTCTTCTTGTTGCTCAGTCACTCAGTTGTGTCCAGCTCTTTGTAACCCCGTGGATTTAGCATACCAGGCTTCCTTGTCCTTCACTATCTTCCAGAGATTGCTCAAACTCATGTCCATTGAGTCAGTGATGCCATCCAACCATCTCATCCTCTGTCGCCCCCTTCTCCTGCCCTCGATCTTTCCCAGCATCAGGGACTTTTCCAGTTGTTTATTCTACTTGTGGCTATTTCCTTACTCTGATTTCTTGTTTTGTATATTTGTGCTTATTGTTTGTTTTTTTCATTAAGTTAGTATATCAGTGACAGTTGAGCCAGGAAAACAGAATCCATCCTAGGTATCCTAGGAAGGTATTTACTATGTTTACAAAATAGTTGGAAAAGTTGGGGAAGTAAAATTCAAAGAGAGACCCATTTAGGTCTCAGAGTTGCTCTGGCTACTAAAGAGGTGGAATGTGTTGAACATTCCAGAAATTCCTAGCGAGGATTAGAGCTAAGCCAGCACCAGAGTATGTGATTCCCAGAAAAATGTCTGGAGTCTTACAGCAGACTTCACATCTGCCAGAGCCCAGGTTTTAAATCCTTGCTGCCAGGGACATGATGCTGCGGCTCTGACCACATCATGTGCTCAAGCATCTCAGTGATGGGATCTATCCAACAGCCTCACAGACAAGAGATGTAGAGATTGCAGGGCCCTCCTAGAGCGCCTATAATCCAGGGGAGAGCTAGAAAGAGGGGGGTGAGCAGAGTTGCAGGTTGTTATGCTTGAGGATAAGCTCCTCTCCCAAATATCAGCTTCTGGATTCATCATTTTCTCTTTCCTGACATACTGACTTCTGCTTCACATGTTTGTCTGCAAATATATTGATGTCTGTTCATTTTCTAATATGTTGACTTCTGTTCCAATCTATATCAATTCCTTCTTTCTGCTTCCTTGAAAGTAAAAGTGAAAGTCACTCAGTCGTGTCCGACTCTTTGTGACCCTATGGACTATACAGTCCATGGAATTCTCCAGGCCGTATTACTGGAGTGGGTAGCTGTTCCCTTCTCCAGGGGATCTTCCCAACCCAGGGATCGAACCCAGGTCTCCTGCATTGCAGGCAGATTCTTTACCAGCTGAGCCAACAGGAAAGCCCTTGAGCTATCCTTTTTTCTAACACCATAATTAAGTATTAGATTCATTTATTTCCATTCATACCTATCTTTATCACTGTAGGTATTTAAGGTCGTGAAATACCCTCTGGATCTTACTTTGAGCTACACACCAAAATTCTGTTTTATAGCATTGTTGTCATTGTCATTTTCTTAAATGAATTTTGCTATGAACCTGATGACCACTGTCCTGTTTTGATCTTGTTTCTAGGAATTACTAAAGATTTCCAAGCCACACATTACATTTTCCCTCTTTTTTTCCTAAGCATGTACTTTCTTCCTTATCTGCTTGCGGTCTGTCAATGCTCTCAACCAAAGGCTGCACTGTTCCTTAGAAGGAGCATTTGGACATGTGTGCAGGTATGTTAGTTGCCATGGGTTGCTATTGGCATCTAGTGGGCAGAATCCAGGGATGCTAAACATTTTACAACACGACAACCATGCTGTACAGCAAATAATGTTTTTACCTAAAATGCCAATAGTGCTCCACTAGGAAAACTGAGAGGTATCAATGTTACCAGCTTAAAAAAGTAACTGGCAGAGTCAGAACTTAGAAATGTGTTGGGCAAATTCCCTTGAGGTTATATTTTTCCTATCACATTGTTACTAAAATCATTCCAAGAGTGACTAGATCTAGATTTCCCCCTTATCCAATTAATAGGCCAAAGCTTGGGACTTGACTGGCACCAAAGTCAGACAAACATCTCCACCAAGTAGGAAAAGTGAATGTGTTAATACAGGACACTGCTGTTTCTGTTTCAAAGCAAGACAGTTTCCTGTTTACTTGACCGAAAGCCTGTACCCTGCTCATCAGAATCATTTGGCCTGACTCTTTGTTCAGATCAGATCAGATCAGTCACTCAGTCCTGTCCGACTCTTTGCAACCCCATGAATCGCAGCACACCAGGCCTCCCTGTCCATCACCAACTCCCTGAGTTCATTGAGACTCACATCCATCGAGTCAGTGATGCCATCCAGCCATCTCATCCTCTGTCGTCTCCTTCTCCTCTTGCCCCCAATCCCTCCCAGCATTATAGTCTTCTCCAACGAGTCAACTCTTCACATGAGGAGGCCAAAGTACTAGAGTTTCAGCTTTAGCATCATTCCTTCCAAAGAAATCCCAGGGCTGATCTCTTTCAGAATGGACTGGTTGGACCTCCTTGTAGTCCAAGGGACTCTCAAGAGTCTTCTCCAACACCACAGTTCAAAAACATCAATTCTGTGGTGCTCAGTCTTCTTCACAGTCCAACTCCCACATCCATACATGGCTACTGGAAAAATAATAGCCTTGACTAGACGGACCTTTGTTGGCAAAGTAATGTCTCTGCTTTTGAATATGCTATCTAGGTTGGTCATAACTTTCCTTCCAAGGAGTAAGCCTCTTTTAATCTCATGGTTGCAGTCACCATCTGCAGTGATTTTGGAGCCCAGAAAAATAAAGTCTGACACTGTTTCCACTGTTTCCCTGTCTATTTCCCACGAAGTGATGGGACCAGATGCCATGATCTTCATTTTGTGAATGTTGAGCTTTAAGCCAACTTTTGCACTCTCCACTTTCACTTTCATCAAGAGGCTCTTCAGTTCCTCTTCACTTTCTGCCATAAGAGTGGTGTCTTCTGCATATCTGAGGTTATTGATATTTCTCCCAGCAATCTTGATTCCAACTTGTGTTTCTTCCAGTCCAGCATTTCTCATGATGTACTCTGCATATAAGTTAAATAAACAGGGTGACAATATACAGCCTTGACGTACTCCTTTTCCTATTTGGAACCAGTCTGTTGTTCCATGTCCAGTTCTAACTGTTGCTTCCTGACCTGCATACACATTTCTCAAGAGGCAGATCAGGTGCTCTGATGTTCCCATCTCTTTCAGAATTTTCACAGTTTATTGTGATCCACACAGTCAAAGGCTTTGGCATAGTAAATAAAGCAGAAATAGATGTTTTCCTGGAAATCTCTTGCTTTTTCCATGATCCAGCAGATGTTGGCAATTTGATCTCTGGTTCCCTTGCCTTTTCTAAAACCAGCTTGAACATCAGGAAGTTCACGGCTCACATATTGCTAAGGTCTGGCTTGGAGAATTTTGAGCATTACTTTACTAGCATGTGAGATGAGTGCAATTGTGTGGTAGTTTGAGCATTCTTTGGCATTGCCTTTCTTTGGGATTGGAATGAAAACTGACCTTTTCCAGTCCTGTGGCCACTGCTGAGTTTTCCAAATTTGCTGGCATATTGAGTGCAGCACTTTCACAGCATCATCTTTCAGGATTTGGAATAGCTCAATTGGAATTCCATCACCTCCACTAGCTTTGTTCGTAGTGATGCTTTCTAAGGCCCACTTGACTTCACATTCCAGGATGTCTGGCTCTAGGTCAGTGATCACACCATTGTGATTATCTGGGTTTTGAAGCTCTTTTTTGTACAGTTCTTCTGTGTATTCTTGCCACCTCTTCTTAATATCTTCTGCTTCTGTTAGGTGCATACCATTTCTGTCCGTTATCGAGCCCATCTTTGCATGAAATGTTCCTTTGGTATCTCTGATTTTCTTGAAGAGATCTCTAGTCTTTCCCATTCTGTTGTTTTCCTCTATTTCTTTGCATTAATCACTGAAGAAGGCTTTCTTATCTCTTCTTGCTATTCTTTGGAACTCTGCATTTAGATGTTTATATCTTTCCTTTTCTCCTTTGCTTTTCGATTCTCTTCTTTTCACAGCTATTTGTAAGGCCTCCCCAGACAGCCATTTTGCTTTTTTGCATTTCTTTTCCACGGGGATGGTCTTGATCCCTGTCTCCTGTACAATGTCACAAACCTCATTCCATAGTTCATCAGGCACTCTATCTATCAGATCTAAGCCCTTAAATCTATTTCTCACTTCCACTGTATAATCATAAGGGATTTGATTTAGGTCATACCTGAATGGTCTAGTGGTTTTCCCCACTTTCTTCAATTTAAGTCTAAATTTGGCAATAAGGAGTTCATAGTCTGAGCCACAGTCAGCTCCTGGTCTTGTTTTTGCTGACTGTATAGAGCTTCTCCATCTTTGGCTGCAAAGAATATAATCAATCTGATTTCAGTGTTGACCATCTGGTGACGTCTATGTATAGAGTCTTCTCTTGTGTTGTTGGAAGAGGGTGTTTGTTATGACTAGTGCATTTTCTTGGCAAAACTCTATTAGTCTTTGCCCTGCTTCATTCCGTATTCCAAGGCCAAATTCGCCTGTTACTCCAGGTGTTTCTTGACTTCCTACTTTTGCATTCCAGTCCCCTAAAATGAAAAGGACATCTTTTTTGGGTGTTAGTTCTAAGAAGTCTTGTAGGTCTTCATAGAACCGTTTAACTTCAGCTTCTTCAGTGTTACTGGTTGGGGCATAGACTTGGATTACTGTGACATTGAATGGTTTGCCTTGGAAATGAACAGAGACCATTCTGTTGTTTTTGAGATTGCATCCAAGTACTGCATTTCGGACTCTTTTGTTGACCATGATGGCCACTGCATTTCTTCTGAGGGATTCCTGCCCGCAGTAGTAGATATAACGGTCATCTGAGTTAAATTCACCCGTTCCAGTCCATTTGAGTTCACTGATTCCTAGAATGTCGACATTCATTCTGGCCATCTCTTGTTTGACCTCTTCCAATTTGCCTTAATTCATGGACTGACATTCCAGGTTCCTATGCAATATTGCTCTTTACAGCATCGGACCTTGCTTCTATCACCAGTCACATACACAACTGGGTATTCTTTTTGCTTTGGCTCCATCCCTTCATTCTTTCTAGAGTTATTTCTCCACTGACCTCCATTAGCATATTAGGCCCCTACTGACCTGGGGAGTTTCTCTTTCAGTATCCTATCATTTTGTCTTTTCATACTGTTCATGGGGTTCTCAAGGCAAGAATACTGAAGTGGTTTGCCATTCCCTTCTCCAGTGGACCACATCCTGTCAGATCTCTCCACCATGACTCTTTGTTAAGACTTGAGCATAAGAATGTCATGTGTCACATGAATGTCACATCTTCAGTCTCAAAACTGGAAACCAAACCAAAGCCATTATTCACAGAGTTACACCAAAAATGCCAGAAGACTTTGGTTAGAAAATTTTGAAACAGACTTTTAAGTGGTCATGTAAGTGGAGAGAAAAGTTTAATTTTCCTTCTCTACTCATTAGATCTGACCTCCAACAGGTTTAAAAATGGGTCCTACTGTTCAGTATGTCCCCTGTAAACTGGGTCACCAAGGTCAGTGGGCTTCATTTACGGGAATTTACGAGATTCACTGCAACAGCTCTGAAGTGACATCTGTCTCTTCTTTCAAATTTAATGGGCTCTTATTCCTCATTAGCAAGTGGAAGATAAGTTCATCAAATACCAATTCAGATTCATCTCTGCATTGATACATGGGTGAATCATCAAAATTGTGTTCAGTTCTTCCCAAGTACTGTCAAATATGCCTATATGCCTATATTTTGATGGTTTCTTATCAAGCATTATTAAATCACTGGGCTTCCCTGGTGGCTCCGTGGTAAAGAATCTGCCTGCAGTGCAGAAGACCCAGGTTCGATCCCTGGGTTGGGAAGATCCCCTGGGGCAGGACATGGCAACCTACTCCAGTATTCTTGTCTGGAGAATCCCGTGGACAGAGGGGCGTGGTGGGCTACAGTCCATGGGGTCACAGAGAGTCACACGCGACTGAGCGCACAGCCCATAAATCACTGCAGTCGTCACTCTTACTGGTTCCAGGGTACCCTACAGACACCAAATATACAAGTAAAATGGTGTTGTATTTGCAATGGACAGTGCACATCCCCCCAAATACTTGTAGAATCACCTGTAGATTACTTGTAATGCCTCATATGATGTAAACGCTACACGTGTAAAGGTGAAGGTTTTAGTCCCTCAGCTGCATCGATTCTCTGTGACCCCACGGACTGTGCCCGCCAGCTCCTCTGTCCGTGGGATTCTCCGGGCAGGAATACTGGAGTGGGCTGCCATGCCCTCCCCAAGGGGATTTTCCTGATCCAGAGACAAAACCTGAGCTTCATGCATTGCAGGTGGGTTCTTTATCATCTGAGTCATCAGGGAAGCCCAAAATGATACACAAATAGTTGTAAATACAAAGGAAATATTGTATCAAAAGTTGTTGGCAAATAGCAAATGCAAGTTTGTCTTTTAGAACTTTCTGGAATATTTTTCCCAGTTTTTTCTATCTAGTTGGTTGAATAAGCAGATTTGGAACACTTGGATAGGGAGAGGTGAGTTGATCTTAGAAGTTACTGAATGTAATGAAATTGGCCAATGGCTGAAAAACCACTTAACAAGTGTGGGAACAAATTAATCCATGCAGGTGGCACTCTCTGCCCTCCGGAAATTTGATCTAAGTGATCAAATTATATACATATGGGCTTCCCTGGTAGCTCAGCTGGTAAAGAATCCACCTGCAGTGCAGGAGACCCCAGTTCAATTACTGGGTCAGGAAGATCCCCTGGGGAGAAGGGATAGGCTACCAACTCCACTATTCTTAGGCTTCTCTGGTGGCTCAGCTGGTAAAGAATCCGCCTGCAATGCAGGAGACCTGGGTTCGATCCCTGGGTTGGGAAGTTCCCCTGGAGGAAGATGTGGCAACCCACTCTGGTATTCTTGCCTGGAGAATCCCCAGGGACAGAGGAGTTTGACCGGCTGCAGTCCATTCGGTCGCAAAGAGCCGAACACAACTGAGCAACTAAGCAAACACACAGAGCATTTATATATCTCAACCAGACTTTGTCACTAGCCTCACCATAAAAATAAATGCAAGAAGGCAAAGTGGTTTTCTGAGGAGACCTTAAAAATAACAGAAGCAGAAGAGATTAAGAAGAGGTGGCAGGAATACACAGAAAAACTATACAAAAAAGGTCTTAATGACCCAGATAACCATGATGGTATGGTCACTTACCTAGATTAGACATCCTGGAGTGTGAAGTCAAGTGGGCCTTAGGAAGCATCACTACGAACAAAGCTAGTGGAGGTGATGGAATTCCAGCTGAGCTATTTAAAATCTTTAAAGATGATGCAGCTGAAGTACTGCATTCAATATGTCAGGAGATTTGGAAAACTCAGCAGTAGCAACAGGACTGGAAAAGACCAATTTTCATTCCAATCCCAGAGAAGGGCAGTGCCGAAGAATGTTCAAACTGCCATTAAATTGTGCTCATTTCACATGTTAGTAAGGTTATGCTCAAAATCCTTCAAGCTAGACTTTAGCTGTATGTGAACTGAGAACTTCCAGATGCACAAGCTGGATTTAGAAAAGGCAGAGGAACCAGAGATCGAATTGCCAACATCCGTTGGCTCATAGAAAAAGCAAGGGGATTCTGCTTCATCAACTATGCTAAAGCCTTTGACTGTGTGGATCATAACAAACTGTGGAAAATTCTCAAAGAGAGAAAAGTATCAGACCACCTTATCTGTCTCCTGGGAAACCTGTCTGCAGATGAAGAAGCAACATGGAGCAAAGGGCATGGAACAAAGGACTGGTTCAAATTGGGAAAGGAGTATGTCAGTGCTATATATTGTCACCCTGCTGATTTAACTTACATGCAGAATACATCATGCGAAATGCCAGACTGGATGAATCATAAGCTAGAATCGAGGATACCGGGAGAAAAATCAATAACCTCAGATATGCAGATGATAACACTTTAATGGCAGAAAGTGAAGAGGAACTAAAGAGCCTCTTGATAAGGGTGAAAAAAGAAGCGAAAAAACTGGCCTAAAACTTAACATTCAGAAAACAAAGATTATAGCATCCATTCCTGTCAACTCATGGCAAATAGATGGAGAAAAAGTGGAAACAGTGACAGACTTTATTTTCTTCAGCTCCAAAATCACTGCTGATGGTGACTGTAGCCATGAAATTAAAAGATGCTTGCTCCTTGGAAGGAAAGCTATGTCAAACCTAGATAGATCTTTCAAAGCAGAGACATCATTCTCCAATAGTCATGTACAGATGTGAGAGTTGGACCATAAAGAAGGTTGAGCACTGAAGAATTGATGTTTTGGGACTGTGGTGCTGGGGAAGACTCTTGAGAGTCCCTTGGACTGCAAGAAGATCAAACCAGTCAATTCTAAAGGAAATCAACCCTGAATATTCATTGAAATGACTGATGCTGAAACTAAGGCTCCAATACTTTGGTCACCTGATGTGAGGAGGTGACTCACTGAAAAGACCCTGGTGCTGGGAAAGACTGAGGGCAGGAGGAGAAGGGGGCAACAGAGGATGAGATGTTGGAGTTCATGGCAACCCACTCCAGTGTTCTTGCCTGGAGAATCCCATGGACAGAGGAGCCTGGTGGGCTACAGCCCATGGGGTTGCAAAAAGTTGGACACAACTGAAGCAGTTGAGAGAGAGACCGTCCTGGAAGCTTTCTGAACCCCATTATTTACAGGTTTCTATAGAGATTTTATTACACAGGCAGGATTATTAAATCGTTGGCCATTGGTAATTGAACTAAATCTCCAGCCCGTCTCCTCTCCCCAGAGGTCTGGGGTTGGGCTGCAAACCCTCTCATCATGCCTCGGTCTTTCTGGGGACCAGCTCCATCCATAAGCTGTGTGGGGCTTCCCCCCACCAACCAGTCTGCTCAGTAGCTCACAAAGGAGACTCCAAAGGTTCTGGGAGCTGTTCCAAGAACCAGGGACAGTGACCAAGCACTCGTCTTTTACTCTGTCATACCTGTGTAACAGGAGACATTAAAGTGGCAGCTCTGGTATTTCCTAGAGCAGCAGTTCTCAAAGTGTGGTCTGCGGGCCAGCAGCTCCTGGACGTCTGAGCACGTGTTAGAAACTTACATTCTCAGGACCCATCCCAGGCCTGCCGGATCCAAGGTTCTGGAAGTGGCCAGGAGTGTGTTTAAGCTAATGAGAGGATTCAGATGTACACTCGAGTCTGAGAACCCCCTGAGCAGGGGAGGCTGCTGGGTCAGAGGTCAGGGTGTGGGCCTGCCATGGAGGGATGAGAGGACTTCCACCAGGTGTGTCGGGGACAGTGGGTGAGGACCAAGTTCCACGTACAGACAAAGCTGTGCGTGGGCTCTGGGGGTCAGAGGACCAGGGGAGATGTCGGTACAAGAGGGATGCAGCAGGGCTGGAGGACAAGGCCGGGAGGTCTCCAGTGTAAGAGAGAGCAGGCTTTTAATCTGGGAGCAGCGTGAGCATGTGTGAGAGTGTATGAGTGTGTGTGTGTGTGTGTAAGGCTGGAGGACAAGACCAGGAGGTCTCCAGTTTAACCAGAGAAGAACAGGCTTTTAATCTGGGAGCAGCGTGAGTGTGTGTGTGTGTGTGTGTGTGTGTGTGTGTAAAGGAAATAAATATAGGTGGTATCAGTTAAACAGTGGACTCAGAGCAAGGCATGGGAGTGGGAATCAGGGGCTTACAAGACTGATCCCTTGACTACACAGAGACCACAGACCCCGGAGAAGGGGCTTCAGGAAGCCTGTTCTGAATACATGTTGATGGATTGTATATCTCTTAGACGGCCAGTTCCATGAGCCTGGGAGGCCAGCCTGGGGACGTCAGGGCTAAGACCGGATTAGGGGGCAGATAGTTTCACCAAATATAAGTTGGCACCAATAGCGAGGCACACACTTAAAGATGTTAAAATGTAGGCAGGGTGGGGTACTTCTCTTGTGATCCAGTGGTTAAGAATTTGCCTTCCAATGCAGGGAACAGAGGTTCAATTCCTGGTCCGGGAACTAAGATCCTACATGTCTCAGAGCCACTAAGCCCGTACAAGGCAACCTCTGAGCCACACATTCTGGAGGCTGCACACCACAATGAAGAGCCTTCATGCAGCCAAAAATAAAAATAAATATACATTTTTTTAATGTAGGGGGAGGATACAAAGCATCTTAGAACTGATGAAATCCACTAATAAAAGTCATCAAGACAAATCAGAGAAGAGGAATATCATAGTCAGCCAAATGTCATTCATGTAAAAACAGGCTAACATGCAGGAAAAGGGTTTCCAGAGACGCCATTAGCTCTTCGCCTGCTTTTACCATGGGTCGTGTCTGTGGGTCTTCACCGTGCATCCCTCTCTCTCACAGGGCAGATGACCACAAAAGCAGGCTGCTACAGAGACCTGCGGGTCCTGGTGAACTCCTCCTTCTGCAGCCCCGACGCCCGGCCGGTCACAGGGGTCGTGCCCTGCAAAGTGTCTGCCTGTCCCCCCAGGTAAGAACTGCTGCGTCCCTCTGAACGAGCGTCAGGGGTTTGCAGCTATAATGCCCAGTCCTCGGGGCTCCTGAGCCTGGGGACTAGAAGTGCCAACTGCGGCCACGTGATCCATGATGGCAGAAGCAAGAGGAGCAAGAGCTGCCTGAATGGATGAGCCACAGAAAGGTGCTCAGGGTGGGGGCGGGCTTGGCCCGTCTGGGCAGGGGCGCAGAAGGTCTCGGAGTGGATGGCGCTTGTTCTGGTTTTTATCAGCTCAGGCTGTGGGAGGGGCAGCGGGCCATGGGCAGGGGAACTTTTTCCCACCGAGCCTCCGTGCCCTGCCCCAGTGTCTCCTTTCCTTACCGAGTGAAATGTGTTAGGAAAGCCTGTGGTGAGGCCTGTCCCAGCTGTCCGGGGAGGGTGGACCCTGTGCAAGTGTGGCAGCAGGCCTCAGCCATCTTGGTCACCCGTCCCCGGCACCGCCGCCCCTACATGGTCCTCGAGAAAGCCCCAGTCCCCTGATTCGGGTGCGGGCAGGAGCCCAGGGGGGCAGCTGAGGTCCTGCCCTGCCTCCCCCAGCCATCACCCCCCAGGCTCGCCCACCGTCTGTCTGCATCTCCCTGGCTTCATCATCACAGAGGGGTTGTCAAAAGCATCCGAGTAACATGTTTACAAAAGGGAAGCTCACTAGGCCCTTCTGACCGAGGCAGAGAGCCGAGGCACTCGCCATGTCACATGTAGCCTCACGCGTCTCGATTTTAAAGACCCACAGTAGCTGGCTTTGCTGAACTTGGCCTCAGAAGCAGAAAGCGGGGTCTTTGGGGGCTTCCCAGGGGGCACAGTGGTGAAGAATCCACCTGCTAGGGCAGGAGACACAAGTGCCACAGGTTCGAACCCTGGGTTAGGAAGACCCCCGGAGGAGGAGAATACTTTCCTTCCAGTTTTCTTGCCTGGAGAATCCCATGCACAGAGGAGCCTGGCCGGGCTACAGTCCATGGGGTGGCAAAGAGTCAAACTCGACTGAGCACAAGGACATATTATATTCTTCATGTTATATGTATTATATCATACTATGTTATATATATTATATCAGTACCCTCACCATGTACTAATCAGGGCAGTGTAGGTCAAGGAAGTGTTGAGGGAATCTATGTAAAAGCTCTCACTCAGTCCAGGACATGTGCTAAGGTAAGGTAAGTCACTTCAGTCATGTCCGACTCTGTGCGACCCCACAGACGGCAGCCCACCAGGCTCCCCCGTCCCTGGGATTCTCCAGGCAAGAACACTGGAGTGGGTTGCCATTGCCTTCTCCATTGCATGAAAGTGAAAAGAGAAAGTGAAGTCACTCAGTTGTCTCCGACTCTTAGCCACTCATGCAGCCCACTAGGCTCCTCTGCCCATGGGATTTTCTAGGCCAGAGTACTGGAGTGGGGTGCCATTGCCTTCTCCGACATGTGCTAAAACACTCACTAAATCTTGGCTCTTTCCATTTTTGCCTGGAAAGAAGAAAGAAGTTCGCATTAGTTATTTACTTAGTCTGTGAAGCAGAACCATCAATGACAAACAGAAGAAGGAACTGTGTCCCATGCATCCAGCCCTGTGCACTGTCACAGAACCCAACTGAACTGGGAAAATAGATCTTAATTTTAAAGTTGTTCTGTTGTCCTCTGAAATGTAAAATACCTTTCTTTCTTGCCCAGAATACTGCCAGTTTTTCCTTCCTGATTAAGTGAGCGGCACACCCACTGGGAGACGCCTGGGAGAGCCTGTCTTTCTTACTAGACTGCCTCCTGCGAGGCGTCCATCCATGGCCCTGTCAAGCGGGGCGTCCACCCACTTCTCCGGGCCCCACAAAGCCCCCGCGGCCACAGGGCACGGCTGCACGCTGCATACTCAGCCTCCCACCGTCTTTGGTTCACAGCGGGGCACGGAGGATGGAGCCGGGAGCAATGTGCTCTTTCCTGCTCCTCAAGAGGGAGGCTCCCCGAAGGACCCGGGGGCTGGGGAGAGGGGCGGTTTAAAACATCTTAATCACAGCTAGTCTTCTTTATAACGGACTTGATAAAAAAAAAAAAAACCAGCCCTGCGGCTCCCCACTCCCCCGCCCCCCACACCCTGCGCCCGCATCGGTCTCCATCCACACTTGCGCACCGCTGCGTCTGGGGCGCACAAGGGCCCGGTCCGAACCCAGGTCCTAAATCTCCGCGGGCAGAGCCGGGAGTCCGGGAGCCTCCCAGCCTGGAGGAAGGTGATCCCAAATGTCTGAGAGGCGGGGGCCAGCGGGGGCACCCCGGCCGGGTCTTGGAGCATCGGCACTTCGGGCCGCCGCGCCACGGGAACCAAGCGAGGCCCCCGCGCCGCCGCCTCCACGCGCCTGGAAGAAGGCTCAGCCGACCCCGCGCGGACAGCAGCACGCGGCGCTCCCCCGGCTCATTTGAGCGAGGATCAGGCATTTTTATGGCTTGCTTTTGATACATTAGCCATAAATCACACGGATATTTATTTCGTTTCGATTTCTCAGTTTATCTAAATGGAGCGGCTCTTCCTGTCGTTCCTCTTATCGCTCTCGTTGTCCAAGCACAAGCGCTCACTGCACGCCTTCCTGGTCAACCGGCTGAAAATAGAACAAGAGGAAATACTTTCCAGATGGTTAATGGATGCTTCGCCTCTCTCTGCAGTGTTCTTCTAGGGATGCAGAGGAAGGGTATAGATAAAGCCGCTTGTCATTCGATACCTCCAACCGGTTCGAACGGAGCCCTTCTCTACTTTCCTCCGCTTGGTCTTTGGATGGTCCTATTTCCGTCTACATTTTGCTGACTCCTTCAAACCCATCAGCAGAACTGTTTCTTTTACAACCGAGATCCAGACGAGGGTGACTGTGTCCATTTGGTAGAGATGAGGGAGGAGATGAGCAGGGTAACATCATGTTCTAGTGATCATGAAGAACTAATTATCTTCTTACAGCAATACTGCCAGAGACAGGAGAGGGGGCAGTAACACTTGTCCTGCAATAAAGAAGGCTGAGCCCTGGAAGAATTGATGCTTTCCAACTGTGGTGCTGGAGGAGACTCTTGAGAGTCCCTTGAACAGCATGGAGATCCAACCAGTTCATCCTAAAGGAAATCAATCCTGAATATTCATTGGAAGGACTGATACTGAAGCTGAAGCTCCAATATTTTGGCCACCTGATGGGAAGAGCCAGCACAGTGGAAAAGTCCTTGATGCTGAGAAAGACTGACGGCAGGAGAAGGGGGCGATAGGGGACAAGATGGTCAGATGGTATCTCTGACTAAAGGGGCATGAGTTTGAACACACGCTGGGAGATAGTGAAGGCGCCTGGCATGCTGCAGTCCATGGAGTCACAAAGAATCGGACATGACTGCGAAATTGAGCAAACTTAGGTTTAAGCCTCGAAAATATTCACACCCCCCGGTAGTGTTCAGGTTACCCAGGGATGAAAAGGACCCTGGTTACTGAGGCAGTCCATATATGTGAAAGGGTTTAACTCCCAGGATGTTAAGTATTTCAGTTCATTTAATTTTTGAGTGACTGGGAATAAACTAGCTGCAGGACCAGCCTCCTGGGTGTGTTCCCTGCCCATGGCTCAGGGCCCCGTGCTGGAAACGCTCCCCACTTGGTTTAATTCTCCAATGCCGCCAGCTTGAAATCCTTCATGGTCTTGCACCTGGCACCAGATTCCACAAAGGACAGAGCCAGTCCTCCCACCTAGCAGCCCAACTTCTGTTTCAACACCATTTTCTGGAATCTTTGGGAATTGTACTAGAACGTTTCTTCTTTTAGTAAATCTATACACGTCACCCTTGAGTTGAGCACAACTTCATTTATTTTCTTTTTTCTATTTAATGTTAGTTATTGTTTGTTATATACATTTATCTATCTTTAATTGGGCAATGATTGTTTTTCAATATTGCATTGGTTCCTGCCATACAGCACCACGAATCAGTCACAGGCAGAGGTATGTCCCCTCCCTCTTGAACCACCTTCCTATCTCCCACCCCATCCCTCCCCTCTAGGCTGTCACGGAGCGCTGGGTTCGAGCTCCCTGCATCACACAGCAAATTCCCATGGCTGCCCACTTTACGTCTGGTGACGTCGGTGTTTCCATGGTCCTCTCAAGTTGTCCCACCCTGTCCTTCCCTCACTGTGTCCACAAGCCTGTCCTTTCTAGCTGTCTCTTTTCAAATCATGGATTTCTTGGTGACATGACAGTGGCGATGAAAGATATAGGAGACTTGGTACAGTTATCTTCTCCTGTTTTCTTTCCACTTACGGGATGAGCATCAGCTTTGCCAAACTTCAGAACCCTTGCAGACACGTGAAGCCACAGGGAGGGGAGCTTTGCAGAGCCCGCGGTCCCCCGGGTGCCGCACTTCCCGCTGCCGTTCTTCTGGGACTGAGCTGACGCTGTCAGGGAACGTGGAGCTACATACAGTTCATGCCCACAGACGCCACCACAGAGGCCCTTCCTCTTCTTGAGAAACCTTGTCCTCCCGCTGCTGCGCCCCCACTGAAAAGGCATCTAGCTGTCTCCTTTTATCCAGAGAAACCAAAAACGTTAGGCCATCTCTGTACTTGACAGTCTTTGGAGAAGCATTCGGTGTGAAGTGTGAAGTTGCCAGTGCAGGGGCTGAGCATCACTGGCAGGGGCTGAGCATCGTGACTTGACTAGGTGACTGCGTCATCACCTAGATGTGACAGTGTCTCAGTATAAACAGGGGTGTCTTACTGTATCTCCCCCAATAAAGATATGGCTGAACCAAAACAAGGAAGATAGAATACATTCAGGCTCATAAAGCTGTTTGTTACAATGCATCCGTAATGAAAACCAAGTTACAAATATGGACAGACTGGTCCTAATCAAGGCTGACTTGTTTCCTCGGTCACTGAAATAGTAAAATGGAAAAATCATTGCAGAAGTGGAGCTATAGAAGTGAGCTAACTATTTAGATCTGATCTGAAGTCATCATTTCACACTGGAAGTCTTCCTTATATAGTTCCGTACAATATTTTGGGTGTTTTGTTTGTTTGTTTGTTTGTTTGGTCTCCTTATTTGCTTGCCTTACTTGTTTTGTTCTGGTGCATGTTTGTGTGTCAGTATATGTGTGTGTGTTTTGTTGTTTTGTATATTCATCCAAGTGAGCAAAGGCAGAAAGGCACTTTGGGCATACTTTTATATTTCAGGGAACTTACTTACAAAGGTTAAATAGTACCTGTAATGTTCATAATACTTTTATTATTCTGGTCTTGAGACCTCAATATGATGAACTAAAAGTCACCAAGTGTCCTAATAATACACATGATAGCATATGCTTCAAATATGTTGGAATAAAAATGAAAATGAAACCTATGATTAGATAAATGGAATACCCAGATGATAGATGGAAACGTACATAGATAGGTGGCAATTAGAAAGACAGGCAGGCTATTGTTCAGTTGGTAAGTCATGTCCGACTCTTTGTGACCCCGTGGACTGAAGAACGCCAGGCTCCCCTGTCCTTCATTCTCCCAGAGCTTGCTCAAACTCATGTCCATCGATTCATTGATGCCATCCAACCATCTCATTCTGTGTCACTCCCTTCTCCTCCTGCCCTCAATCTTTCTCAACATAGGTAGGTAGATCTATAGATAAATAGAATCAGTTCAGTTCAGTTCAGTCGCTCAGTCGTGTCCAACTCTTTGCAACCCCATGGACCGCAGCACGCCAGGCCTCCCTGTCCATCACCAACTCCCGGAGTTCACTCAGACTCACGTCCATTGGGTCAGTGATGCTATCCAGCCATCTCATCCTCTGTCGTCCCCTTCTCCTCTTGCCCCGAATCCCTCCCAGCATCAGGGTCTTTTCCAATGAGTCAACTCTTCGAATGAGGTGCCAAAAGTATTGGAGTTTCAGCTTCAACATCAGTCCTTCCAATGAACCCCAGGACGGATCTCCTTTAGGATGGACTGGTTGGATCTCCTTGCAATGCAAAGAACTCTCAAGAGTCTTCTCCAACACCACAGTTCAAAAGCATCAATTCTTTGGCACTCAGCTTTCTTTATAGTCCAACTCTCACATCCATACATGACTATTGGAAAAACCACAGCCTTGACTAGACGGAACTTTCTTGACAAAGTAATGTCTCTGCTTTTTAATATACTATCTAGATTGATCATAACTTTCCTTCCAAGGAGTAAGCATCTTTTAATTTCATGGCTGCAATCACCGTCTGCAGTGATTTTGGAGCCCCCCAAAAATAAAGTCTGACACTGTTTCCACTGTTTTCCCATCTATTTGCCGTGAAGTGATGGAACCAGGTACAATGATCTTAGTTTTCTGAATATTGAGCTTTAAGCCAACTTTTTCAGTCTCCTCTTTCACCTTCATCAAGAGGCTTTTTAGTTCCTCTTCACTTTCTGCTACAAAGGTGGTGTCATCTGCATATTTGAGGTTATTGATATTAATAGAATAGACTTTACTAAACTCTATAGGTACATGTGTATATTCACTGCAAGTGTCCTAGTCAGGTCTTCTGGAAATATTTGTTGAAAACTGAACCTTCACTCAGAGTCACATCTTTCTGAGAGGAGAACTCAGTATGTTGTTTTTTAAGTAAGGTTAGACACCATTGTTTCACTGTCTGATCCGTGAATTACTTACAATGATTGTGGTTTACATTTCTAAATTTATTGAGGCTTCAGGGTGAATATTTTGTTATTTCAGATGTTACTGCATGGAGATCAAAGAAAGAGTTAAAAAGTATGTCATTTTTAGCATTTCCAAGATTTCCGTTCTGCCTTAGGCATGGGAGTTTTTACAAATATTTTCTGTGGGAATGAAGGAATGTGTGTTTTGTGTTGTATTAGGGTTATTTATATGACAGATTAGGCTTCTTCTTTATCCAAATATGTTCCATCTTGTATGTCTGTTTCTGAGAGAAACACTTTAAAATCTCACAGGAGGATTGTTTGTTTTTCTGTTTCTGCTATTAATTTTGCTTTATACTTAACATTAAAATTCTACTTTATGTTGTTAGGTAGGGGTCTAGTTTCAGCATGAATTGTTCTTTATATTGAACAATCAGATCAGATCAGTTGCTCAGTCGTGTCCGACTCTTTGTGACCCCATGAATCGCAGCACGCCAGGCCTCCCTGTCCATCACCAACTACCAGAGTTCACTCAGACTTACGTCCTTCAAGTCAATGATGCCATCCAGCCATCTTATCCTCTGTCCTCCCCTTCTCCTCTTGCCCCCAATCCCTCCCAGCATCAGAGTCTTTTCCAATGAGTCAACTCTTCATGAGGTGGCCAAAGTACTGGAGTTTCAGCTTCAACATCAATCCTTCCAAAGAAATCCCAGGGCTGATCTCCTTCAGAATGGACTGGTTGGATCTCCTTGCAGTCCAAGGGACTCTCAAGAGTCTTCTCCAACACCACAGTTCTAAAGCATCAATTCTTCAGTGCTCAGCCTTCTTCACAGTCCAGCTCTCACATCCATACGTGACCACAGGAAAAACCATAGCCTTGACTAGACAAACCTTTGTTGGCAAAGTAAGGTCTCTGCTTTTGAATATGCTATCTAGGTTGGTCATAACTTTCCTTCCAAGGAGTAAGCGTCTTTTAATTTCATGGCTGCAGTCACCATCTGCAGTGATTTTGGAGCCCAGAAAAATAAAGTCTGACACTGTTTCCACTGTTTCCCCATCTATTTGCCATGAAGTGATGGGACCAGATGCCATGATCTTCGTTTTCTGAATGTTGAGCTTTAAGCCAACTTTTTCACTCTCCACTTTCACTTTCATCAAGAGGCCCTTTAGTTCCTCTTCGCTTTCTGCCATAAGAGTGGTGTCATCTGCATATCTGAGGTTATTGATATTTCTCCCGGCAATCTGATTCCAGCTTGTGTTTCTTCCAGTCCAGCATTTCTCATGATGTACTCTGCATATAAGTTAAATAAACATGGTGACAATATACAGCCTTGACGTACTCCTTTTCCTATTTGGAACCAGTTTCTTGTTCCATGTCCAGTTCTAACTGTGGCTTCCTGACCTGCATGCAAATTTCTCAAGGCAGATCAGGTGCTCTGATGTTCCCATCTCTTTCAGAATTTTCACAGTTTATTGTGATCCACACAGTCAAAGGCTTTGGCATAGTCAATAAAGCAGAAATAGATGTTTTTCTGGAAATCTCTTGCTTTTTCCATGATCCAGCAGATGTTGGTAATTTGATCTCTGGTTCCTCTGCCTTTTCTAAAACCAGCTTGAACATCAGGAAGTTCATGGCTCACATATTGCTAAGGTCTGGCTTGGAGAATTTTGAGCATTACTTTACTAGCATGTGAGATGAGTGCAATTGTGCGGTAGTTTGAGCATTCTTTGGCATTGCCTTTCTTTGGGATTGGGATGAAAACTGACCTTTTCCAGTCCTGTGGCCACTGCTGAGTTTTCCAAATTTGCTTGCATATTGAGTGCAGCACTTTCACAGCATCATCTTTCAGGATTTGGAATAGCTCCACTGGAATTCCATCACCTCCACTAGCTTTGTTCGTAGTGATGCTTTCTAAGGCCCACTTGACTTCACATTCCAGGATGTCTGGCTCTAGGTCAGTGATCACACCATCATGATTATCTGGGTTTTGAAGCTCTTTTTTGTACAGTTCTTCTGTGTATTCTTGCTACCTCTTCTTAATATCTTCTGCTTCTGTTAGGTGCATACCATTTCTGTCCTTTATCGAGCCCATCTTTGCATGAAATGTTCCTTTGGTATCTCTGATTTTCTTGAAGAGATCCCTAGTCTTTCCCATTCTGTTGTTTTCCTCTATTTTTTGCACAATATTGAACAATAGCCATGCTTATTCCTAATATTGCTTTTTCCCAATATTCCTAATATCGCTTTAGTGGATGATCTATTTTTTTTCATTGACATTGTGACACTAGGCTACCTTTACTTGTTTTTTGCCTGCCTTACATTTCTTCATTCTCTGTATTTTTAAATAGCTCTGTTATTAGGTTTCTCTTCACCTTGAATAATTTTCTGTTGGATTTTGAATTTATCAAATCAAGAGTATCTTTTACCTACAATCTTAGCTTGTCTAGTCTACATGAGATGTGGCTGCTCGTGTATTATTAATAAATCTAGGTCAGGATTTAGGATTTGAGTCTTCCATTGTCTATGCATCTGATCGCCTCACGCCTGTTCTCTTCTCTGGTGAATCTATACAGTTCTCTTTCCACTCTTTAATGGCCTCTACTGTAGGAAGTCCTATCTTCTCTCCTTCTTTCACACCACTGCTTTTTGATATAGATAAATAACCCAGAAAGCCACATAAATTAGTGTAACTTTAAAAACATCTTCAGGTTGCCCACACAGTATTATTACGAAGCTCTCCGAAATAAGGGATTTATAGACAAAGCTAAGTGCGCTGTGACAGTGCTCACACTGGAGTGGAGCCCCTTACGGATCGCTCATGCAGTGCTGCTAGAGTCTCTTGGCTATTCTCCGAGGAGGGCGTGGAGACAGACAAAAGATGCCTGTGGGAAGCGGCGGGGTCCAAATGTGCACCTCCTGGGAGGCAGGGCCTCTCACCTCCTGCACCCCGAGTGCTGGTAAAGTTTAGGAAGGTTTGGATCATTAGCACCACATGAGCATGTCCAGTGGGGGCAGGGGGTGAGCAAAGACGTGGGATTTCCAGAGAGGCGAGAGAGCAGAGCAGGTGAGGACGGGCCGTCCCTGGTGAATCTCGCCATAAAGAACAAAAGGAACTGCACCTGGAAATGGCCACGAAGCCAAGGGGCGGCTGCTTCCCGCCTTTCCGTGAGAGAGCTGGTGCGCTGAGCCCGCACAGCTTTGGGAACGACCAGGGAGGGGACACAGAGCAGCTGTGAGAATGCGGCCTCAGCAGGAGCAGGGACACACCCAGGCGAGTGGCAGCAGGATGCTGAGAAAGCTTCTGCCACATTGCTTTTGTGTTTCCAGTGGAAAAAAATAAAAAGCTGAGCATTTCTGTTACTGACCTCAGGTCTGGCTGCTCGCCGCTTGAAAGACAATACTCCAGAGACAAGTGTGAGTACAAAGGACAGTTTGCTTTATTCAGGAGGCCAGCAACCTGGGAAGAAGGTGGACTCACGTCCAAAGGCCAATGCCCCACTGCCGGTCACAGGGAAGAGCTTTAATGGGGGCGTTTTGGGGATTCACAGGAGGAAGGGGGCTACATGCCACACTGCACAGTCAGCTCTTGACAGTCACCTTGGAAGTTGGTCACCTGTGATCTGATCAGTGTCATCTTGGTTGTTTTAAGTACAATTAGTCTTCAGTTCCTGAGGTGGTTTGTTCCCAGTTCTTGGGATCATGCAAGATAGAGCAGCTGATGTCAAGGCTACAGTCCGATCATCATGTAGGTAGGTAAGTCCTTCCACTCGGTGGGGATTTTGGCATCTACACAGCAGCTCAAAATATATGATCTAAAATATTATCCAGCCCTGAGGAGGAACTAAAGGTCCTCAACTTCATTTAATGGTTAGACTATTATCAGTATGATTTTGTCTTTTTTGGTCTCTATTTGCTTCAGGACTTTTCTCACTTCTCTAATGAAATTTACTCTTGGGCTAAGGTTTTTCTACAAGCAAGAGTCAGGTAGAGGAGGTGGGGCATCTGTCCTGGGAGGGCCCTGTAGGGTCCTGCTCCTTACACTACCTGGGAGTCGGGAGGGCAGCCTGCTGCCTTGAACGAAAGGGGAAGGCGAGATGGGCAGTGCCCTGGCCAGCCACGGGAGTCAGGTGGGCACTTCCCTGAGCTTGGGCCTGCAGGTCCTACAGTGAGCTTAATCACACAGGTCATGGGTACAGGTGTGGTGGTCAGAATTAGCTCAACAAGAAGTAGGATAAAAAGAAATTTAAAAAATCCAAGAAGGTGAAAGCATTAGTTGCTCAGTCGTGTCCAAACCCTTTGCAACCCCATGGACTACAGCCTGCCAGGCTCCTCTGTCTATGGAATTCTCCAGGCAAGAGTACTGGAGTGGGCTGCCATGCCCTCCTCCAGGGGATCTTCCCCACCCAGGGATCAAATCTACTTTTCTTGAGTCTCCTGCATTGGCAGACAGGTTCTTTAGCTCTAGCACCACATGGGAAGCCCTTAGGAAGCCTGTCTCCTTATTTTGTTTTAATGTAGGAGAAGTCCAAGGCCATAGCATCAGACAAATCCCTGAACCTTCTCTTCAGAGGTAACGTGCAACCTACCCTACTATCCCAGATTCAGAAGTCAGTGTGAACCTGGGAAGGGCAGGAGGGAATATGGCCTTTATTTCTTCCCTAAAGATGAGCCCACAAGTCTGAACTGAGCAGGTCAAGGGGGAGGGCAGGGGAGGGAGTGGAAGAAGGCAAATGTGGCATCTCCCTGTAGCCCTTCTGTGGGCTGCGCCCCTCCACCCCTTTAGAAAGTCTGCACTCCAGACTGGCGGGATCTCAGCTTCACATCTGTCTCCATAGCAACCTCTGCAGAGGGTGGGCTTCTGACTCATAGAGGCCCCATACGGTTCTTTAAAGATTCAGACCAGACTTATAAGATGATACCACGTGGTGAAGTGTGACATGACACTTTTCTGCTCCCTGAAAAGCTACCTGAGTTATTTTGGAAGAAAAAGTCTTTTTTTCCGCCATTATAATCCTACTTTTTGCCTGCCTTCCTCACTCCATCCCACCTCACCCCCACCACCTTAAAAATACTTTCACTAAATTAAAAAGAAAAAAACTCACTGACCTTCTAGGACTAGGAAAATTGAGCAAATGAGTATAGTGAACTCATGTAACCTTGAAAGAGCTTTAGCTTAAGAGGGCAGCCAAACTAATTGACTAGAGTTTGATACAAGAGTTTAATCACTTATTTTGCAGTTCACATTAGAATTTTCTTAAGAATTCAGGTTAATTTTGATGGACTTTTGATGTCTTGTCATTCCAAAGTCATCTACAAGCCACATGGTTTTGCCAAGAATATTCACCAGCTGTGGTGACTTTATAACATTAAAGTCTCAGGAAAAAAGGAGATATATTCATTAATTTTAGCATGTGGCTATAAGATATTATGACAAGTATGAATATCATCATTGAACCTTAGATTATTTTTCATCTTATTTTGACAGTGTTCCTGCTTCAGCCGTCCCTATTTTATTTATAGTTTCTAGCAAACATTACTTATGATTCACTGCATTTTAAAGACATGCATAATTTTTAAACAGTATTCCCAGAGCCAAGGAGATCCTCATATATATTTGTTTAGGTAAACTACATTTTCAATTAAAATACCCCTTTCCAGACAGGACCTCATTTCAACAAAGAAATGGTGTTGCAGGATGAAATAGCACCACATGGCAGAATGAAAGATTCTGCGTTCAGCTTGATTTCCATGTTAGAACTAACAGGTTCTGTGTTAATTCAGGGCCAAAGACCTAGAAGAGGACAAATTCTTAATATGCTTCTGACTGTGGTCACCAGGAATGCAATTGTCATAAAGACTGCAGTCTCCTAGAATGTTTAGATTTGTCTGGATCCCACACAATACAGGAAAACACACAAGTGTGCCCCCTCCTGCCTCCAGCCGCCATATGATAGCAGCCTTCTTTTATCCCTACGTCAAACAGAATTCCAACTATTGGGATCCTTAATTGTTTTCATGCATTTATGACATCTAACAATAAAAAATGGGGACAGAAGAGTTCACTTAAATTCTCAAAATTCAACATTTGCACTAAACCTTGGTCTTTGTTTCTTCCATGCATTATTTTAATCGATCTTTTAAAGGCTCACTCTGAGAGGCCACACTCCCTGCCCCACACACGCAGCCCCACTGACTAGGAGGAACAACTCCATTACCTTGGTTCTCTCCTCTGGGAGAGAAGTATTTCTCAATACTGTGTGTTGTCATCATTTTCCTTTGTGTGGGCTTGGAGACCACCCTTTGATCCATCACAGGGGAGGCTACAGCTCTTCAGCATCATTTTGTGAGACTTTCACAGCACTAAGCTCTCTCTTCACACCAAATGCCTTTACCTCCATCCTTCCAGTAAGGTTATATCCCATTGGTATTCATTGTTGACATTGTTATTTATTATTCTCTGTTAAGCAGAGCATCCTGATTGTGTATCCTTTTGTATATAAAATTGTATTTTCTAAAAGTTAATGCTTGCATGATTTTTTTTACATAAAACCTTAAAAAAATTCATGTTCGTGAACTCATTTAAACAATACATGCTGAGTGTCTGCTCTGTGCCAGGCACTCAGCATTTATCAATGGGATAAAAGTCCAAGTCTTGGGAAGCCTAGTGGGGAAGAGACAGTCAATAATAAACATAGTGCATTTTTGAAACAATGGCATGTTTAGAAGGTGATAAGAACCATGGATATAAAGGGAAAAATAGAGCAAGGCAGAGGAGGTTGGAGCCATGGCAGCAGAAGGGTCAGGGTGTCGGGCAAACCTCAGTGAGCAAGTGTGGACAGGGTTTATAGGAGGTGAGGGTGTCCCAGGTCTGTCCCCTGCTTCTCGCTTGGTTAAATATGCCAGACACTCCCTGGGGGCCTGGGCACTGGGGGAACCAGTGCCTCTGCCTCTGGTCCAGCCCGTCATCCTGGACACCCCTTCTTTCTCTGCCATGTGGATCCCACTGCTTCTTGATTGCCAGGCCATTGTCTGTCTCCATTTAGGAAACAGCCTCTTTCTCCTGTCTGAGAAAGCGTTCAGGGGGTTGAACTTTCTGAGGCTTCAGGGATGACAAAGTTTGAGAGGAGGATTCAGGGGTGGAGGTCACGCTCACTTGGAGTTTTATGGGCATGACATCACCCTCTTCCGTCCCCTGCACCTGCTGAGAAGTCTGTTACTATTTGGATTCTCAGTCTTTTACTTGGAAACGGGGTATTTTTTTTTTTTTAATGTTTACCTCTCCTTTTGTAAAATCACTAGGTTCTTTTGTTTATTCCCAACTTTCTCATCTGCTTTCATATTGTCGTATCTTCATTTGTTTGTTGAGCCCACATGGGCCCTGTTGGTTTAGGGGGAAAAAATGGGTTTAATCACCTCCCCCTTCATTCTGCACATTCTTGCCTTCTGAACTCTTGATGCATTAGACTTGGATTATAATGTGCTTGTTTCCTTTTCAAATGCCCATCTCTTTCTCTTTTTGTTCTAGGAGATGTTTAAGCTTTACCTTTGAAGTTTTCTGCTTATTGTTAAGTACCTGACACACACTTTTTTCCTTTTTCTGTTTGTGATCCTTCCCTCTCTATTAAGACATTCTGCTTCTTTCTTTTCTTTTTGAAAATTCTAAAAAAAGAAAAAAATTATATGTTGCTGCCCTTCTGTTATTTTTCTTTTTCTCTCTCTCTTCATGTGCCGCCTCCCTCTCCCTCCCTCCGCCCCGCACCACTCCCCCCTTACCCACAGGTCCTACACCCTCTGTATTTCTCTTCTCTAACAGTCATGTGGTGGGGGTTTCTCTTTCTGTTTTGTGCTGGCGTCTCCCTCCGATGCCTGGCAATCCTCTGTCCAGCCATCAAGATGCGCATTAGACAATCTCCGGGCTGAGACAGGGTTCTTCGGTAGCTCTGTCCCTTGCCAGAGTTTCCCCTGGAATCATCTGTTTCTCCAGTGGGTCCCGTTATCAGATGCATGTGTGTGAGGAGCGGGCCAGCCCCTGTGCCCAGCACAGCAGAGACAGGCCCCGGGGCGGGGGGTCTCAGGGCCTCCCCTTCTAACAGTCCCCAGGTTCTCCCACATCAGCCTCTGCAGGGGGACCCTCCTTCCTGGCCTTCACTAGCAGCGGGGGAGGCAACAGGGGTGAACACGCGGACTTGATCCACCATGTCTCACTACAGGCATCTGTTTGCTGTCGTTAGATTGACAGCTAAACAGCCGTTTCGTTATGGGAGAAATGGGCACAGTGCTGTGCTATTAGCGGTGGTAAGTTGAAGCAAGGCAGTGGAAATATGGAGGAAAATTATTGGAAATTTTTACACATGCTTGTGGTTACCTGGTGGCTTAGATGGTAAAGCGTCTGCCTGCAATGCGGAAGACCTGGGTTCAATCCCTGGGTCAGGAAGATCCCCTGGAGAAGGAAATGGCAACCCACTCCAGTACTCTTGCCTGGAAAATCCCATGGATGGAGGAGCCTGGTAGGCTACAGTCCATGGGGTCACAAAGGGTCGGACACAACTGAGCGACTTCACTTCACATGGTTAAATCAGTTCTGTATTGAGAAGAAAAGAAAGTAAGTTATTCCTACAGTGATCAGAACAGCCCAAATAACCTAGATGGTCTGACTTCAAAAGTCCCTTGTCTGGGGAGCCCTCTCAGTTCCAGGCCAACCAGAGCAGCTGGTCACTCTGCCCTCTCCCCCCACTGTGTGACTTATAAGAGTTGAATCATGGTAGAAAATGCCTCTTCTAAATGCTTATAACCAGTGGTGTTCACCACTACATCACTTTCCAAAGAGGAGTAGAAATGCCCAAGGAACCCAGGCGCAGTGTCACTGAGGGGTTGTTAGTGGTTGAGGGGTTGTGTGGGACCCCCAGAGCTGAGGCTGGAAGGCTCCTCTCGATCCCATCTGCCTTCCCAGTGTTGATGTTACTGTCCTGACGGGAGCTGACCTCAATTATATAAGCTTTAGGCCCCACCAAACCTAGATCTCCCCGATGATGGTGATGATGATAATGATAAAATCATACTACCTGGCAAGAGTCTAGTGCTCGCTGAAATGAGGGATTAAGTCATCAATCCTCAGAATAGCCTCAGTTATTCTCTGGATACTGTTACCAACCCCGGGGTTTAGATGTGCAGAACTGAGGCAGATGGGCTTTGGAGAGTATACACAAGAAAATGATCAAGGAAGCACTTCAGCCAACCAGACAGCTGTTGTATGTAAGTGAGTCAGTGTGAAACTGTATGCACAACTCCTTGTCTTCACTGGTTTTCTGTGTGTGTGTGTGTGTGTGTGTGTGTGTGTGTGTGACATAGAAATTAGAAGTCCCGTAGGTTCCAATTTGCCCAGAGCAGTTCATCCAGTTATCCAGTTCCTGCTGTCCTACTATAAGTAATGGTGCTCTTTTACCCTCCAGAGTGTCCTAGTTTGGATGGTGAACTATTTGGTTGATCAGCATGTAACCCTTGCTCTCTAGATAATCATTTGGGAAAATTTGTTGTAGGACCTTGTCAGACACATTTCGTATAACAGTCACATGATATTTTTAAATTAATATGCAATGAAGTTTGTGTTTCAGTAAAATCTTATTCATACAGCAGAGAAAGTTTTTTGTACTTTTAGTTCAGTCCAGTCGCTCAGTCATGTCCAGCTCTTTTTGTGACTCTCTGGACTGCAACACGCCAGGCTTCCCTGTCCATCACCAACTCCCGGAGCTGGCTCAAACTCATGTCCATCAAGTCAGTGATGCCATCCAAACATCTGGTCCTCTGTCATCCCCTTCTCCTCCTGCCCTCAATCTTTCTCAGCATCAGGGTCTCTTTCAATGAGTCAGTTCTTGGCATCAGGTGGCCCAAGTATTGGAGCTTCAGCATCAGTCCTTCCGAGGAATATTCAGGACTGGAATGACCCACAGCTCCTGCTCTTCTGAATAGTATGAAAGCGAAAGCATCAATTCTTCAACGCTCAGCTTTCTTTATAGTCCAACTCTCACCCCCATGTCTCACACCCGTGACATGGGACGATGTATATCCGTGGCTGTAACTGCTTGACGGGCTCTGGTGCTGGCCCCTGCTTCACTGGTTTATCCTTCCGGGCCAGAACCTCACTGTGTGATGCCTGTAGCGTGTCACAAACCAGCTGTCTTTCTTAAAACTTTCCTGTTTCTTCTTGAATCCTTTCTTCCAGGTGAATTCATGTTGTCAAGCTAAAGAATACAAAAAATTCTTTTGACATTTCAACTGGGGTTATTGTCCATTACTAGGTTACTTTAGACCTAATTAGTTGATAATCGAAATCTTGAAAATATAGAAGCTGCCTACCAGAAAGCAAGGATTTTTTCCTTCATCATTCCATTTAGTCATTGGGTTCTTTAAGAATAGTTCATAGATTTATTTCCATAAGTAAATATATTTTATTTTCCTGAATATTTCATAATTTTATGCCATTACATTTTACTTAGTTATTCTTTCCTACAATGAAATAGTGACTTTGTAACCTGACACTAAAATTTTATATTTTTTAATTTTTCAGTAGTAAACATATATTTTAATATCATATTAATAAACTAATGGTGATAATGCTGACTTCCTTTTCTACTGTTTATACCTATTGTTCACCTCCATCCCCACTTAAATGTCAATGGCATATGCTTTCTGAATAATACTAAAATATGTTCTTTCTTTTTTCCTGTTGATCTGTATCTACATTTTTACAAGTAAGCGCTGGTTCTTCACTTGATAAAAGCTGCCCATTGCATTTCTATTTGTTTGTCTTTTGGAAACTCCATTTGTGTCTGTTGTCTCAGGAGATACTGAATTTTGGCCAGTGCCTTTTCTTCCTGGCATAGCAGTTTCATGGCAGACATGGAGGGGTTTAAGAAAAGAAGCTGACGAATCCTTTTATGCAGTTTGTGAGGTTCTGCATGCAGCACATGGCAGACCTGACTTCCTATCCCCACCCCACCTCCAAGGAAGCCTGGAGGACATGGTCACCTTAGGATTTATAGCCATGGTGTCTGGTGACTATCCCTTGGATCAAGAATATTGGCCCTCTCTACACACACAGGTCTGTGGGCTTTACAGGCAAAAGATGGAAGCTCGCAGGGACCAAGGGACCACACTCTGAGTGTCGACTGAAGTTTTGAGGGTTTATGGACGTGACGTCGGGTCAGCCCCCAAGTCACTGGAGGACGCTTGAACTAGGATGCATTTTCATCATTCAAACAAGTGAACACTTGTAATGTTAAATTTGTAAAGGAAAGAAAAACACGTCTCATTCTCCAGCCTGAGATTAATGAGGCCTGGGATCCCTGCTCTCCTCTCGTGATCCCTGCACTCCCATCATTCACTCCAACCATCGCTGTGTATGCTTTAATTGTACAAATTTCTTTGTGATTTACATACATTTCATAACATCAGTCTGTGATTTTATTTGTGTACTGCTTCTAATAGATAAAATCTTGTAATTATTTCATCTGTTTGCTTCCTATTTTTATTTATTTAATGTTTCTCTACTATTGAAAGTGAAAGTCACTCAGTCGTGTCCGACTCTTTGTGAGCCCTTGGACTATACAGTCCATGGAATTCTCCAGACCAGAACACTGGAGTGGGTGGCCTTTCCCTTCTCCAGGGTATCTTCCCAATCCAGGGATTGAACCCAAGTCTCCCGCATTGTGGGCAGATTTTTTACCAGCTGAGCCATAAGGAAAGTTACTTTTTTAATTTTTGACTTATGTCCTTTTCACCCCTCTTTTTATTTAGGAAACATACAGTATATTTCTCAGTCTACTTTAGACACCTGTACTGTTTAAAATCATATACTTAGGCTATTCTTTTTTGATTTATCAACTTCACATAACTATATATATTTATATAATTCCATATATATATAAATATATATATATACATATATAAATCTATATAATTATATAAACCTATATAATTAAATCCTATTTGGCAAAATAAGGTGATTAGTACATTTCTACTTCTTTCATTCTCTGCTATTCACACTTCAGTTCAGGCTTTAATCTTTGTTATAATTGCTTGCAGGTTTCTTATTTCCATTTGGCTTTAGTGTTATTATTTTTTTTTTATATCATGCACCTCTATCACTTCAATAATTATAGAATGTTAATTCTGTGTTACAATTGTGGGCACAGTTGTTTAAGCTAAACTGTCTGTTTAAATGGACCTAGTGGCAACTCATTGGAAGAGACCCTGATGCTGGAAAGACTGAAGACAGGAGGAGAAGGGGATTACAGAGGATGAGATGGTTGGATGGCATCACCAACTCAATGGACATGAGTTGGAGCAAACTCAGAGATAATGGAGGACAGGGAAGCCTGGCGTGCCGCAGTCCATGGGGACACAAAGACTTGGACACGATTTAGCAAATGAACAATGAACAAAGTGGCCTTGCCAGTCTTTTCTTTATACAATAGCTTTCTCATTCTTGAGTTTAACAGTTTAAATGTTTTCCTGGTCAGCAGGAGTATGTCTTAAGAGAGTTTTCAATTAGGATAATTAAATCATGAATTTCCTTTTTAAAAAGTGCGTGCTCAGTCATGTCCAACTCTTTACAACCCCACTGACTGTAACCCACTGGGTTCCTCTGTCCATGGAATTTACCAGGCCAGAATACTGGAGTGGGTGGCATTTCCCACCCCGTGGGATCTTCCTGAGCCAGGGACTGAACCCACATCTATCTATCTCCTGCATTGGCAGGTGTATCTTTACCAGCTGAGCCACCTGGGAAGCCAAATTCCTTACCCATCTGGGAGCTTCCTTCTGGTGCTTCTCTCCTAGCTGCCTTGCACATCCTTCTGTCCTCTTACCTCTTCCTTGCTTCTAAGTTCCCTGACAGTGTAACTCTATTTTGTAAAATTGTTTTTGATGAGCAAATATTCTTTCAGAATACTTCACTGTCTTTTTTTTTTTTTCTGAATGCTGTGTATCTCTTCTACACGTGCATTTGATGGAAAGGAGGTTGTCTGCAATCTTCACCTAGGTTCCATACAAAGTTCCTTTTTCTCAGCTCATTTCTGACCAAGGAATTTGCATCAAAGTCCTTTACATCCCCAAATGGAGCTGATCTCCTTCTGCCTGGCCTTGTTCCTGTGGTATACTTTTCCCAAGTGCTTTATGGAGCAAATATGGATGATGTGTAACGTGAGTAATCCCTCTATTTTGATTCTTTTCATATGTTCACAACTTCTCAGCCATTTATTTGCTTTGGAGAAAAGGAATCTCTATGCTACCTCACTTGCACCGTCTTTCCCAAAATCTCCACTACTATTTTTTTAATTAACCAAGAAAGGTCTCAGGGAAATGTGCCTTTTTACTAAGTTTTCAAAGAGTGTTCATACTCATCAAATGGTTGGGTGGCCTACCTGTGGTTATCAAAGTCATTAACTCAAAATCTGGTCTATTGATCGAAAATAGAACCTGCCTGCCAGGGCAGGAGACAGAAGAGGTTAGTTCCTTCCCTGGTGAAGGGCATGGCAGCCCGCTCCAGTATTCTTGCTTGGAGACCCCCATGGACAGAGGAGCCTGGCAGGCTATAGTCCATAGGTTTGCGAAGAGTCAGACACAACTGAGTGACTGAACAGGCACACAACGTAAGACAATGTTACTATCCTGATTGCAGCAAAGATGTTTGTGAAGGGTTTCTCCAGAATGGGTGGGCCTTCCTGGTGGCTCAGATAGTAAAGAATCTGCCTGCAATGCGGGAGACCTGGGTTCGATCCCTGGGTTGGGAAGATCGCCCGGCAAAGGGAAAGGCCACCCACTCCAGTGCTCTGGCCTGGAGAATCCCATGGACTGTGTAGGCCATGGGGCCGCAAAGAGTTGGGCACAGCTGAGCGCTTCTCACTCCTCTTCTTGTCCAGAATGGGCAGCCAACCACACTGTCACCTGTGTTTGTGACAGCCTTCCGGATGGCCTCGGAATCGCGAGTGTCAGTCACAACTCTGGGATCCTGGCTCCACCATGTTCCCCGACATATCCTCAACACATAAGCTAGTATTTCTGCACCTCAGTCTCTCCTCTCTGAAATGGGCGTGGTAAGCACACCTGCAGTATAAATTTGTTGTGAGAATTAAAGAGTTAACGTAGCTAAAGCTCCTCGTTGAATGCTAGCTATCGTAGACTCGGGTTCAACCCCTGGGCGGGGAAGGTCCCCTGGAGGAGGAAATGGCAACCCACTCCAGTATTCTTGCCAGGAGAATCCCACAGTCAGAGGAGCCTGGCGGGCAGCAGTCCATGGGATCGCAAAGAGTTGGACAGGACTTAGCGACTAAACCACCGCCCCATTATCACTAGTACTGTCGGAACCCGGTAGACTAGAGGGATTTGGGCATTGGATTCATTAGCCCAGATCATCTGGCTATAGATTGTTCAGGACTTGGGAAATTTATTGGTTTCTCTAGGACAATGAAAAGCTGCACAGCCTGTCCGACGTCACTCCACGCCTGTTAGATGGGGATGCACAGGGAGCCATACTGACCTCAGCACTTTCTGATGCCTTTACTTTTCCTCTGGAGACCCTTTATTTAGTTCAAAGAAGCAGATTTTCCACTGATTTCCATCCTATGTCTGTGGACACTAAGGCAATTCTCTCATGGCTACTTGTGCAAATGTAGACCTTACATCATACGGGCAGTTAAAGAAAGACATCATCGTACTGTCTAAACTGCCCAGACATCGTTTCCATGTTCTGCATATGATATTTTGGAATAAATTATCATAAATGCTACACTGCTTGGCTGCTATCCCAATTTGAGTCATTTAAACCAGCCGAGTTAGAGAATGAAGTCTGTACATGTGGGGCTTCTCTCTGCCTCAACCTGTTGTAAGAATATTGAGCATATGAGAAAGCTGTTAAATATAAAATAGAGGGCCTTCTTTTGTCTATATAAATAATGTAAGTACCATTGAATTATTAGGCTCTTTTGCAGCACAGGCTGATCAAGCATGGCAACTGTAATACAGCAAATATCACTAAATGTGATACCAGGATAGTATGAATACATGCCTTTTCACACTGCTTTGGTCTTTGAGCATCAATGTTTTTAAGAGCAGTAGATGAATACGGGGGCTTCCCTGGTGGCTCAGTGGTAAAGAACCCTCCTGCCAATGCAGAAGACGTGGATTTAGTCCCTGGGTTGGGAAGATCCCTGGAGAAGGAAGTGGCAACCCACTCCAGCATTCTTGCCTGGGAAATCATATGGACAGAGGAGCCTGGTGGGCTACAGTTCATGGGGTCATGAAAGAGTCAGACACAACTCTTTGACTAAACAACAACAGATGAATATAACATTTACTACATGGATCCTCTGATACGTTTTGTAATGTTTCATATGAAGCTTTAGATTAGGAAAGTGATTCCGAGAAATAAAACAGTGTTTAACTGAATAATTACATAGTAACTAAATAACCAGCACTGTTACTTAACTAAATATTCCGTAAAGTGTTACAACCTTTCAGTGTTTACAAATACATGAAACGCAGTTCAACCAAAGAGTACATAAGACTTGGTAAGAAAATAAGAAATAAGTGATCTTCAGTGTCTTGAAGAAGAATGAATGCAACTTAAGAAGGTAGTTTCCTGGGGACAGGAGCCAGGAGGTTACATAAATATTGTTCTACACACTCTTAGTTGTTCATTTCCTGGATCCGATTAATCTCCTCAAAGTACTGCAGTGAGAAGCCCGCTTCCTGCGGAGAATGGAATGGTTCCCGCCCTCCAGAGAAAGAAGACCCCAGCATCAAATGTTATCCACGTGTTCTTGGCAGGCACTCAGCCTAATGGCTTCCCGTGGTCAGAAGACTCATCTTGGCATGGGGTGCCTTCATACCTGGACCTCAGTCTGGAAGCTGTTTGACAGCTTAACACATCAAACCTGGAGATTCTTTGAAATCACTGTAAAAAGTCAGACCCTGCCATCATTTTGTGGAAACCACAGTAAATATTCGTGTGTCTGCTATCATTTCTGTGCTTTACTGTTAAATTCTTTACCCCAAACCTCCATGTAGGTTTATGCTTCGTATTCCCAGGTGTCAGTCATTTGTCATTACTGCTTTCATAATTTTTTTTTAAGGAAGGAGTTGATATTGCCAGTTTTGTGTAGCAGTGTGGTTCAGTGGTAAAGAATCTGCCTGCCAAGCAGGAGACGCAGGTTCAATCCCTCTTTCAGGAAGATCCCCTGGAGGAGGAAATGGCAACCCGCTCCAGTATTCCTGCCTGGAGATTCCAGGACAGATGAACCTGGCGGCCTATAACCCACAAAGAGTCAGACACAACTTAGAAACTGAACAGCAACCACCACCACCACTCAGGAAGCTCTGTGGCTCCGTCGTGGACTTAGGTTGTGTGAGCCTGTGACCGTGATGTTCTTACTGTCTCTTACTACCTTCCAGCAAAGAGTGTGACTGAAACTCTGAGCAGGACACTGACACTGATCTCATCTACGGTGTCACTTTGACTGCAGATTTGCTCTGTGTGCAGTATGACTTCGATCTGCTTCTTTGGTTTCCCTCTTAAAACCCATTAGATTTATATCCATTCCTGGCAGCCCTGGTACATAAAACCCTCTGAAGATGGCCCTAAGTGACTGATCCTCCTTGGCGCAGACCCCTCCGTGCCCTCATCCCGGTCAAGGGCAGAATCCCTGAGAACTGAATGCCTGTGGTCAGGCTCAAACCATCCAGATGTGCTGGACAAGGCCACCTAGAAAGCATTCTCAGGAAACCGACTCGTATGTCTGCAGAAGATCATTGCAAAGTATTTATCTGGGAGTGAAGATCCAGCAAACCCCACAGCACAAGTACCAGAAAAGCCTGAAACTGTAGGAGCGATGCCATCACTTTTAAAATCCTCCTCATAAACGGAAGAAGCCACAGTGGGGACAGTTCAACTTCTGTATTAGAACAAGAAACTGACGTTCCTTCCAAGGAAAACAGGGATCCGAAGAAAGTGAGTCTCCGCGAAGTTCCTAGTGAATCTTCCAGGGCTTAAATCACACTTTGCACCTTGAGAGATGAATTAAGCCTTCTCCTCTGGGAAGGTCATCCATTTTAAAAGAAAGAAAACTGAGCCTAAGCCAGTTTTGAAATGTTTAAATTCCTTTTAGACGCGTAGGCTTTCCCCTAGGACATCACTAAACAGGTTTTCCTGAGAGGCAGGAAGAGATATTTCAGATGTTGCAGAAAATCTGGATGGTGTGGTGACTGAGGAGAAAACTCTCTGGAAAGAGCGTGGACCTAACTGAGTGTTTTGTGTTATTGTTGTTGCTCAGTCGCTCAGTCTTGTCTGACTCTGCAGCCCCCTGGACGGCAGTACGCCAGGCTTCCCTGTCCATCACCAACTCCCAGAACTTGCTCAAACTCATATCCATCGAGTCAGTGATGCCATCCAACCATCTGATCCTCCGTCACCCCCTTCTCCTCATGCCCTCAATCTTTCCCAGCATCAGCGACTTTTCCAGGAAGTCGGCTCTTCTCATCAGGTGACCACAGGATCGGAGCTCCAGCTTCAGCATCAGTCCCTCCAGTGCACATTCAGAGTTGATTTCCACTAGGATTGACTGGTTTGATCTCCTTATTGTCCAGCGGACTCTCAAGAGTCTTCTCTGGCACCACAGTTCGAAAACATCAATTCTTCGGCACTCAGTCTTCTTTAGGGTCCAGCTCTCACATCTATCAATGACTACTGGAGAAACCGTAGCACTGATTCAATACTGAATTATTATGGACTTCTGAAAAAAGTGCTCTGTATGGTGATGATCCATAAAGTAGAAATACACAGCGTTTACCTTGAACAGTGAATTCCACACTTACACATATGTGGAAGCAATACACATAAAATGTTTAACTACCCACTCAAGATTAATGCCCCTCTGCCCCGATATAGGCATTTCTCCTGGGCTGGTTTAGAGCTAAGCCACACTGAACAACGGGCTCATTTGATTCCCCAGCTAAAAGGCCCACCTTGCAGAGGCCTGGACTCACCGAGCAGCAGAACTCAGGGCAGCTGAGAGCGCGGCTCTCCCCCTGTTCCCTCTGGCCCTGCTGCTTCCCGGCAGAGTGAGCTTGACTGTCCAGAGCCTGAGGGACTCGCAGCCTGAGCTGCGTCCAGGCTCCACCGTCTCTGGGCCTCGGTTTTCTCATCTGTAAAATAAGAGTTCTGACGACACGTCCCTGGGGTTGTGAGACAGATGGGTGTGTGAGAGGATGAATCCACACAAGCAATTGGAAGAGCACAGGGCACAAAGTGGGCACCGTGTAAGCATAGAAAGGGAGTCAGGGAGTGCCTCCCCTGCAGGCTGGACCCTGGGCTCAAGCCCTGGCCCACACCACCTGTGGGGCCTTCCCAAGCTCACCCCTGTCCTCCAGCAGCCGGAATGAGGACCAGCCCCCAGCTCGCGGGACCGCAGGACAGTCAGGAGCTCTCGGCTGTCTGGGTTCTCAGAGCCCAGCCTGGCTGTCCCTTCTGGGAGCCCACGATCTGCCCCCTGCCCCCGTGTACTGAAGCCATATGCCTTGCGTTTGATTCCCTGTCTTATTTGTGACTCTTTTTTGTTGGAACTTCAAGATCTATTGTATGCGGCTGGCTGTTCTTGTCACTGTTGTGTTGTTGACATCTGTCCCCCACGATGAGGCAGTGTGTCCACCCACTCCTCCCAGTAATCTGCTTTGGTTGCACTCAGGCTGGGTCTAAACCCTGACACGCTGACCTTATAGAGCCATCCCGATTGTTGTACAAACACCCAGCGCTTCCTGGTGTCGGCAGCTGTGTTCGGTCCACGCCTTCCTAAGTGGAACGGATAAGTCTGGGGCTGGCACGCTGCGGCCCCAGGTCCACGTGCAGCCCACCTCCTGATTCTGCAAATAAAATTTTATTGGGACACTCCCTGCCCGTTCTCTTACGCCCTGCCTCTGGCTGCTTTCTCCCTGCCACAGCTAAGTGGCGGGCTCGCGATTGTGTGGCCATAGGCCTAAAATACCTACTGTCTACTCTCTGGCCCTTTAGGGAAATGCTTGCCAACTCCTAGACTAGATGAAAGCTTTTTTTTTCCTTTTCAGAAAAAGAGTGTCTGAATAGAAAATGTCATCTCTATTATCTGTCAGGCTTTTTCGAGGAAAAATAAGCCTTCATGCTATTGTAGCAGCATAATCCATGCACGTGTGCTAAGTCGCTTCAGTTGTGTCTGATTCTTTGCGACCCTGTGGACTGTAGCCCACCAGCCTCCTCTGTCCAAGGGATTCTCCAGGCAAGAATGCTGGAGTGCATTGCCGTTTCCTTCTCCAAGCATAATCCAAGTAGTTGAGAGAATCTGAACCCTTACAGGTTCAGGCCTCCTGTCGTGAGCTTGTGAGTGTCTCTTAGAGTGAGTTAAAGGGTGTATTTATACACATACCGCTCAGTGATTTGGGTAAACATTCCCTCATCCTTTCTCAATTAGGGAAAATGGCATATCTTCAGAATAGGAAAGTTTCTCTAAATCAACAAGGAAATCCCATGTGGAATCCACAGATCTACATAACATGTAAGTTCTTGTTCATACAACTGGATTGTCCATAAATTGTATCATTTCCTCACCTGCTATCAAAATGTGTAAGTGTTGTGGACAGTGTAATGCCATTTTCTCTGGACATGGTGGGAGAAGGAGCCTTTGTCCTTTGGGAACGTTCCTTAATAAGCTGTTGCCTGAAAGCAGGTCAAGAAACTGCAAGAGTCTGCTTATTTCCATAACTCAAAAAGCTTTAGCATCGTCTCTTAGGGGTTCTCAAGGTATCTCATTATCTTTTCTTTTTTAAAGACAGACTTTTTTTAACTTCTTTTTTTCTCTGTTGTTGTTGTTGTTGTTGTTTGGTCCCTAAGTCGTGTCTGACTCTTTGTGACCCCATTGACTGTAGCACGCCAGGCCTCCTTGTCCATCACCAACTCCCAGGGCTTACTCAAACCCATGCCCATTGAGTCAGTGATGCCATCCAATCATCTCATCCTCTGTCATCCCCTTCTCCTCCCGCCTTCAATCTTTCCCAGCATCAGAGTCTTTTGAAATGAGTCAGTTCTTCACATCAGGTGGCCAAAGTTTTAGAGTTTCAGCTTCAGCATCAGTCCTTCCAATGAATATTCAGGGCTGATTTTCTTTCTTCTCCTTTTATCTTTATTCTTTCCTAGCATCAGGTTCTTTTCCAGGGTCTTTTTTATTTTTTTGGAGGATAATTGCTTTATGATGTTGTGCTGGTTTCAAGATGGATCTAGATCCTCACAGTGTAGAAGATCATGTTCTTCTACAGATCATGAAGGAACAGGCCATGTTCCTTCACCAACGACCACCTATGTCTGCTCTGTGCTCAGGGGAGAAATACCTGGACAGATGGGAAATCAGCCCAGGGCCTTTGCTGTATCTCTAATTCAGCTGAGTATAGTTGAGATAGTTTCCAAGTTTACTTTCTCCAGATGTAAATAAATATGTTAGGTCACCATTGTTTTCCATATTCCCTCATTCTTCCCCCAGCACCATTTTTAGAACTTAGTTCTAAAGTTTCTAAATAATTCTTTTCTGAGTGGAGAATTACATACTTTCAGCAGCATGATCTCTTGAGAACATGATCTTTACCCACAATTAGAAAATCACTTAGAAGTAATGCAAGAAAATTAATGGGCACGTCTTTGTGGGATTTTTTTTCACTTTTTAAAAATTCATATTTACTAGTTATGTCCTTATCAGCCCTTCATTGATGGTCAAAAAGTACATATGAGATACAGTTGATACAGTAAGGAAACATAGCTTTCCTTCTTTGCTTGTATATTGAGTAGATAGATGGAGAGGCTGTATTTATAAAGCCAGCTGGACTGCATGTGAATGACCTTACCTGTCAGGTGAGGGCTGAGGAGGAGGAGGAGAGGGAAGGTGGAGGATGGGGTGGAGGAGGAGTTACCCTGCAATAGAATGGAGCTTAGTACTCTGCACCTAGTACTGGGATCCTGGTACTATGCACCTAACACTCTGCACCTAGTACCCTGCACCTAGTACTGGGAGCCTGACGTTCTGCATCTAGTATCCTATACCTAATACTCTACGCCTTGTACCCTGCACCTCGTACTCTGCACCTAGTACTTTGCTGAATCGTAAGTATCTGAGGAAGAAGGCAAGGAGCCCAGTGATACAGCAGGTTCACCTGGGTGGTGAACCACGTGTCCCAGGAAACCGAACTGGAAAGGACTTTAGGTAGTGAAGGGGCCCATTCATGTTAGCACTGAAACTAACTTCCTGGTAGCAGACTGGAGGCTGGCTTTTATCACACCAAACCCAGGAGCAAGGAGGCCAATGCAGAGGCAATTCAAATGAGAAATGACAAAGGTCTTGTACTGGGCCAGGTTCTCAGAAAGACAGAACCAGTAGGGGGTGTGTGTGTGCCTCTGTGTGTGGGTGTATGTGTGTGTGTGTGTGTGTGTGTGTGTGTGTGTGTGTAGATTTTAAGAAATCAATCTATGTAATTATGGAGGCTGGCAGGTCCAAAATCTGGAGACCCAGGGAAGGGTCAGTGCCATGGTTCAAGTTCAAAGGTTGTCTGCTGGTAGAATATTCTCTTCTTCTGGGGAACCTCAGTATTTTTCTATTAAGGACTTCAACTGATTGAGTGAGGCCCACCCACATTATGGGGGACGATCTACTTCACTTAGAACCTCCTGAGTTAAATGCTAACCTCATCTTAAAAAAAAAAAAAACACCTCCCCAGAAACACCTGGACTAATATTTGAGCAAATATCTGGGTACCATGAGCCAGTCAAATTGACACATAAAATGAACCTCCATAGACCTAGATTTGGTCAGAGGGGCTTCCCATGCGGTGCTAATGGTAAAGAACCCACCTGCCAGTGCAGGAGATGTAAGAGATGTGGGTTTGATCCCTGGGTCAGGAAGATCCCCTGGAGGAGGGCATGGCAACCCATTCCAGTATTCTTGCCTGGAGAATCCCATGGACAGAGGATCCTAGCTGGCTACAGTCCATGGTGTCACAAAGAGTCTGACACGACTGAAGTGACTTAGCACACACGCACACACACACTCAGGAAGGGGCAGCTTTGCTGGGGAATTGGGAAATAGAATCTGTGATGCGGGGAGACATGGGAAGAGCTAGAGGACAAACCAGGAGGGGTTCCACCCCCTGGGATGGGCACGCAGGGCAGAGGGGGTACAGTGGGGCAGTGGGGAATGCTGGCTCTGAGTTCCCATCACACGCCAGGTGGGCATGCCACGTGATGGAGATGCAGAGATCTCCACAGGTGAGATGCTTACAGCGGGGAGTCAGGGTTCTCATCAGAGGATGAGAGTGACCCTCATTTGGTCCACTGATGAAAATGGTAAATTAAGGGAAACTCCTTTAAAAATACATAGATACATATATGCCTTGAACTTATCTTTTCACTTAAAATACAGAAATATTTATCCATTTGCTAACTCCTTCAGTTATAACCAAAGGTTACTTGGGTTGGAATCTGCCTATTAAAGATCTAAGTTAATTATTTGCATAAAATATGCCCACACCTATGATGTTCTGTTTAAGTTTCTTGAAGGAAAAAACTTGAAACCTGTCCCATTTACCCGGGTGCAAAATCATCTTAAATCTTTCATGTTTTCTCCAGACTTTATTTTTCTCTGAGCCACACCTAAGCTGAGAGCAGTTCCATTTAATGACGGGTCTCTACTGAGTCATTCCAGAGATTCAACTCAGTGTTCATAGAAACAGCCTTCTCCTTCTCCAAGCTCATGTTTCATCTAGCGACACCAAGCCTCATTATATTACATAATTCCGATTCCAAGTTCAGCTGGCAGAGGCAGCCCTGAGGGCGGGCTCCGCTGGTTCCTGTGCGGCCAGGCGTCGCTGGGTGTCAGGGAAGGATGCTGACAGCCTGAGGCATGGCTGGCCCTTCACCCCACCCGGCACGCAGCACAGCGTAGGCAGCAGCCCGGCCGTTTTGCCAAGACAGAAAAGACGTCCAAGAATCTGTGGGTCAGTTCAGAACAGAGCGAGGAGCTGCTCCCAAGGCTGGAAACGCATCAGTGAGAGGGAGGCGCCCATCCAGAGGGTGTCTCGTGTTCAGAGAAGAACAGAGCCGACGGCGAGCGTCCCCAGGAACAGACGATGATGGAGGAGATGCCCACTGTTATGCTCTCTTGGGGGATGACGCTGAAGGAGTCTCATGTCAGAAGTTATATTGGTCTTACCCGGTAAAAAACCAACTGTCTACTGAGGGGGCGGGGTGGTAGAATATTTGTAACCAAAATGGTGTCCCCAGCTATGATTACATCATCTATTGTCACAAGCTTCATCCTGTCAGATACAGACTGGCACTTGCCATGTATCTCTCAGTTCAATTCAGTTGCTCAGTCATGTCTGACCCTTTGCGACCCCATGGACTGCAGCAGCCAGGCTTCCCTGTCCACTGCCAACTCCTGGAGTTTACTCAAATTCATGTCCATTGAGTCCATAATGCCATCCAACCATCTCATCCTCTGTCATTCCCTTCTCCTCCTGCCCTCAATCTTTCCCAGCATCAGGGTCTTTTCAGATGAATCAGTTCTTCACATCAGGTGGCCAAAGTATTGCAGTTTCAGCTTCAGTTTCAATATTCAATCAGTCTGAATATTCAGGACTGATTTCCTTTAGGATGGACTGGTTGGATCTTCTTTCAGTCCAAGGGACTCTCAAGGGTCTTCTCCAACACCACAGTTCAAAAGCAGCAATTCTTAAGCGCTCAGCTTTCTTTATAGTCCCACTCTCACACCCATACATAACTACGGAAAAACCATAGCCTTGACTAGAAGGACCTTTGTTGGCAAAGTAATGTCTCTGCTTTTTAATATGCTGTCTAGGTTGGTCAAAACTTTCCTTCCAAGGAGTAAACATCTTTTAATTTCATGGCTGCAGTCACCATCTGCAGTGATTTTGGAGCCCAAGAAAATAAAGCCTTTCACTATTTCCACTCTTTCCCCATCTATTTGTCACGAAGTGATGGGACTGGATGCCATGATCTTGGTTTTCTGAATGTTGAGTATCTCTACAAGGATTAAATCATGTACTGCTACAGCTACTGAGCTTCAGCAGCCCTGGAAAGGAGTTCAGTGAGTTAGTCACTTGGTCATGTCCCATTCTTGGTGACCCCATGGGCTATAACTGCCAGGCTCCTCTGTCCATGAAATTCTCCAGACAAGAATACTGGAGTGGGTTGCCATTCCCTGCTCCAGGGGATCTTCCTGAACCAGGGATAGAACCCAGGTCTCCCTCATTGCAGGCAGATCCTTTACCATCTGAGCCACCAGGGAAGCTGCAAGTTCAGGATGGAGAGCAGAGATGAGGCCCTCTGTGCTCAGGGCGACCCTGGAGGCAGGTCTTCAGACTGTTAGATATTTTCAGGAGCCGGTTTTATGAGCCCAATTTTTGTATCTCCCCATATCTAGAAAAGCACTAAAATCCTTCATGGTGACAACTGCTTCTTGTGATTAGCAAAAGCTTCATGAGATTAGCAGAAACGTTCTGGAAAGATATGTGCTGAATTGCATGAACTCCCGCTTCACCAAAATCACATGACTGACCTTCCTGTCCCCCACCAACCCCCCAACTTCTTGGGAGTGATTTCTTGAGCCATTGAGGTGCTGTCTCCTGGACTCCAGTCCTCACTTTGCACATTGTGCACTTTAAAGTGGACAGTGCCTAACAGAAGTGTGCATTTCCAAAGACCTTGCTCCATGGGACCTTCCTTGGATAGGAACCATGTCTCCCCGGCTGTCAGGTTGGGCTGTTTGGGAGGATCAGAAGAGTGTCAGCACTAGATGTGTCTGCCTTTATTTGTCTAAGCGCTTCATTTTGAGGTCAGAAGGGCCGCACAGGAGAGCCTCTGTTCCAACCCAGTTCCTCCACCACTTTGGTTCTGAGAAGTCTTTCTTCCAGAAGGAGCCCAAGCCTGCCTGACATGCAAGCCTCCCAGAGGCTCAGTCGCTGAGTCTGGGGCCAGATGACAGCTCCAGAGAAGAGTGTTTACAGCCGAGGATGATGCTTGAAGCTGGGGTGGCCAGGGCATGGGAGCTGCAAGGCAATGGGGTTGCCTGGGTGGGCTTTTCTGATTTCCTGTGATGGGGAGTGAGGGTCGATGGCTTTCTGGAGAGGAACCCACTCATCAGGCTTTGCCCCTGATGTTTTATTGGCACCTCTGAGTTCTCATAATCATTAAAAATAGCGTCAGAACCACTTTAACACAACTGGGAGCGAGGGCAGTTACCACCTGCAGGAGCCAGAGCCCTGGACTGCCCTGACGAGCAGGCGTCCTGTTTCTTGGTCATCTCGAGAGCTTTTACAGAGCCCTCCTTCCCTCCTCCTTCCCAATCCAGGGAAGGAGGGCTTTGCAAAAATTCAGATTTCTGACTCTTAACCGCGGATTTGTGATTCCTGCAGAGTGGAGGAGAGACCAGGTGCGTGTGGGTGTTTGAAAGCCCTGCCAGGCAGCCGTGGCTTGGGAGACACTGTCTCAGCACCAGGCTGAGCCACAGGTCCTCTCAGTCCCTAGGGTCATCCTGGGGCACAAGAATTGGGGTGCAAACCCTGTGAAAGTGGAGGGAGTTACCGCTGACCAAGTCATTACTCAGTCTCAGTTGCAACTGGGTATAGGTTGCTCACTGGGCTACCTGTATGTAGTTACCACCTCAGTTTTTTATTTTTACTCCATAGAAGAGGTGTTTGTGACACAGAGTTGGGTGCTGAATGGGGTGAAGAGGAGCAGGAGGTGGCTGCCTTCCCCACATTGATATCTCACGATGGGAAGATGCTCACTCTTCCCAGCAGAGCAAGGATGAGGCAGAGGGCAGCGCTGGGGAGTCCTGAGCTCCATCCTGTTTGCATTATCCACTCCCTGCATGACCCTTTGCTTCTTGAGGTGCCACTTCACCATCCATAAGATATAACTGGAAAAGCAGACCATATCTGAAGCCCTTCCCAACTCTAATACCCAGCCTCTTTCTTCCAGTTTCCCGTGGAAACTGGCTAAAGGGGGCAGCCCTGCAAAGAAGCAGCCCTTCACTGTCACTCGGAATCTAAGCATTTCCCGCTCACCTTTTATGAGCTGGGGTTTTTCATTTGAGTTAATGGGATACACACACCCTCCATGGTCTGCAGAGAAAAACCTCCAGATGAAGGGTTTTTGCTGAAACAGAATTATCAAGGCTGTCTGGAACAGCGAGGTAGGTTTCTTTGGCCTGTGCATCCCTCATAATTCCATGTCCCATGCCTCCCCCATGTAAATGAAGCTCGGTAGATCTTACTGAGTCTTCTTAAGATAACATTTGGTGACAGGGGAGTAAGACAGGAAAGTTCAGTAAAAATAGCACATCAGCCCCTGAATAATAAAACCTCCCCGTATCTTTGGCTTCTCGCAGTCTGTAAAGCGAATGCCCACCGAATCTCCTTACGGGGAGGTTCTGAGGCCCTGCAGGTTGGCTCCATGTGAGTCAGCAAAGAAACGCTGCCTTTAACAGTGAAAAACTCAGTCACTTTCACATGGAACAAAGGAGTTTGCCTTTTGAGACTGAACAAAATGAAGTCACTGTTAAGCTGCCAGCTTCCCAGAGCCTGGATTCTTGATCCAGGTGCCCCATTTCCTGAAGTCTGGCCCCCATCCTTGCCAGCCAGTCATCAGTAATGGACTTTCAGTCCTGGGGTGGCCATGGAGGCCTTTCCCTGGCATTGCTTCTGGAGGAAGGCATCCAGCAGACAGCCGGAGGGTCTAGCGCGTCCCTGCCAACATGTGGTGGAGGACGTGCGTGTGCATGTGGCATGCTGCTGTCACTTCTCCTGTACTTACTGCTGCACTTCAGGAGGACTTGCTCCAGGCATCAAGGCAGGAGTGCAGAGTGCAAGCTGTGTGTCCAACAGCTCTGGCCTCTGACACCACTCACTCACACAATTGGTTACTGAGATCACTGGTCCTTTCAGCACTGGACTTCTGCCTCAGAACTGGCCTGGACTGTAGCTGGCACCCTCTGATACAGTTGAAACATCCCCTGACAGAGACCAGTAATTCCCGACTCAGCAGATGGGCCAGGCCAGCGAACAGCCCATGCGTGGCCAGCTGCCAGATGGGCTCAGGAATCAGCTTCTCTCTCTCTCCATCACCCTGAGTCCTGTGATCTCAGCTACTGAGCTTTCAGCTCCCAGTCTGTCTGCTCTAAGTTAATGTGTTCGCGGACATTCTCTTCCTGCAGCTAAGGCAGATTTTTCAGACTGGCATCTGTTTATTGTGGAATGTGCATTGTTATCTTGAAAGCAGCGGCGTATTTCTCCGCATATCAGTAAACAAGGGTGTCATAGTCATCAGCAACGGCAGCCCTCCAGTGTGAGCTGGTGAATCCTAAGGGCGCTCAGGACGGAGGAGAATCCCTGGGATCTAGCAGCCGTCTGACGGCGGCTACTCCCCACAGTGAGTCCCGGGGGAGCTCAGGATGTGAAAACACAGGTTACTGGCCCCAACAATATATGAAAGGAACAATTTAATGAGCCCAGACCCTTGTACCTTCCCATGTATAGAAAAGCGCTCACTTCCTTCACTTGAGGTATCTGGTTTTCTGCAACAGTGTTCTATTGACGCTCAGGCTACCTGCCCTTTGTCGCAAAACTTCTGTGTAACCTGACTCCTCTCCTCAGCTCCTTGGAGCGTTCTCTCAGGGTTCCTTGAGATTCTGCCTCCTGGGCTTAAGCCCTAAAAATTCCCACCAAAGAAATCATAATTCTCAGCTTTTTAGGTTGTGAATGTTTTTTAAGTCAACACACTTCATGTAGATGAAAAGCGTGGTAAACCTCAAATCACCCGCATGTGTGACGTGGCTGTAGTTTCCTATGAAGACAAGATCCTTCTGTCTTCAAAACCCACCCAGTGACCGCTGGGCTGCAGTGGCAGGGGTCACAGTCCAGGCCACCGAGTACGGGACGTGCGGATGTCCGTGTTTGTAGTCACAGAGGATTTTAAAGATCATGTCACAAAGTCAAAGCGAGCAATGTGACTGAGCGCATCCTTCCTGAAGGCGGTGACAGACACCAGCGTGTGAAAGTCCTGACCGACGTGGGGACACTTTGTAACTGGAGCTGTGTTCACATGCTGTCCTTCACCCCGTCCAGCCCGCACCTCCCTGGAGCTAAACCCGGCGGTGAACACGGCCTTCTCTAGGTTCACGCCATGAACCAGGTTCTGCCCGGTCATTACTTCATGTGCTGACTGAGTTATGAGAGGCCACTCCACCGATGGCCAGGAGTTACTCCTGAAAGTGGGATTGGCAGGGTGCTTCGTCTGAAAACTTCGAAGGGAGCAGGAAGAGACACTGAAACCCAATTCTAAATTGAAGTCAGCGCTTTCTGACACTGACTCTGTGACAACCCTGAGCTGGCCATACAGGCGGGGCTTAGCCGTGAGCCTCAGGCCTGGTCCCTCTGAGCCTGAAAGGCGGTCACAGCCCTGTGCCTCCCTGGGGAGTGCTTCATGACAGAGTACTGCACTAAACCAAATACCCTTGTTGAGAATTTGCATTTTCAAATACCTTTGTTGCGGTTTCAGAGGAAACATTAAATAACCAAAACCATAATATTGCTATGTTTTTAATGGGAAGGCAAAAGTCATTTTATGAGAAGCAGCTCCTGACTGCTGACAATTAGTGACACTGAAGATGGAGCAGACGGTGCCAGGGAACCCTGCCCAGACTGTTGAGTAACTACTGTGAACTCCACCACTTGTCCAGGCAGCTCTGAGAGCTGCAGGGTGAGTCCTGCCAGGCGACCCTGGGCTGGGGGCAGCACCATGGGGGCCGGGTGGCCGAGTGCTCCAGACCCTGCCTGGGACACCTGACTGACGTGAGTCACACCAGCCGCCTGCTCTGTTCCAGCTGGTGGACTTGAAAAACCAGACCACAGCAGGACATGTATGGCCTCTCGTCAGCCACCCGACACGGCTCCTTCTGTTCAATGGACCCTCAGACACCAGCACAGACGCTTGTGTGGATTTTGACTCTTTCCTGAGCTGCAGTCAAGGCATTTCCCCGGAGCTCTGCCTGTGGAACAAAGCAAGCACTTGGCATCTCCAGATGCCATGTGAATGATTTTTGCACAGGCCCATTTCTTAATGGTGTGCGGCTAAGAGGAGGTCAGAGCGTGGACCAACCCCACTGGAACAGCTTAAGATGGTGGAGACCGAGGACTTAACACAGGGATGTGAAAAGCCTGGGAGCAGCCAAGACACCTCTGCAGTCCCGGGGTTGACCAGTTAGAGTTTATGAGGCTGCACGGTTGAGAGGCAAATGTAAGAAGTGGGAGAAAAAAATGAAAAATAAAAAAGCAATGGAGAGCCTCCAGATGAAGAATCAACTCAGCCAGGAGCCCAAAGCCTGGGTTTCATAAGGAGTTTGCATAATGTACATGGTTTAACATGATGGTAAAGACCAGGCTTCCCAACAGCTCAGCAGTGAAGAATCCACCTGCAGTGCAGGAGATGAGGGTTCAATCCCTGGGTTGGGAAGATCTGGAGTGGGTTGGGAATGTCAACCCACTCCAGATTTCTTGCCTGAAATATGCCATGGACAGAGGAACCTGGTGGGCTCCAGTCCACGGGGTCGCAGAGAGCTGGACACAACCGAGCGACTAAACAGCAGCAGCAGTCTTGTTAACGCTGAGAAGTGGAAGCGTTTCCGCAGTTGATGTGGAACAAACAAGCCTGACACAGTTTATTATTATATGCTTAAACTTCTCATTACAGTTTTTAAATAATTTTCTTAGAAAGATAATAGAGTCTGTTCATGAGAAATACTTTGGCATAATCTGGCTCAAAGCTTCTACAAACAAAGCTAAGTAAACATATCATGGTTCTGTCAGCTACAAAAATACAGTCGCAACCTGAAAGTAGAGTTACTTATCGGGAATGTTAAGGATTCCAAGCTCGGGAGAGGGCATCTCAGTGACCCTGAGAAAACCGCTCCAAGGGGGCGGAGGGGAGTCAGGCTCTACACCAGTTTGCAACAAGGAGGGCAGGCAGTCTGAACATCAAAGATTATTAAGTAAGGAAAATCAGATACCAAGTTAAGGAATGTAGAGTTCTTCTATGCATGGGAAGATGTGAGAGTTTGGGATCATTGAAGTCATTCCTGTCATAACGCATCTCAGCTATCTGGGGCCAGCACCCTGCATATTTAAGGAGACATTTTTCTCTCTCTTGAATTCCCTTACAGCCTTCTGGCTCACACCAGAGGGCTGGAACTGCTGATGGCTGCAACATCCTTAAGTTCCTCGTGTAGGGAGTGGGGCCCAGCTCAGGAATTCTCGTGGGAGGGCCGGAATCACGGATAGCTGTGGCATCCTTGTTTCCCGATACGGCCGGCACTGTCCCACCTCACAGCACAGCCCGAGTGCCCCCGCGCCACTGCAGCGCTGCCGAGTCCCGGGGTGGGGTCACCCCCCTTCCCAATCCAGCGAGTGTCATCGATTCCCCTCTCTTCCTTCCATCACCTCCTTCTTCCTTAGAATTTTCACAAAAGCCCAAAGACAGGCTCGACCATGATTTGGGTCCCAGACCCCTTTGAGAACTTGAGGACGCATGCTGGTGGTTTTGTTCAGCAATCTGGGGGGGGGGTTCAGCCCACCTGGTATGGGTACTATTTCATGGCGTCTGTGGACACAAAACAAAAACCCCCAAATATGACAAAGTCTTTAGATCAATGACTTAATTGCAAGAAGGGCAGAGGACAGAGAGCCTTCTAAGTGATACCACAGAGATGTAGCTTGCAAAGTCCTGTGATCAGCGAAAAAAAAAAGAAAGAAAGCTGTAGAGCTGCAGTCAGGTGAGCCGTCTTTCTGTCATTCTGCAACAAAGAGAAAACTACATGAAATTTCAGAGAACCTTTAGACTAAAAAAAAGACACATCAACCAATTCAAAGCAGGAGCTTTATTTGGATTCTGACTCCAGCAAGCATATTAAATTTTGACAGGGACAACATAATTGGGAATGGAACACCGAATAGTTAATGATGTTAAGGGATTATTGTTAAAATTTTCAAATGTCACAATGGCATTATAATTAGGCTGGAAAACCTAGAACTCCTTATCTTTTAGAGGTGTGTATTGAAATATTAGTATTCTAGAGTTTGCTTCAAAATGCTATAGGGGACATAAACTGATAATCTTTGAGACTCAGTGGCAGGGACACGAGGGCCTTTATTTTTGTATACGTTTGAGATTTTCCTTTTAGGAAAAGGTTGTGTGTGGCGGGGGTGGGGAGTGAGGGACAGACGCACTGTGTTGAGGGGAGTTAATTCCAAGCCCAAGAAAAGCTGACAGCCGGGGTGGGGGAAGCCTGACGTCAGGAACACTCATCGGGAAGTTAGAAGGGGCAGGGCCTGCGAGACCGCACGCGGGAGTGAAGAGGACTGCGCACGCGCAGGCAGCACGTGGGAAGTTATGCCGGTTGATGCTCGCCCCCGGACCCGGCCCCCTCCGGCTGGAGACGCAGCCCCGCCCCTCACCGTGGGCTCCCCTGTCCCCGCAGCTGGTCAGTGGGGAACTGGAGCACCTGCAGCCGCACGTGCGGAGGGGGCACACAGAGCCGGGCAGTCCAGTGCACACGGCGAGCGCACTACAAATCGGAGCGGGTCTCGGCCAGCCTGTGTCCACGGCCCCTCCCCTCCAGCCGACAGGCCTGCCAGCCTCAGAGCTGCCCCCCGGCGTGGAGCACCGGGCCCTGGGCGGAGGTAAGTGGGGTGGTGGGGCTGGCATGGGTGGGGTGGTGGGGCTGGCATGGGTGGGGTGGTGAATGGGGTCCCTCCTGTGCAGTGCGGGGTGTGGGGACAACTGGAATCTCACCGGCCTCGGGGCTCAGGGCTGGAGCCCCAGCTCCGTCCCATCCCCGCCTCGAGGGAGCCGACACTCACTCTTCCCGCGCACAGTGCTCACGAACCTGCGGGAAGGGCTGGCGGAAGAGGTCCGTGGCCTGTAAGAGCACCAACCCCTCGGCCAGGGCGCAGCTGCTGCCGGACGCCGTCTGCACCGCGGAGCCCAAGCCCAGGACTCACGAAGCCTGTCTGCTCAGGCGCTGCCACAAGCACAAGACGCTGCAGTGGCTCGTGTCTGCCTGGTCCCAGGTGGGTGCCCCTTCCCAGGTGGGTGTGCCAGATCCCAGGTAGATGCATTGGTCCCAGGTAGACACATTGGTCCCAGGTAGGCATGCCCGGTCCAGGTGGAGCTGGGTCGACCACCTTCCACCTCGGGGCTGCCCGTCCTTGCTGGGTTCCTCTGCTTCCGCTCCTTTCCTCTAAGTCTCCGGTCCCACTGCCCCTGGTATTCAGCCCCACACCTGGCCTCCACTCCTTGGCGTGTCCTCTGGCTTTCGTATCACATCCGTGGAGCACCCCACCCAGGTCACACACACAATCATCCCTCCCTCGATGTGGAGTGGATGGGTGGGTGAACAGGTGCCAGCCGGGGGGAGTGTTCATCATGCCTACTGTGGGTTGGGGGACCCACCTCACCCCGAGCAGCTGCAACCATTTCCCAGGACGTGCCTAGGTGGTGGGGCAGGGGAGGTGACTGCAGGAGGAGACAGCGTGTCCTGAGATGCATGCGTGTACACAGCCCACACAGCTGATTTCCCTAGCAACCGGGGAAAGAAGGCCCCCTGATCCCTGGCCCTCAGGGACAGACTCGGGGTCTCCTCCCTACCCAGGCCGCCAATGGCGTCTAGTCCACGAGGGAGGAAGGCCTCTGTAAAGTGATGGTGTGCCAGGCAGGACATTTATCCCGAATGAGACAGCACTTGTTTGCCCCTGAAAAATAAAAACAGCATCACTACTGCGTGAACCCTGCTGCTGCTAAGGAACACCCAGTCCTCTCTCACCTGGGCCCAGGGGCATCAGCGTCTAGAGGACTGAATCATGGAGTCATTAGGAGACATTTGGTTCTATGCACATCTCCAGAGGCTGAGCCCTTAGGAAGGAGACAGCTTGGTCTGCCTAGAAAGGGCTTCCCAGCTGGCAAGGTGGTAGAGAACCCGCCTGCAGTGTGGGGTTTGATCCCTGTGTTGGGAAGATCCCCTGGTGAAGGGAATGGCTGTCCACTCCAGTATTCTTGCCTGGAGAATCCCATGGACACCAAGGGTCAGACATGACTGAGCAACTAACACACACGGTGTCTGGAAGGTGTCCAGGTGGAAATCCCTTGTCCTGAATATCCAGCACATTTGGGAGTGCACACACACACACACACTCACCACACCCCAGAGCTTCTCTCAGGCTTGGCCCCAACAAGCCCCTGAGAGGAGCCCTCCAGCTCTGTTCTGGCAGCAGGACACGCCAAGCACGCCCCAAAGCCAAGCCTGAGCATGAGGCCAGAGCCCCGGGCACCCAGCCTCCATGGATGGGACCTGCAGACATGCCAGCCCGGGGCAGCGATGCCAGCCCCCGGGACCTGTCCTGTGACCTCCGAGCCAGCTTTGTGGTGCAATCTGTGCCTGGCCTTCTGCATCATCCCCGTGTGTCACGTGGCTGCAGCCCCGCCTGGCCATAGGTCAGCCCAGGGCCCCACTGTCCATGCGAGAGGGTGCGGCTGCAGCAGCAGCTCGGGCTCAGAGCACGTCTAAGGAGCCCACCGTGCTCTGTCCAGGCCAGCACTCAGCTTCTCAGGGGAGAGGGATGCCCTGGGTCTCCCCCGCCTGCCGCTGTGCTAGGGGCCAGCATCACGCTGCTGCTGGGTGTGTGATCTGAGGAGCTCTGGGGTTTACCTGACATCCTTGTTCATTAGACTCCAGTGCATTCTGGGATCAGTTACAGCCCAGCATCTTCATTCCCCAGTGAAGTGATAGCTCCGAATTACTCCCTTCATGGTTTCTAATTGCCCTGCCCCAACTTACGTCTCTAGTACCAGACCACTGCGACCTCAAGAGCTTTCTGTTTTGTTTTCTTTGGCAGATACTGTTAACACCATTTTAAAATGCCGAGGTCCCATGCGTTTCACTGACTGTCGTTCTGTCGCTAAGTCATGTCCGACTCTTTGGGACCCCCAGCATGCCAGGCCTCCCTGTCCATCACCAACTCCCAGAGTTCACCCAAACCCATGCCCATTGAGTTGGTGATGCCATCCAGCCATCTCATTCTCTGTCGTCCCCTTCTCCTCTTGCCTTCACTCTTTCCCAGCATCAGGGTGTTTTCAAATGGGTCAGTTCTTCGCATCAGGTAGCCAAAGTATTGGAATTTCAGCTTCATCATCAGTCCTTCCAATGAGCATTCAGGGTTGATTTCCTTTAGGATGGACTGATTTGATCTCCTTGCAGTCCAAGGGACCCTCAAGAGTCTTCTCCAACACCTCAGTTCAAAAGCATCAATCAAGTGGCCAAAGTATTGGAGCTTCAGCTTCAGCATCAGTCCTTCCCATGAGTATTCAGGTTGATCTACTTTAGGGTGGATTGACTGTTCGCACATCTATCAATGTTCAGGCTGACGTAATCAGGAGGCATCTCCACCCAATGATTGTGCGAGAGAGACGGCCAGCACACGGGGAGACATGCCCTTCATGCGTGTCCTTGGTGATCTTCTTTCCAGTGCTCTGTTACCTGTGAAAGAGGAACCCAGAAAAGGTTCCTGAAGTGTGCCGAGAAGTACGTGTCTGGGAAGTACCGCGAGCTGGCCTCCAAGAAGTGCCTGCACCTGCCACGGCCCCGGCTGGAGCTGCAGCGCGCCTGTGCCCCCTCTCCCTGCCCCAAGCGCCCCGCGCTCGCTGCTGCAGGACCCCCTCGGGCCGGCTGGTTTGCCTCGCCCTGGTCTCAGGTAGGGATGAAGGGGTGGCGGGCAGAGCCCCTCCTCGGTGTTGCCAGCTGCCCTGGGCCAGAAGGTTTCTGCCAGAGTGTAGCCCCCAGGCCTTGGAGCCAGCTCCAGGCCCTTCCCTCTGGAGCCCATGAGGTGTTGGGTTTCTGGGGGTCGGGGTTGTGGGGGCACTTCCAGGGGGTGATCTCCAAAGGTTCCTCCATCTTTCAGGGCACTTGTGATCTAGGGCCTCCCGGGTGGCGCCGGTGGTGAAGAACCAGCCTGCCGATGCAGGAGATGGGGGATCTGTGGGTTCCATCTCTGGATCGGGATGATCCCCGGGAGGAGGAAATGGCAACCCACTCCAGTGTTCTTGCCTGGAGAATCCCATGGACAGAGGGGCCTGGTGGGCTACCGTCCATGGGGTCGCAAAGAGTCAAACACAACTGAGCACACAGGTGCAGCATGGTTCTTTTAAACCTTCACCCTGTGGAGGGTAAGAGGATGTAATGGTTTGGGTAAAAGCTGGGCTGAGCTCCCCAGAGGTGAGTATGGATGAGGAAGAAATACGAGATCTGGAAGAAACAGGTGATTGTAAGTCTGTTTGAGGCCAACCGCAAAGCTGAGCAAATGAGGATGGGGGTTGAGCCCCCAGAAAGGCTGTGGCCCACCTGGTCCCCGGCTCGGCCAGCCCAGGCCGAGGGGCTGCGGGGTCTGCCCTGGTGTCTCCATGTCCCCGGCTCCCTCCCTCCTCCCACGCTCCCTGTGGCTGTAAGGGAAGAATTCTGCACTCACTGCTGTTGACCCACCCTCCTCCCTGGCCCTGCTTCTGGCTTTGGCCTCCTAGCAGCCCTCTCTGCCTGTCCCATTGCTGTCTGTGAGTGAGGGCAACACAAGAGCGGCTCAGAGTCCAGTGTCTTCTCGGGCACCTGGGTCTGGGTGGTCAGTTTTTAAGAAGCAAAGGAAGGGACTTGCCTGGCGGGCCGGTGGTTGGGACTTGACCTTCCAGCGCAGGAGGTGCAGGTTCGATCCCTGGAGGTAAGACCTTACACGCCTCAAGGCCAAAAACAAAACATAAAGTTAAGATCTTACAGGCCTCAAGGCCAAAAAACAAAACATAGAGCAATTTTGTATTGCAAAACAGAAGCAATATTGTAGTAAATTCAGTAGGGACTTTAAAAATGGTCCACGTGAAGGAAACAGAGAAAGCAGATGAAGACGACAGCGGGGACGGCCACGAACGCCTGCTCCCACCTTGGCCAGCTCTCATAACCGTTATCAGGCAACACTGGCGTCAGGACCTCCGAGGTGAAGTCCTAACAAGTTTATGGGATCCACGAGGCACCAGGCCACCCGACACCCCCATCGCAGAAGATCTCTCAGGGCCAACAAGCAGGATCTTCGTTGATTCCAGAGGCTGATCCCGGGAACCACAGGCGGATGCCTGCTCCCCATAGCTTTCAAAGGAACTTTCAGGAGTCTCCGTCTCTCTCCAAATCACTTCCCAGAAGGCGTGCTCCATGCCTGGTGCCACAGGAATGACCCGAGCAGCTGCAGGTGGCAGTCTTCCCTGCCCAGGCAGTGACTGCCCTCCCAGGAAGCGCGTCCCGCATCCTCGAGCTTCCCGGGTGCCCTGTGCTAAAAAGGAAGCAAGGACAGAAAGCAGCCTCCGGAGTGGAGAATCGCGCCTCCCGTCCCAGAATCGTGCCATGTCCTACTGCGGCCTCGTCAGAGGTCAAGGCTGCCCCGCTGGTGTGAGCTGCTCGAAAGCGGATGCAGTCACGAAACAGCCATCCAGACCCGTCCCTCCGTGGCGAGTGCCCTGCTGTTCTGCGGTGTGTTCCCCATGTTGACATACGTGTACACATACATGCATGCGTATTTTATATATACAGTCCCCAGTGTCTACCAGGCCACATACTCCATACTGAGAATTCAGGGAATGTTTGCTGAATGTGGAATTTCAGATGAAAAGCAAATCCATGAGTGCCTGAGGGCAGCCGTGTCTGGTCCTTATCTGGAGAACGTTCCGCTCCAGCACAGCTTCACCCTCATCTGGGGCTGGTGTCCCTGCCATCAGCACTGCGCTCTGTGGCCAGGCCCTGGAGAGCAGCAGCATCTTTAAAGCCTGGTCTTGCTTGCCACCCACTCTGCATCCTGCCCTCTAGTTCTGTTTGTGCCTTTGGTTCTGCTTATCTCCAAACTTGGAACTTCCCAGTGGTGCTAGAGGTAAAGAACCCAGCTGCCAATGCAGGAGACAGAAGAGACACGGGTTCAATCCCTGGGTGGGGAAGATCCTCTGGAGAGAGGGCATGGCAGCCCACCCCAGTATTCTTGCATGGAGAATCCCACGGACAAAGGAGTCTGGCGGGCTGAGGTCCATGGAGTGGCAAAGAGTCGAACACAACTGAAGTGACTTAACATCCACATCTTCAAATCTGATGTCGCTTTTCATTTAGAAATACACGAACTCCTCCCTGAATGGTATTAGAAATTGTTTCATTTAAAATACTGGACCACAGGACATTTGGACTGTATCCTTTTCAAGCATTTCCTGTTTTAAGTAGATCAAGAGTATCAGCATGTTAAAACATGAATTTTAATTACAAAAACTATTTTCTGTAAATATAGTTATATCAACCTCTGTGCCCACAACTTGGGTTCAGATATAAACAGATATGATATACTCAGGGAGTGGCAATCTGCCCCTGCTGCTCGTGATGAAAGAAATTCAACTCCGAGGCAGAGAGGTTCAACACTATGGATGAGAAAGTAAGGATGAGAACTAGGAACCACGTCCCCAAGTGAGTTCCCAGCCCGGGACCCGAGTCAGAGGCCGCCGGGCCAGGAGCACAGTTCTGCCGGACGCTCGGAGACGCCACAGTCCCAGGCAGATAGCTGGCGGGCGGGCGGGCCTGACGACACGGGGACGCGTCACCAGTCAGCCCGCCGCGCTGTCACACTCCTGGCTGTCAGTGTCCTACCCCGAAACGGGGCGACCCACGGCGTCCGCCGATTGTGTTGGCTTTGAAGAGCAGGGCTCAGCCTCACAGGGTGGGCTCCAAACCCACACGCTCATCAGCGAAAAGCCCTGGGTTTTCTCTCCAGAGGCCCAGACGTCCTGTCCCGAAAGAGGGAAAAAAGAAAGAACGACTCCTTCAGCTTATGAGTTCTGGGGACTCTGTTTCCAGCTTCTCTCCTCCGTCGAGGGGCAGACCAAGATGTTCTACTTACCCCATCACTGCGCCCCTCTCCCAAGGGGTTTACAAGCCACCTCCCCGGGCTCTGTCTGTATCGGGTCCTCAGCATCTGGCCGTGGGTGGTTTCGGCTGTAAGACCACCCCCCGGCCGCTGCTCCAGGGGAATCCCGGCATTGGTCCTGTCCACACATCTTAGCAGCAGCCTGAGTTGTGTGTGTGTCTCCAAATCAGCTGAGCTTTATCCTCACGTGTTAACGTGACTGTTTAACTTAACCCACCGTGCACCAGGACCTCCAGATCGTTTCCAGACCCGGTCTTTCTGCCAGGGCTCCTCTACCACTCAACATTCTTAGCATTCTTGAACACGCAGCCTTGTGTGGGCCATGCCATGAGCTTGTCAGAATTCGGTCTAGACTGTGAGCCGCTTTCTTTCTGGGCAGATTCATTGCTGCAGGTTTGGGTCTCTCCCTGTTTCTTGCCAGCAGTGGGTCCCCAGTGGACCCACCGCCATGGTCTATAGGATATGTGCCCGGCCCACTGGTGAGGACTGGTCTGACTGAGCCACCTCTCCCTGCCCTGGCTCTGCTGTGCTCTGAGCCTCAGAGTGCGGGGCCCCAGCATAGGGACATGGTGTTCCTGGGAGGGGGTGGCCACGCCCAGGCGTCCGGAGTCCCTGCAAAACTTGGGGTCGGGAGGGCTGTCACTGAGCCTCTGTGAGGGGGCTGGCTTGTCAAGCTTTTCCGAGTCAGGGGCACCAGAAAGGCTGGCTTGTGAGAGCGTCTCGTGACGGACCTGCAGCCTGTATCCCCAGACACGTGCCCCTTTTTGTGTGTGTGTCCATCAAACCCTTGATGATTCAAGAATGTTCAGACTTCTGGGCGTGTCTTCCCAGTATCTATACCTGGGAAATATGCAGCTTGTTGTTCAGCCCCCCACCCCGGTCGAGAGACAGACAGACCGACTTGCGGAGCCTGGGTGGAGGGGACCCGTAGAAAGGGACGGCTGGATGGCCGGGCGGCCCAGCGTGACGGCGGTTCGTGTCTCCTACAGTGCACGGCCAGCTGTGGGGGCGGCGTGCAGACGCGGTCCGTGCAGTGCCTGGCGAGGGGCCGGCCAGCCGCAGGCTGCTCCATGCTGCAGAAGCCCACCGTCTCCCAGGCCTGCAACACCCGGTTCTGCCCCATCGCAGAGAAGAAAGGTGAGTGTCAGGGCCGCCCCCCCCCCCACCCCAGCCTGGGTTTGACCACGATCCGGCTGGGGCTGTCAGGTTTCTGGAGCGGTTGCTAAGAGAGCTGAGCAACCAGGGTTCCCCGTGGGTTAGAGGGTCTTGTGTCCGGTACACCTGTTCTGTCTCCACCTCCACCAGTTTTCCCCATGAAAGGGCCCACGGAGCAGACCGCTCACTGCTCATGCCTTCCTCCCCGGAAACGGCACAGGCGGCTGTGGGAGCCGTCTGGCCTCCAGGGCGCGCAGCTGCCTCTTGTGTTTCCTTGCTGCCGTCTGTATTCAGGGAAGGCCATTTTGAGTAAAGCAGCCTTTTGCACCCCAAGTTAGACGAGACCCCAGCGTATTCATTTGTTGTTAATGTTAGGGTCGCCAAGTGGTGTCCCAGTCTTTTGCAACCCCGTGGACTGCAGCATGCTAGGCGCCTCTGTCCATGGGGTTTCCTTCAGTTCAGTTCAGTCGCTCAGTCGTGTCTGACTCTGCAACCCCATGGACTACAGCACGCCAGGCCTCCCTGTCCATCACCAACTCCCGGAGTTCACTCAAACTCATGTCCATTGAGTCAGTGATGCCATCCAGCCATCTCATCCTCTGTCGTCCCCTTCTCCTCCCGCTGCTCCTTGGCTGCTCAGTAAACACGATCCCTGCACACATACCCAAAGTGCCTTGGGGATTTGCAGCGCCATGCCCTGTCTGTCTGTCTGTCTGTCTGTCGAGGTTCCTGGAGGAGAAAATGGGGCTGGAGGAGAGTGAGTGGTCTGGTTCAATCAGGGACCCGAGAACCAGAGTCCAGTCCACAGGAGACCTATTGTCTGGGGTGGCTGAGTGGGTTCCGTGGGGGTTGTTTAGCATGAAAAGCAGAAAATGCCAGCTTTTCAGGAACCTGCCAAGAAAGATCTTGTGAAAAGAGCATGACCCACGTGGTCCGTGTGACCTGCAGAGGTGCCTGCAGGGCGGCAGCAGGCTTGCCTTGACTTGCTGGGGTCTCCGCGGGTGGCGGCCGACCCAGGGTGGGTGCCGCACCTGTGACTGACGCGGGGCTGCTGGCTTTCAGGCACCGGTGTTTCCGCGGGCGGCGGCCAACCCAGGGTGGGTCCTGCGCCCGTGACTGACGCGGGGTTGCTGGCTTTCAGGTGCCTCCTGCGGGGACCGCTTCCACTGGTGTGCCCAGGTGCCCCAGCACGGGGTGTGCGGCCACCACTTCTACGGCCAGCAGTGCTGCAAGGCCTGCTCCACATCCAACCTGTGAGCCAGCAGGCACGGGGGGCCGTCTCCAGCACCAGCTGGCTGTGTGGTCTCTCCACCAGCAGGCGTCCCAGGAAGAAGAAAAACCCGTGCGGAGCTCTTGGACTGGACTACATGTGTGCCTGTGTGTGCATGCACGTGTGTGCATGTGTGTTCATCCCCGGGCACACAGGCACACGCTTGGCAGGGAGGACGCGTGGAGTCAGGACAGAGCTCCCCAACCTGCTTGCCCTCAACCGCCGAGCTCTGGCAAAGCAGGCCGGCCCAGAATAAGGAAGACTTGGCAGAAGGTCTGCTTCTAAGGACCGGCCCAGCTGCCACCTGGAAACCACTGCTTCCGGAGGCGGGGTCAGCCCCTCCGGGCTGTGTCTCCATGTCCTGAGGCCTGTGTCCTGCCCCAGCGGCGGTTTCTCTGCACAGGGACCCCGGGTGGCCCCGGACGGGTGAGCTGGTCTCCATCCTGGTGGGGAGCCTGGCCTCTGGAAACGGGAAATGGAATTCCCACCATGGTGCTTCTGTCCCTTTCAGACCCATTGGAAGCAAGAAAGAATTCTCATATGTTGCCTTTTTTCTCTTTCTCAGTTATTTACAAGTGAGTGTTCCTATTTAAACACATTTCTTGATGCTTTTCTCTTTTAAGTGGCAGAATGACAGGCTGGACCCGAATTAGAGACTCCATGGGGTTTACACCAAGCACTGTGGGCCGCGATTGACCCACTTGGGTTTGCTTTTATGTGCTGCAGGGTTTTCGATATTTTTCCCCCATAAATTTTGGTTGTTTTCCTAACATCCATTCAGAAGGGAGGCCAGGGGTTTCCAGGTGAAAAGCTACGCAGCAGGGGGCCTCCAACCTCCCCTCCCCCACCCAACCCCGGATTTCAGTCTTTTTCTGCGGTGTGGTCTCCATTCCAAATGGCTCCTGGATATTTATATTTGCTGAAGTTTTATAATAAATTTTATATTGTGCAGCGTGCTTCTAAACAGCTGTGATTCTTTGTGAGGTTTACTCGGAAATGCGGAAGACAGGCACAGAACTGGGAACCTGGCCTCAGAGAGGCAGAAATCGGGCTCAGGATCTGGTAGAAAGTGCTAGAACCAGTCTGAGTAGACAGTGCCCCTGAGTGAGGAGGCTGCAGGGAAGACAGCTGGTGGCCTGGGGTTGGTGGTGGCCAGTGCCAGGGACAGGGCCACAGCTCCCTGCCCAGGGACCAGGCTTTCTCCAGCTGCACCTGCGATCTGACACGGGTAGGTGCAGCCTCCCTAGAGACGCCACAGTCAATTAAAAGGCGCCCCCTGCTTTCCTGGGCTTCCGTGAGGGCTCAGACGATAAACAATCTGCCCACTATGCGGGAGAACCAGGTTCGATCCCTGGGTCGGGAAGACCCTCCCCCCCACCCCAGGGAAGGGAATGGCAACCCACTCCAGTATTCATGCCTGAAGAATTCCAGGGACAGACTGGCAGACTACAGTCCACAGGGTTGCAACAAGTTAGACAACTGAGCAACTTTCACTTCAGCCTGCTTTATCAGTCAGCGTTCTCTAGAGACATAGGCACCATAGGTTATGAAGGGGGGTTGCTTTAAGGGACTGACTCACACAGCTGTGGAGGTTTCACACACCGGTAGGGCAGGGAGCACTCCAGGAGTTCAGGTAAGAGCTGAGGCTGCAGCCTCTAGCCTCAGTTCTGCAGGGCAGCAGTCTGGAAACTCAGGCAGAGTCTCTACAGTGTAGTCTTGAGGCCAAATTCCTGCTTCTCAGAAACGTTGGTTGTTGCTCTGGGACCCTTCAACCGAGTGGGTGAGGTCCAACCCATTATGGAGGGTGACTGGCTTTACTCAAAATCCACCGATTTAAATGTTAATCACATCTATACATGCACCCCAATGTTGATAGCAGCATTATTTATAATAGTCAAGGCATGGAAGTAACCTAGATGTCCACTGACATATGAATGGATAAAGAAGATGCAGTCTCATTTGGACAAGACCCTGATGCTGGGAAAGATTGAGGGAAGGAGGAGAAGGGGGCAACAGTGTGAGGTGGTTAGATGGTATCACTGACTCAGTGGACATGAGTTTGAGCAAGCTCCTGGAGATGGTGAAGGACAGGGAAGCCTGGTGTGCTGCAGTCTGTGGGGTTGCAAAGAGCTGGACATGATTTACCTACTGAACAGCAACACACACACACACACTGGACTGTTATTCAGCCACAAGAAAGGAAATAATGCCGCTTGCAGCACCATGGATAAACCTAAAGATTGTCGTACTCAACGAAGGCAGTCAGACAGAGAAAAACAAATACGACATCACTTATATGTGGGATCTGAAAAAATGATACAAATGAGCTTATTTACAAAACAGAAACAAGTCACAGCCATAGAAAACCAACTTACAGTTACCAGAGGGAAAAGGTGGGGGCGGGGGGATAAATTATGAGTGTAAGTATTTCCAGATACAAACAGCTATATACACAATAGACCACACAGTCCTACTGTACAGCATGGAAAACTAGATTCAATATTTTGTAATAAACTGTAGTGTAAAATAATCTGGGAAAGAAGTTATACATGTAGATACACATACATCTCCACATATATGGGGCTTCCCAGGTGGCACTAGCGGTAAAGAACCCACCTGCCAGTGCAGGAGACAGAAGAGACCCGGGTTCGATCCCTGGGTCGGGAAGATCCCCCTGGAGGAGGAAATGGCAACCCACTTTAGTATTCTTGCCTAGAGAATCCCACGGACAGAGGAGCCTGGTGGGCTACAATCCTTGGGGTCACAAAGAGTCAGACACGACTGAAGCAACCAAGCAGACACTCATGTGTGGAAATCCTCACACCTATACTCCGCACTCGCTGACTCTAGAGCTGGGCCCAGCAGAGCCCACCTCTACAGATCAGGGTGTCCAGGGCCGCCTGCCCACCTGGCAAAGGAGGACACCAAAAACCATGCCAAGGCTGCTCCTGCCAGGGTCTTCAGCGGGAATGTCATCGGGCCCACCTGCCTGCCAAACTCACCCTGACAGCCCCCTGGCTGGCTGACTCTCTGGTCACAGGCCTGAGCACGGCCGCCCAAGGCTCCCACCTGGGTCACACCCAGCCGTGAGGCTCGATGGCTGAGGATTATTCTTCTGACTTAGAGTTGGACAGCCAAGCCTGGCAGCTGACATTCCAGCTGGGGGTCTGCTTCGGGCATACAGATCCAAAGAGCTTGAATCCGTAGTCTGGCGAGAGACTCAGCGGCACCCGTGTGCCCTGTGGCTGAGAGGGGCGATGCGTCTGCCAGGAGGAGCATGAAAGGTTGGGGGAGCGTGCTATGCTGCTTTGCACACAGGCCTGTCCATCACCATCTTCTCAGGAGCCGAGGAAGAGTGCCAAGTTTCCCGGGGGAAGCCAGGGTCCACCAGGAGATGAGTGTGCCTCCCTCCCATGTCCATGACTCCCCCAGCACCTCCTCCTCCAGTTCATGTCACAGTGTCAGTCAGTACCACAGCATGCCACTTGCTCGTGGGTCACCTCCAAGCAGCAAAGCATGCCTTCCGACAGGATCAGGAGGTCTCAAAGCCATCCACCCGCAGGAGGCATCTATACGCCTCCTGCACCCGCAGACGGGCTCCTCTGGTCTGTCTGTCTTCCACAGCTGGGTGCACCTCCACACCCCACCTTGACATGGGGACCCAGTGCCTCAGGGGAAATGGGCCAAATCTGTGCAGCTTTAAGTCTCTCCCCTCATTTCTGAACGAGCACAGTAGTCCTGGGGAGTGCTGCACTTTGTCACACTCCATACCCTTCAGGGCTGCTCCTAGACCCTAGGACACCCTGAAACCCCGTCCTCCAGCTCCCTGCTGGCCAGGGACTGAATTGTGTCCCCCCCTCAAATTCATATGCTGACCCCCAGTGTGGCTGTATTTGGAGATGGAGGGACGGGCGGTGGGAGGTCATAATTAAGGTTAGATGAGGTCACGGGAGGGTCCATGGTCCCACAGGGCTGGGGTCCTCATCAGAAAACAAAGAGGCACCAGAGATTCATCCATTCTCTCTCCGTCTTTCTCTCTTTCTCTCTCATACACACACTTAGCTGTGTGTGTCTGGGTGGGAAGACGGGAGAACATTGTAAGATTTGCAAAAAAAAACCAACCCGGTCATTTTCTATTCTCTTCCCCTAATCTCAAAAAGCAGGTACAAAATAGTTTAAAACGAGTGCTGTTTATTCACCTAGCCTCAAATCAACTCTTGGCAAATTTAAACAAGAAAAAGACAACGGGAAGGGAAAAAAAGGGTGATATCGTTAGAGACTCACGGTCAGGTAGGCATTAAGGTTCTGGTACAACTGTTCATTGCTGGAAGTTCCATCAGGATGGAGCAGCCTGCAGGAACAATTTGAAAGCAAATACATTCTTCCATTATTATCCTATCTGAGGGTGCAGCATGGAACGAGTGAGGTGTTCTTCAATTTTAAGAGATAAAACTACAGTCAATGAACACAAAGGATCATCTTAGCATCACTCCTTCTGTGGCCCTTCTCTCTACAACATGAGAGTATTCCTGTGACTGTGGTCATTGTTTTTATGTTAGTCCCAGTCTTCTGTTTGGAGAAGGAAATGGCAACCCGCTGCTGTATTCTTGCCTGGGAAATCCCATGGACAGAGAAGCCTCTCAGGTTACAGTCACAAAGAGTCAGACATGACTAAATGTGAATGCAAGATACGCACTGACCCATACATGCACCCTCTTACTGAGGAAGGCGCTTTTCATGAGGAAGGCATTTTTCATGAAGACAGAGCCCTTCCTCAGAAGAGACCCTTTTTTGCCAAAAACGAAAGGACCAGAAACACCATCAATGGACAAATACGTACGGAGTGGAAGAACAAAGACTATCTTCCAAATAGTTTCCAGTTTTCTTGCAAATTTGTTTGGTGGGGGCAGGGGTTGGGGACTCATCCAGGAGAGAGGAAATATGTGTGCTGTGTGAGTGGGACAGCACTCTTTAGGGAGAGGAGAAGCAAAACCGCAGTGAGAGAGGTCATCATACTCATGAGGATGGCTCTGAGAGAAAGGAAAGAAGAAAGAATGACTCACCAAATAACCAGTGTTGGTGAGGATGTGGAGAAATCGTTCAGTCGCTCAGTCGTGTCTGACTCTTTGCGACCCCATGGGCTGCAGCACACCAGGCTTCCCTGCCCTCCACCATTTCCCAGCGTTTGCTCACACTTGTGTCCATGGAGCCAATGATGCCATCCAACCATAAATTAGAACCCTGCTGATGAGATAAACTCCTTTGCCGGCTCCTGGAAAACATTGAACACAGAACCACCGTGTGAGCCGGCAGCTCCTCTTCTAAAGTGTATACCTAAGAGAACGAGAAATGTGCTCACACAGAAACGTGCACGCCCCTGTTCACAATGGCTCAGCCCAGACAGGAGGGTCACCAAGACACTACACTTCGTGAGGGGAAGTTTTAGTTCTCTCCTCCTGGAGAAATCTATTTAAGAGCCTAGTAAGCATCAGCCTTGTGTAAGAAGTCAAGAAAGAACCAGTTTCATCAGGCAGAGAAAGCCAGCGACTGTGGGAACCAGGGCCAGCTTGGAACTGTCTTCTGCAGCCTCTCTGTCAGGATTCCCGGGCAGCATCAGTCAGCGAGTGGTGCCCCGGTAGCTGCTCACCCGCCACCTCGGGGTTCCTGAGCGCCTTGGCTCCCCCGGCTGAGCGCTCAGTAACCAGAGAAGCTCTCTCCCCACCCACAGGTGGCTGTGCACCAATGTTCCCTCCTTGATTTGGCAAGCCCCAGGACCTGAAAGGAAGCGGTCCAAATTCCCCCTTCACTTTTCCTGGGAGATTTCTTTAAGCCGCTTCCCAGAGTTGAGTTGAGAACTCAAGGGCAAACCTCCTACCACATCAGTTTCTTTCCTTCTCAAAGATACTAAACCATTTCTAGGGCAGGGCCTTTTTTTGTGTTAATTGCTGTGTTTCATGATTAATCCCCAAACATTCATGTGGAGTGTCTAACCAGTCCAAATTCGTGAAACAGCTTTCACGGTGCCTCTTCCTTTGTACTCAGTTAGTGGTCAAGCGGATTAACTTTGGCAGCTCTATCCTGGGACTTTCCTCTCTCCTAGAAGGACTTGAGGCCAGAACAAAAACGCACGCGTCTCCAGAGAACCAAATTCTCGGCGTGGGAGGTGAGAGATGTGGGCAGGACCTCAAGGGCAAATAATCAGTCCACTTAGTAAAATTTATAGTGATGCAGCATAGCAAGGCAGTTGTAATTAGTGTTGAGGGAATCCCAGGAAAGCTGATGCTAAACATACGCGGGCTTTTCCCAGACCTCCCAGCCCCTTCGGTCCCAGGGGCAGGCCTGGCCTCCCCACTGCTCACGGAACCCGCCATACATTCGTTTCCTCTTAGCATTACTCATCTCACCATGACTCAACATCCCCGCAGCCTGGGGCTCCCCCCACAGCCCCACACGGCCAGCGGATCACCCTTGCCTTTCTTTTTCTCCTAATGGACTCTAATTGATTAATCTTCAAGCATCTGCAAAATCCATTGCAGACGGAACTCCATCTTCGCCACAGCCTGGGTGGGGGCTCGTTAGGCCCAGATGCTGGCAAGGGGGTCCCACGCCATGCTTGGAAACAAGGACATCCATCTCTATCAGCACAGTCGGTCCTTCACGATGACCGGAGCGTTTATTTCGAGGAATGTTAGCCATTCTTCAGAACTGGAAACCGGAGTTCACATCCCAGACCAGCATTATGAATCTGTGGGGCACAGAGTCATCCTGAGACTATAAGAATCTTTGAAGAAAGGAGTGCGGACACCCACCCACAACATGCTTATACACAGAGGAGCCAGGACTTCCCTGGTGGTCCAGTGGTTAAGAAACTGCCTGACAAAGCAGGGGACGTGGGTTCGATCCCTGCCTGACCCCGAAAGATTCCGCATGCCGTGGGGCAGCTGAGCCCGGGGACCACAGCTGCTGAGCCTGTCCTCTAGAGCTGTGGGATTGCAGCAAGGAAAGCCACCATGATGCCACAGAGGGGAGCCCCCACTCGCCCAAACTAGAGACAGCCATGGAGAGCAGGGAAGACCCAGCACAGCCAAAAACAGTAAGCAAATTAAAGTTAAGGCTCTGGTTTTTCCAGTGGTCACGTATGGATGTGAGAGTTGGACTATAAAGAAAGCTGAGCACTGAAAAATGGATGCTTTTGAACTGTGGTGTTGGAGAAGACTCTTGAGAGTCCCTTGGACTGCAAGAAGATCCAACCAGTCCATCCTAAAGGACATCAGCCCTGGGTGTTCATTGGAAGGACTGATGTTGAAGCTGAAACTCCGATCCTTTGGCCACCTGATGCGAAGAGCTGACTCCTTGGAAAAGACTGATGCTGGGAGGGATTGAAGGCGGGAGGAGAAGGGGACGACAGAGGATGAGATGGCTGGATGGCATCACCGATTCGATGGACACGAGTTTGAGTAAACTCCGGGAGCTGGTGCTGGACAGGGAGGCCTGACGTGCTGCGGTCCATGGGGTCACAGAGTCGGACACAACTGAGTGGCTGAACTGAACTGAAATTAAAGAAAATACAAGAGGAGCCCCCTGCAGCCACAGGGACCTGCTAATGGGTGGGATCTGTACTGGGGAAGAGTCAGGAGGAGAAGAGGGTAGGGAGAGGCTCGCCTGTCTCCTACTTGACCCGTCAAAGGCTGGGACTGAGCAGTAGGTCCAGGAGTTGGGGCTCACAGCTGGGTGATGCTCTCATAGTCTTGGGCTTGGACCCCTGAAGAGTTGGGCCAGGCCCATCCCCCACTCCACGCCCTCCTTCACAGGATGGATAGTCCATCCACCCACTGGTGCAACTGAGCCGTATGCACCAACCCATCACCCATAACACCCCAAAAAGTTTACTTTGAGGACTGAAATGTTTGATAATCCAAAGCTTTGGCTTTTAAATATGACTTCCACTGTCTTGTTTACAAACGGCTCGTGCATGCAGTATGCCTTCTTCCTCTTTGCTCTTTAAAAAAAAAAAAGACATAATTTACATATGATAAGATATATCCTTTTGACGTGTACAGTTCAGCGGTTTTTCATAGTGTCACACAGCTGTGCAACCGCCACTGCTGTTTAATTCCAGAACACTCTTGTCATCCTCAAAGGAATCCCATGCTAGTTCTCAGTCCCGGGCAGCCACTCATTTACTTCCCATCTTTATGACTTTGACTCCCCTCCTATAAAAGGAATCCTGCCTCTGTGGTCGTGGTGTCTGACTGCGTTCCCTCAGCATCACGTTTTTGCAGTCCGTCCTCATCCTTGCGTGCATCACTGCGTTATCCTTTTTGTTGCAGGTAATAGAAATGCCACCTCGTGGTTATTCATTCATCAATTGATGGAGGTTTGGGTGGTTTTTATTTGTATTATTGTGAATAATGCTACTATGAACAATTGTGCACGAGATTTTGTGTGGACGTGTGTTTCCATTTCTCTCAGGTTTGGAGCTAGGAATAGAAGAGCTAGGTCCTAGGGTGACCCTCTGTCTAATACGCTGAGGAACTGCCAATCCGTTGTCCAAAGAACTTGCACCGTTTTAACAAGCCCACCAGCAATGTTTAAGTGTTCCACAGTCACATCCTCACCAGCAAAGGGTATCTTCTTTCTTTTTGTGCTAGCCATACTAATGGATGTGCAGTCACGTCTCAATATGGATCTGACCAGCATTTTCTGATGACTAATGGTATTCACATCTTTGACTACTCCCGTGGAACTTTTGTGCACTTGATTTGGATAAATGGATACAAGTCCTTTCCCATTTGTAACTTGGCTGTTTGTTTGTTTGTTTTCTTTAATTATAAGAATTCTTTATGTACGAGGATATAAACCTCTAATCAGATACATAATTTACACATATTTTCTCCTATTGTAAGAGTTGTGTTTTTACCTTCTCAATGGTCTCCTTTGAAGAACAAAAGTTAATCTTTGATGTTAATTTCCCATTTAAATACTTTCTTCTCTGCAATTACCCTCAGTGATTTTTTTAGCCTTCTAACATTACTGAGGCTTTCAGTGGCTAAGTCAAAGATATCTCTTGGCAAATGTCATATTGCACTTACTTGAAAATATATGGGTTATCTTAAAATATTGTTTGATAGTGATTTCTAACATGATTACACAGTGATGAGAGCGGACTCTTAGGATTTAAATGCGTTTAGACTATAAATGTTTGCACTTTGCTTTATGTCCCTGGATATGTTCTAATGTCTCCTAGTTAGTAGTCTATGAGAACTTGAGTTTGTATCTACTGTTGTGTGAAAATTGTATAAATCTTAATTATGTTGAATTGGTTCCTGGCATTTTTTGGGTCTACTGTATGTTCATTCTACTAATTTTTGAGAATTTGATATTTAAATTCCAACTAAAAATCTTAATTTATCCACTTAAAAATTATCGTAATATCTAGTAGAACTATATGTAACTTTATTCTATATTTCCCATCTCTCATAAATGTGTTATCATACTTTCATAATTTAAAAAATAAAAAGAAAGAGAAAAAACTTAATTTTGATGAAGTTCAATTTATCTGTTTTTTTTTTAAATTTTGTTGTTTGTGCTTTTGATGTCATACCTAAGGAACTAATGCCTGATCCAAGGTCACGAAAAATGTGTGCTTATGTTTTCTTCCAAGAGTTTAGCTTCTGATGACTTCCGGGATGATCCCTACTTCTCAAGGAGGGGGAAGAGGAAAACATTACAAAAAACAAGAGTCAGTTCACTTCATTACTTCCTGGGTAATCCCAAAGGAATAATGCCTGACCTGATGGAGAAGCCTGGTGCTTAAGGCAGAATGGAAACTGTTGCGCTGTGTATTTCAGGAGACTCCTGAGCCTTCCTGCAGCCTCTTCCTCACGTAGCACCTCCCTTCTCAGGGTCCACTTGTGTGTGTGTGTGTGTGATGTAGTCGAGTGTGGCTGTAGGTCAAGGGCAGTGGCGGCTCCAAGCCTTTCGACACCCACCTCCTGCCAGTCACTCTTCTGCAGAGAACTTCCGCCTTCTCCCCTTTTCCAGCACCACCACCTGTTGCCGCCTCACTGCAAGATGACCTTGACGACCGTCCCTTGTCCAGAGTGTGGCGGGGCTGTGACACGCAGCGTGAGATTCAGGGTCAGTGCACATTAATGTATGCTACACGTGTCACTCTAGAGTTGAAACCTCCTAAAGGAACTAATCCTTCTTCTTGGAGTCTATCTTTTTTTCTCAACTGCATATAGTTGATTGACACCATTGTGTTAACCTCTGCAGTATAGCAAAGTGACACAGTTAGACCTATCTATACATCCTTTTCTGTGTTCTTTTCCATCATGGTTTATCAGAGGATATTGAATATAGTTCCCTGTGCTCTTCACTGGGATCTTGTTGCTCATCCATCCTTCCTGCTCTAATTTATGTCCGCCAGTCCCACCCTCTCACTCCGTTCCTCCTCTGCCTGTCCCCCTTGACCCTCACAAGTCTGCTCTCTATGCCTGGAAGTCTACTTCTGTTTTATAGACACATTCATTGGTGTCATACTTTAGATTCCACATGGAAACTACACGTTTCTCTTTCTCTGTCTGACTTACTTCACTCAGTATGCTATTCTCTAGGTCTATCCCTGTTGCTGCTGCTGGCATTATTTCATCCTTTGTATAGCTGAATAATATTCCATCATGTTTATGCACCACATCTTCTGTGTCCAATCATCCGCTGAGGGACACTGTGGTTGTTTCCATGTCTTCACTATTGTAAACAGCACCGCGATGCACACCAAGGCACATGCACCTTTTTGAATTAGAGTTTTGTCTGAATACTCATCCACGAGGGAGATTGCTGGATCACATGGCAATGGGAAATGTCTTAAATCATCCCACACCCATGCCTGAGCCCCTCAAGGTCCTCCCTTGCCAGGATTAATACAAACTGCAGAACAAAGGCCTCCCAGTGGAGGGCCAGCCCTGCCTGAAAACGGAAAGCATTTTCCAGCCACCTGGACATAACGTGTCAAGTGGCCTCGGCTCTGACCCTTGAAGTGACCCTTCCATGCCTTGCTCCTAGACACAGACCAGCTCGGTTGGACAAAACAACCTCCCTCAACACGCCCCCCTCCCCCTTTTGTAATTCTCTGAGTGCATCAGGACCCAACTGCGGGTCTGCTCCTCCCATCCCCGACCCTCAGGGCTCACAACTGTTGCCTGCATAGTCAGGAAATTAAGAAAAAATCAAATAAAAAGCCATTCAACCCACACATCCTGCCTTGGAAAACCCCAAGCCTTGTTCTTTCCTACGCAAGAGCCTTAAAGCCCTGCATTGTCACAGACTGGATCATGTTGGCCTCCCAAGGCTGCAGTTTCTCCTTAATACGCAGTGATTCCCGGAGTGGGTTTAATTTGCTTTTCTGAGGCCAAGCTGGGGGCCTTGGCAGTTAAAACCAAACGTTGGCATTTCATCACACTTTACGCTTCACCCACCCATTCCTCCCGTCCCTTTTCCTAACTGACTTTTGACAGGGAGGAGAAGAAACTAGTCTTAAACAAACACGTACACCACAGTGGTAGCGGTGTCTCAGGTGGATGGTAGGGATACCAGCCAACGGATGGGAGATGGTCATTGTAATGCACGTTAATTTGTAATCGATGTGTATTTCAAGCTGCTCATTTAATATCAAAGAGTTAGACATTCCTTAGCCAATGCCCTCCATCTGCCCCTGTTGTTTCATCCTGACCAATGTTGTCTGGCTTTCCTTAGCAGACTGGAGACCACACACAGGATCAGCTGCTTCCTGTGCTCCTCCACCTTCTCCACATTCTGAAAGGGGTAACAATGAATCAGACAGAGTGCAGGTGAAATGTACCAGGTGAGCATCCTACAGAGTGGATAGTAATCAGGAGGTCTACCCAGAGTATGTGAACAGAAAATGGCAAAAAGTCTCCAAAATATTTGAAGAAAGAGTAAACTTATTAAAACAGAACAGTTGTACTCCAGGTGCGACGTGCGTACTTGTTCAGCCATGGACTGTAGCCCTCCAGGCTCCTCTGTCCATGGAACTTCCCAGGCAAGCGTACTGGAGTGGGTTGCCGTTTCGTCCTCCAGGGGCTCTTCCAGACCCGGGGATTGAACCCATCTCTTCTGTCTCTTGCACTGGCAGGCAGATTCTCTTCCACTGAGCCACCTGGGAAGCCCTATTTTTTTTTTTAATTTTATGGGCACTGTAACTGCTAAGCATTCATGGCTTGTTCTGCTAATTTTTCTACTGAATAAAATTGGGAACCTATGTCTACTCACTTCAGAGCCCTGGTTCCTCTGCTTTCTGTGCTCCTTGTTCTCTTCCCCAGATGCGTTGTTAATTTTGTTACCCTGTGTTTACCATTTGAAGAATCTTCAAGGTCTTTACAGATCTACATAGACTTATATAAATAGTTCTTTATTTTAGAAAATAGATTATTTGTGTTTTAGGGCTTCTGAAACAAGGGAAGGGACCCTAGAAGATTCCAAGTAGTGGGTAGAGGAACATTTTAAATTCATTGCTTTCATATCTTCTGTTGTTGTTTGGTCACTAAGTCGTCTCTGTCTCTTTGCGACCCCATGGACTGCAGCACGCCAGGTTTCCCTGTCCCTCACCATCTCCCAGAGCTTGCTCAAACTCATGTCCACTGAGTCGGTGATGCTATCTAACCATCTCATCCTTTGCTACTTTTTTCTCCTTTTGCCTTCGGTCTTTCCCAGCATCAGAGTCTTTTCCAACGAGCCAGCTTTTCCCATCAGGTGGCCAAAGTATTGGAGCTTCAGCATCAGTCCTTCCAGTGGATATTCAGGGCTGATTTCCTTTTGATTGACTGGTTTGATCTCCTTGCTGTCCAAAGGACTCTGAAGAGTCTTCTCTAGCAACACAACTTGAAAGTATCAATTCTTTGGCACTCAGTCGGAGACGACTGAGCGACTTCACTTTCACTTTTCACTTTTATGCACAGGAGAAGGAAATGGCAACCCACTCCAGCGTTCTTGCCTGGAGAATCCCAGGGACAGGGGAGCCTGGTGGGCTGCCGTCTCTGGGGTTGCACAGAGTCAGACACGACTGAAGCAACTTAGCAGCAGCCTTTTTTATGGTCCAACTCTCACATCCAAACATGACTACAAAAAAAATGCATAGCTTTGACTATATTGACCTTTGTTGGCAAAGTGATATCTCTGCTTTTTAATACATTGCCTAGTTTTGTCATAGCTTTCCTCCCAAGGAGCAAGTGTCTCTTAATTTCATGGCTGCAGTCACCATCTGAGGTGATTTTGAAGTGCAATGAAATAAATCTGTCACTACTTCCACTTTTTCCCTTTCTATTTCCCATGAACTTATGGAGCAAGATGCCAGGATCTTCGTTCTTTGAATGTTGAGTTTCAAGCCAGCTTTTGCACTCTTCTCTTTTACCCTCATTACGAGGCTCTTTAGTTCCCCTTCACTTTCTGCCATTAGAATGGTATCATCTGCATATCTGAGGCTGTTGGTATTTCTCCAGGACTCTAAGAGACAGGCAACCAAATGAGCCGGCACTTCCTGGGACTCTTTGGCAGCCTGGCCTGTCTAGTCGCAGCGTGAAAACACAGGAGCGAGGAGCGCAGCACCGCAGGCTGAGAGCTGTGTCCTGTTTGAGAACCTCTGTCCACATGAGTCGGGACAGACAGGGAGCATGTAGGCAAAAGGTGGACACGCACTTGTGGAAGCGGGAGAAACCCTAAATGTTTCCTGATAGAAAGCTTAGTGCCAGAGAGGCTTTCAGTTCTTAATTTGTTCTTTCCCAGGGGCTGCTTTCCAAAAAGCAGACTCTTCCCTACGCCCCCTCACCGTGCAGAAGAGAGGCGTTTTCCAGGCGCTTCCCCGGTGGTCTCCTGCAGGGAGCCCCATCAGGTCAGTCCTGCATTTCTGGGCTCCGCGGGTGATGAAGTCAGGGTGCTGGGTTGCTCCCTCCCACACCCCGAGGAGCTCTGAGCTGCTTGCCTTGAGTGCCCATTCCCAGAGAGACTGGGATGCTTAGCGGGGGCTCTGGGAGCCCAGCATGGAGTCCCTCTGGAGTGGAGAGCAGAGCGTTAGCACACACCTTGCAGAGGAGCCACCTGGGACTGCGCGGGGGTCTGCATCTACTGCGCTGTAAACATTTCCCTCAAAGGCAGCATCGTATTGCTGAAGAGCATCATCTCAATTTTAGGAAGAGGAAGAAGTGAAGTCGCTCAGTAATGTTTGACTCTTTGCGACCCCTCGGACTATAACCCACCAGGCTCCTCCATCCATGGGATTCTCCAGGTAAGAATACTGGCGTGGGATGCCATTTCCTTCTCCAGGGGATCTTCCCAACCCAGGGATGGAACCTGGGTCTCCCCCACTGCAAGCAGATTCTTTACCATCTGAGCTACCAGGGAAACCAAAGAAAAGAATGTCTTCTCCTTGATTAGCTCATACGACGTGAAAGGGTGCCGTTCCCACATACGCCTTTCAAAGTGGTGCAGTGGCTGATGATGGAAACTGAAGTCTGTTCGCTGGTTGGTGTCCACATGTATCACGTGGGTGGTTTGCTTCCGCCTCTCAGACATCAGAGTGCTGGCTCCAGGGCCGAGTCTCTGTTGGGCCCGCAGTCATCTTTTTGTCAGGACACGTGTGTGAGCTCCTTTCTCTAAGCCATGCACTCCTGACTGTTCCACTCTGGGGATGACTCTCTTCCTGCATCCTACATGCTTGGGGTGTGAAGCCCGTGTTTCACCAATGTCTGTTCACATCAGAATGATTCCGTTTCTGCTAAAGCACGCTGGGAGCAAGAATAAACGCAAGAACAGTTTATGAACTGCCTCTGCAGGATCCTCTGTGTTGGAACGAACCATGATTTGCTGATCTTAGTGACCTTTACATAATGGTTGAACATGCTCTGAGGCAGCCAAGTTTAAGGGCTCAGATGGTAAAGAATCTGGGGGCTCAGATGGTAAAGAATCCGCCTGCAATGCAGGCGGAGACTGGAGACCGGCTTCAATCGCTGGGTTAGGAAGATGCCCTGGAGGAGAGCATGACAACCCCCTCCAGTATTCTTGCCTGGAGAGTTCCATGGACAGTCAGTCCTGGGGGAGCCTGGCAGTCCATGGGGTCACAAAGAGTCAGACACAACTGAGCGACTAAGCACAGCACGGCTGCTCTTAAAGATTTACATAGGTTTATTTTTGCTCGGTTTTGAAGTTTAGAGGTGTTTACTTGCAAACAAAAACTTCAGGTTGTCTGAAAAGTTCTCTACCTGGCAGTTTCTGCTTATGGAGTAATGTAAAATGAAGAGGGTTGCCCCAGGCGCTCAGGGGTAAAGGATCTGCCTGCCAATGCAGGAGACACAGGAGACGCAGGAGACTGGGGCTCCATCCCTGGGTTGGGAAAGATCCCCTGGAGAAGGAAATGGCAACCCACTCTAATGTTGTTGTCTGGAGAATCCCATGGACAGAGGAGTCTGGCAGGCTACAGTCCATGGGGTCACAGAGTTGGACGCGGCTGGGTGTGAGCACGAGAAGGTCAGAATGATGGACAAAACTAGATTGAATGAAGACAGTAAAAAAGGATCTGTCCTTGGGAGATACTTTGGTGAGCATGTGAGCCCCTGATTTTCCTTTTAAAAGAACTGTGAGCTGGAAGAAAAGCCTACTAGACGGAAAGGCACTTTGTCGTGTCCGACTCTTTACGACCCCATGGACTGTCCCTGGAATTCTCCAGGCCAGAACACTGGAGTGGGTTGCCATGCCCTGCTCCGAGGGATCTTCCCAACCCAGGGATCAAACCAGTGTCTCCTGCAGGGGCAGGCAGATTCTATACCACTCTGCCACCAGGGAAGCCCCAAAAGCACCACAACAAAAATGTAACCTTAAAAAACCATAAATGGATTCTCTCTTTGTTGGCCCTGAAGTGAAGTGAAAGTCGCTCAGTTGTGTCCAACTCTTTGTGACCCCATGGACTATACAGTCTGTGGAATTCTCGAGACTGGAATACTGGAGGGGGTAGCCTTTCCCTTCTCCAGGGGATCTTCCCAACCCAGGGATCGAACTGGGGTCTCCTGCATTGTAGGCGGATTCTTTACCAACTGAGCCACAAGGGAAGTCTGGAAGAAGACTGGACACAACCAAATGCCTGACTCTGAGTTGTCTGGTTGTTCTTTTTTTTTCTTTTTTGGTTTGGGGCTTTTTTCAGTAATCTTTCCCTTTGAACACATTGTAAGAGGCAGCACTTCCACTTTCAGAGTTTCCGGTCCCACACGCTGCTGAGAAGGTCTTTCCTAGCATGCTGCACTGGTGCTGCAGGCAAACTGGCTGCTGCTGCTGCGGTAACGACGCAAGGAAAACCCTCACACAGCAGGAGCAGGAGGGAGCTAGCGCCTCACTGGGGCATGAGGTCTTTCCTGGACTCCTGGGCACCGCCAGCAGGCTGAACTCTAGAGTTTGGGGATGAGGGGGAGAGACAAGTGGGAAGGAACGCGCGCAGGCTCCAGGGCACCCATGAGGGAAGGATTCTTCGATGTTTCCTGGCATCTCAAAGGAGCGAATCATTTTTCCCCAAGCTTTGCTTAATGGTGGCTTTTTGAGTTTCCAGGGGACATACTGCCCGAGGTGTCAGTGGCAGAGTTGCCCACAGTTGTTTCAAAGCAAGTTATTTTTTTTTCCTATTGGTGTCCACAGTTCCCAACCTTGTACACTTTCTCAGGCCCTTTGTTCTGAGATCCTAGCAACAAGCTAGCTGCTGCGGCTGCTGCTAAGTCGCTTCAGCAGTGTTCAACTCTGTGCGACCCCATAGATGGCAGCCCACCAGACTCCCCCGTCTCTGGGATTCTCCAGGCAAGAACACTGCAGTGGGTTGCCATTTCCTTCTCCAATGCATGAAAGTGAAAAGTGAAAGTGAAGTTGCTCAGTCGTGTCCGACTCTTAGCAACCCCATGGACTGCAGCCCACCAGGCTTCTCCGTCCATGGGATTTTCCAGGCAAGAGTACCGGAGTACGGTAGCGACAAGCTAGGGCACTCGTCAAATGAGTGACAAGTGGACTTTCCAGGTTGAAAGAAATGTGCGGATCAGCACGGAGTGCGTCTGTCTGGGCTGTAAGCGCCTTAGGGCTCGTTCACGCCAGGTAAGAGAAAGGGCTCTGGTGTGCTTGTCTGACCCTCCTCCCTGTTGCTGATTCTGGGAGGGTGCTGAATCTGGGGGGCTGAACCTGGGCGGGATCAGGGCCCCAGGGCCACCGGGTGCTTTCTTTGCCCTTCCCTGCTGCCCCAGGGACGTGCAGTGACTCATCCCACTCGGAGGACTCCACCACCTGACTGGGGAGCTGCTCTGCCCTAGGGATTCCGCCCCAGGTGGACAGACCTCTGGGCCTCTCTCTGCAGATTCACCAGGTGGGCACCCTTTGGTTCTAACCCGCGCTGTGGGCACCAAGATGCGCTAGCTCACTTTGCTCCTATGAGAGTCTCTCCTACGGAAATCTCCTTAGAGAGTAAAGTGGAAAGGAAATCATCTCAATGCTCATTGATGACTTTTTGTGTAAATTTGAACCATTGTGTACCAGGCCTTGCAAATAGAGAAGAATTTGAAAGTGTTTTGAAAGTGTCCCCTTTCTCTCTGTGGCTTCCTGCTTCCCCGGGCAGCTGCTCTCTGTCCTGAGCTGACCTCTCCCGGCGTTCTGGCTGCTGCCGTCCCGGCCCAGGGGTCTTCATCTCCCCCGCATGTGGCCAGTTCTCAAACCGGCTCAGTCGGTTGAAGAGCTCAGTCCCATTTCCTCTGCTCCTGCTTTTGCTTCTTTCTCCTCAGCTCATTTTTCAAAAGTTTACCTGATGCAAAGAGCTGGCTCATTGGAAAAGACCCTGACGCTGGGAAAGATTGAAGGCAGGAGGAGAAGGGGACTACAGAGGATGAGATGGTTGGATGGCATCACTGATTCAAGGGACATGAGTTTGAGCAAGCTCCAGGAGATGGTGAAGGACAGGGAAGCCTGGCGTGCTGCAGTCCATGGGGTCGCAAAGAGTCAGACACGACTTGGCGACTGAACAACTGTGAAACAGTTCACACATCTGGAAAGTGACATAAAGGTCCCCACGGACTCACACCCAGTGTATCGGAGAGCATACACCTGCAGGATGCTGCCCACCTGGGCCAAGAAGACCCCAGCCAGCACACTTCTAGGTGCCTCCCACTCTATTACCAAGAGCTCAGTGGGAAGACCGTCTCCCCACAGCTGTGCCCCCAACGCTTCCATCGAGGCCACTGCACACCGGAGCTACACCCTCTGGGTGGGCAGGGATGCTGTAGTGCAGGGCCTGGGGACAGCTGTGCCCTGGGCCACCATCGCCCACACCTCCTGTGACCACAGAAAGTCCAAGGAACCACAGGAACAAGCCCTTTTCACTTGAAGTCCAGTCTGGTTCCCTCAGGACTTGGGGAACTGCAAGCCCAGCCCTGCAGACCTCCCCCCAGTGCAGCGGTGCTCTCTGCCCCAGCCACATGGGGGCACTGTGACAGCCCCCAGAGCCCCTCGGGGGTCAAACTGCAATGCCGTGTCTGGCTCATTTCACCATTCTGGCCACACATTTGCAAAGCATTCCCTTCGGAAAAGTGAAAAAGTGTTAGTCACTCAGTCATGTCCGTCTCTTTGGAGCCCCCTTGGACTGTATAGCCCGCCAGCCTCCTCCCTCCATGAGATTCTCCAGGCAAGAACACTGGAGTGGGTTGCATGCGTGCATGCTAAGTCAATGGCATTTCTTCCCATTCTCCAATGGCCCCTTTCAAGGGCAGATGTTGAGTTAAGCACCCAGGAGTTTCATCCAGGCACAACCCCAGGACCTGATGATAGGGAGGTCTTTGTCCATGAAGATCTGCCCAAGCACGATGGCACGCCAAGGAAACGGGTGAGTTCTCCAAAGGAAGCCAGGGTTCATTCGACAGAAGGAGCAGGAAGGGAATGCTGAAGGCAGGGGAGACACCAGAAACATGGACTCTACATGGAACTTTAGCCCCACCTTCAAAAATCTCTACTTTGGAAGAGGTCATGATGAAATGTGAGCAACCATTAAATCTCCTTTGGCCACCTGCCAGCAGCCCATCATATCCGCAATATCACCTTAACACTTGGGGTGGACGAACGCCACCTGCCATGTCAGTAAACAAAGGATGTGGGACCAGCAAGCTGGTAGCCACTGCAGCCACCCCCAGCTGTGCACCCAGAGGGGATTCAAGATGGAGAAAAGCAGGACGCTGGCCCTAGAGAGCTAAGGTGCCCGTCAGAGGAATGAGTCTGCTGCTACCCATACATAGGAAAGCTCTGAATTCGTTAACTTGAGATATCTGGTTATTCCCTTTTATCGGTAATCTCTTGATCAACTACCTGTTTTTTGATTGTTTGTTTGTTTTTGCAAAAGCTCTTCTATATCCTGGAATTCCCTGGTGGCTCAGAAGGTAAAGAGTCAGCCTGCAATGCAGGAGACCCAGGTTCGATCCCTGGGTTGGGGAGATCCCCTGAAGAAGGAAACGGCAATCTACACCAGTATTCTTGCCTGGAGAATCCCATGGACAGAGGAGCCTGGCAGGCTACATGCCCTGGGGGTGGGGAGGGGTCACAAAGAGTCGCACATGACTGAGTGACTTCATTTCATCCTGGCCACTCCCTTACCTCTTCAGAACAGTCCCTTGGAGCAACCTGAAGGCCTGTCTCCTAGTCTTAAGTTCTCAGTTGTTGTTGCCGTTCAGTCGCTCAGTTGTGTCCGACTCTTTGACCATGTGGACTGTAGTGCACCAGGCTCATCTGTCCATGGGATTTTTCAGGGAAGAATACTGGAGAGTATTGCCATTTCCTCCTCCGGGGATCCTCTCCACCCAGGGATCAAACCCATGTCTCCTGCTTGGCAGGTGGATTCTTTACCTCTGAGCCACCAGGGAAGCCCCAAGTCTTCAATACATCTACCAGATGAAACATAATTCTCAACTTTTAAGTTGTGCATTTTTTTTCTCAATATACACACCCTGCTGCTACTGCAGCTAAGTCTCTTCAGTCGTGTCCGACTCTGTGCGACCCCAGAGACGGCAGCCCGCCAGGCTCCCCCATCCCTGGGATTCTCCAGGCAAGAACACTGGAGCGGGTTGCCATGCCCTCCTCCAGGGGATCTTCTCAACTCAGGGACCAAATGCACATCTCCTGCAGCTCCTGCGTTGCAGGCAGAGTCTTTACCGCTGAGCCGCTGGGGAAGCCCAGTGTGATATTAACACCAATGGTAATCACTGCACCTAATGTTGCCTCTTACTGGTGGGACTAAGAAATTAACATCATTTCAAAACTTCCTCAAATTCTTTTTTTTTTTTTTTTTGGTCTGAGACTAAAGTTTTAAATACTTGGATAATCTTATTTTAACTAAAACTATGATATTTTGATTTACAAGAAGAAATTTGTATTTGGTCTTCATCCTGACTCTGGCATAGAGCTCCTAAAACCCTTGGAATTTCCTAAGTGATGAGAGCGATAAATGTGCCTTTTGTCAGTGGGATGACTTTTGGAAAGCCCCTAAGTAGCCTGAGGTTGGGGGCTGGTTGTCAGGGGACCCAACAATGTGATTGGAAGGTTGGAACTTTCAACCCCGCTTCCTGATCCCTGAGGAAGGGGAGAAGCTGGAGGTTGAATCAGTCACCAACCCAGCCAATGATTAAGTCAGTCTGGCCTACACAATGAAGGCTCCATAAAAACGTAAAATGCCAGGGCTCAGACAGCGTCCAGGCGGGGGTCACACAGAGACCAGGTCAGCGGTGCCTGGAGAGGGCGGGGGTCACACGGAGACTGGGGGAGCGGTGCCTGGAGAGGGCATGGGAGCTCCAAACCCCTCCCCGTACCTTGCCCTCTGTATGTCTTCTTTCCAGCCCTTCCTGCGTCCTATCCTTCCATAGTAATCTGGCAAACCAGTCATCCAACTGTTCCTCTGAGTTCTGTGAGCCACTCAAACAAATAAATTGAACCCAAAGAGGGGGTCATTGGAATCTCCAATTTACAGCCATCAGTCAGAATCACAGTTGAAAACCTGGACTTGTGTTTGGCATCTGAAGTATGTTTGTAGGGGAGCAGTCTCCTAAGACAGCGCCCTTAATCTGCAGCATCAGATGCTGTCTCCAGGTAGGCAGTGAGACATGGGCTACTTCCACCCACATCAATAAAGAAAGGATGTCACGGTCATCAGTGATTGCAGCTCTTCAGCGTGAGCCGGTGAGCCCTTGAAAAGAAGCCTGGGGTAGCAGTACTCATATCAGACAAAGCAGATTTTGAAGCAAAGTCTACAATAAAGGATCAAGAAGGGTTTTATATAATGCTGGGAGATCAATATCAGAAGAGGATATTACACTCATTAAGATATATTCACCCAGTACAGGAGCACCCAAATATATAAAGGAAATATTGACAGGCATAAGGGCTTCCCTGGTGGCTCAGACAGTGAAGAATCTGCCTGCAAAGTGGGAGACATGGGTTCGATCCCTGGGCTGGGAAGATCCTCTGGAGGAGGGCATAACAACCCACTCCAGTGTTCTTGCCTGGTGAATCCCCATAGACCGCGGTACCTGGTGGGCTACAGTCCATGGGGTCACAAAGTCTCGGACACAATTGAGTGATTAAGCAGAGCACCACAGGACAGGCATAAGGGAAAAATTGACAGAAGCACAGCAGTGGTCATGGACTTCAACTTCCCACTTATGTCAGTGGACAGGTGATCCAGACAATGGCCTTAAATGGCACAATAGACCAGACCGCTGGACACAATAGAGAAGGGCTGACTTTACATATTTAAGTGGAAGGCAACACTTCTGAATACACTCTGTTGTCACCAGTCCAGTGAAGCCAACACTGGCTCCCTCTCTCCCTCTAGAACCTTCTCTCAAGATCACAGAGTACTGCTGGCAACACCGAGTGATGGAAGTGCACAGGGTGGGATGGGAGTCCTCCGAGCGCCCTTCACATCCCTTCCTCCTGGAGGGACACCCATGTCCCTGAAGCGTCATCAGGAGGAAGAGCCTTCTGAGAATGTAGCCACCCCAGAAGGCTGAGAAGTGCCTGTCCACTTTGGGGCGGTTTTGATGCATCTTTAGAATCATTCTACTCTCAAGGCTGTCTTGAAATCCTTGCTCCAGCCCTGGGAGAGCTCTACAGAGACCTGGCCCTGGAACTGCTGCTGTTCCATGTGGTGTGGGACCCTCTATTTTCCTCAGGACCTCCAACCAGTGCCTGAGTTCAGAGGCCCCAAGGTCCTTCTTCATCCGCCACAGTCCAAGAAGACCTTCAATTGTTACCAGAGCATTTTAATTGTGTTAGTGAGATGTGAAGTGGTTATGCATGGATGCAGAATTCACAGTTCACTCAACAGAAAAGCAAGAGCTAATGTCTTCTTTCCTTGAAGCAGTTTCATTGGCTACCAGTTAGGAAAATGACCCCTTGGAGACTCTTCAATGCAAAATTCTCATTTCTTTGGAGCAACGCTGAACCATTGATAACGACCACATCCCACTGATATCCACATCCCACTGAGATCCACATCCCACTGAGAGTCCACATCCCACTGGGAGTCCACACTCCCCATCAGCGCAAGCCTGGGGTGACTGCGGCTCTCCTCCTGGCCACCTACACCGAGACAGTGTGCCCAAAATGCAGCTCACTCCGCTTTCTCCCTGATTAGGAAGTTATCACACACACTGTCCATTAGAAGGTAATTGAGGGAAAAAAAGAAAGGAGGGAATAGCCTCATTGATCCCACCAGCTGGAAATAATCACAGTTAAAATGTTTTGTATATTTCCTTCCAATCTTGTTAGAAGTCTGTGATTGCAACTCTGTGCAGTTGAGATTCCTACTCCACTCAAAGGTAAACTTGCACAGTTGGTGTTGAGTGTACAGATCAGATCAGATCAGATCAGTCGCTCAGTCACAGAATCTCCCAATGAAAGAATGAAGGGGTAAAAAGATTGTGTATAATGTATAAGTGAATCACTTTGCTGTACAGCAGAAATTCACACATTGTAACCAATAAATCAGATCAGATCAGTCGCTCAGTTGTGTCCAGCTCTTTGTGACCCCATAAATCGCAGCACACCAGGCCTCCCTGTCCATCACCAACTCCCGGAGTTCACTCAGACTCACGTCCATTGAGTTGGTGATGCCATCCAGCCATCTCATCCTCTGTCGTCCCCTTCTCCTCTTGCCCCCAATCCCTCCCAGCATCAGAGTTTTCTCCAATGAGTCAACTCTTTTCATGAGGTGGCCAAAGTACTGGAGTTTCAGCTTTAGCATCATTCCTTCCAAAGAAATCCCAGGGCTGATCTCCTTCAGAATGGACTGGTTGTATCTCCTTGCAGTCCAAAGGACTCTCAAGAGTCTTCTCCAACACCACAGTTCAAAAGCATCAATTCTTTGATGCTCAGCCTTCTTCACAGTCCAACTCTCACATCCATACATGACCACAGGAAAAACCATAGCCTTGACTAGGCGAACCTTTGTTGGCAAAGTAATGTCTCTGCTTTTGAATATGCTATCTAGGTTGGTCATAACTTTCCTTCCAAGGAGTAAGCGTCTTTTAATTTCATGGCTACAGTCACCGTCTGTAGTGATTTTGGAGCCCAGAAAAATAAAGTCTGACACTGTTTCCACTCTTTCCCCATCTATTTCCCATGAAGTGATGGGACCAGATGCCATGATCTTCATTTTCTGAATGTTGAGCTTTAAGTCAACTTTTCACTCTCCACTTTCACTTTCATCAAGAGGCTCTTTAGTTCCTCTTCACTTTCTGCCACAAGAGTGGTGTCATCTGCATATCTGAGGTTATTGATGTTTCTCCTGGCAATAGCTGAGCTGAAATCCTCCGAGTGCCCGTCACATGCTGATGTAGAGAAACCTTGTTTGGCTAGTGAACCACTGACTCCTGTCACTGCTGACTCTGAGGGATGTGTTTGTCATGTTATAGCTCAGAGCCTCTGCCAGAAACATTCTCTCCTACAAGGGGATGCCAGGGTCTCTTCTTTCAAAGGTGGTCACCCGTCATTGAGGACTTCTCTCCACCTGGGAGGTCCCTGCTGCTTCCCACTTGCCCTGCTCTCTACGACCAGGAATGCCTGAAGGGTGCCCTTCCCCGAGGGTGCCTGGTCAGAGCCAGCCATGTAGGAATGTATAGTCGCTCATCAGGTCTTACTTGGTGCCTCCCTGGTGTCTGATGATGCTGAGCTCTTTTCTGTGTATTTAGTTGCCACATGCTTATCTTCTTTTCATATCTTTCCCACATTTTTGCTGTATTGTTTGTTTTTGAGTTTTGATTATTTGGCATAGGAGTCCTTTATCAGATGTGGGTTTGCAAATATTTCCTCCTATCTGTGGCCTGTCTTTTCATTCTCTTAGCATCTTTGCCATTTTGATGAAGTCCAAATGTTCAATTTCTCATGTTGTAGATTGTGCTTTTGGTGGTGTATCTGAGAGGTCTTTACCAAATCCAAGGTCACAGGTATTTTCACTTTTATTTCTTCTAGAAGTCTTATCGAGCTAGGTTTTCTTTTGGGGTCTGTGATCCACTATGAGATGTTTTTTGCGTAAGATGTGATGTTCAGTTTTTGGCATATGGATAGCCCATGGCTGCAGCACCACTCACTGAAAACCTTTATTTTTTTCATTCCATGTTACAGCTGCACAGCCCTGGACGGAGTGTTTACCTGAACCTCTTTATTTAATCTTCAGAACCATCCTGTGAGCAAGGGAGGTGGGGCCATTCATCACCTCCGTCTGTGACCAACAGGGAAACCAAGGCAGAGAGTGTATGTTTGCTCAGGGTGGTTCAAACAGTAAAAGGCAGAGTTGGACCTGGAAGGGGTCTCGCTGACCCCCAGTCCAGGCCTCCTCTCGGAGAGGGGGAGAGCGGGCCAGTCTAAGGCAGATTCTTGGGCTTTGAGAGGGGGACCTGCCCCATCCCGCAGCTGGGGACACATCTTGAGGTCAGCTGGTTGTGAGGTTGACCGTGACTCAAAGTCTCAACATGGGCCAGGGGTCCCCAACCTGCTAGCCATCAGACCACGCAGCGGGAGGTGAGTGGCCGGCAAGTGACAAAGCTCCAACTGTATTTACAGCCGCTCCTCTTCCCTCATATTACCGCATGAGACTGCAAACGACGGTGGCCTTAAAAATATGTTTGAGACAACTTCAAATCTCCATATGTCCTGGATTAAAGTCAAGGTGGGATATCCTGAGAGTGCCACAAAAGCCCTAAAAAGCGCTGCTTCTGTTTCCAACATCCTGTCTTTGTGATGCTGGGTTTTCTGCAGAGACAGCAACCGAAACAAAATAATGGCGTACACTGCTCGTAAGCAACAGCCTTTGGGTGTCACTGCCTCCCGCCACCCCCAGATGGGATCGTGTGGCTGCAAGTAAACAGGCTCGGGCCTCCCGCTGATTCCACGTTGGGGTGAGGGGGTTCCTGCGTTACCTCACAATGCAGTGAGATGGAAACAAGGGGCACACTAAATGCAAGGCCCTGAGCCCGCCGCAGACCTCCCCACCACCCCCACCCCGCTCGGGGAAGAACTGTCTTCCAGGAAGCTAGTCCCTGGCGCCAGGAAGGCTGGGCCCGCTGACGCGTGTTTAAGGCATCCACTCCTAGCCCCCAAGACTGACACGGGGCTCCCTTCCTCCATCCACACAGCACACCGTCTGGGCGAGTGGGGGGTGTGGTGGGTGGGAACCACGGGCCGCCTCCCCCAGGCCCACCAACAGAAAAGGCACCGATTGCCTCAGACTGAAGGGGACGGCCTTCTCCAGTGCCAAGGCTTTGCCTTCAAAAGACAGGAAACGGGATCCCACCCGGTGTAAACATCTTAATGAAAAAGCCGAGGGGCCTGTGCTTTGCTGCACGGTTGGGCTTCCTTTATCCTCTTCTAAACATTGGTTTTGGACGGCCTGCTGAAGCCCCGTTCCCATGCGATCCTAGCCTTTGTAAAATCATGACCATTCCAGTGGTCTTTACTTCTTTTAAGTTTTCAGTGAATAAACTGAAAGTTCAAATAAAGTCTGGCAAGGTTTCCCCCACTGGAATGACATATCAGTGTCCCAAACCTGTCTCATCAGTCACAGGATGGCAAACGAAACTCCACTGACTTTAAAAAGGTCGTGGAATTGTGCATGTTTGTGATATTTCTTTATTCATTATTAAGAAAATCATGGACACGGCTCTTTAAATATTATGTTTCATCTTAGATTACTCAAGAGAAAAGCTTGCCAAGTGAAGCCCAAAAATATGTGTGCCTTTTAATTTTAGATTTTTTGATTTATTGAAAGGAACTATATAACCTGTCATAAACCACTAATACCACACTTTGTTGGATTAAGGTGTGCACTTAACATTGGTCTTAGCCCATAGACTGAGTTGTTCTTTTTTTCTTGAAAAAGTAAAGTGCTTCGTCTGATTGCTGTCATTTAGTTACAGTGTTGGCGGCACTGATTTGGCCAGTCGGTCCGTCTGTTACACAGCAGATCTCTGTTCTGACTGCGACCATCACCCGGGGTGTCTGGGTCTGTGTAACTGTCTCAAAGGCCACCGGCAGCACTAAGAGCTGGCCGCTCTGTGGCTCCTCGGGCCGCAACAGAGGCACCTGCTGCTCCTGCTGACCCAGTGCAGACCTCGTGATTCCACACTCCACATGGAATAAGAAGCCAGCAGTGATTTGGGCCAGACACACACCTTCTTTCCAGATCATGCAAGAGCCAAACTGTCAAGAAGCACTGTTCAGGCACACAGAGGCAATAGAAAGCAATCCGCCATAAACAGGGATGAAACTGTCTCATTTGCAGAGACGTGGATGGACCTAGAGACTGTCACACAGAGTGAAGTCAGAAAGAGAAAGGCAAATACCATAGATTAACACATATATGTGGGATCTGGAAAAATAGTACAGATAAAACTTTTTGCAGAGCAGAAATAGAGATACAGATGTAGGGAACAAACGTGTGGACACCAAGTGGGGAAAAGGGGACGGGATGAATTGGGAGATTAGGATCAACATATATACGCTGTTGATACTATGTATGAAATAGACAACTCATGAGAACCTACTGTATAGCACCAAATATAACTCTCTGCAGTGCTCTGCGGCAACCTAGGTGGGAAGGAACTCCAAGGAAGAGGTGATATATACATACATATGTATATATATCGAAGAAGGCAATGGCACCCCACTCCAGTCCTCTTGCCTGGAAAATCCCATGGGTGGAGGAGCCTGGTGGGCTGCAGTCCATGGGGTCGCTAGGAGTCAGACAGATTGAGTGTCTTCACTTTCACTTTTCACTTTCATGCACTGGAGAGGGAAATGGCAACCCACTCCAGTGTTCTTGCCTGGAGAATCCCAGGGACGATGGGGCCTGGTGGGCTGCCGTCTTTGGGGTCGCACAGAGTCGGACACAACTGAAGGGACTTAGCAGCAGTAGCAGCATGTATATATACGGATATATAGATATATATACATGTGGCTGATTCACTGCCCTGTGCAGCAGAAACTAACACACAATGTAAAGCAACCGTCCAATAAAAATTAATTTAAAAAAAAGAACACTGTTCTGACAGTCTCCTTGGGTACCCCTGCCCCAGTCCCTGGGACTGCTGTAAGAAATCACTGGAGATTACTGGCTTAAACAGCAAACAGTAATTTCTCACAGTTCTGGAAGCTGGAAGAGCGGGATTAGGGTCCCAGCATGGTGGGTTCTGGTGAGAGCACACTTCCTGGTTTACAGAGCACGGTCCTCTTCCTGTATCCTCACACCTCACAGGGGGAGCCAGTAGCTTCTTGCCTCTTTGAGTGTGTGTGTGTGTGTGTGTGTGTGTGTGTGTTAGTTGCTCAGTCGTGTCTGAGTCTTTGCAACCCCATGGACTGTGGCCCGCCAGGCTTCTCTGTCTATGGGATTCTCCAGGCAAGAATACTGGAGTGGATCGCCATTCCCTTCTCCAGAGGAACTTCCCAACCCAGGGATCGAACCCTGGTCTCCTGCATCACAGGCAGGTTAAAGGGCACCAACCCCTTCATGAAGGCCCCACCCTTGTGATCTCATCTGACGCTAATCACTTCCCAAAGGCCCCACCTCCAAATGCTGTCACAGTGCAAGTAGGGCTTCAACATGTGAATCATGGGTTACAAGCAATGCAGTCCATTGCACCCCCATTTCTGACCACAAACATAATCTCAACTTCAGACACTCTCCAAGCTTCCCCATTCTTCTAACTCCATATTCTTTCTGTGGCTTCCCTGGTGGCTCAGACAGTAAAGAACCTGCCTGCAACTCGGGAGACCCGGGTTTGATCCCTGGGTGGGGAAGATTCCCTGGAGGAGGGAATGGCAACCTACTCCAGTATTCTTGCCTGGAGAATCCCGTGGATAGAGGAGCCTGGCGAGCTACAGTCCATGGGGATCATAAAGAATTGAACACGACTGAGCAGCTGACACAAACATATTTTCTCTTAATTCTCAGAAACAAATCAGTGCTGGCCTGACAGAAGGGATGAAGTTGTGAGAAAGGGGATGTGTCTAATGTTGCATAATTCTCTGCATTATTTCCTACAGCTGAAGGAGAACCCAGCTCACAACACTTTGAAAATAAACACACACATGAGTGATGGATAGAAGAGCGAATGGGTAGATGAGTGATTATATCCTCAAAACTTGATATTGCTGGCAAATCAACTTTATTTTGTTTAGTATGGCCAAAATATCTGGGAGTGAAGGTCACAGGGGCTAAAATTACTCAATTATCAGAAACTTGAGGCTCCAAATTACATTTTACTTTTCTATGAAAATTATTTCACCAAATTCCACAATCATTCCTGCAAAGATGAATTAAAGTCCAGTGTTACTGAATCCCAGAAAATATGTCATTCTTGACTCAGGCTTTGTCAATTATTTGTAAAGTCTCTGAATTAGATGTGCATTTTAAAAATAAAAACCCAATTCTTCAACAATGAAGTCTGAAACCATACTTATGAATATACTTGTATATATTTGTGTGTGTCTTCTTAGAAACAACTTATGATCATACTATCTAATATTTGGTTCTTTATAGAATACAAAGGGGAAGGCAATGGCACCCCACCCCAGTACTTTTGCCTGGAGAATCCCATGGATGGAGGAGCCTGGTGGGCTCTAGTCCATGGGGTCGCTGAGAGTTGGACACGACTGAGCGACTTCACTTTCACTTTTCACTTTCATACATTGGAGAAGGAAATGGCAACCCACTCCAGTGTTCTTGCCTGGAAAATCCCAGGGACAGTGGAGCCTGGTGAGCTTCCGTCTGTGGGGTCGCACAGAGTCGGACACGACTGAAGCGACTTAGCAGCAGCAGCAGCAGCAGCAGAATACAAAACATAATCATCCATCTTGTATGTCAAAACCACAGATCTGAGACATTTACCTTTAGAAAGATGCAAATTTCTCTCAATTTGTCATCTCCTGGGAATGCCAACCAAAGGAAATATCATTTTTTCTGAAGATGAGGCCATAAATATTACAAAAAGGAGGGCATTTTTGAAAACCTGGAGTGAACTCCACTGCATGAAACTCTTTCAAATGTAAACAGCCTCCAGTAATGACACAAAAGCGTACTTTTGGACACAGAATAGTCCCACACCTAAAAGGAAAATAAACCAACCCAAACACACGAACGTAAAGAGCAGTATAACCAAGGAGGATGAAGCGACTTCTTATCTTGCTGCAGGTCATGAAAGAATTAGTCAAGTGAACAAAGCTCCCAGAACCTGAATTAGTTAGGGCAATCTGTGTGGCTGAAGGGTCCTGGGAAGCAGCTGGTCAGTGTAAAGCCCGAGGGTTTGGAAAAATGAATCAAGAAGTCTAGTCAATACAAAACGTTTTGATTATCCTGACTAACGCGATAATGCCTTTTTTTTTTTTTTGCTTAATTATGAATTTTATTTTTAATTAAATTTTATTTTGCTTAACTTTACAATATTATATTGCTTTTGCCATACATCAAGATGGATCTGCCACAAGTATACACGTGCTCCCCATCCTGAACCCTCCTCCCTCCCTCCCCATATCATCCCTCTGGGTCGTCCCAGTGCACCAGCCCCAGGCATCCGTTATCAAGCATCATACCTGGACTGGCGACTCGTCTCAGATACGATATTATACATATTTCAATGCTCTTCTCCCAAATCATCCCACCCTCTCCCATTCCCAGAGTCCAAAAGTCTGTTTTATATATTAGTGTCTCTTTTGCTGTCTCGTAAACAGGGTTATTGTTACCATCTTTCACATATACACAGTGGAGTATTACTCAGCCATTAAAAAGAATACATTTGAATCAGTTCTAATGAGGTGGATGGAACCGGAGCCTATTATACAGAGTGAAGTAAGCCAGAAAGAAAAACACAAATACAGTATACTAATGCATATATATGGAATTTAGAAAGATGGTAGCGATAATGCCTTTCAAGTCACATCAAGAAGAAACATCCATCCACATTCTCTGATGTTCCAAGGAGAAAATAAAGGAGCGAAATGCTATAAAATGAGTATTTCAGATTTTTGATGTTTTGGGCTGCCTCTTAAAAACTTGGGTTTAACTCTGCATTTCAGATACAGTAGCGAAATTACTTTGTAGGATCAGATGCAACCTGGGCTGATGTCCTTATAATCATGGCTAGCAGGTTCCTGTCGTGCTAGAGAGAGGAATTAAAATAACAGACGGGAGAAAACTTGGTCACATGACTGTCAGATACACTCTCTTCTCTCTGCTGATATGAATGTGCTTCTTCTATGAGTAGCTATATTTGCAGAAGACAAATGAGACAAGTGTGTTTCCTATGTGTCTTGTTCCGTTGAGGCTGCTCTAACAGACCACCATAGGTTATAAACAAAAGACAGGCATTCTTTGCAGTTCTAGAAGCTGGAATCCTCCATGGCTCATAGACAGCTATCTTCTCATCATGTCTTCACAGGGCAGAAGGGTTGAGGGAGCTCTATGGAGTCACTTATTTTTCAAGTGTTTTTATTTTTTTAAGTATAGTTGATTTACAGCATTGCAGGTATACAGGAAAGCGATTCAGTTATGCATATATATATACACACATATACATATATACACATGTATATATATACACATGCACACACATACACATGTATATATATACACACACATACTTGGCCAACAAAGGTCTGTCTAGTCAAGGCTATGGTCTTTCCTGTGGTCATGTATGGATGTGAGAGCTGGACTGTGAAGAAGGCTGAGCGCCTAAGAATTGATGCTTTTGAACTGTGGTGTTGGAGAAGACTCTTGAGAGTCCCTTGGACTGCAAGAAGATCCAACCAGTCCATTCTGAAGGAGATCAATCCTGGGATTTCTTTGGAAGGAATGATGCTAAAGCTGAAACTCCAGTATTTTGGTCACCTCATGGGAAGAGTTGACTCATTGGAGAAGACTCTGATGCTGGGAGGGATTGAGGGCAGGAGGAGAAGGGGACGACAGAGGATGAGATGGCTGGATGGCATCACTGACTCGATGGATGTGAGTCTGAGTGACCTCCGAGAGCTGGTGATGGACAGGGAGGCCTGGCATGCTGCGGTTCATGGGGTCGCCAAGAGTCGGACACGACTGAGCGACTGATCTGATCTGATCTGACACACATATATGTGTGTGTACGTCACACACACACACATATGTGTGTGTACACATATATGTGTGTACATATATACACACATGTGTGTATGCATATATACACATGTGTATATGCATGTGTATATGCACATACACATGGGTATATATACACATATGTATATACATATATGCATGTGTATATATACACATGTGTATGTATATACATACATATACACATGTGTATATATATACACATGCATACACACATGTGTGTATATATACATACACACATACACACATGTGTGTATATATATATACACACACATACACATGTGTGTGTATATATACTCTGTTTCAGATTCTTTTCCATTATACGTTATTATAAATATTGACTATAATTCCCTGTGCAATGCAGTTGGTTCTTATTGCTTATCTAGTCTATATATAGTAGTATCTTTTAATCCCAAACTCCTAATTCATTCCTCCCCACCTTTCACATTTGATAACCATAGGCTTGTTCTCTGGATCTGTGAGTCTGTTATCCAAAGTGTGTGGTGGGATCTGGCTGCTCGCCACTTAAAAGCCAATAAACAGACCAGGTTGGTGGAAAGGAAAGTTTGCTTTACTTTAGATGCTGGCAAATGAGCGGGGAGGGTGACGGCCATCTTCCCAAAGGTTGCAACCAGTGGGCAAGAGCTTCTATAGACAGAAGGGGAGGGGCTACATGCAGAAACAGCACAGTCATCTCTGACAGTCATATTCAACTTCTCATAGGTGGCCTGGCCAGCATCATCTTGGCTGTTTTTGGTACAGCTGATCTTCAGTTCCAGGGTCCATTTTTCTCCATTTCTTTGCGGTCAGTTCTCAGAATTGCGGCAGCTCAAGTCCTGGGCACAGCCTGGTCATCGTGTAGTTACCTTCCCCACCCGGGGTTTCAGTGCCTATAAGACAGCTCACAGGATATGCTCAGGATATTACCTGTAGCCCTCGATAAAGAACTAAAAGTCCTTAACTGTGCTTAATAAAACATTATTATTATTTAGTCTCTTTTGACTGTTTTCCCTTGTTTCCACATTTCTCATTTTTCTGGTTAAATTTATTCTTTGACTAAAGTTTTCCACAGACAAAAGGCAGTCAGAGGACATGGTGGGGCAAGGACCATAGGTTCCTGCCCTGTTTCTAGTCTGTTTCTGCTTTGTAAATAAGTTCATTAGTACTGGGGTTTTTTAGCTTTCACATATAAGTATCATGTGATACTTGTCTTTCTCTGTCTTCATGTAGGATGATAATCTCTAGGTCCATTCATGTTGCTGAAAACAACATTATTTCACTCTTTTTATGACTGGGTAACATTCCATTCTGGGCTTCCCAGACGACTCCAGTGGCTAAGAACCTGCCTGTCAGCGCAGGAGACTCAAGAGGCTCGAGTTGGATCCCTGGGTCAAGAAGAACCCCTGGAGGAGAGCATGGCAACCCACTCCAGTATTCTTGCCTGGGAAATCCCATGGACCGAGGAGTCTGGGGGGCCACAGCCCATGTGATCACAAAGAGTCGGACATGACTGAGCACGCAGGCTCACAGCTTCTTTCAGAGAACAGAAGAGGGGGGCGAGGAAGCAAAGTAAAATAGTCAGGAGTCTCGCAGATATTTCCTGAAATGATCAGCCCTGGAAAGGGGGTGTCTTAACTTCCTTTTTCTTGCAGGCATACACAGGTGGACAGGGTCAGGATATATCTCTGAACAAAGGCACTTTGGTTTAACATTCTGGCAGAGGGGCAGGGCTCCCAGAGGCAGTTATGTAAAGATAGTATCCTTTGAGTGAACAAAAGCCACGGGAAGCAAAGGTTAAAGTAAAAGAAACAGATCCAACATCTAGTCAGATTTTCTTCTTCACATAAAAATGATGGATAGCCACATCCCAACTGAATGGGGAGCTGCCTTCTTTTTGATATTCTGGGGTTGACTCTGTTTGAAGCCATTGTTTTATGCAACAGTCTCAGATGATAGTCTTTTGCATTAGTAAAAAAAAAAAATTAAAACCTCCTATAAATTAAAAAAAGGTTAAAATGACCATTTTATTATAGTTTGCTTTATATAAGTGTAATATTGAGACTAGTTAGGTTTTACCTGATGTATAATTTACATTCACTCTACAAACAAAGACAAATGACTTTTTTAGAGATGTTTATAAATAGAACTGTGTGGATCACAAAAAAACTGTGGAAAATTTTTAGAGAGATGGGAATACCAGACCACCTTACCTGTCTCCTGAGAAATCTGTAGGCACGTCAAGAAGCAACAGTTAGAACTGGACATGGAACAACAGACTGGTTCCAAATAGGACAAGGAGTACATCAAGGCTGTATATTGTCACCTTGCTTATTTAATTCATATGCAAAGTAGATCATAAGAAACGCTGGGCTGGATGAAGCACAAGCTAGAATCAAGATTGCCAGGAGAAATATCAATAACCTCAGATATGCAAATGACACCACACTTAGAGCAGAAAGCAAAGAAGAACTAAAGAGCCTCTTGATAAAGAGAAAGAGGAGAGTGAGAAAGTTGGCTTAAAGCTCAACATTCAGAAAACGAAGATCATGGCATCTGGTCCCATCACTTCATGGGAAATAGATGGGGAAACAGTGGAAACAGTGGTAAACATTATTTTTCTGGGCTCCAAAATCACTGCAGATGGTGACTGCAGCCATGAAATTAAAAGACGCTTACTCCTTGGAAGGAAAGTTATGACCAACCTAGATAGCATATTCAAAAGCAGAGACATCACTTTGCCAACAAAGGTTCGCCTAGTCAAGGCTATGGTCTTTCCTGTGGTCATGTATGGATGTGAGAGCTGGACTGTGAAGAAGGCTGAGCGCCAAAGAATTGATGCTTTTGAACTGTGGTGTTGGAGAAAACTCTTGAGAGTCCCTTGGACTGCAAGGAGATCCAACCAGTCCATTCTGAAGGAGATCAGACCTGGGATTTCTTTGGAAGGAATGATGCTAAAGCTGAAACTCCAGTATTTTGGCCACCTCATGCGAAGAGTTGACTCATTGGAGAAGACTCTGATGCTGGGAGGGATTGGGGGCAGGAGGAGAAGGGGACGACAGAGGATGAGATGGCTGGATGGCATCACTGACTCGATGGATGTGAGTCTGAGTGACCTCCAGGAGTTGGTGATGGACAGGGAGGCCTGCCGTGTTGCGGTTCATGGGGTCGCAAAGAGTTGGACATGACTGAGCGACTGAACTAATGATCTAATCTAATGTTCTCTAGCTCATTGAAGACTTCCGTGGTGGCTCAGTGGTAAAGTATCCACCTTCTAATGCAGAAGACTTGGGTTCAGTTCCTGGGTGGAGAAGATCCCCTGGAGAAGGGAATGGCAAGCCACTCCAGTGATCTTGCCTGGAGAATCCCATGGACAGAGGAGCCTGGCAGCTACAGTCCATGATGTCAGAAGAGTCAGACATGGCTGAACAACCAAAGAACAGTAAGATCAAGCTCACTGACATTTCATTTGCAAAACGGGTCCATGTATTCAATAACTGCATGTTCTTGGAGAAAACAAAGGCTTTGCAACTCTTTTCCCTCATGAAACTGTTCCCCACTTTTGGCAGAAGTGAATTTGAGTCAGGGTTTTGCCCACTGCAAACGAAACTGTTTTACCTGACACATTATGTTTGAGGAGAACATTCCTGAATAGTGTCTTAAATAGTCACATTTTCTTTCAGGTCTTCCATATATTCTCTTGAAATCTTGCCTGAGGACTTTTCTCTTTCCCAAAGTGATACTGCTGGGCGACAGCAGGGCTCTGTTTCAGAGCTGAGGTTGGGACTCTGATCTCATTCTCCTTAACTTCTCCAACACCAGGAAGAGGCCTCCCTTGCTCCTCAGAGAAAATGAAGGGATTTGCTGCTTCTCTGGGCTCTTTCAGCTCAAAGTGACCCAAGTGTGCCCCTCTAATCTTTTCAGTTTCTCGTCTAGACTGTAAGGTCTCCCAGAGGGCCAGCTCTTCACTGGGGTTATCCCCAACCTCGGGCTTTGGCCCCAGAGACAGAGGTGAACCTGGGGGTCCATGACCCCCTTGAAGGCAGCTTGCACCCTGGGCACACTCTCCCTGCCAGGGTGCCTGGGCTTGATGCCAGCCCTGCCCGCCCCAGAGGATGACTCAGGACCTCCAGCCTACAGAGTGACTGCGTGACTACATCCAGTGACTACATCCCACCCTCATAGTCACGGTCCTTGAGGTTCCTCGGGTGTCGGGCAGCTCTGGGCCACAGGGTCCAGCTACAGGGCACCCCTGTCCTCCCAGAGGCTGACTGCTGGGCGGTGACAGGCTTCAGGAAGCCACAGTGTGGCCATTTTCTGAGCTCCTTCATGGTCCGCTGAGGCCGCTTCAGCTCAACATCTAATTAAAACCTAGTGCGGACTGATTGAAGAGGGGCTTTATTAAGGGGATTCCTGCAGGAGGAAGAGGGGTCATTGTCATGTGGGGAGCAGTGACAGGTGTGCCAGCTTCTCATGAGTTGGGGGGTTCTTTTCAGCAGAGATAAGTAACTAGTATGGGGAAGTAGGAAGAAACGGTAGCCCGGACGATGGTGTCCCATCCCAGAGGACGGGAAAGGGGAGGCTTCTGGGCAGGAATGACCTGCGCCTCCGGCCTGGAGCGGGAGATGCCCCCCAAATGGGCCGCAGATACAGAGCCACATACAGAGGGTGGGGGTCAAGAGGCCTCCCCTTTATCTTGAGCAACCCAGCACCCCCATGCTGTGTACATGCCAGGGTTTGGCGGCTCATCTCCAGGGACACGATTTTGCTGCAAAAGCAGCAGTTATTTCTCAGGGATGTGCCATTTTATTATTTTTCAACTTTTTATTTTGTATTGGCGTATAGCCGATCAGCAATGTTGTGATAGTTTCAGGTGGACAGAAAAGGGACTCAGCCATACATACACACGTATCAGATCCCCCCCAGACCCCCCTCCCTTCCAGGCTGCCTCGTGACATTGAGCAGAGTCCCCGTGCTGTATGGCAGCCGGCCCTTGCTGGTTATCCGTTTTCGATGTAGCGAAGCTGAGGTTGCAGTTTCTCTTCTCTCTCTGCTGTGTGTTCTGTTGTGTACAGCTCTCTGCGACCCCATGGACTGTGGCCCACCAGGCTCCTCTGTCCACGGGATTCTCCAGGCAAGAATACTAGAGTGGGCTGCCATTTGCTACTTCAGGGGATCTTCCTGACCCAGGGATTGAATCTATGTCTCTTTTGCATCTCTTGCATTGGCCTTGGTGGTTATCCATTTTAAATATAGCAAAGCTGAGGTTACAGTGTCTCTACATGAGCTCAAAGAAGAGCCTTCAAGGAGACCCAGGCAGCTGCAGGGAGACTGTGAGAAGAAGACTGTGATGGGCTTCAGGCCAGGCTTCCTCCAGACTGCTGAACTAGGGTTCCAGGAAACAGACCCCGGTATCTGCATTCTCTTCTGAAACACCATGTGGAAGACTCCCGGGCATAGACCCTGGGGCTGGAGAGTGAAGTCGCTCAGTCATGTCAGACTCTTTGCAACCCCATGGACTGTAGCCTACCAGGCTTCTCAGTCCATGGAAATTTTCCAGGCAAAAGTACTGGAGTGGACTGCCATTTCCTTCTCCAGGGGATCATCCCGACCCAGCGATAGAACCTGGGTCTCCTGCATTGCAGCCAGACGCTTTGTCATCTGAGCCACCGGGGGCTGGGAAAGAATGATCCATACTGAGGGAATGATTTGGAAAAAAGAGGCAGGAATTAGTTTTCAGAAAGCAGAGAATATTCTGTAGATCCAAGTCAGCTTAAAAGGAAGATTTTTGTTCAGGTGCGAGTGGAGGGTCCCTGGAAAAACAGGCAGATATTTGTGAGGAAATTCCCAACACGCCCCCAAAGACAAGGGCTTCCTCTCCCAAATGGTGAGGAGCCTGGTTCACCTGAGGGCTACTTCTTGAGGTTTATTCTATGTTATTTAATTTTTATTTTGATAAAATTCACATAACATTCACCATAGTAATTATTTTCAAGAATGCAACTCGGTAGCATAATACATCAGTTCAGTTTAGTTCTGTCGCTCAGTCGTATCCGACTCTTTGCGACCCCATGGACTGCAGCACACCAGGCCTCCCTGTCCATCACCAACTCCCAGAGCTTGCTCACACTCATGTCCATTGCGTCGGTGATGCCATTCAACCATCTCATCCTCTGTCGTCCCCTTCTCCTCTCGCCTTATACATCATGTATAATACATATACGTAGCCATACGATGGCGCAAGTGGTAAAGAACCCACCTGCCAACGCGGGACAGAAGAGTTGCAGGTTCAAGACCTGGGAAGAGCAGATCCCCTGGTGAAGGAAATGACAACCCACTCCAGTACTCTTGCCTGGAGAATTCAATGGACTGAAGAGCCTGGTGGGCTACAGTCCGTGGGGTCACAAAGAGTCGGACAAAACTGAAGCCACTTGGCAGGCAGGCAGGCATGTGATGCATACTTTGCTGTTGTCGCTATTGTTCAGTCAATAAGTTGTGCCGGACTGTTTGTGACCCCATGGACTGTAGCACACCAGGCCTCCCTGTCCATCACCAACTCCCGGAGAATACTTAAACTCATGGCCATCGAGTCAATGATCCCATCCAACCATCTCATCCTCCGTCACCCTCTTCTCCTCCTGCTTTCAATCTTTCAGGCACCCTTCAATCTTCAGGGTCTTTTCCAATGAGTCGGTTCTTCACATCGGTGGCCAAAGGTATTGGAGCTTCAGCCTTTAGCATCAGTCCTTCCAATGAATATTCAGGATTGATTTCCTTTAGTATTGACTGGTTTGATCTCCTTGCTGTCCAGAGACCTCTCAAGAGTCTTTCCCGGGATCACAGTTCAAAAGCATCAAATCTTTGGCATTCAGCATTCTTTATGGTCCAACTCTCACATCTGTTGATGACTATTGGAAAAATGATAGCTTTGACTATACAGATCTTTGTCAACAAAGTGATGTCTTTGCTTTTTAATACACTGTCTAGGCATATGTATTATAATATTAGTATATGTATAATGCATATATATTATATATAAGTAAAAGTGAAAGTCGCTCAGTTGTGTCCAACTCTTTGCCACCCCATGGACTATACAGTCCATGGAATTCTCCAGGCCAGAATCCTGGAGTGGGTAGCCTTTCCCTCCTCCAGGGGGTCTTCCCAACCCAGCTCTCCCACATTGCAGGCAGATTCTTTACCACTTGAGCCACCAGGGAAGCCATAATCTTATTAAAATCCTCAGTGATTGATAAAGGAATTGGCTCGGGGAGGTGAAGGTGTAACCCCAGGTGTACCGCTGGCAAGACACTGGGTTTAGAATTCAGGATCACAGCTGCCGTCAAGCCTCCAGTGCCCTCCTGACAATCATAAATGTTTCTTTCTTCCATGATCATATCTGTCAGACTAAAGTGTTGGTTCTTTACAAAAGCAGAATGAAATAAAGTAAATAAAGGAAAACATGTGCCACCTGCCTGGGCAGCATTCCAGCCTGCGCTTCAGTCGCTTCAGCGGCTGAGCCTCCCCAGCCATCCCCACCTCGCCGGAAACCCAGATCCCACCGCATCTTTCTTCCCTCCCCTCCCCGTCTCTCTCCTTCCCTTCTTGCCACTCCCTCAAACCACCAGGACTCTTGTCGACTGAAGGCTACACGGAGATTGCACACACACTCACACACTGCAAACGGATGCTCTCACAGTCACACGCACATACACATATACACACACACACTTGTACACACTGAACACACACGAGCATATCAACAAATATGCACATTCATGCACACACAAATGCATACATATATACTCACACATACGTGCTTGTACACACTGAATACACACAAGCATATACATACACCATGCACACACACATATACACATTTATGCACACTCACACATGCACACAATTGCCTTCCAACCCCACTTGTTTTGGAACTCTTTAGATCCTAGAAGCCTCTTTTCTCAGCCCTTTAACTCATTTCCCTGCTGCTTCCTCTTTTAAGAATTTTCCATCAGTAATCACTTTAGCATTGAAACATGGATTATATCAGGAGATTAACTCTAGTTGGAGAAAAAAATTTCACACGTTCTTTCACCTCTTCATAGTGTCTTTTGCGGATTACCGAACAACTGGCCATGCTTCTTGCAGGAGAGCAGGATTCTCTTTCCCCACCCATCTGCTCTCCTCTCTGGACAGTACTGGACTGGTCCCTCCCTGCAGAGAATCTTACATGACCCCAGCTCAGAGGCTACACAAAGAGTTATCATTTACATTTAGGATGGAAGAAACTCGATGGTGAAAACAAGGGGTAGGAACACAAGTTATAAGGAGCGACTGCCTCTTCACCTCCTGCCAATAGAGCAAAGACTTCCACAGCTTCTACTTGCTTTCTGTTAATATTTTATTATTGAAGTATAGTTAATTTACAATAGTATGTTAGTTTTAGGTGTGCAATATAGTAATTCAATATTTGGGCGCGCTGAGAGCTCCCGGCCTACCCGCGCCCCTCGCCGGCTACGCGGCGCACTGAGAGCCCCTCGCCAGCGGCGAGGCACACTGAGAGGAGCTACCCAATGACCGAGGAAGGACAGCGGTGAGGACTGGCCCACTAAGCACCGCCGAGAGGAGCTACCCCCATGACCGAGGTCAGGAAGGATGGCGGTGAGGAGATACCCCTCCCCCAAGGTCAGGAAGGGCGGCGGTGAGGAGAGACCCCTCATCCAAGGTAAGGTGCAATGGCTGTGCTTTGCTGGAGCAGCTGGGAAGAGATACCCCACACCCAAGGTAAGAGAAACCCAAGTAAGACGGTAGGTCTTGCAAGAGGGCATCAGAGGGCAAACACACTGAAACCATACTCACAGAAAACTAGTCAATCTAATCACACCAGGACCACAGCCTTGTCTAACTCAATGAAATTAAGCCATGCCCGTGGGGCAACCCAGGATGGGCGGGTCATGGTGGAGAGATCTGACAGGGTGTGGTCCGCTGGAGAAGGGAACGGCAAACCACTTCAGTATTCTTGCCTTGAGAACCCCATGAACAGTATGAAAAGACAAAATGATAGGATACTGAAAGAGAAACTCCCCAGGTCAGTAGGGGCCCAATATGCTACTGGAGACCAGTGGAGAAATAACTCCAGAAAGAATGAAGGGATGGAACCAAAGCAGAAAGAATACCCAGCTGTAGATGTGTCTGGTGATAGAAGCAAGGTCTGATGCTGTACAGAGCAATATTGCATAGGAACCTGGAATGTCAGGTCCATGAATCAAGGCAAATTGGAAGTGGTCAAACAAGAGATGGCAAGAGTAAATGTCGACATTCTAGGAATTAGCGAACTAAAATGGACTGGAATGGGTGAATTTAACTCAGAGGACCATTATATCTACTACTGTGGGCAGGAATCCCTCAGAAGAAATGGAGTGGCCATCATGGTCAACAAAAGAGTCCGAAATGCAGTACTTGGATGCAATCTCAAAAATGACAGAATGATCTCTGTTCGTTTCCAAGGCAAACCATTCAGTGTCACAATAATCCAAGTCTATGCCCCAACCAGTAACGCTGAAGAAGCTGAAGTTGAACGGTTCTATGAAGACCTACAAGACCTTTCAGAACTAACACCCAAAAAAGATGTCCTTTTCATTATAGGGGACTGGAATGCAAAAGTAGGAAGTCAAGAAACACCTGGAGTAACAGGCAAATTTGGCCTTGGAATACGAAATGAAGCAGGGCAAAGACTAACAGAGTTTTGCCAAGAAAATGCACTGGTCATAGCAAATACCCTCTTCCAACAACACAAGATAAGACTCTATACATGGACATCACCAGATGGTCAACACCAAAATCAGATCGATTATATTCTTTACAGCCAAAAATGGAGACGTTCTATACAATCAGAAGACCAGGAGCTGACTGTGGCTCGGACCATGAACTCCTTATTGCTAAATTCAGACTTAAATTGAAGAAAGTAGGGAAAACCACTAGACCATTCAGGTATGACCTAAATCAAATTCCTTATGATTATACAGTGGAAGTGAGAAATAGATTTAAGGGCCTAGATCTGATAGATAGAGTGCCTGATGAACTATGGAATGAGGTTCGTGACATTGTACAGGAGACAGGGATCAAGACCATCCCCATGGAAAAGAAATGCAAAAAAGCAAAATGGCTGTCTGGGGAGGCCTTGCAAATAGCTGTAAAAAGACGAGAAGCGAAAAGCAAAGGAGAAAAGGAAAGATATAAACATCTGAATGCAGAGTTCCAAAGAATAGCAAGAAGAGATAAGAAAGCCTTCTTCAGTGATCAATGCAAAGAAACAGAGGAAAACAACAGAATGGGAAAGACTAGGAATCTCTTCAAGAAAATCAGAGATACCAAAGGAACATTTCATGCAAAGATGGGCTCGATAAAGGACAGAAATGGTATGGACCTAACAGAAGCAGAAGATATTAAGAAGAGGTGGCAAGAATATACAGAAGAATTGTACAAAAAAGAGCTTCACGACCCAGATAACCATGATGGTGTGATCACTGACCTAGAGCCAGACATCCTGGAATGTGAAGTCAAGTGGGCCTTAGAAAGCATCACTACGAACAAAGCTGGTGGAGGTGATGGAATTCCAGTGGAGCTATTCCAAATCCTGAATGATGATGCTGTGAAAGTGCTGCACTCAATATGCCAGCAAATCTGGAAAACTCAGCAATGGCCACAAGATTGGAAAAGGTCAGTTTTCATCCAATCCCAAAGAAAGGCAATGCCAAAGAGTGCTCAAACTACCGCACAATTGCACTCATCTCACACGCTAGTAAAGTAATGCTCAAAATTCTCCAAGCCAGACTTCAGCAATATGTGAACCGTGAACTTCCTGATGCTCAAGCTGGATTTAGAAAAGGCAGAGGAACCAGAGATCAAATTGCCAATATCCGCTGGATCATCGAAAAAGCAAGAGAGTTCCAGAAAAACATCTATTTCTGCTTTACTGACTATGGCAAAGCCTTTGACTGTGTAGATCACAATAAACTGTGGAAAATTCTGAGAGAGATGGGAATACCAGACCACCTGATCTGCCTCTTGAGAAATCTGTATGCAGGTCAGGAAGCAACAGTTAGAACTGGTCATGGAACAACAGACTGGTTCCAAATAGGAAAAGGAGTACGTCAAGCCTGTATATTGTCACCATGTTTATTTAACTTATATGCAGAGTACATCATGAGAAATGCTGGACTGGAAGAAACACAAGCTGGAATCAAGATTGCGGGGAGAAATATCAATAACCTCAGATATGCAGATGACACCACCCTTATGGCAGAAAGTGAAGAGGAACTCAAAAGCCTCTTGATGAAAGTGAAAGTGGAGAGTGAAAAGGTTTGCTTAAAGCTCAACATTCAGAAAACAAAGATCATGGCATCTGGTCCCATCACTACATGGGAGATAGATGGAGAAACAGTGGAAACAGTGTCAGACTTTGTTTTTCTGGGCTCCAAAATCACTGCAGATGGTGACTGCAGCCATGAAATTAAAAGACGCTTACTCCTTGGAAGGAAAGTTATGACCAACCTAGATAGCATATTCAAAAGCAGAGACATTACTTTACCAACAAAGGTTCGCCTAGTCAAGGCTATGGTCTTTCCTGTAGTCATGTATGGATGTGAGAGCTGGACTGTGAAGAAGGCTGAGCGCCAAAGAATTGATGCTTTTGAACTGTGGTGTTGGAGAAGACTCTTGAGAGTCCCTTGGACTGCAAGGAGATCCAACCGGTCCATTCTGAAGGAGATCAGCCCTGGGATTTCTTTGGAAGGAATGATGCTAAAGCTGAAACTCCAGTATTTTGGCCACCTCATGCGAAGAGTTGACTCATTGGAGAAGACTCTGATGCTGGGAGGGATTGAGGGCAGGAGGAGAAGGGGACGGCAGAGGATGAGATGGCTGGATGGCATCACTGACTTGATGAATGTGAGTCTGAGTGACCTCCGAGAGCTGGTGATGGATAGCGAGGCCTGGCGTGCTGCAGTTCACGGGGTCGCGAAGAGTCGGACACAACTGGGCAACTGATCTGATCTGATCTGATCTGACATTCCATTTAAAGTTATTGATGAAGGAGATGTGGTACATATGTATGATGGAATATTAATCAGCCACTAAAAAGAATGAAATAATGCCATTTGCAGGGACATGGATGAACCTAAAGATTATTGTACTAAGAGATGTAAGGCAGACAAACAGAAGTATATATGATACTGCTTCTATGCATAATACACATGTATACCTGTGGCGTACTCCTTTTCCTATTTGGAACCAGTCTGTTGTTCCATGACCAGTTCTAACTGTTGCTTCCTGACCTGCATACAGATTTCTTAAGAGGCAGATCAGGTGTCTGGTATTCCCATCTCTTTCAGAATTTTCCATAGTTTATTGTGATCTACACAGTCAAAGGCTTTGGCATAGTCAATAAAGCAGAAATAGATGTTTTTCTGGAACTCTCTTGATTTTTCCATGATCCAGCGGATATTGGCAATTTGATCTCTGGTTCCTCTGCCTTTTCTAAAACCAGCTTGAACATGGGAAATAGATGGGGAAACAGTGGAAACAGTGTCAGACTGTTTTTCTGGGCTCCAAAATCACTGCAGATGATGACTGCAGCCATGAAATTAAAAGACGCTTACTCCTTGGAAGGAAAGTTATGACCAACCTAGATAGCATATTCAGAAGCAGAGACATTACTTTACCAACAAAGGTTCGCCTAGTCAAGGCTATGGTCTTTCCTGTGGTCATGTATGGATGTGAGAGCTGGACTGTGAAGAAGGCTGAGTGCCGAAGAATTGATGCTTTTGAACTGTGGTGTTGGAGAAGACTCTTGAGAGTCCCTTGGACTGCAAGAAGATCCAACCAGTCCATTCTGAAGGAGATAAATCCTGGAATTTCTTTAGAAGGAATGATGCTAAAGCTGAAACTCCAGTATTTTGGCCACCTCATGCGAAGAGTTGACTCATTGGAGAAGACTCTGATGCTGGGAGGGATTGAGGGCAGGAGGAGAAGGGGACGACAGAGGATGAGATGGCTGGATGGCATCACTGACTTGATGGGTGTGAGTCTGAGTGACCTCCAGGAGCTGGTGATGGACAGGGAGGCCTGGTGTGCTGCAATTCATGGGGTCGCAAAGAGTCGGACACGACTGAGCGACTCATCTGATCTGATACCTGTGGCAGATTCATTTTGATATATGGCAAAACCAATACAATATTTAAAGTTAAAGTTAAATAAAATTTAAAAAAAGAAAAATTGTAAAACTAAAAAAAAAATAGTAATAATAAAATAAAATAAATAAAAATTACACAAATTAACTTATTTATGAAACAGAAACAGAGTCACAGATGTAGAGAATGAATTTATGGTCACCAGAGGGGGAAGGGTTTTGGGAAGGGATACATTAGAGGTTTGGAATTGACAGGAAAAAACTGCTCTATTTAAAATGGATAACCAACAAGGGCCTCTTGTACAACACAGGGAACTCTGCTCAGCACTCTGTAATAAACTAAATGGGAAAAGAATTTTAAAAAGAATTGTTGTTGTTGCTCAATCACTCAGTCGTGTCTGACTCCTTGCGACCCCATGGACTGCAGCACACCAGGCTTCCCTGTCCTTCAGCATATCCCGAAGCTTGATCAAACTCATGTCCATCAAGTCGGTGATGCCATCCATCCATCTAGTTCTCTGTCATCCCCTTCTCCTCCTGCCTTCAATCTTTCCCAGCATCGGGGTCTTTTCTAATGAGTCAGGTCTTCACATCAGGCGGCCAAAGTAGTGGAGCCTCAGCTTCAGCATCACTCCTTCCAGTGAATATTCAGAACTAATTTCCTTTAGGATGGACTGGATGGATCTCCTTGCAGTCCTAGGCTCAAGACCCTTCTCCAGTACCACAGTTCAAAGCTTCAGTTCTTCCGCACTCAGCTTTCTTTATGGTCCACCTCTCACATCCATACATGACTACTGGAAAAAACCATAGTTTTGACTATATGGACCTTTGTTGGCAAAGTAAAATCAGATACACGTGTACGTATAAGTGAACCACTTTTCTGTACACCTGAAATGAACATAACATTGTTAATCAACTATATTCCAATAAAAAATTTAAATTTAAAAAATGAAGTTATTACAAAATAATGGCTATATTTCCCTCTGCTGAACAACATATCTTTATTGGTTCTTTTTTAAATGTGTTATTGCAAGATATTTGCCTTACAGGATTGTGTTAGTTTCTGCCATACGTCAGCATGAGTCAGCACAGGTACACACACGTCCCCTCCCTCTATGCATAGTGGTTTGTACATCTTAACCCCCCACCCATTAGCTCCTTCCCCCACCACCACTGGTAAACGCTGGCTTGTTCTCTCACAGCTTCTAATTTCTGACCTCGACTTTGGTCTTTGCTCCTCAGGCCTTGCGAAGCCTTGTCTAACGTCCGCATCCAAGTTCCAAGGTTGAGCAAACCCCTTCAAATTAGATAAGTCCAGTTTGATGTAACTTTGAATAAACAAACAACAAGAAAAAGAAGACAGAAAATGAGAAGGTCCCTGAATTTACCAAAAGGCACAGGAATGTGACTTCCTCTCCCCAAGTTTACAGGGAGAGATAGAACTGAATTAAAACCTGGCTGCTTGAGCAACTGACATTCTGCTGGAAATGCAAGCTTGGAAAGGAGCCGGAGCCCAGCGGCTGTCACTGCAGTGAACACAGAACCACCCAAGGGCTTGTTAACACACCCAGAGCTCAAACTTGGCAGATCTGCGTGGGGCCTGACGGCGTTCCTCGTATTCCGGCTGATGCCGATGCTGCTGGCCGAGGGGTCCCCCCTGCAGGAACGGCTGTTGTGATGCCTTTAGCCTGGCCGCAGGGCAACGACACAGCTCCACTCAACTCCCGTGCTGCCATGGGGGAGCAGAAGCACGCACGCAGGAGTGGCTGATGTAGTCATGATGTAACAGGGAAGAGCCAGTTTTGACTCTTCCCTGCTAGATCTGTGCCTTTGGCTGCTTTTGTTATTATAATCACACAGAATGGTTTGCTTCAGAGCACCCTGCCCCTCTGCTGACTGTTGTGTCCTTGTTCAGAAGTCTGTCCTCCTGTGGATGGCAGGAAGGAAGACACTAATGCACTCCCCTGCCTGAGGCTCGCCATTCTAGGAGGCACTTGCAGGACTGAATGGCTTTTCTCTGTGTCTCCTCACCTCCCGGATCTCTGATCCATGAGAGCCTGGCATCCGGGTCCCAGACGGTCATTCTGAGAGGTTAGTCTGCCATCTTCTTGGTCAGCCAGCTTTCAGAACGAAGCTGAATTCCTTGCCTCAACACCTCGTTCATCCCTCAGATTCACTGGCCTTGCCTGTGGCGAGCAGAGCAAGCTTGGACTCGCTAACAGGGAGGAGCTCAGGGCTTCTCAGATGTTTGCTGATCCCATTTTCGTCCACTCAAAACTGAAGATCCCTGAAATCTTGGGGTCTAAGACACTGGATAGCTTAATTCTCTCTCTTACATTCAGGGCTTAAGTTCTTAGCTGTGGTTTCCTTCCAAATGATTTCAGCTAGTAATGGGCAGAATTACATCCTCCAAGTCACTCTTGAAGGCCTTGTGGTATTTAAAGTATCTTTTGTTTCCAACATCCTGGAATACTTAAGTAACCCTTTTCCAGATCGAATAATGTCCCCTGTGTTTTGGTTTATTTACAGTTTTTCTGAGGCTGCAGGAGAGCCAAGCCTTATTCTTGGCACGCGGCTGGGCTGTTTTCACCCTCTGCTACCTGGAGGTTAATCGAAAGAAACAACCTGGAAAAGATAAAATCGCCGAGCAGGAGGCAGAAAAGTGACGCCCTCAGGCCCAGCCTGTCACCACCTTGCTGAACTCAAACAGCAAATCCCGAGACTGAGGAAGGCCCGGGGTGTCTGGGTGATTCACTGCCCCTACAGATCTGGGTTTTCTTCCTGGGGGATAGATTGCACCACTTTTGCTGTTGTTATTGGGAAATCATTTGAAATTAGAGAAAACGTTTAAAAATTGAACCAGAAGACTTGTGTGCCCTTTCCTCAGAACCAAATTTTATTTCAACTTTTCCCCATCTGCTTTTGCGTGTGTTCTCTCTCTAAATATGCATGTACATATTAATATAATATTCTCTGAACCATCTGAGACTAGCTTCTTACCCCTAATAATGGGCGTGCTTTTCCGTAACTGTAGTACAATCATCCGGAGAAGGCAGTGGCACCCCATTCCAGTACTCTTGCCTGGAAAATCTCACGGACGGAGGAGCCTGGTGGGCTGCAGGCCATGGGGTCGCTAAGAGTCAGACATGACTGAGCAACTTCACTTTCTCTTTTCACTTTCATGCATTGGAGAAGGAAATGGCAACCCACTCCAGTGTTCTTGCCTGGAGAATCCCAGGGACGGGGAGCCTGGTGGGCTGCCGTCTATGGGGTCACACGGAGTCGGAAACGACTGAAGTGACTTAGCATAGCAGTACAATCATCAACTGCGGTGAATTTAATGTTGATCAATTGCTTCATCTAGCCCACTATCTGTATTTCAATTTTGACAATTAATCCAATACAGTAAGTCCCCTACATACTAATGAGTTTCATTCTGATAGTACTTTTGTTTGTAAGTCCAATAAACTTGGCCTAGGTACAAAATAACACAAGGCCATATAGTATTGTACTGTAATAGGTTTATAATATTTTTCACATAAATAATACATTAAAACAAACACAAAAAACAAAGCAAACATTTTAATCTTACATACAGTGCCTTGAGAAGTACAGTAGTGCGGTCCAGCAGCTGGCACACGGGGGCGCACTCGCATCTTTGAAAGTTTGCAACTTGAAGATCATATGCAGGGGCCTTACTGTAATGTCCTCTATGGCATTTCCCCCTCCAGTGAAGGAGTCAGTTCTAGGACCGTTTCCTGCATCCGGTTATCCCATCTTCCAATCCCCTTTCACCTGAGACAGTTCAGAATCCTACCCGTCTTGCTTGAATGGGCTGTTTGCCAATGATTGCTCACATAGAGCTGGGCCGTTCCCCTTGAGAGGGACACTGAATATCATGCATCACACCCAGAGCACGGGGTGTGGTCTGCCCTCGACGCCGAGGCAGGGTTTGCTCAGCCAGTGATTGTGTGGTCCAATTTCTCACTCCGTAGTTACTAGCTTTTCCCTGATTTTGAACAAGGTAACTGAGAAGGCACATTAAGACATGCCAACATGCTGCTCGTCATCCAAATCCATCCCTGCCCCTGAGATCTGAGCATCACTCTGTGCAGTGACGGCCGCCGAGCGAAGACCTCTCAGTCCAGCTCTCCCTCTACTTTATCAGCTGAACGATCACGCCACAGTAGCTGAGAGCTCATCCTTCCCCTCTACTTATTTTATGTATCGATTTATTGTTGGGTGTTTCCCTGGTAGCTCAGTGGTAAAGAATCTACCTGCCAAGAAGGAGACATAGGTTTGATTCCTGGGTTGGGAAGATCCCCCTGGAGAAGGACATAGCCCTGTAGTATTCTTGCCTGGAGAATTCCATGGACAGAGGAGCGTGGCATGCTTCAGTCCATGGGGTTTCAAAGAGTCAGACAAGGCTTAGAAACTAAACAACAACTATTATTGTTGACATGGACACAAGGAGTTTTGCAAAAACTCATCACCATCCTCGATGATGTTAGAGTGAAAACTGACCCAGACGTTTCTGCTGAGACCGCCTTCCTAAGGCATCTGCTCTGTGTCCTTGTACCAAAGACCCGTCTCATTTTTTCACCATTTTTCTTGTTTTCTGACATAATAATATGTCCCAAGTTCATCTTCTGCTTTCTCTGCCCCGAGCCTGGGATCCTCCACTTTTATACCTAAAACAAGGAAGTTGACTTCTGTTGGGTTTATTTCCATGCTATGAAGAGAGTGCTCTTTAATGAGTGCTTAGAGTCTAGAATTGAAATCTCTTAGTTAAATAGAACTCCTTTGGTGGCAAGAAACAGAAAACTTGAATGAGCATAAGCAAAACATCAACTAATTGATCAATGAAATCCAAGCAAGAGTCAAACAGTCAACCTCTGACAGTGGAGTGGTGGTTCTGAACCCCAGAGGGCATTGATCCCCAGATATAAACGCTGCTCTGCTTCCTCAGTTTCAGGACCTCATCCTTGCTTCTCTCACTGGGCCACTGGGAGCCCAGGCTGCTCCTCCGAAGGGCAGGAAATCTGGCACCCAGAGTGCCCTTGGCTCCTGTGGTTCAGCCTCCAGCCTGGGGAATTCCTGCTCAGAAACCCTCAGGAAAGACTCAGCATTTCCTAGATGACCAGGTTTCCACCCCTGGGCAACCTAGAGAGCCATGCAGATGCACTCGGAAAAGAACAGGGCAGCTTCTGAGCTGACAGACTGGGGAGGCAAAGGAGGGGGTCCAGGGAGCATTAAGCAGATTCTCCCGCACACATCTGCTCAGACACAAGAGTGTTTGGCTAATCGCCTGTTCACTGTGCTCAGGTGCTGCAAATGAGTTGTTCTTTTCTTCTAAGGGACCCTGGAATGTAAAGTGTCCAACAACCACAAAACCGTGCCACAGCCCCAGCCAAGATTGATGGGGGGCAGCTGTGAAGTGCGTAGAGACGCAGCCAGCACGGCCCTTGCATCAGGCTCACCTGTCTGCACTGTGGCAATAAAAGAAACAATAGGGGGACTTCCCTGTTGTCCAGCGGCTGAGACTCTGCCCTCCCAGTGCAGGGGGCCTGGGGTCAGTCCCTGGTTGGGGAACTAGATTCCACGTGCCACAGCTAAATATCCCACATGCCAAAATTAAAAATATAAAATAAAAACAAGAGTGCCACAAGTAAAACCAGGTGGGGCCAAATAAATAAGTATTTTTTAAAAGTAGGAAAAAGGCTGCTTGAAAGGAAGGGGGCTTGGAGACAGATCCCATTCTCTGTTACCTTGGGCAACTGGTTGACCCTGTGAATCCTAGGCTAGCTTGAAAGTCAGCTTCTGCTCTGACAACCCACGCCTATGTGGTCTGTGTTCAAGTAGAGACGTTATTTGACAGCTCTGGCCTTGCCTCCACACCAACCTCGGCCAACCATGACTGTTGGTGACCACAGATGGACAGAGAGTCCAGTCCTGGACTAGCCCCTTCCCCCTCCCTATTACCTAATCCCCAACTCCCTTCTGGCACGCCCTGGACATTCTTTGGGTTTGGACCCAATCTCCAGGTCCTGTTTCACCCATCAAATTCCATATTAGATGTGTCTAGTGCCATCACAAGTTGTGGCCAGACAGAGGCCAGCATGCCAGGCTCCTCTGCCCCGAAGTTGGCATCATCCCATCATCCCAAGAATAGCTTCCTGCACTCAGCCAAGCTTGAGTCCTCAGACCTCATCATCACTGGTTACCATGGCTACAAGGCAGCCACTCCTGTCACCTATAAGGGTCTTTTCAATGAGTCCAGGGCCCCCACCAGGGTTACAGAACCTTCAGGAAGACATTTGGAAGTGGGTGCTGGGTTACAGGGCTAGGTGACTAGTGTTTGGGCTTGATTGGGAATGCGTCATGTTTCTAGGATGGTGAGCATGCCTGGAAAATGGATATGAGCCTAAACTATGGGCTCCACCAAAAGGGGTGGGATTAGTGGTTCCGGGGCCCTGCCAGAAGCCCAGCTGTATAGACAAGCCACGGTGACCTACTCTCCCAAACTATGAGCCGGCTCTCTCCAGCTGCAACGGGGGAGTGCTAGCCTGAGAGTGTGGAGCTGGCCTAAGTGCAGGGGAGAGGGATGTGAGTGCTTGTGGGTGTGGGAGGGGAGAGGGGAAGGACTCCGTGGAAGAGAAAGAGGAAAAATCACAGGGAGAGGCCGAGTGAGCAGATGTGAGTGGTCCTGCACTTGGGGAGGAAAGAAGACACGAGATAAAAAGAAGCCAGTGCCCTTGTCGGGTGGGGGACAAAAATCAGCAGAGGAAGGGATGGATCGCTTCTGTCCAGAAGAAGTGAGTCATGTTTCTGTCTCAGAAGAAGAGCCTAATAAAAAGAAATGGTTGGGAAAATCAGTGAGTTTTAAAATACTTGGTTATTTTCAAGAAGGGATTAATGAGATGCCAAGTTCCTCATCTCGACAAGGTTTTCTCTGGGATAAGTGTGCTCACATCTCTCCACCACGTGACGGCTTGAGACTCAACGATGTGGCATCCCATGGGGATTCCTTCCATCCCCTTAGCTGAGGTCTGCCAAGCACCTACTATGTGCTACTCTCTGTAGCAAATGCAAGGGCATCCGGAGACGGAGGCTTCACAGCTCAGCCCTGAGGAGGAGCAGAGATGCGGAACAGTGAGCACAGAGAACGGGCCACAGGCTGCATGCTGCACACGGGTGAGAGCAGGCTGGGTCTGGGCCCTCGGGCGTCGCCAGGGTGAGGACGTCCAGGCGCTGTTTGCTGTGTGCTCCGTCGTCAGTCGTGTCTGACTCTTTATGACTCCGTGGACTGTAGCCTGTCATGCTCCTCTGTCCATGGGATTCTCCAGGCAAGAATATTGGAGTGGGTTGTCATTTCATTCTCCAGGGGATCTTCCCGACCGAGGCATGGAACCCGCATTCTCTTGCATCTCCTGCATCGGAAGGCAGGTTCTTTAACCCGTTGCCACCTGGGCAGCCTGAGGATGCCCAGGACAGACGCAGCTACATCTCCCTGGGACCCTGGAGACCATGTGGGACCACAGCATCACGGCAGCAGGTACGTGATGGTGGCGCGTGGGACTGGAGGACTGGCCAGGATCCTCAGGCTGACCCCTGAGCAGATGCTGACAGACATCAGGGTGTGTGCACAGTGGACACAGACATGATGAATGCTCTTCTCCCCTCTTGGATACCCATCTCACCCCCTCCGCCTCTTCATTCCTTCATTTCTCAGCCATCAGCTCAAACACACCCCTCCCAGGCAGGCACCTGCCCTCAACCAGCTCACCCCAGGCTTCTCCAAAGTCCCAAGGTTTTAAATAAAATCTCTCAAAGTAACATGAATTCTTTTTTGACACTCAAGTGAATAAACTCTTATTTTATGTTTCTGTCATAGCAAACTGAGTCCTGATGAAAATTTCCTCACCTTTAAAAATGGCAGGGCCATCTGAGTTCATTCAAAAGCGAGTAATTTACATTCCTGCCACCAGTTGAAATGAACCCACATGTTCGGCAAGAAAGAATATACTGTGTTTTAACCGAGGAAACCAGAATTGAAAGAGACACGTATACTCCAATGTTCATTGCAACACTGTTTACAAAAGCCAGGACGTGGAAGCAACCTAGATGTCCATCGGCAGACAAATGGATAAGAAAGCTGTGGTACATATACACAATGGAATATTACTCAGCTCTTAAAAAAATGCATTTGAATCAGTTCTAATGAGGTAGATGAAACTGGAGCCCATTATACAGAGTGAAATAAGTCAGAAAGAAAAACACTAATACAGTATATTAACACATATACACGGAATTTAGAAAGATGGTAATGATGACCCTATATGTGAGACAGCAAAAGAGACACAGATGTAAAGTCTGTTCTTTAACAGATTTTTGGACTCTATGGGAGAAGGCAAGGGTGGGATGATTTGAGAGAATAGCACTGAAACATGTATATTACCATAAGTGAAGCCGATCACCAGTCCAGGTTCGATGCATGAGACAGGGTGCTTGGGGCTGGTGCACTGGGATGACCCTGAGGGATGGGATGGGGAGGGAGGTCGGGGGGTGGGGGTTCAGGGATGGGGGACACATGTACACCCGTGGCTGATTCATGTCAATGTATGGCAAAAACCACCACAGTATTGTAAAGCAATTAGCCTCCAATTAAATCAATAAATTAATTTTTAAAAAAACACTGTGTTTCCTTATGCCTACCAGTTTGTTAGCAATAAATAACATTTTCCAAAGAAAGAATTTCAAAGCAATAACAAGTCTGTATACTAGAAGAATGCTAGATGTAGGTGTCTGAGGTTCATCTTGTGAGAACCCATGTTAAGCGGAGGTGGGTGGTATGAGGCAATGAGGGGGGCACTTTGACGCGGGGCATAGGTGCCCCGTCCTTCCTACAGAGTGGTGGGGAAGGGCTTCTGCCCAGTGACCGTCCAGTGAAGTCCCAAATACAACGGGGCAGGAGTCCCACCAGCGGGGCTGATGTGACGGGTGATCACACCACTGAGAAAGACGCCGAGAGCGTGTGTCCCGGGAACCCGCCCCAGAGAAGCCTGTCCAGCACCTGAGCCTCCCGTCCCGCCGTGCTCCTGTCCCCTTGTCACTTTGGTGCCGACTCACACATCTGCTTCCATGAGACGCTTGGCCGAGTTTCTGCTCCGCACCTGTTCCGAGGCAGGGACGCAGGCACTTAGGCCCCTCAGGCTGCAGGGGACCGTCGTCCGGGCAAGAGGCCGGGGCTTAGTCGGCCGTGCCTCCTGGCTTCCAGATTCATCAAATTTGAAATAAAATAGAAACCAGTCACCTCTGCTGTCAGTTTTCAGTTTCTTAGTAAAGGGAATGGTTTTCCTGGTTAAATATGACAAATCAGAAAAACCTAAGCATTTTTCACGAACCCAAAGGGGGAAAACCCAGAGAGCTAGGCTAAGAGCTCTCTGACCCTGAGATGGCAGGAGCTGATGGCAACCCCAGTTGGAAATAAGATGATTTCAGTCTAAGTGAATTCTCCCAAGCAGGAAGAACCGGTTTGGGAAGAGACTTGCAAGCCTTCTGCAGACTGCCGAGATGTATTTGAGTGGCTTCCACTGGTTTTGCTGCATGATAATGGGCCTTGGGGGTTTCCTGGTGGCTCAGTGGTAAAGAATCCACCTGCAATGCAGGAGACCCAGGTTCAATCCCTGGGTTGGAAAGATCCCCTGGAGAAAGAAATGGCAACCTACTCCAGCATTTTTGCCTGGAGAATCCCATGGACAGAAGAGCCTGGCAGGCTACGCTCCATGGGGTTGAAAAGAGTCAGAGACGACTGAGAGACTATACACACACACACACACACACACACACACACAAAGTGCGTGTGAACTTTTACGAAACAAAAAGGCAGACTTGAAGAAACAAGACTGCTTGTCCAAAGTGAGGTCAAATCTGAAACTGGATTCCGTTCAATTGGCACTGTTAATTTAAAAGACCCACTGGACTTGGGGGCTGGAATGGCAAGGGCTCCTCTCTCTCCATCCCCTTCTCTCCCACACCATAGTTCAGGGTCCTAAGAGAAAGCCAAATTCAATAGGGACAGACATTTAAGAGGAAAAACCAATTTTATTTAAAACTTCATTTTATTAAACTCCAGGAATTTGTCTCTAGGTTTAAAGAGAGTTGATCCGATGACTCAAAGTTCTCGCGTTGACCTCCTCGGAGGGTTGGGGAGGCCTCCCAGGCCTGCAGAGGGTGCAGCTGACAAAACAGACAGCTGCTAAGTCCACATCAATGGGCACTCTCAGTCGATGCAGATGGCTTAGAAATCGCCCCTTGGCATGGAATTCTCTGGCGCAGGAAAACAGAGAGGAGAGACCTCAGGCTCACCCGCGAAGCCAGGCAGCACGTCCTGCCTTTCCATCACCTCCACCTGTGACTGCTTCTAAATTTGAGAAAGTTGTCCAGCTGCCCAGGTGCTCAGATCTCTCGCCACACCTTCCTGCCGTGTCAGCTCTGCAGGTGGTCGACAGTAGCGGATATCACAGTGGACATGGACAGATCACACACATGGACACGATGTCGCACGTGGACACATAGATCACCAGCAGAGTACAGCCTCAGCAAGAGGTGAAGCCATGCACAGAAAGGCAGCTCCCAGATGCTTGAGAGTCCCTCGGATTGCAAGGAGATCAAACCAGTCAATCCTAAACGAAATCAACCCTAAATATCCATTGGAAGGACTGAGGCTGAAGCTGAAGCTCCAATACTTTGGCCACCTGATGTGAAGAGCTAACTCATTGGGAAAGACCCTGATGATGTGAAAGACTGAGGGCAGGAGGATGAGATGGCTGGATAACATCAGCAGCTCAAGGGACATGAGTCTGAGCAAACTCCAGGAGATAGTGCAGGACAGGGCAGCCTGGCATGCTGCAGTCCGTGGGGTCGCGGAGTCAGTCCCAAGCATAAGCTTCGGTGGGAAGCTTTGTCTGGCAGCTGTGTGTTTGTGATCACCAGGAGAAACACACTCCTCCCAGCAGCACCAAGAGCTGCTGAGTGTCTGTGGAGAGATGAAGTGCAGATGTCGACTGTTGTACGATGAATTCAATTATTGGAATTTTTGTCAACCTTCATCCCACAAACCATCCTCAAAGAGCACTCTTTTCAACCCAGAAAATGCTGAGTGATGCCTGGGTTAGAGGTGTAGTTGAGACCATTTGCCTCTGTGCAGTGGGGAAAAGAAAATGTCTTTCTCCCTAAAATGACCCCGTAAGAGTGACTAGAGGTCATTTTCTTAGAAAGTTTAGTGTGAAACAAGACAAAATCTATTTGCTCAACACACACACACACACACACACACACACACACACACACACACACGTATATGCATCCCATGCAAACGTCTGTGTCTTTTAATTACCATAAGTAATTAGGAGAGTAGATTTTACTCCCAAGAGGTTGGTTGAGATATATGTTTGTGATGAGCATTTTCCCCTCTATGGAGCTAGAAATATCACTGTAAATGTGGTCATTAACAATGTCTCTATCTCCAGCTCAGGAAGTGTTGACACAGATGTTTGGCTAATCATTGATAGCAAATAGCTATTCCCATAAAGGCGAAGATTAGTCGGAATTGGCATGCATTTTGTTCTTCTGTGAGCCTCATTTGATTATAGATGATGTTTTGTTAGAGTGTATCCATGCAACCTCATAGTGATGTAAAACCCAAGAAAACAGGCACTCTGTGCCAAAACCAAATTAAATACGCGCTCGAAAAATGCAAGCTTGATTCGAGTTCAGGTACCACGAAGCTTGCCTTCATGTCTATTGTTGCTAAATCCTTCAGGGAAACTATAAAAAGCAACCCTGACATTAATATCAATTTAAAGTTGGTGTCACTGCCAACGTTTCCTCCCCACAAAGCCCAGCTGCCGTATCGTCTCCAGCCCAACACGGAGAGGCAGCAGAGCCACTCCCACAGGGCTGGGAAAGCTGCCCACAGACTGGGCAAGGAGAATCCCTCTGCTCTGCACAAGCCCGCTCACTGCCCTGGTTTCCCTGTGGGCAGCACGGATGCTTCTGGGAGCTGGGTACAGAGCCCATTCTCTGGGAGAGCACCTTCAGCATCTCTGAGCTGTCATGCCCCCACTGCCCTGGTTTCCCTGTGGGCAGCACAGATGCTTCTGGGAGCTGGGTACAGAGCCCGTTCTCTGGGAGAGCACCTTCAGCGTCTCTGAGCTGTCATGCCCCATCCTCTTTCTTCAGAGCTTCCACGAAGCACCCACATTCAGATGGCTCCCACCCGCTTGCCACCCCACTCACATGTGTGCTGGGCTGTTTCCGTCTTGTCCAACTCTTTGCTACTCCATGGACTACAGCTCACCAGGCTTCCCTGTCCTTCACTATCTCCCAGAGCTTGCTCAGACTCGTGTCCATACAATCGGTGATGCCATCCAACCATCTCATCCTCTGTCGCCCGCTTCTCCACTCTACCAAACACAGCTTAGCCTAGCCTACCTTAAACGTGAGCAGATCACGTACATTAAAAGATGGTTGTGAAAAATCATCTAACACAAAGGCTATTTTATAATAAAGTGTGGACTGTCTCAGGTAATTATTGAGTACTGGGCTGGAAGTTATCTGGGCACAGGATGGTTGTCCATGTATCGATTGTTGACCGTCATGATTTTGGGGCCAACTGGCAGCTATGACTCGCAGCTGCTGACCAGCATCACAAGAGAGTACTGCGATATAGATCACCAGCCAGGGAAGAGATCCAAGTTCCAAGTATGGTTCCTACTGAACATAGAGACATTTTGTGGCATCATACAGTCAAAAAATCATAGGTCAAACCATCCATCGTAAGTCAGGAACCATCTGAATACGTCAGTCTCACCAAAAATCAAAAGCATCTTGCTCTTTCCCTTTAAGGAAGTGGGGAGAGGACGAGAGGCAGCAAACACAGAAGTCAGATCTTTGCATGCCCTCCTGGGGTCCTCTGATGTTTACATTTGCTTCTAGGACACTCGGTAGTGTTAGCCCCTCGTCTCCACACTCAGTCTTACCTGACAGTCCTGCTCATTCTTGAAAACTCGGCCCAGAGGCAGCATAGGCAGGACCTCTGCAACCTTTGTGTCCTCAGGATTTGGGCACAGCTCAAGTCCTCAGCACCTGTGCCAACATCTCTCAGGGATAATTAGATGGCATCCACTCATCTGTCCTTCCCTGGTAGACTCTGAACTTCTTGAAGAGGAATTCTCTTCCTCCTCTTACAAGGACACTAATCCCATCACAGGGGGCCCCACCCTTATGACCTCATCTCTACATAATCACCTCAAAATATCATCCCAGTGGGTTAGGACTTCAACATGTGAATGGCAGGAGCAGGGTGTGCAGGGAGGAGCAAAACCGTTTAGTCCACAATAGGCAACCACTAGCCACATGTGACTTCAGAGTGTCTGAAATGTACAGAGTGTGGTGGAGGAACTGAATATTTAACTCTGTGTGTGTGTGTGTGTGTGTGTGTGTGTGTGTGTGTGGAGAAGGAAATGGCAACCCACTCCAGTGTTCTTCCAGGAGAATCCCAGGGATGGGGGAGCCTGGTGGGCTGCCATCTGTGAGGTTGCACAGAGTCGGACACAACTGAAGCGACTTAGCAGGAGTGTGTGTGTGTGTGTGTGTGTGTGTGTTAGTCGCTCAGTCCTGTCCTACTCTGTGTGACCCCATGGACTGTCGCCCGCCAGGCTCCTCTGTCCATGGGATTCTCCAGACAAGAATACTGAAGTGGGTTGCCTTTTACTTCTCCAGGGAATCTTTCCAACCCAGGGATCAAACCCAGGTGTCCTCCTGCATTGCAGGCAGATTCTTTACCATCTGAGTCACCAGAGAAGCCCAAGAAGATGAGTGGAAATTGTATTTTACGTTAATTGATTTAAGTTTATGTTTCAATACCAAATGTGGCCAGTGGCTACCACACTGGAGAACATGGCTCCAAGATCTCTTGTGTGCACGGGGACTGGGGAATGAAAACCCGCCTGAGTTCAGGCTTGAATGGTTAAACTTCCTGACTCTATCAGGGAAGTGAAAAGGCTTCCCCGGTGGTGCTAACGGTAAAGACTCTACCTGTCAATGCAGAACGCACGGGTTTGGTCCTTGGGTCAGGGAGACCCCCTGGAGGAGGGCATGGTAACCCACTCCAGTGTTCTTGCCTGGGAAATCCCATGGGCAGAGGAGCCTGGTGGGATCTCAAAGAGTTGGACACGACTGAGCCAGCACAGACACACATATCAGGGAATTTACTTACCATTTTCTCATCAAACCTCTGCAGGACCACCTGTACCAGACTAGATGCCGCCTTCCCTGGGGGCTCCTTCAGGCTCCCCTGACACACACAGTCAGTGGTGGGAAGGAGCCTCCCTGGAGAGGAAACACTTGAACAGACACCTGCCTCCTCGGGGTGATCTGGAAGAAGTAGCTGCAGGTGGAGGGACGGGACCTGGAAACATCTGCAGGTGGGGTGGGACCCAGCCCAGCCTGTGAACAGAAAGGGAGACTGTACTCTCAGCAGGCAGGAGGAGGAAGACACAGGCATCCAAGCACGCAGGCCCACCCGCCATCGGAATATTTAAGTTTCCTTTCAAGCATCATGGGGAGCTGTCGCAGGGCTGTGAGCAGGGGCATAACATGACGTTATCTGGGTTTCAAGCTTTCTCCTTAGATACCTCTGAGGACACTAGGTCTCAGAGGGCAAGAAGGACAGCAGAGATGCTGGGGTTTGGGGGGCAGGGAGAAGAAGCAGCCTGGTCAGAAGAAGAGACAAAAGAGGGGGAGCCAAGAGGCCATCCTGTCATTGGCGCTGAGGACACAAAAGACCCATGAACCCCTCCTGGAAGGAGGTCTGCGGCGAGGGGAGCTGCCGGCCGAGAAAGGCGAGGTTCCAGCTGTGCTTGGGCTGCCTGGATGAGATGCCTCCGGGATACCCACGTGGGCAGCTGAAGGGTAAGGCAAGCAGGGAAGAGCCTGCAGTGACCGACTCCTGAGCCAGTACCCTCTCCTCTGAAATAACAAGTCTGTGGACAGGACAAGACACCGCATCAGAGGTGGTCCAGGAACGCTTCTGCTTTCTCCGTCAGTGAAGACTGGGCAAGTCCTACAGGCCACTCAGCACAGACCTCAACAGCCTGTTCTGCAGCTGGATCATTTCTTTAGCAGCAAGGGGATGGTTGAAACCCCTTAAACCACCCCCACACTCTGCTTCCCACATTTCAAACTGCTAGATAAAGTCGTTGAGAAATCCTGGAATGCCGCCCCCCCCCCCCACCCCAGGTTTCCCTAAACTGTATTTCTCACGGTGGACTCTCAGCAAAGAGATAATTTTAGATTCCCCCCATTAAGCAAGCCCAGCACCAGGGCGATTGTATAGGCTGATGTTTTCAATTCTACTTTTATTATCTTGCATTTCTCTTCCAGGCTTAGAATCCCTCTTTCTCATCACCCTGCAGTTCCTCCCTGCCTGTATTCCTTTCTGCTCCTCATAAGATGATCGTGAAACTGCTTCGGTCACCAATAAATGGCCTAAAGAATGAATGAGCTTGGCTTTCAACACTCCTAAACAGACAGTTGGGAGGTGGTGCAAAATCAAAACCAGGCAGCTCCATGACATTGGTGTGTCCTGCTTGAGCGCAAGAGCCCGACCCCAGTCTCCAGTCTCGTCGAACCAATGACATCAGAGCGGAGGGGCTGGCCAGGACGGGGAGCCCTGGAGCAGAGGACACCGTGAAGCCAGGCCTGTCTCATCTGCCCCACAGGAGCCCAGCTTGTCTCATGCAGAAGTGGGAAAAGGCAGCTTCCTCCAGCTGACGAGGAAGTTGACGGTTCCTGCGGAGAGGAGCTTGGTGTGGAGGCGAAGGGAGCAGGGACAGTGCTGTAGCATCCCTCCGGGGTCAGCACTCTCCACACAACACTGGCTGAAAGTGGGGAGCTCCTTCCAGCCGATCACCAACCCCACGGAGCCATGGACTAAAAGCTTTCACTTGCTAGATTTTGTAAAAACTTTAACAAGTGACTTTCACAAACTTGAGATCCAGAACTCAAAAGAGGAGATCAGGTTGTAGCCTGGGGAGAAAAGCAGGTTGGAGCATGGGATGCTTCTCAGGTTAGCAAGTCTCTGGTTGGGGGGTTGGGGTGGGTGCTTTCTTTTCAAGCATCACTGAGGGCAGACAAAACGTGGATTTCGTCAGCACCCCGTAAAGGACATCAGTGCCATGGCTGGTAATTATCTCATCAGCCTCAATATATTGAGCATGTTCACCAGCCACAAATAACAGTGAAGCTTAAAACAGACTCATTAAAGCATTCAGAGAAAAGGCAACCTCGGGCCCCCACACAGATTCTTTCCATCCCCAGAACAACAGGGCCAAACAGCTGTGGGGAACACGACCTTGCCAGACATGGGCAGAACCCTGCCAGGTTGTCAGCATCAGCCTCTTGGGTGGCTCTCTGGGTTTCCTGTGCATTTTACTACTCCTAGCCAAGAGCAAAGGCTTTCCATGTGGCTCAGTGGTAAAGAATCTGTCTGCCAAAACTGGGGCCATGGACTCGATCCCTGGCAAGGGATCCCCTTGGGAAGATCCCCTAGAGGAGGGCATGACAGCCCCCTCTAGTATTCTTGCCTGGAGAATCCCATGGACAGAGGAGCCTTGTGGGATACAATCCTTGGGGTCACATGGAGTCGGGCACAACTCAGCACACACAGGCACCCAAGTCTCTTGACTCATTTTTATCTTCCTGGTCACACATAGGACATCTCAGCAGCACAGAAAATGTCTAAAGCCAGTGCAATCTAGGTGTGGGCATGCTCAGTTGTGTCTGGCTCTTTGTGACCCCAGGGACTGTAGCCGAGGGCTTCTCTGTCCATGGAATTTCCCAGGCAAGAACACTAGAGTAGGTTGCCATTTCTTTCTCCAGGGATCTTCCTGACCCAGGGAGCAAACCCATGTCTTCACCATCTCCTGCACCGGCAGGTGGATTCTTTACCACTGAGCCACCTGGGAAGCCCAAAGTCTTGGTACCCCCAATAAAAGGCAATGAGCGTGGAGAAAGCCCTGAAATAGCCCCAGGTTCCCACCACAGCCCCCCAACCCTGTGGTGGACACACATAGGCTCCCAGTTACTCAAACAGTAACCTAGGTACTGCTGTGATTGGATTTTGTTGATGGAATTCAGGTCAAAATAAATTGACTTCAAGATCTGGAGATTATCCAGGGTGAGCCTGACCTAATCAGGTAAGCCCATACAAGGGATAAGGTTCTTCCTGAAGAAAGCGATTGGAAGCATCAGGGGGACTCACATGAGGGGGGTCCCTCTGCTGCTGGCTTTGAAGATGGAAGGGGATTTCAGATGGCAGGGAATGTAGATGGCTTCTGGGACCCATAGTCCTCAGTCCTGCAGCCATAAGGAAATGAATTCCACCAACAGCCTGCACAACTTGAAATCATAATCTTCTCTGAGCCTCTGGAAAGGAAGGAAGCCTAACCAACAGCCCAATCTCCCCAGGTGGGACCCTGAGCAGAGAATGGCCCTCTGACCTGCAAAATTATTAGCTAAGACAGTAAAGAATCTGCCTGCGATGCAGGAGGTCCGGGTTCAATCCCTGGGTCGGGAAGATCCCCTGGAATAGGAGATGGCAACCCACTCTGGTATTCTCACCCGGAGAATCCCATGGACAGAGGAGCCTGGAGGGCTACAGTCCATGAGGTCTCAGAGTTGGACACGACTGAGTGACTACATTTTCACTTTCTTTACAGCAGCTTTTGGTGATTTTACACAGCAAAGGAAAACTGACGGAATCTGCTGGGTAATGTTCAGATGCCGACTCCTGAGCAGGCCCCCACCGCACAGCTGCAGGATGTCAACGACCTCAGCAGAGAAGGATGACAGCTCCTGTCCTCCAGCCTCCTTGGGGGAGAGCAGGAGCCGCCCAGAGAATGCACAGAGCTTGCTTGGAAGACTGGAAACTGCCTCCAAGATAGAGCAGATCCTGTTGCCTTCTTGTCAATGAGCATCGTTAATTACACTTGTTTTCATTTTCACTCTTGGAGATATCATTTCATTTTTTTTTTTTACAGTTTTGCTTGAAAAATTATGGTATCGGGAGACTAGCTTTGCCTGGGCTGCAGAGCTTAGAAAGCTGGTGTTCACAGGCGTGCTGATGGCTATTGCTTGGAGAAGGTGCCAACGGTGCTGACCATCATGCTCTCGGAGAGTCACAGGATGTTCTCAGATTAAAAGCCCTGAGAAGTCTGGCTATGAAGGAATTTGCTCGACGTGATTTATTTAACCAGGCATCTTCCAACCCTTCTGCTCCAGAAAGCCCTTTCCTCCAGCCACTCTGATAAATTAGGGGGAGGAGCCCAGTGTGAAAAAAAACTGGTCCAGAGATTAATAAAGGCAAATAAGTAATAGATAAAGGTGCACAGTCTCTGTGTTGTGTGCAATCTGGTCCTGCTGTGTGTGATCATGGATGTGTGAGGGTCTACACCTTCCTTTGCCCAGGGGCCTTCACTTGGCCGGATATTGGACATTCCCCCATGATCTCAAAACTTTGTGGCTCAGGCAATAAAGAATCTGCCCGCAATTCAGGAGATCCGTGTTCAATTCCTGGGTTGAGAAGATCCTCTGGAGGAGGGCATAGCAACCCAATCCAGTATCCTTGCCTGGAAAATTTCATGGATGGAGGAGTCTGGCCAGGCTACATTTCATAAGGTTGCAAAGAGCCAGACATGACTGAGTGACTGATCACACCATGACCTTGAACCTAAACATTCTCAGACAATAAGGCATAGGGAAGGGAGCTTTGGTAAGAATATTTAAGACAGGGTTCATTGCCTTATATTGCACAGGAAGAAATTTCACTAAGTGAAAACATCTTTTTAATAGGAAAATAGCTTGATAAGGAAATGAAAAATCACTGTCCTTAGAAAAAAACTAAAGAATGCTCTTTTACTTACCTAAATTCTATACCAGTAGACACTCTATCATTTGCAAATAAATGTTTTGATATTTAAAATGAGTCCTACTCTGCCAGATAAAGAAGCCTATTATATATCAACAGTGATTTATGTTTTATGGTCTGGGGCCAAGACACAGGCAGATTTAGAGGCCAGAACAGACAGTCCAGAAACAGGCCCTCCTGTACAGGGCCTTCACATATGAGCAATAGGACTTAAAAAAAATGAATTGTTACAGTTTCTAGAGTCAAGAAGGGGACAGCAGAGGATGAGATGGTTAGATGGCATCACCGACTCGATGGACGTGAGTTTGAGTAAACTCCAGGAGTTGGTGATGGACAGGGAGGCCTGGCGTACTGCAATCCATGGGGTCGCAAAGAGTCCGACACGATTGAGTGACTGAACTGAACTGGAGTCAAGAAATCTGGCTAACTCCTTGGGGAAGAAATCGTGTATCTCCAACTCTCATCTTATTTTAAAATGAACTGTAAGTAGGATACAAATTTAAATATAAAATAATAACTGCTAGATGTTTTGAAAGAAAGCACAGATAAATACAGCTGTCCTGCTACGCCCTTTGGTTACTGGTTCCAGGACACCCCCCATCCCACGCAAATCCTTCGGAGGGTAATTGTGAGAATACCTATGACGATACTTATGATAGTCCTTATGAAACAGAGTCAGATGAGCCATGATCTTATTCTTGGACTATTTTTTCTTGCTAGTGAACTTCACTGATGTTCAAGTCTTTTATTTGAAATCGGCACAGTATTTGTATTTAAATCGGCACAGTATTTGTATATAACTGAGGCACACGCCCTGGAGGCTCAGAAGGTAAAGTATGTGCCTACAGTGCTGGAGACCCTGGGTGGGGACGATCCTCTGGAGAAGGGAAAGGCAACCCACTCCAGTACTCTTGCCTGGAGAATTCCATGGACAGGGGAGTCTGGCAGGGTACAGTTCATGGGGTTGCAAGACGTGACTGTGTGACTGACACTTTCTCAGGTGTACACACCCCTATACTTTAAATCATTTCTAGGTTACTTGTGTTACTTAACACAATGTAAACTCTATGAAAATCGTTGCAAATACAACCAAACGTTATGTGAAGCATTGCAGTCCATGTGCAGCAAATTCAGGTTTTGCTTTCAGGAGCTTTCTGGACTATTTGTCCCAAATATTTTTGATCCACTGTTGGTTGAATCCAGACACAGAGCCAGTGGGTACTGAAGGTAACTGTATTTTATCCACGTTTAAGAAAGGCTGTTTCAACATAATCCCAGAGTTCAATCATAAGAAAGATACTGATCAATCCACTTATACATACATCTCTTTATAATTTTTTTTCTTTATTTTTGTCTGTGCGGGGTCTTGGTTCCTGCCACGGCTTTTCTCTAGTTGCATGGAGCAGAGGCTACTCTCTTGTTGCAGGGCGTGGGCTTTCATTGCAGTGGAGCACAGACTCCAGGGTGCGTGGGCTTCAGCAGCTGCAGCTCCCCGCTCTAGAGAACAGGCTCAGCAGTTGCGTCACACAGGATTAGTTGCTCTGAGGCCTATGGGATCTTCCTGGATCAGAGATCGAACTTGCGTCTCCGTCACTGGCAGGCGGATTCCTTACCACTGAACCACCAAGGAAGCCTCTACAGATATTTCTGCAATAAAGAAAAACTAAACAAAAAGCAAGGGGACATTTAGAGACATCTCTCTAACATTTAAAAGAGACATATAACTGATGGATTACAAACGAATGAGAAAAAGTTGATCCCTAAAAGGAGAATGGACAAAGGACCTAAACAGACAAATAATTAGATCATGAATGGCCAGTATGTGAAACTATTTGGCCTCAAAGGCAATGAAATAAAGGGGGAAAAGTAACGAGATATTCATATGATTGAATATAGTTTTAAAAAAAGATTGAGAACCTATCCATTCATGCTGGGTATGGTTATGGGAGCTGGGTCAGCTGAGATGAGAGCAGCTTTACAAACTCGCAGGAAGGCAATGTCAGGGGAAGAACAGTCAGAAGTCAGAAATGGCCAGAAGTCAGGTAAGACCCTGATTCTCTAGGAGAAGGTGCCTTTGGTTTGCCTACTATTGCCTGTGGCCTGGGGCGCCCCCTGTGGCTCAGTGGTGAAGAATCCACCCGCAATGCGGCACAAGACCCAGGTTCTATCCCAGATGGGGAAGTTCCCTGGAGGAGGAAATGGCAACGCACTCCAGTACTTTTGCCTGGAGAGTCCCGTGGACAGAGGAGCCTGGAGGGCTGCAGTCCCGAGGGTCGCAAAGAGCAGGACGCGACTGAACTGACCTAGCACGCACGAATCTGTTGATTACAGTATATCACAGCCTTGGAAGAGTCGGCGTCCACACAGAGCAGTGACTGATGCTGGTAGCCTTGGACAGGATTACAGCCCAAGGTTAGAGCTCACCTGCATGCGTGAATAGCCTCCCTCTCCAGCGTTTTTGGAGACGGCAATGGCACCCCACTCCAGTCCTGTTGCCCGGAAAATCCCATGGATGGAGGAGCCTGGTGGGCTGCAGTCCGTGGGGTCGCTAAGAGTCAGACACAACTGAGCGACTTCACTTTCACTTCCCATTTTAATGCTTTGGAGAAGGAAATGGCAACCCACTCCAGTATTCTTGCCTGGAGAATCCCAGGGATGGAGAAGCCTGATAGGCTGCAGTCCATGGAGTTGCACAGAGTCGGACACGACTGAAGCGACTTAGCAGCCAGCGTTTTTGCAATGCTTTGGGGCGTCATTTCTTCACTTCCTTCTGAACCAGCCTCCCCAGCCTGCTGGTTGTCTCACTAAATTAGACAAAGAAATCATTGACACAGGTTCACTGTGTGTGTCTGAGAGTTGTGTTTTTAACTTTAAAAAAAAATGATACTTTGACAGAAATTTGGCAAAAGGATATTAAAGTTCTCAGATGGATGTTTCTGCTCTGAGACAGTAATTTAGCATTGAGGAATTTACCCTCTGGATAGAATTGGATAGAAGTGGAAAGACAGCTATAAGGAAGTTCAGGCAACTTTGTGTAATGAGAGCTGGGGGAAAAAAAAAAATACATCACTGGTTCTCTGTCCAGGGTGATTCTGCCTCTAACAGATTTTTGGCCACGTCTGAAGACAGTTTTAATTGTCACGACCAAAAGGGGCCGCTACTGGCATCTAGTGGCCTGAGGCCAGAGATCTGCTCAACGTCCCACCATACTCAAGACAGTCCCACCGCAGAGAACGACCCAGCCCCAAATGCCAGCAGTGGCAAGCCTGAGAACCCCTAACCAGACTGTGCAACTGCAGGAACGAGGCTGAATCAAAGTGCAGTACTTTGCAAGCGTAGGGAAAGACTATGATATTGCAGGTCTAGATTCATATTTATATTTAGAACTCGTTGCTAAGTGAAAAAAATATTTATAAAAATATACTTGAATCATCATATGGTTAGGAAATATAAATGTATTAATAAGATATTTATTATATTTATAGACTATTGTCTCTCATGTTTCCCACAGACAGAATAGATTCATTATATGTGTCTATAGAAAGTAGCATATAGTGCATATGTGCGTGCGTGTGTGTGTGCATAGTCGTGTCTGACTCTTTTTAAACCCGTGGACTGTAGCCCGTCAGGCTCCTCTGTCCATGGAATTCTCCAGGCAAGGATACTGGAGTGGGCAGCCACTCCCTTCTCCAGGGGATCTTCCTGACTCAGGGATTGAACCTGGGTCTTCTGGCAGGCAGATTCTTTGCCACTAAGCCACCTGGGAAGCCATGTGCACATATTATAGTATTTATTATTCTGTATCTTTTGTCAGTTGACTTCTACATCGATTGGCTTCCTCTGTGGTGTGATGATGCCTGAGAGTCCTTCACTAAGGAGTCCTGTCTCTAAGACAGTTCAAGCTGTTATTATGCATGTGTCTGGACAGATAGCACATTGACCCCTTATAAGCCATGAACCCTGCCTAGAAAGCTCTTGATTAAATCGGGTGGCCTGCCTGTCACTCCGCTGAGGAGCAGACAGCTCGGATGCTGAGCTGCAAGACCGCTCCTTAGAAAGGTGGACCTCTGAGCAGCCCAGGGAAGGGATGCAGATGGAGTGGACAAGGGTCCTGTTGCTTTCCCTTAGGCCAGCCTTGTCCATCCACTCACTGAACCAGCCTGAGAGCCTCAGGCCCAGTGAGATGGGGGCATGCAGGACTGTCCATCCCAAACCTGGCTGCCAGCCCTGGCTCTGTCGCTGACTCCGGGTTCCTCGTCTGTGAAATTAGTGCGCTAACCAGCAGCCTCCCGCAGTTTTCCAGGGCTCTGGTCATCTGGATTCCCCATCACACATCTGTCCCTGCAATTTCGCAATGAATGGTGTCCACCCTGAACACTGACGTGCCTGTTGAAATTGTTCCCTTGCCTTGACAACTTTCTTCTGTTACTTTGGAATGATCACAGACCTCAGGGAGGAGAGTTTAGGTAAACCTCTTTCCAAGTTCTGGGCCCCAAAAATGCCCCCAGAATTTCCTCCTTGTGAAGCCTTCTCAAGGTCCTGTGACCATGGAGATCTAGAGGGTCCGCCAGCCCTGCTGCTCCCTGGGGAGGAGGCTGGCCCTGTCCTGCATTCTCCAATTTTTTGTGGGTTGCAAACCTTCACTTGATAACGTAATTTTCCCTTTTTTCCTTGAAGCCCAATAAATCTTCTCCCACCCTCCAGCAGTTTATTCTGGGAGTATACAATTTCTGCCTGATCTGTGAGTGCATGTGACTATCTCCCTGAGATTGTCATGTGATTTAAAGAATGCTGAATTCTGCAAATGCGCTGAAACCAGGCAGCTTTCACTCCTTTATTTCCACTGGACAGAGCTGTGCAGTACGGTTGAGAGAGAAAGGGACACCTTTGAAAAGAAACAAAACCCTGATTGAGGTGAGTCATTAACCAGCAAGCGATGACTGGTACAGGCAGCTTCCTCTCCTTTGTGAATATATGAACCGAATAACCTTTGTAAGAGGTTTATAAAGAAAGCTGAGTGCAAAGAATTGATGCTTTTGAACTGTGGTGTTGGGACTCTTGAGAGTCCCTTGGACTGCAAGGAGATCCAATCAATCCATCCTAAAAGAAATCAGTCCTGAATATTCATTGGAAGGACTGATGCTTAAGCTGAAACTCTAATTCTTTGGCCACCTGATGCAAAGAGCTGACTCATTTGAAAAGACCCTGATGAAAAGAAAGATTGAAAAGAAAAATGAAAAGAAAGATTGAAAGCTGGAGGAGAAATGGACAACAAAGGATGAGATGGTTGGATGGCATCACTGACTCGATGGACATGAGTTTGAGTAAACTCCGGCAGTTGGTGATGGACAGGGAAGCCTGGCGTGCTGCAGTCCATGGGATCACAAAGAGTCGGACATGACTGAGCGACTGAATTGAACTGAACTGAACTGAAGAGGCTTATTATCTCCATTAGAGTTTTCCTAAAATAAAAGTAAAATACAGGGCAACTTGTAGCTGGTGAAGTCAGCTACCTATCAGGGCTTCCTATCATCACTGATGTTTGGAATGAAGTGATCAGCTAAAATATGAAGCTAATGAGCTTTAATGTCATCAAATATCAAAGCTGCTGCTAAGTCGCTTCAGTCGTGTCCAACCCTGTGCGACCCCATAGGCGGCAGCCCACCAGGCTCTCCCGTCCCTGGGATTCTCAAGGCAAGAACGCTGGAGTGGGTTGCAATTTCCTTCTCCAAATATCGAAGAATCAGCCAATAAACTATATTCACATAGTATATATGTGCTGTGTGTGCTCCGCTCAGTAGCTCAGTTGTGTCCGACTCTTTGTGACCATATGGACTATTGCACGCCTGGCTCCTCTGTCCATAGGGATTCTCTAGGCAAGAATACAGGAGTGGGTGGCCATGTCCTCCTCCAGGGGATCTTCCCAACCCAGGGATGAAATCCAAGTCTCCCACATTGCAGGCGGATTCTTCATCGTCTGAGCCATGGGGGAAGCCCTTAGTATATATACTGTACATTATACGTATATTATAATTACTGTGGCATCCGGTCCCATCACTTCATGGGAAATAGATGGGGAAACAGTAGAAACAGTATCGTCAGACTTTATTTTTGGGGGCCCCAATATCACTGCAGATGGTGACTGCAGCCATGAAATTAAAAGACGCTTACTCCTTGGAAAGAAAGTTATGTCCAACCTAGATAGCATATTCAAAAGCAGAGACATTACTTTGCCAACAAAGGTCCGTCTAGTCAAGGCTATGGTTTTTCCTGTGGCCATGTGTGGATGTGAGAGTTGGACTGTGAAGAAGGCTGAGCGCCGAAGAATTGATGCTTTTGAACTGTGGTGTTGGAGAAGACTCTTGAGAGTTCCTTGGACTGCAAGGAGATCCAACCAGTCCATTCTGAAGGTGATCAGCCCTGGGATTTCTTTGGAAGGAATAATGCTAAAGCTGAAACTCCAGTACTTTGGCCACCTCATGCGAAGAGTTGACTCATTGGAGAAGACTCTGCTGGGAGGGATTGGGGGCAGGAGGAGAAGCGGACGACAGAGGATGAGATGGCTGGATGGCATCACTGACTTGATGGACGTGAGTCTGAGTGACCTCCGGGAGTTGGTGATGGACAGGGAGGCCTGGCGTGCTTCGATTCATGGGGCCACAAAGAGTGGGACACGACTGAGCGACTGAACTGAACTGAACTGATTGCATAAAGTAGGGCTTCCCAGGAGGCACTAGTGGTAAAGAACCCACCTGCCAACGCAGGGCCACGTCAGAGAAGCAGATTTGATCCCTGTTTAGGGAAGATTCCCTAAAGGAGGGCATGGCAACCCACTCCAGTATTCTTGCCTGAGAATCTCATGCGCAGAGGAGCCTGGTGGGCTGCAGTCCGGGGGCCTCCCAGAGTCGGATGACTGAAGTGACTCAGCGTGCGTGCACTGTGTAAAGCAGGAGATCGTACTGTGTATTTTGGAAAGATTTGAGCCATAAAAGGAGGAAAGGTAGAGGATTGTTATCGTGATCGCCACTTGCCAAGCATTTTAGTAAATCAGGAACGTGGTGCCCTACACAGAAACTGTGTGTGGATTTTGGACCTCGGCTCCATCCATCATTTCCCACCTGAATTCTCTGCAGTGGTGACAACCAGCTGTGCCTAAATCTTCAGGCAAGAGGACCTTCTGTGGTTGCTTTGGGATGTTCCCTGTTCACACATTCCAAGGATTCCCCGAGCCCCCCTGCCCCTGGGCCAGCACTCCCGGGCTGCAAGGGACACCCTTGCTCCCACTGCCAAGTCCTCGCTGCCCCTCTGCTCTCTCGGCATCAGTCATCCCCTCCGCTCCAGCTGCTCATACTGTCTGCACGTCCTTCCTCCCTGGCCCGGTCAGCAAGTGACAGGTGAGAGTCGGACCGTCTCCAGCTCCGGCCTCCTTCTGTCCCAGTCCAGCTCACTCAGTGTTGCGTGTCTTCGTTGTTGACTGCTGTGCTTGGGGGAGGCTCAGAACTACTCACCATCAGAAGAAAAGACCCCTTCCCAGAGGCGCGTCTTCAGGGGTGGGTGGCCACCCAGCCCAGGGCCACCTGTAGCATTGACAGAAGACATTCCCAGTGACTCCAAATCACGCATTCAGTAAAGATTTTAAAATGCTGGTTGTTCCTACAATGGTGGGAAGTTTCCCTCTTACTGAGTAGGAGAGGACATGGGTCTTTTTACAGCACCATAGGGAAATAGAATTATGGAAGCCTGCTTTGGAGAATGTCTTTTTTAAATTAAACATTTTCAGTAATTAGCACAATGTACTCAAGCCTGGAAAAATTTAGATCTTCAGAAAATTTATCAAATTTTTCTGAAACTAAAAAAATAGTATAGGATCAAAATCAGATTGTATATAAATGACTCATTAGAGAAGATTTTGTGAAGAATTTTCTCAAGAAAGGAGAACTTTGTGATAGAAAAATTATAGCTATAAAATCCCATGATTCCATGCATCCTCAGAGATCATTTATAACTGCTGCTATGTTTGAGATACATTTGAGAAACCAGGTGATACGCAGAGGAAGGTGTCAAGCACAGAAAATGTGAGCTAACGCTTTGGGATTGGCCCAGCAGAGTCTTGCGAATGGGCACTGTCGTCAGACTGATGGCCAGTCAAGGCTAAGGTCCTATTTGGGGAAAGTCCTGCGACGCTCACTGACGTGGGGACAGAAGAGGGAGACAACCTTCACGGCTGACTCCAGGAAGTCACGCTGCCTTCATTCTGCCTGCGTTCCCCTCACCAGCAAACCTCCCTCTTATAATACCTGAGATCGCTAGGGCCCTCCTGGGTAATCGAGGAAAATCTTCCCACCCCAAATCCTTAAACTTATCACATCTGCAAAGTCCATTTTGCCATGCGAAGTAGCAAGGATGGGAGATGGATAACTCTAGGAGCCATTATTCAGCACTCCGCACCAACACGGTAGCCAGGGGCTGGGAGCTTCATCAAGGATGATGATGCTGGTAAGCAGTGCAGTCGGGACATGATGCAATGACCCTGTTTACAGCCCCTAGCGGTCCTCAGAGACACACGTCTTCAACATAGAGCCCCAAGCAGTAAGGCGACCAGATGGACCTGGGCACTGGAGCACCCGTGCAGTTGAACCCCCGCTCCTTGAAAGTCCCGCCAGTGCAGGCTGTTGGCAGAGCAAGGCTGAGTTTGTGGCTTGCCAAAGAGCAGGAGGACTCTACTTATGTAACTGGAAATGGACTCTGGCTGATCACAGTTCACAAGCCAACAGGGCGGCGGGTTATTGGAAAGGAAAATTTGCTTTATTTTGGATGCTAGCGGGTGGGGGCGGGGGGCGGGGAAGGGCAGACTGTAGTCCAAAGCCCGACAGAATGAAGACAGAGTGGCTTCTGGAAGTCAGCCGTGAAGGCAGTCTCCCTCTTCTGTCCCCACACCAGTGAGGATCGCAGGACTTTCCTCAAATAGGACTTTAGCCTTGACTGGCCATCAGTCTGAAGACAGTGGCCCTTTGCAAGATTCTACTGGGTCAACCCCAAGGCTTTAGCTCACATTTTCTGTGCCTGATATCCTCTTCCGCATATCACCTGGCTTCTCAAATCTGTCTCAGACATGATAATAGTTATAAATGATATCTAAGAAGTAGGCTAAAGCTTTTGTAGATGCAGTGAGGGGCTGCTTGCAGAAACAGCAGTCAGCTCTGATGGTCATCTTGAAGTTGGGAATCAGTGGTCTGACCAGCATCATCTTGATTGTTTTAGGTACAGTTTACCTTCAGTTCCAGAGTTGGTTTGTCCCAATTTCTCTGAGGTCAGTTCTCAGAACTGTGACATCCCCTATCATGGCTGCAGTGTGGTCATCATGCAGTTAATTTCTCCACTTGGTGGGGGTTTCAGTATCTGTAAGACAGCTCACAGGATGTGGCCCAGAATAATTTTCTGGAATTACAGTCTTTGACTTTGCTTAATGAGTAAGCGATTGCTATTTGGTCTCCTTTGACTGTGTTCCTCTGTTTCTGCATTTCTGCCAGAAGCGGAATTTTAATAAAGCATTCTCACAGTAATTCAAAGTAGAGGATTTATTTGGCAAAAACAGAACTATGTTCAGCAACATGGAACTGAACATTATTTTTCATACAAAGTTAAAAGCACATTGTGTCTCCTTCCTGACCACTTGCCCAGTCCCCATCTCTTCAAGAGAGATAAGGTTCATCTAAATTATTTCATCTGATTGACGATTGTCATTTATAACTTTATTGCCACTTCTGTCTCAGGTATTCCTTTGGAAAAGATGTATGAATTCTTTACCTATTCTAATGTATCATCTATAGATTGTAAGATAAAATCAAGCATGTATCTGCTGATACTTTTTAAGTTTATCTGTCTTTATACTTGGAAATGTCTCTTAATAGTAGGCTTCTCTGGTGGCTCAGATGGTAAAGAATCTGCCTGCAATGCAGGAGACCCGTGCTGGATCCTTGGGTGGGGAGGAGTCCCTAGAGAAGGGAATAGTTACCACTCCAGTGTTCTTGCCTGGAGAATCCCATGGACAGAGGAACCTGCTGGGCTACACGGGGTCGCAAAGAGTCAGCTACAACTGAGTGACTCATTCACATTATAGCTGCTCTTTGCCTAAAGTTTTCCCATGGACAAAAGGCAGGCAGGGGAGATGGGGGTGGGAAGGACCGTGGGGCACTGCTCCGTTTCACCGTGAAGGCCTTGGACTCGTCTTGGAGCGGGGTGGGGCAAAGCTGGGACATTTATGAGATTTCTGGTGTCTGGGTTAAGGCTGGTCTTTCAAAGCAGAGTGGAGTGGGATTGGGATGGCTTAAAGTTCATGATAAAATATCTTGGGAGAAGCAGATTCAGCAAGTCTTGAGGACATATACACTACTCTCCATTCCAGATCGGGTACATGAATGTTCATTTAAATTAATATTGGGGAAATTCCTGAGATTGGCAGTCAAGTTATTTGCAAGCTTACTCCTATCTGGAGAGAAGAAGTCAGGTTGATGGAGACCATGGGGTGGTAATCTGATGCAATGTAGACAGTCAGTTCTGTGGGTATGCATTCCCACACTCAGTTCAGTTTCCCAACACTCAGCCCACCACAAATTCCTAAATGAACCAGATTCAAGCAGAGCATGCTTTTGAGGAGCCCCCATAAGATAGAAAACCCACAAGGCACCCCTCGACACAGTCAGACCAGTGGTGAGGGAAGGAGGCAGCCCCCTGGGTCATTGGCAGCAAGGCCAGCAGCCAGAGAAGAACATTCTCTCTGCATCATTCCCCAAACCTGCAGCCAGACGGCTTCCAAGTGTGCATGAAGACGACACGAAGTGTGCGTGGACATGGGCATGACAAGGGGGAAGAATTCCTTATGTGACAGCCGCACGTGTTGGAAGTGACAAGCACAGAGCTGGACGCCCTTCTGGGTACCTTTCTGCTCTAAGGAGTGAGCAGATCAGCCCAACACCGGGATTAACTCCAGATGAAGGCAAAGTAGGAGGCTTTTTTGCAAAATTCGAATAAAACAGGGAGTTTTATTTGAATTTTGTTTTGTTAATAAGACAAGCATTTTGTTAACCAGGTAGACCTGCTCCCAGTGAGAGCTCACCTGTGTGGCAGAGGAGTGAGAGGAATTACCAAGTTCTGCACCTGTGAACACGAGGTATCTCCGTGTTACAGCATCTACCACGTACTAAGCATCCACTTGTAGGTCAGGTCTTACGCATGCTCCTACATCATGGACCAAAGGGAAGTCTCATTGCTCCAGCTTAGAGAAGCATGAAGAAAGGTCCTCTCTCAGAGCTCAAGCGTCCAGCCAAGCCATCTCAGTGAGGGGCCACGTCCTAAGGCTGCTAGTCTGCATGACCCCACGCTGCCCCCGGCATTCCTCAGAAGCTGCTGTAGGGGTCGCTGTTGACTCTGCGGGGCTCTGCGCACTCTGCGTACGTCTGATGTGTGCTGAGGCACCGGTGCGGCTCGGCATCAAGCATCCGTGATGCTGCGCGTGCTTTTGTCTGTCCAGCAAAGGAGAGAAGAAATCCACCCGAGAAGTTCCTCCTTTCCCAATCCAGCAAGTTAGACAAAACCCTTCTCCTCCCTGACTCTCGACAACACACAACATCCCTGGGGCCCAGACCCGTTTTTGGTAACTTAAGCACCCCACCACCCACCACTTACTCCGTCTTCCTTCACTTGGCCCCACCCGCCTTCCCTCCGGTCATGTGCTGTTACTCATCTCTGCTCAGAAAGCCGATACTTTCATACCAGTGACTGGGCCAAAGCTGTTTCCTCCCCTGGAGATGCGCTGGCCCTGATGGTTCTGTTCTTGGTAAAATCCTTTTTTAATGTCCATCCCTGAATTCTAAGCTCATCTCCTCAGGGCTGGTTCCTGAATATCTAGTAAAAATCCTTGCTCCACCCTCCAACGCTGCTCCTCCCTGTTCTGCTCCTGAGGTGCAGGGGACAGAGCATCCCAGCGCGAGGGACGCTCACCTGGGCAGGTGTGCCACCAGCCACCCCCACACCCCAGAACCGGACCTAGCCTGGAGCAGACATGCTCAGTCCATGCTTGATCAGCAGACCAAAGTGGGGTGAATGTGCTGTTTCCAACATGGACCCTCACTTTCCTGGGGAGATGTTTAGATGAGGAAATCATGCAATCTACTCCTGTAACAAATGGAAGTTTCATCAAACCTGTGTGAAAAAGGAATTCCCCTCAAAAAGAACAAGAGAGACTTTTAGATAAGGGAGTTGTAAACATATACGCTGGCAACAATAAGGATTCTTTTTTTTTTTTCTTTGCTAAATTAGCACCACTTGGTTCAAAGACAATGGATCATATTTGTCAAGTTTAAAATTTGTTGGAACACTTTTACTTTTCTCAAATTTCAGATCTATGACTTAAACACACTTCATAAAGTAAATGACACCATTCTCTTCATGTTGCTACTTAACAATGAGAAACAAGGGCATTTTGCAGGATTCCTGTCAAGTGAGTCAGTATACATGCCTCCATTTGGGGGCAGAAAATCTAAAACACACATTGAAAAAAAATGTTTTAAGCACACACGCAATGCATACCCGGGTTGCTATTAGAACAGAAAGCATTTAACAACACCCTCCAAGTTTGATGGCAGGAGTCACGGTTCCCCATCCATTTATCTTCAAGAGTTGAGGTCAGTTAAGTCATTATGGATTAGAGCCCGTCTTATGAATGGATTGTGATGTGCTTTGTGGAGGGTGGTGATAGCATGAACTTCTAAGCAGGAGGACCCTCCTGTTAGAGTGTAGAGAGACCCAGGATAAAACAGCAGCACAGTGCACTGCGGGGTGGGGGGCATGGCCCAGCCGTGCTCTAAGTCCTGTAGGAGTCACGGACAGAGCAATTCCCCCGAGCTAGATAAATTAGGGATTCCTCGTGGAAGAGATGGGCTTGGCTGGGGGATCAAAGGTGGTGGCATTTGGGTGGATGAAGTTATGGGCAGGCGGCACTCCCGTGAAGGAGCTGTGTGACCTGCAAGTACAAAGTGTGGCTGGGAGACGGGGGGGATTAAATGTACCAACTGATAATAAAGATTCAAGGAGGTGTGGGAAATGTGCGGGGAGGGAGACGGAGCAGGCTTGAACCCCATTCTATGACACCTGGACTTTGTCTTGTAGGTGACCTTAGCAACAGAGTTCTTAGGGAAAGAGAAGAATAATTTGTTTGTTTGTTTAAAAAAAAATTGCTTTAAGAGAACAAACGTGGCAATGCTGTTAAAGACGAGTGGAAGATGTCTGAGGTTGTGTGAGTCGGCAGTAATCTGGGTGTAGATGTGTGATGATGGAGCCTGCAGGAGCCAGGCGGTGAGGAGGCGGTGAGAAGGAGTGGAGCAGGAGGGAGGGAACTGCAAGCTGGTGGGGGGAACAAGGGATCTTTGAGGAAAATAAGAAAGATGGCTGAGAAACCAGCTCAGGAATTAGGAGTCCAGGTGCCGTTTGCATGTCTGCCTCCAAAGTCAACCCTCGTGCTAACAAACCAGACACGAGGACCACTCGGTGTTTCTTTTAAATATATTTATTTTTATTTATTTATATGGTTGCGACTTCCCAGGTGGCTCAGGTGTAAAGAATCCACCTGCTGATGCAGGAGACACAGGCTCCATTCCTGAGTCAGAAAGATCCCCTGGAGGAGGAAATGGTACCCCGATCCAGTACTCCTGCCTGGGAAATCCCATGGACAGAGGAGCCTGAGGGCTATATAGTCCATGGGGTCACAGAGAGTCGGGCATGATCTAGCAACTGAGAACCACATATATGGTTGCACTGGATCACAGCTGAGGCCCGTGGGATGTCATTGCAGCCTGCGGGACCTATTTCCCTGCATGCGGGATCTATTTCCCTGCACGCATGATGAACGCGTGCGTGCTCAGTCACTCAGTTGTGTCTGACTCTTTGCGATCCTGTGGACTGTAGCCTACCAGGCTCTTCTGTCCTGGGATTTCTCAAGCAGAAGTACTGGAATAAGTTGTTATTTTCTCCTCCAGGGGGTCTTCTCAACCCAAGGATCACACCTGCATCTCTTGCCTTGCAGGTAGATTTTTAACTGCTGGGCCACCAGGGAAGATCTATATCCCTGACCAAGGACTAAACCCTGGCCCCCTGCATTGGGAGTGTGGAATCTTAGCCACTGGACCATCAGGAAGTCCCCAAGAATCACTAGCTATTTTAAACTAAAAGGGATTTAGTGCAACAGATCATGTGCTTCCAGTAGGGTCAAAAGGAGAAGGGGTCTGTTCACCAACTGGACTTGGGGAATAACTCGAAGTCCTTTCTGGCTTGCACTTCTGCTACAAAGAGGACTGGGGGCATCACAATGGAATCCGTGACTTCAGGAACCTGTGGCTTTCTCTGTGTTCCAGGCACCAGAAGACTCACCCTGCAGGTGCGGGAAGTGAGCGTCTAGACAGTGGACCAGGGCTGCAGAAGCCAGCATCTTGGTCCCGAGTGTCAGCTGACGTGGCCACGGCGGCTGCAAGGCAAGCTCTCTGCCCTTCTGCCTGGCAGCGGTCCTGGGAAGACAGCTGCTTCTCAGAAGCCAGTTTCATCCAGACCATAACTGGAGAGGAGGCAGAGAAATGCCATCCCAACCTCGGCCCTCTGGGAAGGCACAGCTGGGGTTCAGGATGGACGTTGAAAGCGGCACCCCGAAACGTGCCACAGCAACCCGTTCCAGCAGCCCTGGACCTGTGCCCATCAACCCACAAGGAATCTTCTCAGCCACTGATAGGACAAGAAAGCTCCCGCCCGACATAATGGATTTATTCTTCATACAAATGAAAACTAACTCCATTTTTTCTGCACAAGAGGAGAGATCCATACTCTTGTCCATCAGCACATCCGTCATCGGACCACGGCCTCAGCAGTCACAGTCTCCCCTTCTGCAACTGGAGCCTGGGGCCCTGACTATGGCCAACACAGCGTGTGTAAAATAAAAACAGAAAGGCAAGCAACGGAAAAGGGACTTGGCTAAGCCACCTTCACAGAGCAGGAAAGAAACATCGGTCGTTACAATCGGTCCTGCAAGTGCGCACAAAGCCATAGATATTATTTCTATTTATGTAATTATTTACAAATGACTTCCTTTTCTCCACTCAGAAAATACTGCAGCTATTTACCTGGTCGATCGCACCTTTACTCTTAGCAGACTTGAGCTCTTTGGAGTCCTGTTTCGGTCGGTCGATTGAATTTTCCGTTAGACTTTGCCCCTGGCTCGGCAGTTCTAAGAGCCGTCCCTGAGGATAACTGGGTTTCAGCATTTCCTACCTGGGAATGAAAACCTTTAAACAAGGAAACCTGAAAGTTGGGGGAGCAGGAAGCAGTTTTGTGCGATGGTCATTATGGGTAATAACAACAGGCCCCAGCCCTACCTCCAAGGGTCTGGGTTACGTGTATTTTTGCCTTTGGGGAAACAGCACCGAGTACCAGGCACCATTCAAAGCAAACAGTGCTCTCTACAGGGCGTCACCCACTCTCACATCACTCCCACTTCAGTAATGCCCCCAGTGGATGTCTTGTCTGGGTATTCAATCAGATCAGATCAGATCAGATCAAATCAGTTGCTCAGTCGTGTCCGACTCTTTGTGACCCCATGAACCGCAGCACGCCAGGCCTCCCTGTCCATCACCAACTCCCGGAGGTCACCCAGACTCACATCCATCGAGGCAGTGATGCCATCCAGCCATCTCATCCTCTGTCGTCCTCTTCTCCTCCTGCCCCCAATCCCTCCCAGCATCAGAGTCTTCTCCAATGAGTCAACTCTTCGCATGAGGTGGCCAAAATACTGGAGTTTCAGCTTTAGCATCATTCCTTCCAAGGAAATCCCAGGGCTGATCTCCTTCAGAATGGACTGGTTGGATCTCATTGACTATTCCAACATTTTGAACATCCAGCTGCATGTGGATGTTTGGGTAGGAAGGGAAGACCACATAACCCCACAGGGATGTTAAAGTCAAATCTCGCCTCTGCACCCCAACACGGAAGTAAATCTTGGAGACAGAGATTTGGGTGAAATAGAAAATACAGTTTTATTGCTTTACCAGGCAAAGGGGGTCACAGGAGACAAAACCCTGAAAATGGCGTGTCCCCACGAGAGAGGTGAGTGTGGGGTTTTATAGAGATGCTTCAAAGAGGACACGATCAGCTTGTGAGCATTCCCTGGTTAGCTGATGGTGAGGTGAGTGTGAATCAGCATCGTCGACCTTCAGGTTCCAACTGGTCTGGGGTCTGTGTGCTTGTGGGCAGGGTACCTCAGTTAACTGTTAACTTTTCCTGCCTGAAGGGGGTTTCCAGGTTATATAGAAGTTTTACAACAAGGGGCAGGCAGTCTGAACATCAAAAGCTTACTGTTAATTAAAGGAAGCCAGACATCTCAGGTTAAGGAATTCAGTGGTTTCCTACATATGGGAAGATGCAAGAGTCCGGGCTCACTGAAACCAGTCCTTTGATCTGCACCTCAGCTGTCTGGGACCATGATCCCGTGCTTTCTCATCCTGAGCCTCCGCGGGCCGCCCGGTGGGTGGGGGGTGGTGGTGGATTCAGTGTGACACGACTGGCTGGCATTCCTCCTGAGTTTCCACCCTGAGTTCCCTCAGGGCTCCCTGGGGGGTGGTTGCAATCACTGATGGCTCTCACATCCTTTGTTTTCTGATATGGCAGGCAACATTCCATTTCCCACTCGCCATGGAATGACACCGTCTCTGACACTTAGCCCTGTCAGCTCTTGGCCAGGGAAGCCCGTGGCAGGCTGACAGATCAGCTTTGTGAAGGAAAGCCTGGGCTGTTATTCATCTTCATCCAAGATACCACAGCCAGCTTGCTGCTGAAAAACCAAGGTGGTGTGGGGAGAACATAACTGATCCACACAGATAGGTCATCTGGGCTACCTGGATACTGAAAACTTTTGGGAGCAAAACTTTTGTAAGAAGCAGATTCTGTAGCTGTGCCTGTGCTCCAGACCTCTTGTCACCAAGCCTCCAATCTTATTCCTTCCAAGTCCTTGAGCAGCCAAACTCCCTCGACTTCCCATGCATCAGTTAAGGTCTACACCTGCGGCCATAGGGCCTTCCAGTAAAAATGAGACGTTACATGGACTGCTTGGTTTCCACCCCAGGGAGAAACTCCCTTGACTACACATCAACAGGAACAAACCTGAGAGGAGATGTCATCCTGCAAAGATCTATCCTAGGCTGTTCCTGGCACACTATGCCTGACCCTCTATTAATTAGGTTTAATGTTTTTCCAATTTTAATCAACCTTCAAGGCCTGCTAATGCTCAAGCTCTCCAATATCATCTCTCTTTGACCCAGAGCTGTTCTGGAAGCCACACTTCATGACCGAATCAGTTAGATCATAAGGACACACGATGTCCCACGATCTCTTCCGGGATCCTGTAGCAATGAAGAGATATTTTAGAAAAGACATTGTGCTGAAACTCCCATCCTTTGGCCGCCTGAGGTCAAGAGCTGCCTCATTGGAAAAGACCTGATGCTGGGAAAGATTGAGGGCGAGAGGAGAAGGGGGTGACAGAGGATGAGATGGTTGGATGGCATCACCGACTCAATGGACATGAGTTTGAGCAAACTCCGGGAGACAGTGAGGGACAGGGAAGCTTGGCATGCTGCCGTCCTTGGGTCACAAAGAGTCAGACATGACTTAGTGAGTGAACAACAATTTCCATAAAAGCATTACCTTTTGTGCCAAAAGTCTAAGGGCCTCACCAGTTCCTCCAGGAAGGTCTGCAGGAGGTGTGGCGGCACATTCCATCAGTCCTTCTGCGTCTGCTAGGAAGCCAGGTACCAGTGCATCTTGCCTTCTGCTTTGTATTCTTCAAAAGTTGGCTGTCTTTCAGGTCACTCAAATAAACGGGTCCAGGCTGCATTGAGGGGGCAAGGACTCTGGAGCAAAGGCCCTGACACAGAATATAAGGGAATCTACTTCCTACAAGTGCTCCCCAAAATACCCATTCGTAGTGTATTCTTCCTCAAAACGAAAAATGAGTCTGACCAAGCCCTGAGCTTCTTCTCTGTGGTAGAGCCTCAAACACCCACACATCATGCTCTGCCCTCCTATGTAGGCTGTGTGTGGACCTGCAGCAAGTCCATTGCTGGTGGCGACCCCTGCAACTTTTTGTCAGTTCCATCTTTCCTGCTCTTACACGTGATAGGCTATTTCTGGCTCCCCAAGTTCAATGAGCACAATGCCATCAACAAATTGAGTAAATATGGTACCCTAAGGGATGACGGCGGCGGTGGTAGTTTAATTGCTAAGTCGTGTCCAACTGATTGCGACCCCATGGACGGTAGCCTGCCAGGCTCCTCTGTCCCTATAGGATGGTAAGATACTCAAATTTCCTATGACTAATTGTCAGAGAATGAAAATGTTGACAGAGATCAAAAGTGAGAGACTAGAACATCTGATACGTTTTGCCCAAACTAAAGATATATTCCTTTTACTCTAGTTTATTTAGCGTGCTGCCAAACCATTCTAAAACATATTACCCAGGCTTCTCATGTAATTAAATACAATCCTTCCTAGATACCTAACCCCTCCCTTCCCTTTACCTCTTGGCTCAGACCGTAAAGAATCTGCCCGAAATGCAGGAGACCTGGGGTTTGATCCCTGGGTCAGGAAGATCCCTTGGAAAAGGGAATGGCAACCTACTCCAGTATGCTCGCCTGAGGAATTCCATGGACGAAGGAGCCTGGAGAGCTACAGTCCATGGGGTCACAAAGAGTTGAACATGAGTGACTAACACTTCCTAGATATCCAAGAGGGATTGGTTCCAAGACCCCTCCCAGGATACAGGAGCATCTATGGATATTCAACTAAAATGGTAAATCTAAAATGGTCTAGTGTTTGCCATATAAGCTACAGACATCTTCCAGGATACTTTAAATCATCTCTAGACCTAATACCTAATGCAACGTAAATAATTGTAAGTATAATATAAATTAGGGTTAGGGAGGCCTGGTGTGCTGCGGTTCATGGGGTCGCAAAGAGTCGGACACGACTGAGCGACTGATTTGATCTGATCTGATAATATAAATTCTATGCAAAGAGCTCTAAATACAATGCAAATACTACGTACACAGCTGCCAGTGAGTGACACAAGTTTTGCTTTTTGGTGATTTCTAGAATATTTTTCTAAATATTTTCATTTCGTGGTTGGTTGAATGCATGGATATGAAACCCACGGATACAGAAGGCTGACTGTATAAACAAATGATAATTCTTTTGAACAGTATGTCTTCTCTTCCTGAGTCAGATTCTATTCTTTGCCTCTGAAGCATGTGGGGATCTGATTCTAATTACAGGTCTAGGGGTGATGAGGAGGTAGGAAGAGGCAAGGAGAGACCCAGCATTCCTTTCCAGGAAACTATGTCAGATGTTGATAAGATTGACCTCGTCGACAAACAAGGAGAAAGTTCTCTTAGCAAGGAAATCTCTCAACCAAAGTCTGCACTTCTAACTCTTAACCAAACAATCTCCTGTATTTCAAAGGAGCCCTGACAAGGCTTTGAATTCAGCTGACTCTGCAAGTCAGCAACAAGAGTGATCATTTCAGCCATGTCCATGACTACCAGGAAGAAGCTCTATCTGTCAGACTTAGGAGCTCCTTGTCCGACTGTAACCACAGCAGAGAATGTAAAAACCCGGGCTTAACACTTTCTTTCTCTGAAATCTTCAGTTTGTGTGAGAATTAAATTGCAAGGAATAAAAGACACTGCAACTATTTTAAGCATGAAAGGATTTAAAACAACGAATCCATAGAGCTGTTGCACACTGAATTGGAAAAGTGTCTCCAGGCTGGGTGGGCCTCTAGGAATAGCCCAGTGCACCACAGACCCAGACTCACCAGGAGTGGCCACCTGTGCCCATTGGGGAAGGTGCGGGGTCAGAGGGACAGTGTCAACCTGGCGTATCCAGGGACCTCTTATCCTAGCTGTCCAAAGATGTTCCAGCCGTCACTGCTACAGAGGGTTCTCAACAGCTAAGAAACTAGTCATAGCATCCTGGAATACTGCTGGAGAAAAATTAAAACAAACCTTACCCAGTCACAGCAGCAGAAACACGACCTCCCCCTTGCTTCCTTCTTCTGTGACCACTTTCAATCGGCAGACGCTGATTCACACCCATCAGCCTAGCTTCAAGGACGTACACGCACAGTCATGTTAGCTTTCTAGACCCTCTAATCTGCGAAAGACACACCAGGGAGATCACGAGAGGGTGTGATCGCCAATCACCTCTTTCTACCACGTGAAGTCACCTTTAAACAAACAGCATCTACTCTCATTTTACAGAATCCATTTCCTTGCATGTGATCTAAATTTATTTACTATATGTATCATTTTTCTCTCGACTCCATATAAAGATTTGCAAATGCGGGACCACTGGGGAAGTTTGCTGTTTTTTTCTCTACTACTGCATCTGCAATCTGATTAAATCGCCATGATGTAACTTTTGGTGTCCTGGTTTATAGCTTCTTAATCTGAACAACTAATCATTGTTGGGCAGTCAGCTAAACAAGTGCTGAGCAAGCATTTTTGCTTATCCTTTAAAAATAATTGCCTATAAAGGGCCAAGCCCTTGGTTTTCATTTGATGCTCATATAAGCCTCTTGAAATAAATATCCAGGTATAACTCAATTTCCCAATGTTATTTGACCACTGGACTTCTTCAAGACATCCTTCTTTTTCTTGTATGGTTTCAATGACAGACACTCTTACCTCCTAACTCTCAACTACGTGACCCAGAGGTGAGCTCCTGGGACAAGGTAAGATGAGCCTGAATCTCCTTATCCCAGCATAGCACACAGTGCCTGCCACAGAGGAGGGTGCTGTCCCCCCCGCCAAATATATCCAATAAATGAACAGATGAAAAAAATCTGCTTTCATAATCACCCTTTCAAATCTGGTTTCCTTTTACTAAAGCCCCTGCTACAGTTAGTCACCTGAGGAATAAAAGGAGTCACTGCCCACCCAGGAGCTTACATCCCAGTCCTGTCCACAAAGTGGGAACTCCCAGAAGGCAGTGCAGTCAGACAGGGTCCCCCGGAATCGCCACCTGTGCTGGAGGGGTGGACAGCAAACATCCAGTATTCTCATATATGTAGAAGCATCTGAGTCCATTTCAGTGTCTGGTCCCACATGCCATGGTCACTCACTGGAAAAGACCCTGATGCTGAGAAAGACTGAAGACAGGAGGAGAAGAAGCAACAGAGAATGAGCTGGTTGGATGGCATCACTGACTCGATGGACATGAGTTTAAGCAAGTTCCGGGAGATGGTGAAGGACAGAGAAGTCTGGTGGGCTGCCGTCCAGGGGGTCACTAAGAGTCGGATATGACTGAGCGACTGAACAACAACATACCCCACGGGGTGAGCAGCTGCCTGGCTGACCAGCAAGGCGTGTGACACAGACCTAAGCTTCTCCCAGCTGCAGAGGCTGGTTCAGGTGCGTGCACCTGGCCTTAGGGAGCCAAGGTTTTGTTTGTAGGAGCAGAAACTTCGCTCCTAGTGCAGGAGAATCCTGAGGACACGTGCCTGGGTGGGGAGGGCCTGTTTGGTCATTGACAGAGTTAAAATCTCAGATCTGCTAATCCTGGATCAGACCAGTTGACAGGAGCCAAGACAATCCTTTAAAAGTCAAATGAGATTACATTTCCTATTCCTTACAACTGAATCATCCCCAAGTGACAGAGCTACCTGGCTTTAGCAGGGCCTTGAATCATTTGGCTCAGATGGTAACGAACCTGCCTATGATGGAGGAGACCTGGGTTCAGTCCCCGTGTTGGGAAGATCCTGTGGAAAAGGAAATGGCACCCCACTCCAGTATTGTTGCCTGGAGAATCCCATGGACAGAGGAGCCTGGCGAGCTACAGTCCATGCGGTTAGAAAGGGTCATACACGACTGAGTGACTAACACTTTCAACGCTTTCACTGAATCACTTTCCTACTTGAAAGGCCCCACGGTTGTTTGCAGTTGTTCAGTCGGTAACTTGTGTCTGACCCTTTGTGACCCCGTGGACTGCAGCATGCCAGGCCTCCATCTTTCACTATCTCTCAGAGTTTACTCAAACTCATGCCTACTGAGTCGGTGATGTCACCCAACCATATCGTCCTCTGTTGCTCCCCAACTCCTCCTGCCCTCAATCTTACCCAGCAATGGGGTCTTTCCCATGAGTCAGTTCTTCATATCACGTGGCCAAGGTATTGGAGCTTCAGCTTCAACATCAGTCCTTCTAATGAATATTCAGGGTTGATTTCCTTTAGGGTTGACTGGTGCAAGCTCTGGGAGCTGGTGATGGACAGGGAAACCCGGTGTGCTGCAGTCCATGGGGTCACAAAGAGTCACACACAGCTGAGCGACTGAACTGAACTGACTGGTTTGATCTCCTTGTAGTCCAAGGCATTGCTTATATTTTCTGCAAAGAAAAAGGAAGCATCATCCCTCTCTTCGCCTCTTGCCTTCCATAAAAACTGGATGTCCTAGTTCTTGAGAATAAGGGTGGACTTGACAGCCTGCAACTTCTACTTCCAGAGTTAGAAAGGATTTAATGTCTTCACAACAGCGCTTCTCAGGTTTTACTTCTGAATTTGCAAAGAAATTTCAACCTGTGCTTAAACAGATATTTAATTTTTTTCCTCAAAAGCTATAAAGTTCCTTACTGGCTACAAAAGTTCTTTTTTAACTAGGAATTCAAAATATAACAACCAATTCAATAGGATATGTCCTAGAGGCATTTGGAGTTCACACTTTCCTAGTTTTTTAAGGAAGAACATGTAGCTATTTTTTCACTCTAGTATATGTTGAATGATTATCTCCAAGACTTGGAGCGTCTACCATATATCTGGAATGTATTGTTAAAGTTTAGCACCATTTTTCTTTATGTCAGGGCTTGAGGATGAGGCCAAAGGAAAATTTCTGGCCAAAGATGTTTGGTATCATTTTATCTAAAATTCAAACAATTGCTCAACATTTATTCTAAATGAAAGATATATATATATATATATATATATATATTTTTTTTTTTTTTTTTCCCTCCTTGGCAATCCTTTCCTGCCTGGATAAATTACAGAATGTGCTATATTATCATGACCTTAGAATAAAACCATCCCAACTCACAATCTGTACCCTCAGGTTCAGAAGTAAGAAAGTTTTGAGAATCATGGCTTCTTAGGGCCAGTTTGTTACAGCTGTTTAGTCGCCAAGTCGTGTTTGACTCTTTTTATGAACTGTAGCCCACCAGGCTCCTCTGTCCATGGGGTTTCCCAGACAAGAATACTGGAGTGAGTAGCCATTTCCTTCTCCAGATCTTCCTGACCCAGGGATTGAACCCATGTCTCCTGCATTGGCAGGTGGACTCTTTATTGCTCAGCCACCAGAGAAGCCATGTAAAGGCCTCAAAAAGGCCACATAAGAAACTCAAGATATTACTTTTCAAAATCTTTTTGTCATTCAGGGGCCCAGATAATTTTATTGTGTCATCTCTCTTGTGAAAGCCATAAACAACTTCTTAAGTTACATGCGTCTTTAGAGGAACATATACTTGATTCTCTGCCCAAACTGTTGATTACTCTTTCCCAACTCAGGAAAGGACATCCAGTCTCCTAGGCTATTTCTATTCGACAGCCAGAATGAAATGTTTTTAATGTAAATCTTATCAGACCACTCCATTTCTTAAAACCTTTAATGGCTGCCTACTCAAAGCTATGGTTTTTCCAGTAGTCATGTATGGATGTGAGAGTTGGACCATAAAGAAAGCTGAGTGCTAAAGAATTGATATTTTTGAACTGTGGTGTTGGAGAAGGCTCTTGAGAGTCCCTTGGACCGAAAGGAGATCAAACCAGTCCATCCTAAAGGAAAATAGTCCTGAATATTCATTGGAAGAACTGATGCTGAAGCTGAAGCTCCAATACTTTGGCCACCTGATGTGAAGAACTGACTCACTGGAAAAGACCCTGATGCTGGGAAAGATTTAAGGCAGGAGGAGAAGGGGACAACAGAGGATGACATGGTTGGATGGCATCACTGACTCGATGGACATGAGTTTGAGCAGGCTCCTGGAGTTGGTGATTGACAGGAAGGCCTGGCATACAGCAGTCCATGGGGTTGCAAAGAGTCGGACACAACTGAACTGAATGACTTCCCATGGAGTGGGCTGCCATTCCTCTCTCCAGGGGATCTTCTCCACCCAGAGATTGAATACGTCTCCTGAATTCCAGGCAGACGCCTTACTATCTGTGTTTTCATAAGGCTTCTCAGGTGGGACTAGTGGTAAAGAGGCTCCCTGCCAATGCAGGGGACCTAAGAGATGCAGGTTTGGTCCCTAGGTGGGGAAAATCCCCTGGAGGAGGGCATGGCAATCCACTCCAATATTCTTGCCTGGAGAATCCCATGGACAGAGGAGCCTAGCAAGCTATAGTCCATGGGGTCACAAAGGGTCAGACTCAGCTGAAGCAACTTGACATCTTTACCATCTGAGCTATCAGGGAAGCCCAGTGGCTGACCATTGCACTTCAAATCTAAAGCATTTCTACCCTGGCTTACCAGACTCTGTGTGGTCTGTCCGTGCCCCTACCATCACTTCAGTTAATCAGTATTGCTGGTCCCTGGCTCACTGCACTCCAGAGGCCCTGACTCGGAGACTTATTGTGAGTCCCGCTGAAACTTCTTGCATATATATGTATATATGTATCCACACACACACACACACACATATATATATATTAAATTTTAATCTTTAGACATTTTAGGTTCTCTGCAAAATAGAGTGGTAAGTACAGATGTATCCCCTGTCCCGCCCCGCCTCCACACAGCCTCCCCCATCGCCAACACCTCCCTCCATGTGGTACATTTGTTATAACTGATGAAGCCACACTGATGAGTCACCATCACCCAAAGTCCATAGTGTACGTGAGTGTTCACTCTTGGTGATGAACGGCCTAGGGATTCGGACCAACGTAAGACATCTGACCGTTATTATCCTCTAACACAGAAAAATATCTTAACTGCTCTAAAAATCCTCTGTGCTCCACCTGTTCACCTCCTCTCTCCCCAAGCCCTGGAAACCACAGTCTTTTCACTATCTCCATGCATGCATGCTAAGTCACTTCAGTAGTGTCTGACTCTTTGTGAGCCTATGGACCATAACCAGCTGGGTTCCTCTGTCCATGGAATTCTCCAGGCAAGAATACTGGAGTGGGTTGCCATTTCCACCTCGAGTGGATCTTCCCAACCAGGGGTGCAAGCATGTATTAAGCCTCCTGTATTGGCAGGCTGGTTCTTTGCCACTAGCACCACCCAGGAAGCCTTTATTGTCTGCATAGTTTGCTTTTTCCAGAATGTCTTAAGAGTCAGAATCATACAGGATGTGCCCACTAACACTGGCTTATTTCACTTCGTAATGGGCACTTAAGTCTCCTCCATGTCTTTTCATAGACCCTGATGCTGGGAAGATTGAGGGCAGGAGAAGGGGAACGGCAGAGGATGAGATGGTTGGATGGCATCACTGACTCAGTGGACATGAGTTTGAGCAAGCTCCAGGAGTTGGTGATGGACAGGGAAGCCTGAAGCGCTGCAGTCCATGGGGTCATAAAGAGTCGGACAGGACTGAGCGACTGAACTAAACTTTTCATGGCTTAACAGACATTTTTTAGTACTGAATAGTATTCCACTGACTGGATGGACTGCAGTTTATCTATTTATACACCTACTGAAGGTCATCTGAGTTGCTTTCAGGTCTCAGCAATTACGAACAAAGCTGTTACGAATATCCACACGGTGACATGCATTTTTCAGCTCATTCAGCTGAGTGTCATGGAGCATAAGTATGGAGTTCCTGGTTTTTAACTTAATCTATATTTTTAAATCCAGATATTTGTTAATTAATCACTCATTTGTTAATTAGTGATTAGTTAATTGTTAATTGATCACTCATTAATTCTTTCCACAACGAGACCTGTTGAATAACAGGCATGTTAGGCATGTGAGGCAAGCTCTAGGTGCTGGGGACCCGGAATGAATACAAAGTGCTTCTCCTCCACGAAGCTCCAGTTCCAGCAGAGTGAAGTCATCAGCACACAGGCAGGTCATGTCAGGTGGTGACAAGAGCTCAGAAGACTGACAGCCAAGCTGGTCTGGACAGACTCCCCTGGCAGACCCTCTGCTTGGGGGAGGGGGACTGCAGCAGAGAAGTGAATGAGGTGGGGGAGGGGGCCCACAGATGTTGAGAGGAAGGAAGAGCCTCTTGAAGGGGGTCAGAGGTGCCTGGAGCCGCTCGGGGCCTGTCTGGGAGGGGCAGGGGACAGTGAGAACACAGAGGCAGCAACGTCGGCCATGACTTCACTCTTTCCCGTCTGCTGGGGAATCTGAGATGAGTCGTCTGTCAAAGCGCTGCTGAGATGAGTAAAGGGGGACAGGCGTGGGGGAGGGCAGTTGGCGTGATGGGAGCCTGGGATGCACACGCTTGGACTGCCCGGCTGCCCGCGAGCTGGATATGCAGGAGAGAGGAGAGGAGGGAAGGGGCCTCCTCAGCTCTGGGCCTGTAAGTGGAGAACACATGGCAGCTAACCCAGCCAGATGGTCAGGATGCCCCTTCCCTGCTGCGGGAGAGCGCACAGAGGTGGGGGACCTGCTCCTGTAGAGTTCAGGCCAGCGGACCAGGCTGCGTGGTGTCAGCGGGGACTGGAAGCCAGGCAGACGGAGGAGTTCATCGCACCGGGAGTGAACCCAGAGGGAGGGGAGGAGGTGGACTGCTCCAGGTCTGCCCGCACTGATACCCTGCAAGGGGCAGGCCGGGGGTCAGTAAGACAGACTGACGAGGAGCAGCCTGTGGGATGGGGGGCATCCAGGGGAAAGGGTGTCTGGACCCCAGTAAAACCCCAGGGAAAGGGAGATCAGGGGCATCCAGGGAGAGGGTATCTGGACCCCCATAAGACCCAGGGAAGGGGAAAGGGAGACTGGGGGGCATCCAGGGGAGAGGATGTCTGGACCCCAGTAAGACCCCAGGGAAGGGGGAAAGGGAGACTGGGGGGTGTCCAGGGGAGACAGTGTCTGGACCCCAGTAAGACCCCAGGGAAGGGGGAAAGGGTGACCAGCAGCTACGACAAAGGAAAGCAGTGCAGGCTGAGATGTGCATCCTCCATCTTTAAGAAATCGCTCCCATGAGGCCACCATCACCCTAATACCAAAACCTGACAAAGATGCCACAAAAAAAAGAAAACTACAGGCCAATATCACTGATGAACATAGATGCAAAAATCCTTAACAAAATTCTAGCAATCAGAATCCAACAACACATTAAAAAGATCATACACCATGATCAAGTGGGCTTTATCCCAGGAATGCAAGGATTCTTCAATATCTGCAAATCAATCAACGTAATACACCACATTAACAAATTGAAAAATAAAAACCATATGTCTTAAGGCAATGGCACCCCACTCCAGTACTCTTGCCTGAAAAATCCCATGGACAGAGGAGCCTGGTAGGCTGCAGTCCATGGGGTCGCTAAGAGTCAGACATGACTGAGCGACTTCACTTTCTCTTTTCACTTTCTTGCATTGGAGAAGGAAATGGCAACCCCACTCCAGTGTTCCTGCCTGGAGAATCCCAGGGACGGAGGAGCCTGGTGGGCTGCTGTCTATGGGGTCACACAGAGTCAGACACGACTGAAGTGACTTAGCATAGCATAGCATATCAATAGATGCAGAGAAAGCCTTTGACAAAGTTCAACATCCATTTATGATAAAAACTCTCCAGAAAGCAGGAATAGAAGGAACATACCTCAACATAATAAAAGCTATATATGACAAACCCACAGCAAACATTATCCTCAATGGTGAAAAATTGAAAGCATTTCCTCTAAAGTCAGGAACAAGACAAGGATGCCCACTTTCACCATTACTATTCAACATAGTTTTGGAAGTTTTGGCCACAGCAATCAGAGCAGAAAAAGAAATAAAAGGAATCCAAATTGGAAAAGAAGAAGTAAAACTCTCACTGTTTGCAGATGACATGATCCTCTACGTAGAAAACCCCAAAGACTCCACCAGAAAATTACTAGAACTAATCAATGAATATAGTAAAGTTGCAGGATATAAAATCAACACACAGAAATCCCTTGCATTCCTATACACTAATAATGAGAAAATAGAAAGAGAAATTAAGGAAGCAATTTCATTCACCATTGCAATGAAAAGAATAAAATACTTAGGAATATATCTTCCTAAAGAAACTAAAGACCTATATATAGAAAACTATAAAACACTGGTGAAAGAAATCAGAGGACACTAATAGATGGAGAAATATACCATGTTCATGGATTGGTAGAATCAATATAGTGAAAATGAGTATACTACCCAAAGCAATTTATAGATTCAATGCAATCCCCATCAAGCTACCAACGGTATTCTTCACAAAGCTAGAACAAATAATTTCACAATTTGTATGGAAATACAAAAAACCTCGAATAGCCAAAGCTATTTTGAGAAAGAAGAATGGAACTGGAGGAATCAATCTGCCTGACTTCAGGCTCTACTACAAAGCCACAGTCATCAAAACAGTATGGTACTGGCACAAAGACAGAAATATAGATCAATGGAACAAAATAGAAAGCCCAGAGATAAATCCATGCACCTATGGACACCTAGATAGCATATTCAAAAGCAGAGACATCACTTTGCCAACAAAGGTTCACCTAGTCAAAGCTATGGTCTTTCCTGTGGTCATGTATGGATGTGAGAGCTGGACTGTGAAGAAGGCTGAGTGCCGAAGAATTGATGCTTTTGAACTGTGGTGTTGGAGAAGACTCTTGAGAGTCCCTTGGACTGCAAGGAGATCCAACCAGTCCATTCTGAAGGAGATCAGCCCTGGGATTTCTTTGGAGGGAATGATGCTGAAGCTGAAACTCCAGTATTTTGGCCACCTCATGCGAAGAGTTGACTCATTGGAGAAGACTCTGATGCTGGGAGGGATTGAGGGCAGGAGGAGAAGGGGACGACAGAGGATGAGATGGCTGGATGGCATCACTGACTCGATGGATGTGAGTCTGAGTGACCTCCGGGAGTTGGTGATGGACAGGGAGGCCTGGCTTGCTGCATTTCATGGGGTCGCAAAGAGTCGGACACGACTGAGCGACTGATCTGATCTGATCTGATGGACACCTTATCTTTGACAAAAGAGGCAAGAATATACAATGGATTAAAGACAATCTCTTTAACAAGTGGTGCTGGGAAAACTGGTCAAACATTTGTAAAAGAATGAAACTAGAACACTTTCTAACACCATACACAAAAATAAACTCAAAATGGATTAAAGATCTAAATGTAAGATCAGATCAGATCAGATTGGTCGCTCAGTCGTGTCCGACTCTTTGCGACCCCATGAACTGCAGCAAGCCAGGCCTCCCTGTCCATCACCAACTCCCGGAGGTCACTCAGACTCACATCCATCGAGTCAGTGATGCCCTCCAGCCATCTCATCCTCTGTTGTCCCCTTCTCCTCTTGCCCCCAATCCCTCCCAGCATCAGAGTCTTCTCCAATGAGTCAACTCTTCGCATGAGGTGGCCAAAATACTGGAGTTTCAGCTTTAGCATCATTCCTTCCAAGGAAATCCCAGGGCTGATCTCCTTCAGAATGGACTGGTTGGATCTCCTTGCAGTCCAAGGGACTCTCAAGAGTCTTCTCCAACACCACAGTTCAAAAGCATCAATTCTTCGGTGCTCAGCCTTCTTCATAGTCCAGCTCTCACATCCATACATGACCACAGGAAAAACCATAGCCTTGATTAGGCGAACCTTTGTTGGCAAAGTGATGTCTCTGCTTTTGAATATGCTATCTAGGTTGGTCATAACTTTCCTTCCAAGGAGACCAGAAACCGTAAAACTCCTAGAGGAAAACATAGGCAAAACACTCTCTGACATACATCACAGCAGGATCCTCTATGACCCACCTCCCAGAATACTGGAAATAAAATCAAAAATAAACAAATGTGACCTAATTAAACTTAAAAGCTTCTGCACAACAAAAGAAACTATAAGCAAGGTGAAAAGACAGCCTTCAGAATGGGAGAAAATAATAGCAAATAAAGCAACAGACAAACAACTAATCTCAAAAATATACAAGCAACTCCTACAGCTCAATTCCAGAAAAATAAATGACCCAATCAAAAAATGGGCCAAAGAACTAAATAGACATTTCTCCAAAGAAGACATACAGATGGCTAACAAACACATGAAAAGATGCTCAACATCACTCATTATCAGAGAAATGCAAATCAAAACCACTATGAGGTACCATTACACGCCAGTCAGAATGGCTGCAATCCAAAAGTTCACAAGCAATAAATGCTGGAGAGGGTGTGGAGAAAAGGGAACCTTCTTACACTGTTGGTGGGAATGCAAACTAGTATAGCCACTATGGAGAACAGTATGGAGATTCCTCAAAAAACTCGGAATAGAACTGCCTTATGATCCAGCCATCCCACTGCTGGGCATACACACTGAGAAAACCAGAATTGAAAGAGACACGTGTACCCCAATGTTCATAGCAGCACTGTTTACAATAGCCAGGATTTGGAAGCAACCTAGATGTCCATCCGCAGATGAATGGATAAGAAAGCTGTGGTACATATACACAATGAAGTATTACTCAGCCATTAAAAAGAGTACATTTGAATCAGTTCTAATGAGGTGGATGAAACTGGAGCCTATTATACAGAGTGAAGTAAGCCAGAAAGAAAAACACAAATACAGTATACTAACGCATATATATGGAATTTAGAAAGATGGTAACAATAACCCTGTTTACGAGACAGCAAAAGAGACACTGATGTCTAGAACAGTCTTTTGGACTCTGGGAGAGGGAGAGGGTGGGATGATTTGGGAGAATAGCATTGAAATATGTATAATATCATATCTGAAATGAGTCGCCAGTCCAGGTACGATGCCTGATAACGGATGCCTGGGGCTGGTGCACTGGGATGACCCAGAGGGATGGTATGGGGAGGGAGGAGGGAGGAGGGTTCAGGATGGGGAACACATGTATACTTGTGGCGGATTCATTTTGATGAATGGCAAAAGCAATACAATATTGTAAAGTTAAGCAAAATAAAATTTTAAAAAAAATTACATAAAAAAAAAAAAAAGAAATCGCTCCCTCATCTCCACGTTTTCTCTTCCAGCCACCAAGAAAATCAAAGACGCAGTGGTTCTCAAGCAGGGGTGGTTTTGTACCCCCACCTCCACCCTGGGGATGTGAGCAAGGTCTGGAGAGAGTTTTGGTTTTCTCAAGGGTGACAGAGGGTGAGGGGCTCCTGGCATCTGGTATACAGCCTGGGGGCTGCTGTTTAATAACCTGAGGTGCACAGGAGGGCTCCACCATCACAACTCTCCGGGTTTACCCCGCCCCAGGGTTGCTGAAGCCGAAGCTCCAATACTTTGGCCGCTGGATACGTACAGCCGACTCACTGGAAAAGACCTTGATGCTGGGAAGGACTGAGGGCAGGAGGAGAATGGGGCAACAGGAGATGAGATGGGTGGAAGGCATCACCATCTCAATGGACATGAGTTTGAGCAAGCTCTGGGACATGGTGAAGGACAGGGAAGCTTGGAGGGCTGCAGTCCACAGAGTCACAGAGAGTTGGACATGACTCAGCAACTAAAAAAGAGAGCAGCTGGTGAGGCTGGGGAACTCTGACGTAGAGTGAGAATTTGCAGCGTGTGAAGCTGACACCCAGTGCCCCTCAGAGCAGGGTCCAGCTGGGACCCAGGCCTAGAGGCAAGCTCACAGGTGCGTGAAGACACGTCCCAGGATGGGACTGAGGCCACCAAAGGGCAGTGTCATGTCAAACCTCGAGTGGGGCTCACCGGACCTCACAGTTAATAACCATGAAAGAATGATGGTGAAGCACTGTTGAACACACACCAGTTTAGGAGAGGCTCGGGTTATATCAGCAAGGATGGGCCCCTTTAAATAGTGACAAGGATGCTAAGTGCACGGGGGCCACGGCGATCACAGGCGTAACACATCATTCCCAGAGTCATTCCCCGAGTCCTCAAGGATACAGGCCAGGCCGGCAGGGACTGTGAGGACCAAACCTCAGCTCAGAGCAGACTCTGAAGAGGGCGGGAGGGAAGGTGAGGCCCTAGGGAAGGCACAGTAGGGAGTGGACCCATCACTGTCTCCATAAAACAGCGGGACACAGTATGACTTGCAGCAAAAATCGGGGCAGAGGGTTTCACGTGCCTGCTACGGAGGTGCCGGCAGGACTCCGGGGTGAGGACTGAGCCAGCAGTGGAGTGTGAAGGGCCAGGGGGAGAAGGGAGGCGCCCGCAGCAGGTCCAGCTGGGAGGACGGCCTCTCCGGGCCTGGGGATGCTGCATCCGCACCGGCTTTGACTCCCATGAAGTGGAAAAAGGAAGCCTGTCTCAAAGGAGCACCGCTACCCTCAGACCGTGTCAGCCAGAGACCCGCCCTCCCTTCGGATCTGCCCAAAAGGATCAGGGGTCAGAAGGCGCCACGGGGGGCCTGTGGTGACCTCTGTCTTCCCTCTCTCACCGTGGGTCCAGCCTTGCGGTCACCGGTGCTGGGACCCCCCGGCAGGCTTGCAGTGCTAGCAGGGAAGGCTGTTCGTATTCAGAATTGCCCCGGTGGATCTGCCCTGGTGACTCAGGTGGTAGAGACTCTGCCTGCAGTGCAGAAGGCCCGGGTCGACCCCTGGATCAGGAAGATCCCCGGGAGAAGGGAACGGCCGCCCACTCCAGTATCCTTGCCTGAAGAATCCCATGGACAGAGGAGCCTGGCGGGCTACAGTCCATGGGGTCACAGAGTCGGACATGACCGAGCGACTAACACGACCCGGAATTGCCGCAACAGAGCTCCCCTCGTTCCTGGGCTGAGTGGTGGCTCTGAGAGAGAGACAGGTCCCCAGGCTTCTTCCGGGAGAGAGCGCTTCGCTTCAGGTGACACGTGGAGGGGCGGGAGGAGCAGACCCCGGGAGCATGGCTGCTGCTGCACACCAGATCTCCCCTGCACAGGCCTCCTCTGAGCTGTCCTCTCAGTGTGGCCCTGACTCCCAGGCTTCAGGGCTCATGTCTGCCTGGTTGGATCTGAGCCAGAGTCTTGTTCGGTCACTTGGACCAGGAGGCCCCACCCTGGGTACTGGACCCGGAGACGTCTGATCACGTTCCCCATCTTCCAAGCCCCCCCCCGACATGAGGTCTGACCACCCTGCCTGCCTGCAGCTAGAGTCCTGTTCGGATGCTTTAGCCAGGACCCCACCCCTCACCCCCAGGCTGGATGTTTCTCTTAGAAACGCCCCGCCCCCTGCCTCACCCGCGCCCCGCCCACGCTGCGGCTACAAATCCCCACCTTCCCTCTTGGTCGCTGGCTCGGAGCCCAAGCCCGCTCTCCTGCCTCAAAAGCCCCGCAGGGCTCCCTAAGGCTGTCACCAGGGCATAAATAAAGGCTTTGCTGTTCTCTGTCAAGTGTTGGAAATAACATGTTTTTTTTTCTTCGACAGTTAGAACAACATTTTGAGCCATCCTTCAATTTTTCCTGGGGTCACCCTGCAGTTATCCCAGGGCTCCGTGGAGTCTTACAATCACAGCCATAGGAGACAGGAGTGACCCACAACACGGGTGGCTGAGACCATGTGCAACCAGGATCATCAAGGGCCTGGACAGATGGAAGGACAGACAGGGAGGAGAGACGCAAGGCCTAGGATGAGAGCCTTCAGTGAAGCGAGAAGTCCACCCACGATGTCTCTGGACTGGTTGGACTCCGTTGTCTCTTAGGACAGGAAGGGAGGACCACCTGGTGGGCTGAGTGTGGGAGCAGGGAGGACACAGCTCTGTGCTCCAAGCGTGGGAGGGTGGACCATAGGGGGAGGCGAGGGGAGCTGGGGGCAGGTCTGGTTCCAGACAGGGAGGCATCGGGGCCACTTTCTCAGTGCTACCCATTGTCAAGACTGACTCGTTCACAAGAGGCCTGCCTGTTTGAGGCTTTGCTGTTGCATCTTAAAATTCATCAGACGTTCTGAACAAGGTGTCTGGCATTTTCATCTTATATCTGGCCCCCAAAACTGTGCAGATGATCCTGGTGCTGGAAGGGGCCAGAAGTTACTGGGTCTGTAGGGTGGGAACTTTCAGGAAGCAAATCCTGGAGACCACGGAAGAGTCCTAGGTGACAGGGAGTTACAGCTGCCAGATGTTCACAAAACACCTCAAACTCCCCTGTAGAGGGCTTTAGCAACCAGGAAAGTCCTTTAAAGTGTGCTTCATCTGTATCAGCTGTTATCAGTTCTGCCTTCTATTCCAAATCACGCTTGTTTTAAAGCAAAAACTGGTTCTTCAGGTTTCCAGGTTGTTGTTCAATCGCTCAGTCGGGTCCAACTCTTCGTGACTCCATGGACTGCAGCATGCCAGGGCTCCCAGTCCTTCATTAACACCCAGAGACTGCTCAAACTCGTGTCCATCCCATCTCGTCCTCTGTCCCCTCCTCCTCCCGCCTTCAATCTTTCCCAGCCTCAGGGTGTCTTCCAAAAACTGGTTCTTCAGGTTTCTGAGTAAACTCAATCTTTCAGGTCAGACCCCTTGACTTAAGATGTAAAACTCATTCTTACCTGGCAGGCTGTGCATAAACAAGCCTGTGTAATTGTAGTTCATAACGGAAACTGATGGTGGCCGCTGGTTAGGGAGTGCTGGAAATGACATTTTTCCTCTCCTGTAGGAATGGCCACCCCTACTGTGTCATACTGTAGCCCCTGATGTGAAGAGCCCACTCATTAGAAAAGCCCCCGATGCTGGGAAAGAGACTCCCTGGTGGTCCAGAGGTTAAGAATCTGCCTCACAATGCAGGGCACACAGGCTTGATCCCTGGTCAGGGAACTATGACCCCCGTGTGCTCCAAAGCAAACTAAATCTGCACACAAACTAAAGAATCTCTGTCTGCAACAAAAGATCTTGCATGATGCAACAAAGATCTCATGTGCTGCAATTAAGACCCAATGCTGCCAAATAGATAAATAATTTTTAAAAAAGCAAAGGCATAGAGCCCATCACTGATCCCCAGAGAAAACTCAAACATCCCTCCCTACCCAGAAGGGACTGTTGCTTTGTTCAATTGCGGTCATGTTTGATTGGCTACAACCCCATGGACTGCAGAACTGCTACCCTTCCTTCACCGTCTCCCCGAGTTGCTCAATTCACCTCCACTGAGTCGCTGATGCCATCCAACCATCTCATCCTCTGTCATCCCCTTCTCATCCTGCCTTCAGTCTTTCCCAGCATCAGGGTCTTTTCCAATGAGTTGCCTCTTTGCATCAAGTGGCCAAAGTACTGTTGCTGCTGCTAGTAAGTCATAAACATGGTTGGAAATGCCATTCGGGTCTAAACTACAGACAGGGAAAGACAGCCATCTTGTGGGCCTATGGTAGCATTACATCGCAGATGCAGAAACTGGCACAACTAGATACCACCACTGAACTGCAGACTCTAGAGTTGCCATTATTCCCTAGCACACCTCTCAGGAATTTAGAAGAAGGAAGAAACACAGTTTATTTTGCTTATGGGTAAATGTAGCAGGTGAAAGAATAGCTCTCCATAAAGCAAAATAGCAGAACATTCAAAGAACAAACAGCTTTGCATTTTGAGTTCTTGCGATATAAGCCTTGACTTCTAGACAAAACCTATTAGCCATTTCAGTGGAATCATGTTAATAAATTAAATAGCCAATTTAATTAACCTTTAACTTTTTTTATTCTTCAAAGCATTAACTTTGAGAATCTACCAAGGATATGGGGGGTGATGAGGAGGGTGTGGGCCAAGAACTGAGATTATTATAGTTGGATTCTCTAAATAGCTTCCTGGACTCCAGGCACAGGGGTCCCCAAAATCAGAACCAGAATCTAGACATCCTCCAGGCCTTAGGACAGTCTCACACACAAAGTTTTCCTTGGAAGCTTGATCAAAATAAAAAAAAATTGCAAAAAAACCCCAAACAAACAAAAAACACCCAAACCAAACCTCTTCTTTTTTTCCCCTTTTTTCTATTATTTTATGTGAGTTGGATGGAGATATTATCTATTTTCCAAACTAGATGACACCATCAATAAACTGTGAATACCTCTTCACTGTACGGTAGAGCCTGTGGGCTTGGCCCTGCCCTTTTCATTTTACCCTTAAATTACAGCTACTCCTGTGTAAGGAAATAGCAGCTCAAAGAGATCACTTGCTTCAGAGTTTAAAGCCAGGTGTGTGGTTCCAAAGCCGTCGCTTGCCGTTTTCTGCAGTGCGGACACATGCTTGTTTGCTTCCATCACAATGACACCATGTTGCTGTCGCTCAGTTGTTAAGTTCCGTTGGACTCTCTCTGGCCCCATGGACTGCATTATGCCAGGCTTCCCTGTCCTTCAGTATCTCCCGGAGTTTGCTCAAACTCGTGTCCATTGAGTCAGTGATTCCATCCAACCATCTCATCCTCTGTGGCCCCCTTCTCCTCCTGCCCTCAATCGTTCCCAGCATTGGGGGCTTTTCCAAGGAGTGGGCTCTTCACATCAGGGGCTATAGTATGACACAGTACGGGTGGCCATTCTTCAGGAGAGGAAAAATGTCGTTTCCAGCATTCCCTAACCAGTGGCCAACACCAATTTCCATTATGAACTACAATTACACAGGCTTGTTTATGCACAGCCTGCCAGCTAAGAATGATTTTTACACCTGTAGACGGTTCCTCAAAAACAAAAAAAAATGACATATGCAGTAAAGACCTGTATGTTCCCCAAATCCTAAAATATTTACTGTGTGGCCATTTATGGAAAGTTTGCCCACACTACATTACACAAAATGGACTGCTGCTATTGGGTTTCCCGCCCCCCCTTTGAATATCTTATGAAAAAGGCAGAAGATGGAGCAAATGCACATTCACTTCTGAGTGGAAGTGCTTAGTATCTTTCACTTTCAATTAGCGGCAGCAAATCTGGCTCACTCTCACATTCATGGAGCGCCTACTGTGTACAGCACTTTGCAGAGTTTAAAAGGAAAACTCACCTCTAAGACATAAAGACCACCATTATCCAAGTCAAAATGTGGTATTAATTAAAAAAAAAAATTGTGCTAAGGGACAAAAGGGGGCTTCCCTGATGGCTCAGCGATAAAGAATCTGCTTGCCAAGGTAGGAGACACAGTTTCAATCCCTGGGTCAGGAAGATCCCCTGGAGAAGTAAACGACAACCCACTCCAGTATTCTTGCCTGGGAAACGCCATGGACAGAGGAGCCTGGTGGGCCATAGTCCATGCGGTCACAAAGGAGTTAGGATACGACATAGTAAGTAAACAACAACAAGCGGACAAAAAAGGACATACATATTGTGGTCGTGGAGGTAAAACATGTGGCCTGGAAGGACAGGAGGGTTACAGAATGCCAAGCTGGCAGGAAGGGCGTTCCAGGCAGGTGCAGGCGACTGGAAGGCAGCAGCGAGTTCCCAGTTCCTGCAAGGGTAGGGATGTCATGTAGCGGGTGGACAGTGCAGAGGGAGCCAATGCTCGAGCATAAGCTGGTGCCTCCCTAAGATACCCTGGGGCAGGGGGGGGGGATCACATTTGGGGAACCTTAGATAAAAAGGAAGTTACTGTTAAGACCTATTTGTCCGAGGTTGGAGGGCCGACATGGAAAATCATCAAGACCACAGGGGCTCCTCTGGCCTTTTTCGCTTCTCCTTTCACTTTTAACCCTACTCCTGTTTTCTGCACATCCCACAGTAGCCCCTCGGACGAGTACAGACGTGTCTTCAGTGCCAATGACAGGCGATCTAAGCGACTGCTGGACACCTGGTCCCTCCACTTCACAGCCAGCTTCAACCGCAGAGCGTGTACAAGCAAGAACAGGGATGCCGGCGTTTGGAGAGGAACACAGACTGCTTTCTTGGAAGGGCGGGGGGGCCGTGTTTTCAGTTGCAATTTCCATCCTGAAGATTTAGAAGGAGCTGATAGGGTCTGGGACGCCTCCTTAAAGCATGCAGTTCTTGTATGGGACGCTAAGAATTCGGAGTTCCTAACCAGACGTCGAGAAGCGTCGTCTGAGGCTTCCGAGCAAGGTAACCAACAAGCTGGGATTCTCAAAAAGATTCTGGTGGCAGCGGATATTGGGGAAAACTTCGATTCAAACAAGAGGATAAGGGCTTCAGTGTATCCGGGAATTGCTGTAAAGTGAAGATTTTCTCTTTTTTCCTCTCTGCAAGAGATTTTTAAAAGATTTGGTAGCAGCCGGCCACTGACGGAAGGCGGGGTCGCTCAGGTTTCGGCCAGGCGCTGTGCTTGGCAGGACTTCCGGGGGGTGGAGGGGAAAGACGCCGAGGAGCGCGGGGCCGGACGGCAAGTGGACACGGAAGGAGGGGGGAGCTGCGGAGAAGAAAGACGTCCGAGAAGAAGGACTGGTCAGCGGCGACGACGACAACGCCTAACGAGGCGAACCGCCCCCTCAGGCGCGCCCGCGGCGGCCGGAAAAACTGATCGGGGTCCGCCCGGCGCGCGGGGACCGCCGGGAGATGTAGTCCTCGGGTCTCCGTCTGGGCCCGGCCGCACTCTGACGGAGCGCGCCGCTCCAGTTAAAACTCGCGCACCGGCCCGTCAGCGTGAGGGGTCCTTCAGGGCCAGGAGGCGCCTGCAGTGACGTCACCTCAGGTCACCTCCCCCTCGGCGAAGCTTTTTTGGTGTCTATCGAAAGCCGTCTACAAAGCAAGCCGGCAAAGGAAGACTAAACCCTACACGGCGAAAGAGGGGGCCCGTATGACGCCTCTCCGCCCTGCGCCGTTTCCTCGGGCTGTGTGCCCCCGCCGCCGAGGCGCAGCCCCGCGCCCCGTTTTCCCTCAGGCGGCGCGGCGGGCAGCCCCGCGCCGCGGCGTGGGGGCGGGGCGAGCCGGGGCGGGGCGGGGTCCTGGCTGAGCGACGTCGCACGCTCGCGGGGCCGCGCCGGGTGTACCTTTTCTGTCTGCAGCGCCTGAGGTGGCTCTGGCTCGGAGAGCCGTTCGCCCGGCTCCACGGGGACCTCGGTGCACGGATGGACCCGCCCGGACCCGGCGGGAAGCGGCCCGGCAGGGCCCGGCGGCCCCGGCGGCGTCAGCAGAGGCAGGACAGGGCCGAGGCCGCCGGCCCCTGAGGCGCGCGGGCTCCGCGGGCCCGGCGGCGGCACCATGATGCCGGGCGAGACCCACTCGGCGGCGCCGGGGACGGCGGCGGACATCTCGCGCTGTCAGGGCTGCGCCTCTCTGCAGCAGGTGAGGCGTCTGCCCCTCAGGCCGAGGGCGCGGAGGGGCTGGGCCGGGCCGTGCAGGGCCCGGTGGGGGCGGGGGGCGGGGGTGGGGGTCGGGCGGAAGCCCCCTCCCCCTCCGCGTGTTGGGAATGGCTACGGCTTCCCTGGTGGCTCAGCTGGTGAAGAATCCGCCTGCAATGCAGGGGAGAGATTGTGGTTCGATTCCTGGGTCGGGAAGATCCGCTGGAGGAGGGAAAGGCTACCTACTCCAGTATTCTTGGACTGGCCTGGTGGCTCAGCTGGTAAAGAATCCGCCTGCAATGCGGGAGACCTGGATTCGATCCCTGGGTCGGGAAGATCCCTTGGAGAAGGGAAAGGCTACCCATTACAGTGTTCTGGCCTGGAGAATCCCATGGACACAGGAGCCTGCAGGCTACAGTCCATGAGCTTGCAAGAGTTGTACGTGTCTTAGCGACTTTCCGCTGCGTTCTTCAGGCTTAGAATCCGAGATTCATTTCCTAGATGCAGCGCTGGTGGAGGGATTGGGGGGCCCCCGAGGTTCCCTTCTCCAATCCCGGTGTTTCCCCCAAGGCTGACTCCGAGGGAGATGAGTGGTGGTCAGAATGCCAAGGGAAGCTAATCTCTCCCAGGAGAAGGTGGTTGGTTTTTTACTGTGCCGGCCAGTCCTGTATTTCTTGCTGGTGGAGGCGGGTGCACATGTGGCCTGCGGGTTGGCCCGGAGGGTCATTCGTCCCCCGAAGGCAGGCGGACACTGCAGGTCTCTTAAGTGTAGCGTGGAGTGTGCGCGCCCCTGGCAGAAGAGGGGCCACTGCCAGTGTCTGCCTCAGGTCCTGCGGAGTGCACCTCCCCAGCTGTACTTCTCGCAGCTGTCTGATGTCCGGAGTCTCTCTTTTTGCTGCTGTCAGCAGTATTTTTCAGTGGTAAAGTAGAGCTGTGCACCGCCTGTGCCCGTGTGCTCGTTCAGTCGCGTCCAACTCTTTGCGACCCCATGGGCTGTGTGTGTAGCCCTCCAGGCTTCTCTCTCTCTCCGTGGGGTTTTTTTTTTCCCAGGCAGAAATATACTGGAGGGGGTTGCCATTTCCTTCTCCAGGGGATCTTCCCAACCCAGGGATCAAATTTGTGTCTCCTGCATTGGGCAGGTGGATTCTTTACCATCGGAAGGTCGTAGTCCAGCGTGGTACTGACATGTAATTAAATTACTCCTGTTCTACCTGGTGTTCTAGGCACTAGGGACATAGTGGTGAATAAAGTAGTGGTGAACAGTAATCTTGCAGATAAGGTGTGTGTGTGGACGTAAGCCTTTAGAAGGTTTGACGTGTTAGGAAAATAAAGGAGGAGTTGGAGTGGTGGTTTTTTCCTCTGCTGGGGGCTGCCGGGAGGGCAGGTTGCTCTTGAGCTGGTGACATTGGGACACCTGAATGATGAGAAGCAGACTGGAAAAGGTGTGGGAGGGGCTTCCTAGGTAGAAGGTTTGACAGGTGATCGGGTTTTGGGGTGGAAAGGAGCAAGGTGTCTGAGGAACTGGAGGAGCTCTGGTTGGGGCAGAGGCAGAGCTCTGTGAAGGCAGGAAGGAGTGTAGGCCCCGAGGCCATCAGAGAAGCTGAGAGTTTGGGGTTTTATTTTTCTAACAGCATCATCTATGAGCTAATCCGAGACATTTTAAGGGCTGGGAGCAGGGAGGGAGAGAAGAAAGTCCTGCCCGGGCCCTCTGAAATACAGGGGGAACTAACGGGAAAGTCACTGTCTGAGCTGAGATGTCTCAGGGAGGCATTCATAACGTGCCTTTGTTTTTCCCTCAAAACCCAGGTCTGTGAGGGAAGTTCTCTTGAATCTTTTGTAAATTGTGTTCTTTGGTCTGTTTATTCACTCAGCAAATGTTTTTTGATTCCCTGCTGTGTTTTAGGAAGTGCAGTTACAGCAGTGGGTGAAAAGGCAAGTATTCTTCATCTCTTAGAACCTCTATGTTAGGAGGTAGGAGGAGGAGATAGTCAACAAGTTATGTGAGAAGGCAATAAACGTGTTGGAAATAAATTGAGCAGAGAAAGGAGGCAGAGGAATAAAAGGCTGAGGAAAGGGCCAGTGTCTGGTAGAATGTAAGTAGGGAGTCCTGGAGGCCTCAGGGAGGTTGTCTTTGGGCAGAGAGGGTGAGGATAAGCTCTGGAGACGTCTTTGGAGAGGAGTAGCCCAGACGGCAGAGAGGTCGCTGTGGTGGCCATTCGCTCGTGTGCTTGGGAAGCCGTGGAGGCGCGGCTGCTGGGGTGGAGCGCGTGCTGGGGGCTTGGTCGGTTTGGGGCCGCCCTGGCCGGGTGACTTAGAAGCGACAGGGATTCACTCCTCACAGTCAGGGTGGCCGCCAAGACCAGGGTCCAGGGACTGGCGGATCTGCTCTCTGATTCCTTCCTGCTGTGCCCTCACTTGGCAGTGCTCTGGGGTCTCCTTCGTAAGAGCACAGATTCCATCTCTGAAGGCTGTGCCGTTCTGACCTGTTTACCCAGCAGAGGACCACCCTGCTGTGCCCGTCCTATTGCTGATTATTCGTCAGTATGTGAATTTGATGGGGGCACGATGACCTACAGAATTTGATGAAGCTAGAGGCTGACCGGGGACGCCCTTCGAGACTGTCGTAAGGATGTTGGCTCTTTTTCGGAAAGAACAGTGAGTCACAGGCTTTTCTGTAGGAGGACGACGAGTGTAAATAACAAGTGTAAGCCCACTGTCCAGTCGTGGGTTCGAATCTCCGTCAAAGACCTGGTCTTCATTCAGAGAAGCAACTGCCTCCTCCTGGTAGCTTGGCCAGAAACTAGATGTCCCCTTGGGTCCTCGCTTTTCTCTCACACCTTGCGTCCAGCCCGTCAGCTTACTGTCAGTCCTTCTCCTGGTCCGCCCGTTTCTCCCTCTCCCCACTGCTTCCCCCTCCTGTGAACCCCTGTGATCCCTGGCCCAGAGGCTGTTGCAGTCGCCTCCTGGGCACCTCCCCCCTTCCTGCTGCGCCACATTCTTCTGTTGGTTCTCAAGCCAGCCAGCAGCCGTAGGGGTTGTCCTCGGAGGTCTCTAAGTACAGGAGTCTGCAGGCCTTTTCCGAAAGGAGCAGGATAGTAAATAGTTAGGTGTTGTGGTCTCCTTCACCGACACTCAGCTCAGCCTGTGTAGTGTAGAGACATCCACGGGTAGCACTGGAGGGATGGCTGTGGTTATGCTCGGGGGAACCCTTGTTTTGGGGATGGGACGGGCACTGAAAGTGTCGACTGAAGCCCTGAGGGGTTTCAGCTGTGTTCATGTCTGGGTGTGGAGCCTCCAGGTACCACGATCCCCTCGGGGAAAAGGCAAAGCGGCTAGGTCAGATGGGCTCTGAGCTCACTGTGTGAATCGTAGTTGGGGAGAAGTGGGGACAGGAGAGTGGAGGAGCGTGTTCTGTCCACGCCTGCTGGTCTCTAAGGTGGGTTTGGGGTCATGAGGCCAGGAGCAGCAGACAGACGGAGGTAAAGAGGATGCGTGTGGGAGATCAGGATGGGGGAGACCGGAGGGTGAGAACAGGCTTTTGCCAGTCAGCAGGCCCGCGGTCAGCCCCGCAGCAAAGACGCTTCTGCAGGATTGCGTAGCACCACAGCACGTTGTGTTTCAGAGAGGGTCTGTAGAGAGCACTCTTTGCTGTGAGCTCTGGTACCCCGAGAGTCTGCCCGCAGGAGCCCCCGAGCCAGCGCTCTGGCTCCCTCCTGAGCCCCGTGGAGGCCGGCTGTCCCCATGGAGCAGTGCTCTGCGTGGGCTGCGCGGCTTCCTCCCCGTCTCACTCCTCCCGGCCCGCGTGCGTGCTCTCTCTCTCTCTCTCTCTCTCTCACTTTGGTCATGCCTCTGGGTTGCAGGATCTTAGTTCCTTGACCAAGGACTGACCCCAAGCCCTCAGAAGTGAAACCCTGGAGTCTTAACCACTAATTTGCCAGGCAATTCCCTGCCGTCTTTTTCTTTAGCGGGTGCAGAGATACATTGCTTTTGTGGCTTGGTTTAGAAGTTTATAGATTGACCACGTTTGTCCCTAGTCTCTCACCTCACGTCATCGTTTTCTCATCCTTACTGGTTAACGATGGTCAATCACTGATCTGTAGCCCAGTGTCCGTATGGGTTGCCAGACTTTGGAAAAATCCTAAACCTGTGTGGACCCTCACACTGGTGATACTATGTACCATTAAACAAATCTTAAGCTGAGAGGTTTTAACTCAGGCTGGCGGAAGCCCCTTTATTCTGGTGAAGGAGAGGGCCTCTCCACCCACCCTGCTTTTTTTTTTTTTAAACCAGTTTTAGTTACTGCAGAGCAAAACATTTTAATTCTCTGGAGAATCCAGATGAGAGTTTGAAGCACACAGTCATACTGTCTAGCTTATGTAACTAGAATAGATTCAGAATAAATGGGGTTTGGCTGTTCTTGGAGCAGGTTTGAGCCAATTGTTTATATAGATTTGTGTTGGACTTCAATTGATAATCACCAGTGGTTTCAACTTCCATTATTTGCAACTTGAAACATACTTGCCCCTATACATACCGATATGTAAGTGGTTATAGCGAATTCTCAGAGTTGAGATTCAGTCAGTGAATGTTTTTCGAGCATCACCGTGTTTGTGAGACTGTGGTGTGTGTTGGAACGTGAGTGTGAACAGAGGAGGCCTAGAGTGTGTGTTGTGGTCGAGGTTACAGATGAATGAGACAGCATCCACCGCGTGCGTGTCTTGTAATGAGTGCTTATGAGAAAATCTGAGTAAAAGGTGGGACCCACAAGTTCAGACCGTGCTGGTCAGAGGTCAGCTGTTCTCTTCCAGGGGACGTTCGGGGTAGGTGCCCTGGGAGCATCCAGGAGGGGCAGCTGAAGGCTTCGCAGAGGAAGTGAGTCTAGGCCTGAAGAACCATTTGTGGTAAATGAGAGGGAAGAGATGGAAGGGGAGTGGTGTGGGCAGAGGAGGCGTCCTGGGCAGAGGCTAGGAGGGGAACGGAGTCTCTGAGTGATCAAGCCCCAAGCAGAGGGATGGGGAAGAAGAGGCCCGAGAGGCTGAAGCCTGCCCTCCCCAGAGCCAGAGCCGCTCAGCAGCCCCGGCGGGTGGGTGCAGGTGGAGGGGTAGGCGTTCCCTGTGCCAGCGGGCATCACCCGGGGCCCTGGCTGACTGCTCAGGGGACAGGCTCAGCCCTCATGAAGCTCGACCAGACTCCATTCAGCTGCAATTGGTAAAAAGGTAGCAAACAGGAGGAGGAAACACAGCTCATTGTAGAGGATTCAAGCTGGTCATTTAGCCAAGTCACCCACAGCACAGCAATCAGAGAGATTTGTGGTTTTTAAAAAGAGTTTATTTTGAAATTGTTTAGAACTTCCAGGAAAGTTGCCGAAAGAGTACAGAGAAGGCTGATATTCTGTTCATCCTATTCACAGGTGGTCAGGATGCTTGTGTTCAGGTGCTCGTTGGTCTACACACACACACTCCTACACACACACAACTGTCTCCCCACTCCACATTCTCGTTGGTCTACACACACGGGCACACTTTGTCCCCGCTCCACATTCTCATTGGTCTATACACACAAACATGCACACACACACACACACACACACACACACACACACACACACACTTTGTGCCCACTCGACATTCTTGTTGGTCTACACACACACACACACACACACACACACACACACACTTTGTCCCCGCTCCATATTCTCATTGTTTTACACACACACACACACACACTTTGTACCTGCTCCACATTCTCATTGGTCTACACACACACACACACACACACACACTCATACACTTTGTCCCCGCTCCACATTCTTGTTGGTCTACACACACACACACACACACACACACACACACACTCACTCATACACTTTGTCCCTGCTCCACATTCTCGTTGGTACACACAC